>CM029012.1:44342730-45542730 GCA_016801055.1 Panax notoginseng
CAAGTTGCCCGGTATTCAGACGAAGTGTCATTCAGTATATGAATGAGCGTGAAGATCAAGCTAAGACTTGTAATGTAGAATAGTTTAATTGAACTATGGATTAGTTTAATGAACCGTTATGTATCATTGGTGGCGGATGAAAGTCACTCTGGTAAGATGTAAAGAATAATATAATTATCATTATTTGTAATGAACGAGATTATAAGGTATTAGAACCTGGGATTTGAGAATGTATATTGTTATATTTAGCTATATAATGATGTATGTTTGGAAAGAGATGGGACCATGATGTACGGAATCCAGGTGTGAAAATAAACCGAATTTTGGGGCGTCACAGGCACCGCTCAAGGGAAGGGTTCAAGGAGGTTTTGGTAGAGTTTTGACGGTGAACAATGACTTCCAACTGTGATTTGATTTAATACCAGACTTTTCAGCTCAGATACCATAGTGATGTTAGACGACAAATTGATAGATGAAAGATAACGAAAAAGATAGATTTTTGCACATCTCTGCAAAGAAATAGGCCACTCCATAGCATGGTTTGAGATCACCCTACCCAGATCACTCGCATCGAACATGTGAATTCACTCGAATATCAATAATCAATAGTCTGAAAAATAATTACTTGAGAATTACATAGTAAAATAACTGCAGTGAGATGACAAAATAACATGAACACCCTTAACGGATTAATTATTTCTATTGACCAAGTATGTATTAAGTCCCTCTCCTCCCTAGACCTATATAAAAAAAATTAAAAAAAAAAGAGAGAGAGAAAGGAAAAAAAACACTAAACTTGGGCATCCAAAAAACACAAAAATACTAAAATACCCTAAAAATTTAAGTAAAACTCTTAAATTACCCTAATTTCGCAAATATTAATAAAAATCCTAATTACACAAATTACTACCCAATTAAAAATCATAAATAGTAAATAATTATATAAACACTTACAGTTGTCCTCGTCACCAAACCAATATGACACAAATATATAAGCATTCCAAAATATTTGACCTTGTGTAAGAACACGAAGCAAGAATTATTTAACATGTAAAATACACCAAGTATATGCATACGGAGTGCGCCAAGAAGATAGATAAACAGAATAACCTTTAAGGATGCAAATATGGTATTTATTTTAAATTTTACTGCTCGTCAATTACCTTTAAAACGGTCATCAGCATAAACAGGAACATCAAAGTAGATCAGTCCCCGCCGGTAAAGACCCTTTACAATTTCAGGATCAAAATGAATGAATGCATTTGCTTCCTCCTTACAAACTTTATCGATTGTTGCCATTTCTTCTTCTGAAAGTTTCTGTATGCGAGTAGAAGAGAAGTTAACAAATTTGATAAAAATCATACAAATTGAATTGGAAATCTGCAATGAGAATTTTACATGCATAAGGAAATATGACTCATGGACACTTGCTGCAGCACATATGACCAACTGACTTTAGATACACCACCTTAGTTAGTTACTAATCTCAGTTTGAAGGACTGCTAGAGACTTCACCTTAAATTCTTCTAGTGTAAAGTTGACCAAACCAACTCCCCACCATGGCTCGATCTGAAAGTCCACAGGTTGTGTCGGCAATAGTTCTTTAGCAATTGACTTGTTTAGCTTCCACATGATTTTCTAGATAGAAACAAAAGTGTTGGTAAATAATAAAACAGTCCATGAAATGAAGCTCACTAGATATGGATTTGTACAGAAAAATAAATAAATTTTTCGAACATAGGATTTTAGTTTTAGATAAACAGTTGTCATATATTTAGGAATGTCTCTTGATGGTTAAACAAACCTTTAAATTTTGGCTTTGTTTTCACTTATCAAAATGAATACCAAATTCTATAGGTTAGGTCAACAATTAAGAGACAACTCCCAAATATATTACAGCAGAATCAGACAATTACGGAACAGTTAAGAAAAAGGGTTTCAAACGCAAAGTTCAACTCAGTAACAAAAAGCATTTTCACAAGAACAGACGAATTTGTTTATGAGCCAAGTCATGTGATCAGTATATGACACCAAAACTAGCACCTAATATTAGTTTTTTTGTTCATATTACTCAACATGCATGAATATACCTCACAATGAACATATATGAAGATGACATAAATTAGACTTACGAGTTTATATGTTGAGAAGTATATTATAAGAACTCTAGAGTAACCTTCGGCAACTGCATACAAGTTTGTACATTACGAATTCATATGCAGTACCTTAGATCTGCACTTGTTCATGATGTCAATAAATTCATTTCTACCTATCCCCGTAAGCCGCAAAGCATCTGCCGCGCTAAAATTTGGGATGCTGTCATAAGGTTGCTCTGCAGATATTATGAATATAAGATTAATATGAGACATGACTATAATGGAATTAAGTGCTGATGTATCATGCTTTGGAGATTTTTAGAGTATAACAAGTCAAATAGTCAATATATAGCTAACCAAGAACTGAAGATCATATTACGAGGTAGTGAATAAATAAGAGCACACTATGAAAAATTAAATTATGAAGCAGACAAAGGGCACACTGATTCACAGTACACCCAAAGAAATATGAAGAGACATACTATTTATGATATGAGTGATTAACCATGGACTATGGATCACATGAATCTTCTATTGTTTGTACAATTAGTTACAAATTTATTTAAAGCAATTGCCATGCATCACATGGCCCCTAGGAAACAAGGAGTCAGAATAGAGGATTTGGTTTCACCATATGGAGATTCGACGTTTCGCAAATCTCAGATTATGGGAACTCAGGGATTCGGCACATATTTACATATTAAATCAATTTTTTTATACACAGATAATGTTTTATATATATATACTAGTAATTGTCCGTGCCTGAAGGCACGACATAACGAAAAATTAGATTAAAATTCGAAAAATACTACATTACCTAAAGACTTTTTACAACCTAAAATAACTTACAATCATACATAACAATTATCATAATTCACCACACCACCACAATAATTAATTTTCATTTAAAAATATATATCCAGAAAAAATTAAACCTGTCTACAAAACATACAAATCATCAATAACAATTTTCATAATTCACCACACCACCACAATAACAATTATTATTATAATTAATATTACTATTATAATTATAATAATATTATAATTATTATTACTAATATTATAATTATAATAATTATTATAATTATTACTATTACTATTATTATAATTATTATTATAATTACTATTATTATAATAATTATAATAGTACTAATAATAATTATTATTATTACTATTACTATTACTATTACTATTATTATTATTATTATAATTATTATTTTTAGAACTATTATGATAATAATAATAATTATTATTATTATTATTAGTCCTATTATTATAATAATAATTATTATTAGTACAATTATAATAATAATAATAATTGTTATTATTATTAGTATTATATTATTATTATTATAATTATTATTATTATTATTATTATTATTGTTATTATAATTATTATTGTTATTATTATTGTTATTATAATTATTATTGTTATTATTATTATTATTATTATTATTACTATTATTATTATTATTATTATAATTATTACTATTATTATCATTATTAGTATTATTATTATTACTACTATTATAATAATAATTATTTTTATTATAATTATAATAGTAGTAATTATTATTATTACTAATATTATAATTATAATTATTATTATTGTTATTATTATTTTTATTTTTATTTTTATTATTACTATTATTATAATAATTATTATTATTATTATCATTATTGTTATTATTATTGTTATTTGATTTAGGCAGGAATTTTTAGAGGTGCATTTGATTTGGGCGGTAATTTTTAGTGTGAGATGAAATGCAAGCCTTTAGATTAAGTTGGAAGAATTGAGATTAAATCTGAACCGTCCTTGTGCTTTGTCAAATGAAAGATTCAAAATAGGTTATGTTTTATTATATAAATTATAATAAATTATTACTATTATTATTATTATTATAATAATTATTATTATAATTATTACTATTATTATAATTATTACTATTATTATCATTATTAGTATTATTATTATTACTGTATATATTACTATTATTATTATTACTACTATTATAATAATAATAATTTTTATTATTATTATTATAGTTGTAATTATTATTATTATTATTATTATTATTATTATTATTATTATTACTATTATAATTATAATTATTATTAGTGTTATTATTATTATTATAATAATAATAATAATTATTGTTATTATTATTATTATTATATATATTATTATTATTATTATTATCATTATTGTTATTATTATTATTATTTGATTTGGACGGGAATTTTTAAGGATGAATTTGATTTGAGCGGGAATTTTTAGTATGAGATGAAATTTGAGCCTTTAGATTAAGTTGGAAGAATTGAAATGAAATCTGAACCGTCTTTGTACTTTGTCAAATGAAAGATTCAAAATAGGTTCTGTTTTATTATATATATATATATATATATATATATATATATATGCGTACATTAAAACTTCAATATTAATTCACGATAAAATGTATAAAAAAATCAACAAACACATAATTATGGAGATATATACTAATTAATTCTTAAACTAATTTCATAAATAGAATTAGAATATAAAACATTACATTAATTAGTATATTATATAGTATTTAATATTTTCAATCATTAAAAGAACTGCTGAAGAAACCTTAAAAGAATCCAAAAGAATCCATGAATCTGGATCGCCAACCTACAGAAGAATCTTTGCCAACCTACAGAAGAATCTTTGCTTCTTAGCGAGGCACACATCAACTGATATAGGGTTACAGTACAGTGACATCTTAAAATATTCGTCATCTTTGTTTTTCTCTTGTTTGAAAAAGTAGAAACTGTCAGAAGTCTTACTCTTTATGATATCTAAAAAAGTAGTCACAAACTTCTGCTTCAAGTGCACTGATCTAATACGTATATGAATGTAACTGCATGGGGTTCATTCACTGTTCTAAAAAGCTGTCTAGGCGCCTAGGAGCTAGGCCCCCCTGGCGCCTCGCCTAGGCCCAAAGCGGCAAAAAAATTTCCCCAAAAAATTAGGCGGGGCCTAGGCAGAGAGCTTTTTTTATTTTAATAACTACTCAAACCAGAATTTGATATATTTATTTTTCTAATGATTTACCATATCAAGTGAAGAAGAGTTAGAGATATAGAGGGATATGGAGATAAGAACTATTAGTTTGTATTTTTGATTATTTGTTTGTGTTTGAACTTTGAACAATTGCATGTTTGTTTTTGAGCTTTGACATTAGCAATATGGATGTGTTTGAACTTTAAGCAAATGTCTTTATTATCTTTATTATAGATTATTTTGCTTTATATTATTGTTTTGTTTGTATAAATGTAAGATAAAATATTAAAATTGGCTTAAAATAAAAAATTCCGCCTAGACCCCCTAGGCGCTAGGCCCCCGACCGTCCACCTTTTAGAACATTGGGTTCGTTACACAACCACCGAGTAAACTATTATCAATCCAAAAATCATGAAATGATGGAGTCTACTAGTCTAGCAGTATATTCCATTCTGTTTATGTATTTTGGACACAAAGTCATTATATCCACTAATGCAGCTTGTAGGAGGAAATTTAAAATCACATACTTATTCTAAAGAAGCATCTGATGAAGGTCAATTAGGACAAATGGAAGGAGAGTTTATGGATATTAGATAATCTTAATAACACAATTGACAACTTTTTACAGTGAAAATGTATTTGATGACACATAAGTAGCTTCTAGCTACCACTTAAAGAATTAACTTTGCTCAACGAAACTGTAAGGAAAAGACAATGAATTTCTCTCTATTAACATTTTTGGTGAGAGATAAATATAATCTAATCAGGAATAAAGTTTTTCTGCTAAAAGATTTAATGTGATAAAACTTTAATCTCTTAGCATGTCACAGAAAAATTTAGTTTTAGACCAAAAACACCTTTATATACTAAAACTTCTCAGAATAAAAACTATTTTTACCATGAGTGATACATGGATGCACTTTTTAGGAACATGTACATACTAATTTGAAGTAACAATAAAGTACCATTTTTCATGACTTCGAATATCATGTCACAATAGTATCTGAATGGAGACAACCGCATGACACGGCAAACATACTCCGCGAGGTGATAGGGAAACAGCTGCAAACAAAATTAAAAGGAGAAAAATAATTTACTTAATATAAGAGAATATAAGAGTGAAATCTACACCACTAGTAATAAAATAATCTCTGTAGCGTAGCATAACAAAAAAGGCTATATAGGGATGAACATGACTTTTTTGTATAATGGTGTTTTAGGCATATCTAGATTGTTAAGATAAAGCACTTCAAAATATTCAACCTCCCGAAAATCAGTAAAAAGCTAATTTGTCGAAAAGTCCCGGCACAAGAAATATAATAGGGATGGGGATGGGGATGGGAATGGGGATGAGGCATTGGATAGGTAACCCCCAACCCTGCCCCCACCATGTTGTCATCCTATATATTCTATAAAATTATTTTAGAAAATAAGGCAAAAAAGGAGGTATATATTTCTTATCAAAAAAGAAAAAGAAAAAGAAAAAAAGCAGACATATGAGGTTGAAGGTGGAACGTGAAATCCAACAATTTTCAATCGAGTATCCATTCTAAGAAAGACATAAAATATTCACATAAAACTGTATTTGTGAGAACAACTTGTCTGGATACTGATAAAGCAATTATATTTCAATGAAATACGCACCGCTAAATTCTTTCGCAAGTAACGCATCATATCTTCATAATATTCACCTTCTTTGTATACCTTACGAACAAAAGAAGTGTTCCATTGGAGCCTTTTCTTTATACAATGCTCAATTATCCTACATGCCAGCATGTAAAAGGGGAAAGACATATCATAAGAAACAACAGAACCCATTCAATGAAATTAAAATGTAAGATCATACAAGCACAAAGGAGGATAAAATTCATGAGATACAATTGATATATTGGCATTTTGCCAATTTAAAATGCCAATATTTCACACCTCAACTGACCTCTAGATACTAAAAGTCTAAAACATTTAGTTCATCTATCCATATTATAAATCAAATCATTGGAAGCTTCATATGTATTGAGTAAATTATATAAGACCTATGTTGCCTTTGACCCAAGTAAACAAAACTGCCAGTGTTAAAAAAGTTTCCTTGTTGGACATACATGTTTCAGCCCATCAAATAGCCTGATGGATATACAAGTCTCCCACATTCCCACTTTATTAAATCCCATCCATAACAGCTTCATACATAACAGCTGTTTTTTGAAGTTCATTAACTTGTGCGACTAGTAAACTCTTTATAAATATATATATATATATATATAAATTATTTATTAAAAAAAAGGCCACCAACAGAGGTTTAATATGCAATTATTTTGGGGGAGGGTAACAATCAACTACAAACCTTTTCATAAAACATATAAATAGTATCAAATATGTTTACAATACAAATTGCTTCAAAATATTAAACAAGGCTATTCAGATTACGTTTCAGCATAACAATGTTTGGTCTAAAATTGTAGGAAAGGTCAGGATCTCTAACCTTGTTGTCATAACAGATTAAATACAGATACAACTTATTTATGTGTCATAACTTGTATCTTTGATAAATTCTGAAGAAAAACAAAACATAAATTATATAGACACACATGCACATATAGGATTAATATTGAATGTGAGCCATACAGGAATCCCATAATATACAGAGAAAATTTAGATTATGCATTTGAAAATAGATCGCCAATTTTAAGCTAGTCATTCCAACCCTAAAGTATAGACCACTAACAAAACTACCCACTTAATGAAACTTGTCACATTTTCATATTTGGTTCTCCCAGTTATAACAAAACTACTCTGTTTATGAAACCATATTTTCATATTCGGTTCTCCTAGTTATAAATCACAGAGATGTAAAGCATATATAAGATCGAAGCACATATAAGAAATTCCAACAATACTTCTAATTTCAGGCACAATGTCATTTCAGCTCCTAAGACAAACACAAGTAGCACTGAAATTATTAGAACTCACGTTCTATGCCATTCATCCTTGGAATTCAAAGTGGCCTGAAGTCGCTTTGGAAGACTCTCCCAATGGCATTCTTCCTTGATTGCTTTCAAAATCAACTGTTCCTCGATAGTCCCCCGAGCATGCAACATACTACCAAGTCACCCAAAGATACTTACTGGGCACCCCTTAGTCCTGCAAATTAACCGGCCACAATAAACAAAATCGCCAAGTAGAATCAACTAAAACACCATTTGGCTACTTCCATTAATGTCAATTGCATACTATAAAGTCCACCCAAACACAGCACAGATTTTAACTTATCTATTATTTTTGCAATGCTATATATGATTTGGAGAGCTAACCCATCCAAATTGTACCTGGATCAAGGCGTGTTTGGAACTGATTTTTGGAGCAAAACGACACTAATTATTCAAATGAATGGAAGGAAAATATAAGAGATGGATCGATTTACCTGAATTTGGTGGAGGTTGCAGTTGAAATTGGAGTGGATAAAGCTAGGTTTTGAAAATTGCTGATGCAGAGATCTGAAGAAGTTGAATTCTCAGCTGGCAGGCTAGAGAATTATTACAGTCTGGGCCCTAATATCTCCGGTCATTCTGATTCGTTGTCGTTGTTGGGGTTCGAAGAACCCACCTTTATTAAAGTGTGAAGTATTGAAGGAATTATTCTAGGGCAGTTTCAACCTTTTAATTGTAGGGATAAAAAAATGTTGATGCTAAATTTACTAGTCCTAAGCACTTTTTTCGACCATGCCCTTACCGGTCGGTTCAACCACTTGGGTTGAGAATCGGTTTAATGTCCGGTTCGATTTGTAAGAACCGATTTTTATAAAATAAAAATATTTAATTTTTTTTATAATTATTATTCTAATCAACAATGCTACATGTTAGTTTCCAGAGACACAATAGTTATCTAGAAGGAGGGTTGAATAGATATTTTAAATTTCTTTTTTTTTTTCAAAATACTTTGTTAGATTTGTTAATAAATTAATCACAGCGAAAATTATGATTTGTTTGTTCCCCTTCAAAGATAAACTAAGTTAGTGGTTGACAAACAGTTATAACAGCTATAACAGTTAAAGCAATAATATAAAAGACACAGAGAATTTAAGTAGTTCAGAGCACTCAAGTCTCCTAGTTTACTCTTCTACTCCTCGAGTAGGAAATCCATTAAGGATGTTTTTACAATCTTTGAATCTCACAGATTCTTTCAAGACCAGCAGTCTTGAAACTTCTTAGTTCACTTAGAACTCTTCAAGTCCAGCAGACTTGGAATACACTTGATGAGAGTTGAGTTCTTTGGGTTGTGCTACTTAGTTGATGTTAAGCGTATGTTTGAAAGAACTGAATAGCTGAGCAAACTTTCTTTCTTGATCATAGAGTTGTGTGTTGAGTGTTCTTCAGCTTTCTTTTTTTTTGTTCTTACTTACTTTCTTGCATCTGCATCTGATTTGTATATAAGGTGTCTTTGAAATATGTCCGTTTGAAGGCGTCCGTTGAAGCATTAATTGTATTTGACATTTCTAAGCACTGATGGTGACTTCTTGGAAATCTTCTGTTTAACCGTCTGACCCACTGACACAGCAGACTGATATCTCACCTAACACCTGAAAATGTATTTTCAGCTGACATGTAGTACTTTTCTTAGCTTCTTTAATACATTTCTCTGTTATATACTAAGGATGAGTGTTGGGTCATTGGGATTTCCGAAAGTCTCAACGTCTATAAACCATTCCATGTTTGTTGTAATTGATTTTTCAACAAATGGACAAAGGTCAATGCTTCTGATGCAGACATATGATACACTACGATCATGATCGTAGTGTCTTGTCACATTCGTGCTTGATACAGACTGATAGAGGAGAACACTACGACTTCTCTTAAGCACTGATAGACTACGATCTTTACTTGCTTGATTTGGAGACTCTATGCTTCCGAGAGCAGACTACGATTCTTGATTAGGCTCGGTAGGCGTTTGGACCACTCTACGATTCTGGGAGAGGCCCTCCAAAGTAGACAAACTATAATTCTCAATACTCTACGATTCTGCCTTGGTTTTTGCAAACTCTTGGCTGGCTCAACAAACTACGATTCTGTTGAAGCCTATCTATTACATTTCAAAATAGATCAATCTAACAGCTTTGATCTTTTCTCCTAGACATTCATTTACAGAATGATAAACATAAAGCACAGATCAAACCTAACAAGTTTTGATCTACCACTAAGTCCTTATACATATATTCCTTGAAGGACTTTACATATAAGCATGTTTATTTACTTTCAACATCAAATTTAAATATGCAATTCCCAACAATCTTTCCCTATTTGATGTTGACATAACCAAGCAGATTTGTATCATGATCATCAATTTCTAGATGTAGTTGCTAGAAAGTAAATATGACTTAGTGTTTTAGTGAACAGTTGAAATATCTAGAGAATAAGTATGAATTTATTGATGTTTGTAAAGACAGATATTACAATAAATCTTAGTTACATCAATAAGAAATAAATTCCAACTTATCTCTATTTTTTCTGCCTTTTTCTCCTTGGAGGATTGGCATGCTCTGCAGCTCTCCTTCTCCTGCTGGCTTCATCTTTCCATGCAATATCTTCCAGCTCGCTTTGACTTAGCCTTTCTCCATGATCATGTCTATTTATAAAGGCAGGATCTCCAATTGACATGTTTAGGCCAGTAGTGGTTACCCCTTGTGAGCTAGGAGATGGTCCTCGACTCCTTAGCAGTTGCGCCATGAGAATTGGTTGGCACTGCTGCTGTTTAGATCGTGGAGTCTGATGGCGAGACTGTCTTGAGGGAGGGCTTCTTGAAGATTGAGCAATGAGTTTCCCTCTACCTTTTCCTTTCTCTCCTTCCCCTTTATTCTCCTCCTTTATGTCAGCATCAAGGATTCAAATGTCTTCAAACAGACGATTTATGCCTTGGACAAGCTTGTGGAGCTGATTCCTGGATTGAGCAATGTCTTCACAATTTTCTTGAATTAGAGAATCAGTTCGAGACTTGTTCTTTTGTAGAATAGCCAAGACAGTGTCTGTTTATTTCATCTGACTCATTGAATATTCTTGAAATTCTTTCATTGAAGTTTGTAGGCTTGAGAGGCTTTCCATCACAAGTTTATTTTGAGTTTCCTAAGTCTTCTGCAGAAGGAGGATTGCTTCCTTGTGCTTCCAGGCAGACTGAAAGTGAATTTGATCCATTTCCTTAATGTTGTGGATCATTTCCTTGATGATCTCCCTAAGCTTATTTGTGCGCTCAGAACTTAGATTGCTGGGAAGGATGTTGGCAGCATCTATCAAATAATTCAGCCTTGTATGCACGAGTAGAGAGTGAGTTTCAAGATCATCTTGAATATCTTTGGTCACTTTCTGTGATGCACTAGTCAGCTCAGATTTGGTAGGAAGATCTAAAAGAAGCTCAAGAATTTACTGAGTGTCTTGAGGAGAGGCTCTTATATCTTGATTTTGCAGGTTTGAGAGAGCAAGATCAAGATCAAAGTAATTATTGGTTGAGGAAGAAGGGATTGTGACGCCCCCAAAATTAGGTATACATCACCCATCTTGGGTCGTCAGATACATAGTACAGAATACAAATACAACTGATTAATACATCTGTCGTGTACAATACGACAAAACATAAACTGTGAGTTTGAATACAAATATTATCTTCTAGAGAGTATTCATACTCAAAAGGAGTCCTCATTACATTTATTAACACACCATTACATAGAATAGTGAGGACTACTAACTAATACTGTCATTCGGACCATCACTCCGTACCCCGACTTGTCCCAGCTACGTTCTCATTTCCTGAAGAGAACAGTGAAAGAAAGGGTGAGCTCAACTAGCCCAGTAAGAAATATTATGACTAAGATAATGCAGAATAAATTATCGTTAGCCTTCAACAATGTTAAACTGATAAAATATAATAGACATCAAGTTTAACTGTAGCGGAACAAGCAATCCATTAAAAGAGTCAAGTAGAAAATAAACTCTACTATCTTTTATGATTTAAAAGATTTTCCAACACTGTGATCGCTGAGACTCAGCTTAATAAAATAATCCACATCATCGAATCACCCCTGCACTACGGCCAAGGATATTCGTGTATTCATTAATGGTCATGATCATGCCAACAACTGTCCATCAATGCACTACGGGCCAATGAAGACTTTTACCACATCATTTGTAACATTACGGTCATGATTATACCGAATAATCCCTGGTCATAATCATACCAAGTCCATCTATGCACTACAGGCCACAGATGACTTTCAACATTTTATAAACATGAGGATGATGACAATGATATAAGAATTCAATAAAACAAGTTCAAGAATTAATTTATCCAGGAATTAACAACGTCCAAATTGTCAACATGATACTGCATTGTGGAGTAAAATTCAAGAATGCTTAGAAGAATATTTTCTTGAAAAGATACTGGATGAAACGCAACTATCAAGGATATTCCACAAATTTCATGGAGTATAGAAGTCAAAACTTAACCAACTGAGTATAATAAAGAATGAAATAACAAAAGAAATCACCATGCATGCGATAGACCGCACAGACAGGTTATTCCAACAGAATAATAAATAATGGAACCAGGTCCGGCGTAAACGCACAGACAGGATATTCCGACAGAATAATAAATAATGGAACCAGGTCCGGTGTAAAACACACAGACAGGATGTTCCAACAGAATAATAATAAAAACGGAACCAGGTCCGGTGTAAAACACACAGACAGGATGTTCCAACAGAATAATAAACGGAACCAGGTCCGGTGTAAAACACACAGACAGGATGTTCCAACAGAATAATAAACGGAACCAGGTCCGGTGTAAAACACACAGACAGGATGTTCCAACAGAATAATAGAAGAATGTCACCAAGTATAGGGTAGACCGCGTATACTGGTTATTCCAACAGAATAATAACAAATGGAATAACAGAAGTTCTCTTCATGAATATAAAAGAAATAATATTCCCTACCTTAAAAGAACTGGATATTGGAAAAGTGATGTAGCAGAATACTTTTATTCTCTCTCTCTTATTCTCTCTATACTTTCTCTCTATAACTTGAATGAATTCGTGAAAAATAATGAAGCCCTAGGCCTCTATTTATAGAAAAACTGAGGGTGGCTCTTGGTCTTAACGAAGGGTCAAATGACTCTTGGTCTTAACGAAGGGTCAAATGACTCTTGGTAATATTGAAGGGACAACTACTATTGACGAAAGTAATTACTATTGACCAAGGTAAATACTATTGACGAAGGTAATTACTATTGACCAAGGTAAATACTATTGACGAAGGTAATTACTATTGACCAAGGTAAATACTATTGACGAAGGTAATTACTATTGACCAAGGTAAATACTATTGACGACGGTAATTACTATTGACGAAGAGACTCTTAGATGATGACATATGGCCCCCCATAAAATAACCAAACTTACCACAACATCTCAATTATTGATTTAATAATATAACATATTATACAGATGATACTATGACAATAATTTAAGAGATATGATGCAGCAATTACTGTAGCAATAATTGAGTATAGCTGAGTGACTTCTCACGTAAGCATCAATAATCAATACCGTGTGCTACTATGCAACCACGCGTATTACTGTACTTTTACTACCGAGTAGTTCAACAGTTTTAACGATTTTAACGTAATACCTCAGCTGTTATTTTTATAGAAAGATAATTTTGTCGTTTTCTCAATCCGACAATAATTCCGTTGTGGGGTCCACCAATGATTGTGCCGTCGTACGAATATTCCCCGACAAAAAGAATATTCTCCGACCAAACGAATATTTTATAACAACTTGCTTACTTTGCAATATTACCCACAACTATAACATTATATCAAATTAACTCCATAATATTCAAAAATGATATTTATAGAAAATTCATCTTTATTTATAAAAATTGGGGTCTTACAACCTCCCCTTCTTATGAAATTTCGCCCTCGAAATTAGGGTACGTACCTGGTATGTCGAAGAGGTAAGGATACCTTGATTTCATTTCTGATTCTAACTCCCAAGTCATTTCCTCAACATCGTGGTTTCTCCACAAAACTTTGACTTGAGGTATAACCTTGGAGCGTAGAATATGTTCCTTCTTATCCAAGATTTGAACAGGAACTTCTTCATACGTCAAATCCTCCGCTATTTCGTCCGGTTCTAACTCAATAATGTGGTTCGGGTCTTCCACATATTTGCGTAACATGGATATGTGGAAAACGTTATGAACACGAGACATACTTGGCGGTAAAGCGAGTCTATAAGCCACAGTTCCTACTCGATCGAGGATTAAAAATGGACCGATGAATCGAGGATTTAGCTTTCCTCTCTTTCCAAATCTCGTAACTCCTTTCCATGGAGCAACACGTAAGAACACATGATCTCCTACATCAAATTCCACGTCCTTTCGATGAAGATCAGCATAACTCTTTTGTCGATCTTGTGAGGTTTTTATATACGTTGTCGGATCGTTTGAATCTTTTCTGTAGTCATATGTACCAACTCCGGTCCCAACAACGTTGCTTCGCCCACCTCATCCCAGCATACTGGAGAACGACATTTTCTTCCATACAATGCTTCGAATGGAGCCATGCCAATACTTGCTTGATAACTGTTGTTGTAGGAAAACTCCACCAATGGTAAGAACTTGTCCCAACTTCCCTTGAAGTCAAAGACACAGAGTCTTAATAGATCTTCAAGAGTTTGAATAGTCCTCTCTGATTGTCCGTCCGTCTGAGGATGATATGCTGAACTAAATCGTAACTCCGTGCCCATAGCTTTTTGTAAACTAACCCAAAATCGTGAAGTGAATCTTGGGTCTCGATCAGAAATTATGGATACTGGCATACCATGCAGTCTTACAATCTCGTTTATGTACATACGAGCAAGACGTTCAAGTGTATAAGTTTCTCGTATCGGTAAGAAATGAGCAGACTTGGTCAATCTATCAACAATGACCCAAATCGCATCAATACCTTGAGAAACCCTAGGAAGACCGGTAACGAAATCCATGGTAATGTGCTCCCACTTCCATTCTGGAATTTCAAGTGGTTGCAATGGACCTTTTGGTACTTGATGCTCCGCTTTGACTCGTTGACAAGTTAGACACCTTGAGATAAACAACGCTATCTCTCTCTTCATATTGCTCCACCAAAATGTATGACGAAGATCATGATACATTTTGGTACTTCCAAGATGGATTGCAAACGGTGTGTTGTGCGCCTCCATCATGATTTCATACTTTAAATCAGGGTTGTTAGGAACAAAGTCTGGAGTTGACTCGAAGTATTCCTTCTTCATCGATTCTTGCTTCCGGTATAGCACCTTCTTGCACTTTCTTCTTCATACGCATCAGCTCCAGGTCTGTAGCTTGAGCAGCTTTAACTTTATCGATTAAAGTCGGTTCTACTCGTATATTCGCCATCATCACATGGGTCCCTGGAGTCTTCAACTCTATCTCCATCCTTTGCAAGTCACACAAAATGGGCCTTTGCGTTGTTAATATTGCACTTGTACCCGCATATGATCTTCTACTCAATGCGTCAGCTACCACGTTCGCTTTTCCAGGATGGTATTGAATGGTATGATCATAATCTTTCAACAGTTCAAGCCAACGTCGTTGTCACATGTTGAGTTCCTTTTGAGTGAAGAAATATTTGAGGCTTTTATGATCCGTAAAGATCTCCAGTTTCTCCCCATACAAGTAATGCCTCCAAATTTTAAGTGCAAAGACAACAGCTGCCAACTCTAGATCATGAGTAGGATAATTCCTCTCATATTCCTTGAGTTGTCTTGATGCATAGGCTATGACTTTTCCATGTTGCATGAGAACGCATCCCAACCCTTTGCTCGAAGCATCACTGTAGATAACAAATCCCTCCGAGCCAGATGGTATTGTTAGAACAGGTGCTGAAATGAGTCTCCTCTTGAGTTCTTGAAAACTCTGCTCACATTCTTCGCTCCAACCGAACTTTGTATCTTTTCGAGTCAGCTGAGTTAACGGAGTAGCGATTCGAGAAAATCCTTCCACGAATCTCCGATAATAAACCAGCTAGACGAGAAAGCTACGTACTTCGGTCACTGATTTAGGTTGCTCCCAGCTTTGAATAGCTTCAATCTTTGCCGGGTCAACAGATATTCCACGACTTGATACTACGTGCCCAAGGAATGCTACCTCTTCCAGCCAGAACTCGCATTTCTTCAACTTGGCATAAAGTTTGTATTCACGAAGCTTTTGGAGTACCAACCTCAAGTGTTGCTCATGATCTTCACGGCTTTTGGAATAAATAAGGATGTCATCAATAAAGACGACCACAAAGTGATTCAAATATTCCTTGAATACCCTGTTCATCATATCCATGAAGGCAGCAGGAGCATTAGTCAATCCAAAAGACATAACTAAGAATTCATAATGCCCATACCGAGTTCTGAAAGCCGTCTTTGGAATATCCTCAGTTCTAACCTTCAGCTGATGATATCCAGAACGAAGATCGATCTTTGAAAAGAATTGTGCTCCTTGCAACTGGTCAAACAGGTCATCAATACGTGGCAATGGGTACCTATTTTTGATGGTGACATGATTCAACTCCCGATAATCAATACAAAGTCGCATACTCCCATCTTTCTTCTTCACGAACAGAACAGGAGCACCCCAAGGAGAAGTACTAGGACGAATAAAACCAATGTCTAACAATTCCTGCAGTTGGGTCTTTAACTCCTGAAGTTCAATAGGAGCCATTCGATATGGGCTTTGGAAATGGGTTTTGTACCGGGTTCAAGGTCGATACAAAATTCAATTTCACGCTCTGGGGGTAGGCCAGGAAGTTCTTCAGGGAATACGTCAGGGAATTTATTAACAATAGAAATATCATTCAAAACTGACGTATTTTTGTTTAGATCTGTGACATGAGCTAAGAAAGCTTGACATCCGTTTTCAATAAACGAATAGCTTTATGACTTGAGATGACAGCGATTGATTTTAATGGTTTGGTCGCTTGAATTCGCATAATAGGTCGATTAGGAATAAAACTAACAACCTTACGAAAAAATCAATTTTTGCATAATGAGTAGTTAACCAATCAATCCCTAGAATCACGTCAAATGCAAGTATTTTTAATGAAATCAGATCAATAGGTAATGTGTGGGTACCAACTTGAACCAAACAAGACTTATAAACAGTGGAGGTAATGAAGGTTTCTCCCAACGGAGTTTCCACAGATAAGTCAAAGTCTAATTTCTCCGGAATCAAATTTAATCGATGAGCGCAAGTAGGAGAAATAAAAGAATGGGTTGAACCGGTATCAAATAAAGTATAAACTTCTTTAGAGTTTATAATAAGCTTACCCGTGATGACCTCATTCGGGTTCCTTGCTCTCTGGGAGTTCACAACAAACGCTCTCCCTTGCACAACCGGTTTTGACTTTTCTGGGACGGCTTTTGGGTGCTCCATCCTAGCTGAATTTGTCTTCGGTAAACGACAAAATCGGGCTAAATGACCTTCTCTTCCACAATTATAACATGCTTTGGACGACATCGCGCAGTTTGGACTGATGTGCCCCTCCCCTCCGCATTTGAAACATATGATAGGTGGTCGTTCTCCTTCCTTAACGACAGGTGCTGGTACTGACGTCTTTCCATCATTGTTGAATCTCCTCTTCTTGAAATGTCCATTCTTAATGTTTTGGCCCTGATTACCACCGAAGTGGTTACCATTTCTGGCCTGCTGATTCCCTCCACGCTTGTTGTCACCGCTTCGATGACTGCTCTCACTGGTATTATCATTTTGCCGGCTGCTCTCTTTTGGTTGCGTTGTCTCGTTATCGCGCTCCACCAACTGAGCCCTATTTACAACATCTGAATACAAACATAGTTTATGAGAAACAAGATGTTGACGTATCTCCGGCTTCAAACCTCTTAAAAACATCCGCGTCATTCTTTCTTCATTATCCACCAGGTGGGACGCAAACCGGGATAACTCCGCAAATTTTGCCTCGTACTGCGACACGGTCATATTATTCTGCTCCAATTTGATGAACTCCACCTCCTTCATGTGACGAATACTCTCGGGAAAGTATTTGTCGTTAAACAGCTCTTGGAACTTCTCCCAGGACATCTTCAGTGCGGCAGGTTGAGTACGCTTTATCGATTCCCACCAGTAATCTGTCTCTCCTCGTAACATAAAGGCGGCAAAGGGAACCTTTTGCTCCTCGGAGCAACCCAAGACATCAAATATCTTGGTGATCTGCTTTATCCATGTTTCAGCTACAAGTGGTTTGGGTTCTCCCTTAAACTCCGGTGGTCCCAGCTCCTTAAACTGTTTAGCGGTGACCGCCAGAGCGTTTCCAGTATTTCCACCTACATTGTGGACAGGAGCCGCTTTCACCTGTTGTTGCATGAATTGCATAAAGCCTCTGAACATTTGGTCATTCATCATTTGGTCAGTGTTGTTGTTTGCATGAGGATTGACACCTTCCTGATGCACATTATCCTGATTATTGATATGTGGTGAATCAACAGTCGTCTGTGCTCCATTGCTATTCTCAACGTTCTCAGATGCCATTTTCAGATACTGCCACAAAATAAAAATTAATTGATATGTCATATATTATCCTTATATTATGACCGACCAATTAAATACCATGCAAATAAACTTAGGTATGCCATACTAGCGAAGGAATTCCCCGTCCCTCCCCTCCTAGTTCTATTCTCATATCTTAGCCAGGGATCATATCCCTAAGCTTTGATACCAACTGTGACGCCCCCAAAATTAGGTATACATCACCCATCTTGGGTTGTCAGATACATAGTACAGAATACAAATACAACTGATTAATACATCTGTCGTGTACAATACGACAAAACATAAACTGTGAGTTTGAATACAAATATTATCTTCTAGAGAGTATTCATACTCAAAAGGAGTCCTCATTACATTTATTAACACACCATTACATAGAATAGTGAGGACTACTAACTAATACTGTCATTCGGACCATCACTCCGTACCCCGACTTGTCCCAGCTACGTTCTCATTTCCTGAAGAGAACAGTGAAAGAAAGGTGAGCTCAACTAGCCCAGTAAGAAATATTATGACTAAGATAATGCAGAATAAATTATCGTTAGCCTTCAACAATGTTAAACTGATAAAATATAATAGACATCAAGTTAACTGTAGCGGAACAAGCAATCCATTAAAAGAGTCAAGTAGAAAATAAACTCTACTATCTTTTATGATTTAAAAGATTTTCCAACACTGTGATCGCTGAGACTCAGCTTAATAAAATAATCCACATCATCGAATCACCCTGCACTACGGCCAAGGATATTCGTGTATTCATTAATGGTCATGATCATGCCAACAACTGTCCATCAATGCACTACGGGCCAATGAAGACTTTTACCACATCATTTGTAACATTACGGTCATGATTATACCGAATAATCCCTGGTCATAATCATACCAAGTCCATCTATGCACTACAGGCCACAGATGACTTTCAACATTTTATAAACATGAGGATGATGACAATGATATAAGAATTCAATAAAACAAGTTCAAGAATTAATTTATCCAGGAATTAACAACGTCCAAATTGTCAACATGATACTGCATTGTGGAGTAAAATTCAAGAATGCTTAGAAGAATATTTTCTTGAAAAGATACTGGATGAAACGCAACTATCAAGGATATTCCACAAATTTCATGGAGTATAGAAGTCAAAACTTAACCAACTGAGTATAATAAAAGAATGAAATAACAAAAGAAATCACCATGCATGCGATAGACCGCACAGACAGGTTATTCAATAGAATAATAAATAATGAACCAGGTCCGGCGTAAACGCACAGACAGGATATTCCGACAGAATAATAAATAATGGAACCAGGTCCGGTGTAAAACACACAGACAGGATGTTCCAACAGAATAATAATAAAAACGGAACCAGGTCCGGTGTAAAACACACAGACAGGATGTTCCAACAGAATAATAAACGGAACCAGGTCCGGTGTAAAACACACAGACAGGATGTTCCAACAGAATAAAAACGGAACCAGGTCCGGTGTAAAACACACAGACAGGATGTTCCAACAGAATAATAGAAGAATGTCACCAAGTATAGGGTAGACCGCGTATACTGGTTATTCCAACAGAATAATAACAAATGGAATAACAGAAGTTCTCTTCATGAATATAAAAGAAATAATATTCCCTACCTTAAAAGAACTGGATATTGGAAAAATGATGTAGCAGAATACTTTTATTCTCTCTCTCTTATTCTCTCTATACTTTCTCTCTATAGCTTGAATGAATTCGTGAAAAATAATGAAGCCCTAGGCCTCTATTTATAGAAAAACTGAGGTGGCTCTTGGTCTTAACGAAGGGTCAAATGACTCTTGGTCTTAACGAAGGGTCAAATGACTCTTGGTAATATTGAAGGGACAACTACTATTGACGAAAGTAATTACTATTGACCAAGGTAAATACTATTGACGAAGGTAATTACTATTGACCAAGGTAAATACTATTGACGAAGGTAATTACTATTGACCAAGGTAAATACTATTGACGAAGGTAATTACTATTGACCAAGGTAAATACTATTGACGACGGTAATTACTATTGACGAAGAGACTCTTAGATGATGACATATGGCCCCCCATAAAATAACCAAACTTACCACAACGTCTCAATTATTGATTTAATAATATAACATATTATACAGATGATACTATGACAATAATTTAAGAGATATGATGCAGCAATTACTGTAGCAATAATTGAGTATAGCTGAGTGACTTCTCACGTAAGCATCAATAATCAATACCGTGTGCTACTATGCAACCACGCGTATTACTGTACTTTTACTACCGAGTAGTTCAACAGTTTTAACGATTTTAACGTAATACCTCAGCTGTTATTTTTATAGAAAGATAATTTTGTCGTTTTCTCAATCCGACAATAATTCCGTTGTGGGGTCCACCAATGATTGTGCCGTCGTACGAATATTCCCCGACAAAAAGAATATTCTCCGACCAAACGAATATTTTATAACAACTTGCTTACTTTGCAATATTACCCACAACTATAACATTATATCAAATTAACTCCATAATATTCAAAAATGATATTTATAGAAAATTCATCTTTATTTATAAAAATTGGGGTCTTACAGGGATATCCGAAGGAGGTGCATGTATGTGTGTTTGAGTTATGGGAGGAGGTGATGTTGGTTGAGTGGGTGACTCTACGATTTGAGTAGGATCGATATTCCTAGAGTGAGATATGGTGGGAGATGGTATCAATATAAAGTTAGGTGTATTTGGTTCATCAGTTATAGAATGATGAGATTCTGTAGCTGGAAATTGGTTTAGTGGGTGAAGAATCACTTCCAACCATCTTGGCAATCCGTAGAATTAGTTGAAATTTGATGGAGGACAGTGATTAACTCTGAAAGAGATGGGAATCGATTGTACCTTACGCCTAGTTTCTGAAGAAGGATGGTTAGTGATCAGCTTTTGAGCAAACGTGAGGTTACCTGGGAATCCATGAGCTAGCACTGAGATTGCTGGATATGCTTTGAAAGTCCAGAACATGTGATCCTAGGAGTTGAGAATTTGGGCTCTGTGATAGGGCATTATTGGTAGGTAAGAGAACAACTTATTGTAGTTGGCTCTCCTATATCCATCCCATCCCACTACTATAATCTCAACTTTATCATCCTCTTCTTCTTCTCAATCTTCATTTTCTTCATTTGAAACTTCCACCACTTCAAACATCTCCTTATTTCTTGTCTGATTTTCAGCCCTTTCTTCCTCCAAAGCTTTCACACCTTCGATTTTCATATCTTCTTGTATCTCCCCCTCAGCTGTAGCACTTTCTGGCACATGAACTTCGAGAGTCTCCCTCTCAATCTGATCATTCATTTGTTCTTCAAGCAGCTCCTCCTCAGTTAGAGCATTTTCCAGTGCAGGAATTTCAGGAAGCTCCTTTTCTTTTTTCTTCCTTTAAGGCCTTTGTAACGCCCCCAAAATAGGTCCAATCCACCCAACCTATTCTGAGTTGCCAACTATATGGTACAGAAAACAACTACAACTTTATTATTACAATTGTCGTGCAAAATACGACAACACATATACTATGAGTTTAAATACAAATATTGTCATCTAGACAGTATTCAAACTCAAATGGAGTCCTCATTACAATTATTGATACACTATTTTATAAAATAGTGAGGACTACTAAAACAACTATCTTAAATTATCATTTCATACCCCGACTAGGTACCTGCTACATTCTCGCCTCCTGAGAAGAAAAATGGAATAAAAAGGAAAAGGGTGAGCTCAACTAGCCCAGTAAAGAATATTATGACTAAGATAATATAAAACAAATTATCGTTAGTTCTCAACAGGGGAAAAATCTGATAGAATACAATAGACAACAAGTTTTAGATCAATAACTGCAGCGGAAACAACAATTCATTAGAAGAGTTAAGTATAGAATGAAATCTACTATCATCTATGAATTTAAAAGTCCATCATCGATATTTTATCCCTGTAACATCAATCAATATACATCTTGAATCAAATAGTCATCTTTGCACTGCAGGCCAAAGATATTAATCAGTCGGTCATGTTCATCTCAACACATGTTCATCTTTGCACTACGGGCCAAAGATATTCATCAAGAAATCATTCATCTTTGCACTACAGGCCAAAGATATTCAGTAATATCATCATTTAGGACTGAGGATGATGAAAAATATTTTAAAGAAAACGAATCAAGTGAAACAAAAGAACAAATATTAAGGATTCGTACTTTAAACAATCCAAGTTCAAAAATACTTCATAAATGACCATAGTGGAGTAAAATTTAAGAATGAAGATCAAAACATAGATTCAATCAAAGATAGGAACCATAACAGATATCTTGGACAAAAATTAAAAATTTAATTTTTCTGTGAATAGTGCCGTATCTGTGAATAGTGCCGTATACGTGAATAGTGCCGTATATGTGAATAGTAATTTCGACACAAAAAAGTAAAAATTCCACAAGAAAAATCATCATGCTTCGTGAACAGTACTTGTGAATAGTAACTCGTGAATAGTAACTCATGAATAGTAACCCCGACATGAAAAGATAAGAATTTCATAAGAAAAATTTTACCAATATTCCGGTATAATGATATTAAAAGAAATAATATCATTTAAAAAAAATAACATCCCTTACCTCGAAAAGACAGTACTTCTGACTAGAATACTGAATATAGTGCTGAAGGAACTTGCACCGTATAGCAACACTCAAAGTATCAAAATACTCATAAGAATACTCTCGATAATATAGAGAGAGAAAACTTCAGTTTCTGGTGTGATTTTCAATTCTAACCTAAGCACTCTATTTATAGGAAAATGTTTAGAACACCAAAGCAGAAAATTTAATAAAATATTATTATTTATATTATAAATTCCTACGCCCACTTTTACCAACTGATTTCAGCCACCTAGCACATGTTAATGATGCCCACAAATATTTCAAAAACGTTTTTTTTAAAAACAAATTTAAAACTTTTAAAAAAATAATTATTTCAGAACTTCAAAACTTTAATAATTCATAATAAATAGCCCTTTTATCAGAAAAATTCGAACCTCATATTTTTTTTATAGGAAATTCCATTCTCTACAACTTTACAGAAGAAATTTTTTTCAAATTCCAAACAGAAATTGACCGAAATCCACAAACAGACGATTTTACAGGCTATAATCAAATTTTAGTCAAGAAATGGGGTCCACCGACACACAAAACATGTGTTAATCATTTAAAGCACAAAAATACTCTTCCTCCTTATATACTAATATATCCCACATTCATTGTAAAAAATACACCATTATTATATTATTAAAATATAATAATATATTTAAATGAATTATTTTATCAGAAAAAGATAAAATATTAATTTTTAACAATTGTCACATTAAAAATTTTCTCCATCTATATCCACATAAAATCAATATTTTTCTCATCATATAAATCAATAATTAATTATTCATAAATAAAATTACAGAATCACAATACTGACAACCAGGCCGTTCCTAAGAAAGAGGGGGCTTTCCAATAAGGATTTCTCCTTACTGGCGCGCAATTAGGTGACCAAACCTCTCTTTAGACAGAAATTTCTAGACATTGCCAATAATATTATCTAATAATATTATTTAGATAATCTGAATTATTGCTCCGATAATGGAAAATACTGTGTAGTGACAATTATTGAAACAACAGTAATATAAAATATCAACGTAGCAATTATTGAATTAATAAAATAAAATATTGAACAAACTGTAACAATTATTAAGTAGTGTCTTCTTATGTAAGAATCAATAATTGGTGCAATACCGTGTGCTACTGTGCAGCAACGCGTATTACTGTGTTTAAACCACCCGGTATTCCAACAGTATTAACGGTAACAACTACGCCGTTATTTATAAACAACTTATACCTTTTGTTTTCTTCATCCAATCGATTTTCGTTATGGGGCCCACAAAAGGGTGCGTCGTCGTATGAATATTCCCCGACAGCAAGAATATTCCACGACCAAACGAATATTCCCCGACAACAATGAATACTTTATAACCACTTGCTTATTTAAAAAAAATATTTGCGCATTTTACCCATAACTAACCACATTAATCAAATAAACCCTTACTATTTCAAAATAATAAATAAAGGAAATTCTATTTTATTAAAAAAAAAAATTCGGGGTCTTTCAACCTCCACTCCTTATGAAATTTCCTCCTCGAAATTGACGTACGTACCTGGTGTTTCAAAAAGGTGAGGATACCTCGCTTTCATTTCTATTTCTAACTCCCAGGTCATTTCCTCAATAGCATGGTTCCTCCACAAAACTTTGACTTGTGGTATGACCTTTGTGCGTAGGATATGCTCCTTCCTATCCAAGATCTTGATAGGTACCTCCTCGTACGTTAAATCTTCGGCTATTTCGTCTGGTTCTAACTCAATAACGTGGTTCGGGTCGTCCACATAATTTCGTAACTTCAATATGTGAAAAAACGTTATGAACACGCGACATACTTGGCGGTAAAATGAGTCTATAGGCCACAATTCTTATTCGATCAAGGATTTCAAATGGACTAATAAATCGAAGATTTGAGCTTTCCTCACATCGTTAATTCTCGCCTTTGGAATAACAACTTCTTGCACCTCTTTCTTCATATTCATCAGCTCCGGTGTGTAGCTTGAGCGGTTTTAGCTTTATCGATTAAAGTCGATTTTACTCGTATATCATCACGTGATCCATAGAGTCTTTAACTCTATCTCTATCATTTGTAAGTCATACGAAATTGGTCTTTTTGTTAAAAATATCGCACTCGTAACCACATACGATTTTCTACTCAACACGTCAGCTACCACGTTCGTTTTTCCAGGATGGTAAGGTCAGAACAGGTGCCAAAATGAGTCTCCTCTTGAGTTCTTCGAAGCTTTTCCCACATTCCTTGCTCCATTCTAATTTCATATCTTTTCGAGTCAGCTGAGTTAATGGAGTAGCGATTCGAGAAATCCATCCACGAATCTCCGATAGTAACCAGCTAAGCCTAGAAAGCTGCGTATTTTGATTACTGACTTAGGTTGCTCTCAACTATGACTCATATCCAAATCTTGGATAGCACGTCACAATAGTACCTATCAGTTTACTACCACACAAATATGGCGTCCCCTACGGAGAGTCTGGTTTCGGTGCATTCCATAAAAGAAGTCACCAGATAGAGACTCGGGTACCAAATTCTATAGTTGAATTTTTAACTCCTGAATTTCAATAAGAGCCATTCGATATGAGATTTTAGAAATAGGTTTTGTACCGGGTTCAAAGTCGATACAAAATTCAATATCACGCTCTGGGAGTAAGCCAAGAAATTCTTCAGGAAATACGTCAGGAAATTCACTAACAACAAAATATTATTCAAATATGACGTATTCAAGTCCATGACATGGGTAAGAAAGCTTGACATCCGTTTTTCAATAAACGAATGGCTTTATGGCTTGATATGAAAGAGTTTGACTTCAATGGTTTGGTTTCTTGAATTCGAATAATAGGTTGCTTAGGAATATGAAAACTAACAACCTTACGAAAGTAATCAATTTTGGCATGATGAGTAGTTAACCAATCAATCCCTAAAATCACATCAAAAACAAGTATCTTTAAAGAAATAAGGTCAACAGGTAATGTGATGGTGCCAACTTGGATCAAACAAGATTTATAAATAGTGGATGTAAAAAAAATTTCTCCTAGCGGAGTTTCAACAGATAAGTCAAAGTCTAATTTTCTCTAGAGTCAAGTTTAAACGTTGAGTATAAGTATGAGAGATAAATGAATGGGTAGAACCGGTATATAATAAGGTATAAACTTCGTAAGAATTTATAATTAACTAACCCGTGCTAACTTCGTTCGGGTTCCTTGCATTCTGACCAATCATGACAAACGCTCTTTCAGGAACTGTTGACTTTGACTTTACTGGGACAGCCTTTTGAGTCATCATCCCGGTAGGACTGTGTTTCGCCACCGTACAATCTCGAGCGATATGACCTTATTTTCCACAATTATAATATACCTTGGAAGGCTGTTGTGATGCCCCCAAATCTGAGTTCTCAACCCCGGTTTTGGTGCTCACTATCCATCATCAACATAAGCATTCTATATACTATTGCGGAATAAAAAACATACGTTGTTCATTATAATAAAGTCTTATACAATATCCCAAGGTCTATTACCTTAACATAAACATATCTTATTTAAGTTACATAAAGTAACACAAAAGGTTTACATAAACATCAAACATCGTATTTCATGATACTTAAACATTTATAATAACTATTCTTGGACCTTTCCCTTGCCCTTGTCCTTCTTACTTGAACTCTCTGGCTTAGCTGAAACAAATGTCATGATATAGCAAGAGTAAGCAACTAATTTGCTTAACAAGTTTAAGTACAAAGAAGATATATCATGATTAGCAAGAAATTTATCGTTCAATGTTCAACAATAGAAATTAATTGTGAAAGAACATGAATTAAGTCTTGATAACCGAATATTCGAACAATTGAATAACAGATACTGAGTGGTCATAATGACCATGAACATATGCTAAGGTTGTCAGTATTTAAACTGGTCCTTTTAATAAGTTTTGGTAATCAAGGGGATCAGCCTTTCATACTCGGTGTATTATGCATAAACACTTAATATACGAGCAATAATTATTTTTCAATAATGCTTTAATCAACTTGTTCTTTTTCTCAGTCTTGAGTCCTTACCAAATCAATTGGTGAATAACAACGTTTAACAACATATTTGATTTAACAAATTTAAACATACTTGATCTAGCTGATACAATTAGCATAGATCCATATCTTAAACAGTTCATGAATAAAAGAACTTTATCTAATTCACAATTCAATAATAATAGAACAGGAATTTAATTGCACTGAGTGCGAGTATCAATAATTAATATAGATGTGAATAATAAACAATAATTATTCACTAACATGCTTTGAAAAGAATAACTCAAGTTTGAGTTAGAAAACTTGCCTCAATCGCGGTCTACTGCTAAGCAATTTACTTTAACTTCTTTAGAGAAAAGACCTATAATTGATCTTTCGATTAATCATAACACAACTCACTTATAATCTTATCATCTTATATTAAAGTGTCTAACATTTAAACATATAGTTAAGTATTAGACATTACACTTAAGTCTTAAGGTTATTGTTGTACTTTGACAGTCCTTTAATCACATCCTAATATGTAATTATAAGTTATCCCTTATTATAAGACATCTTAATAAGCTAGATAACATGTCAGTAAACTGAATATTATTTCAGTAAATCAAAATATATTTCAGTATCCTGAAATCATAATCTTCCATTTCAGCAGCCTAAAATCACTATTCATTATCACGAAAATACCAAATCAATTTATTATTTTTCTATTCTTTGGCCAAACATATATACATATATTTCACACACAAAAAGTATTTTTCCGTAATTTTTTAATTTCTTTTAGTATTTTTCCAAAAATTATTTTTAGTACGTAGCTTAAGAAATTAGCCCCATCACGCTTAACTCCAGAAATTCCCATCTCTAATGTTATACATGTTAACGTGACCCTCCAGTTTAAATTTCGTGGCCATCAGAGTTATAGAACTCCGGTTATAGCGATTTTCGTCCGAAAAACCTAAATATTGAAATGGTCATAACTTGCTCAATTTAAGTCGGAATGAGCTCATTTTTGGACAGGAGCTACCTTATACCATATATTTTCATTTTCCAAAAGGCCGAAATTTTTGTCAAAATTTAAGTGGCCGAAACTGCCCTTGTAATTTCTTTCGCAGCTTGTTTTCGGGACTTTTGGCTTTTTCCTACTTTACTAACATCAGTCCATACAGAAATCTACAACTCCTTTTTAGGTGATTCCACTTGGGTTTGAAAGATAACTCATCATATTACTCTCCCAAATTTTTCCAGAATTTTTAAATGACAGAAAAATGACGAAAATACCTTTAACATTGACTGTCCAAAAAGAGTTTATTTT
The DNA here is from genome assembly GCA_016801055.1 of Panax notoginseng. Classification (NCBI taxonomy): domain Eukaryota; kingdom Viridiplantae; phylum Streptophyta; class Magnoliopsida; order Apiales; family Araliaceae; genus Panax; species Panax notoginseng. The sequence continues at coordinate 44,371,462 of CM029012.1, forward strand.
TTCTTTCAAAAGACAAAACTATTTTTGCTAAAACAGTTGCTACCACTTGTGTAGTCAACATTTTTAAGTGCTGCCACTTGAGTTTAGTACTTAACTTACATATCTAGCACCTCTCTTTTACGGATCACAAAAAGAATGTGTAGATCAAAAATGGTAGTCGATCAAAGGAAGTGAGAAAAAAACTAGAGTTTTCTAACAAAACAAAACTAGTTTCTCTTCTATCCTTTTGATTTACTTTCTAACACTCAAATATGTTAGATCCATACATGAAACCATATAAAACAAATAGATAGAGGGTTTTAGACCTCTAGATCATAAACTATAGATCTCCAAAATCAAACAAAATAAAAAAAATAAGTTAGATTAGTTTTTACCTTGATTTTTGGGCACACCTTCTATCCCTTCCAAAGTATAGGATAAACTTAGGGTGCATCAAGAGTGGAACTCTTCCTCTTTCCAACGAATTTCTCTCTCTCTCTCTCTCTTATGTTTTTTGTAAGACCCCAACTTATTAATGAATAAAATCAAATTTTCTCTAAATATTATTGTGAATAATAAGGGGTTAATTTGATATAATACTTTGGTTATGGGTGAAATGTGCAAATTTTGTAAAATAAGCAAATGGTTATAAAATATTCATTTTGTCAGGGAATATTCGTTTGGTCGTGGAATATTCTTGCTGTCGGGGAATATTCGTACGACGGCGTAGTCTTTTGTGGGCCCCATAACGGAAAGCGATTAGATGAAAAAAACGACAAGTATAAGTTATTTATAAATAACGGCGTAGTTGTTACCGTTAATACTGTTGGAATACCCGGTGGTTAAAATACAGTAGCACACGGTATTGCACCAATTATTGATTCTTACGTAAGAAGGCACTACTCAATAATTGTTACAGTAGTTATTATTCAATATTTTATTTTATTGATTCAATAATTGCTGCGTTGATATTTTATATTATTGTTGTTTTAATAATTGTCGCAGCACAGTATTTTCCTTTATCAGATCAATAATTCATATTATTTGAATAATATTATTAGATAACATTATTGATAATGTCTAGAAAGTTCTGTCTAAGGAGATGTTTGGTCATCTAATTGTGCGCCAGTAAGGAGAAATCCTTATTGAAAAGCCCCCTCTTTCCTTGGAACGGCCTGGTTGTCATAAATGTGATTCTGTAATATTATTTGTAAATAATTAATTATTGATTCATATGATAAGGAAATATTTATTTTATGTGGATATCAATGAGGGATATATTTTTATGGTTAAAAATGAAAGAGTTAATGTTGAGATTTTTATCAGTATTTTTGTCGGAATGGAGGTATTAAAAATTAGGGTTTTTGAGATATTTTGCGGGGGTTATAATTTTTAATCCGACCGTTGGATCGTGGTAATTTTTGGATATGTTATACATATATAAGTTGAGTATATGTCCACAAATTTTGAACCGTTAAAAATGAACGTATGATTTATTATGAATTTTACGAGATGACTGGTTCAGAAATTGTTGAATTTTCGGAGTTAATCATTTTGGTGAAAAATTCTAGAATTGGTGGGCCCCACTCTTGGTTGGTGAAAAAAATATGCTGAGATTTTTATTCAAATGTGGTGGGTGAGAATAGTAGCAGGTAAAGCCATTAGGTTGCAGGTTAAGTCTGCTTTGGCGTGCTAACATTTTCCTATAAATAGAGGGCTAAGTTAGAATTGAAAATCACACCAGAAACAAGTTTTCTCTCTTTCTCTCTCTAGATTATTGAGTGTATTTTGTGAGTATTTAGATACTTTGAGAGTTTCTATTCATCAGAGCAAGTTTCTTTCAGCCTTATACCGGTATTCCGACCCGAAGTACTGATATTTTGAGGTAAGGGATATTATTTTCTTCTTAAATGATATTATTTTCTTCAATATCATTATGCTGAAATATTAAAATGAGTTTTTATCAAATTTGGAACTTTTTGTGTCGGGGTTACTATTCACGTATACGTTACTATTCACGTATACGGCACTATTCACGAATACGACACTATTCACCGAAAAATAAAATTTCCTCTTTTTGTCCAAGACGTCTATTATGGTTACTATCTTTGATTGTATCCCTGTTTTGATCTTTATTTTTGAATTCTGCTTCACAATTGATTATTATGAAGTATTATTGATCTTGGATAAACTGTTATACGAATCCCTACTATTTGTCCTTCTGTCTCACTGGATTCGTTTTCTTTAAGATATTTTTCATCATCCTCATTCCTAAATGATGATATTACTGAATATCTTTGGCCTGTAGTGCAAAGATGTATGATTACTTGATGAATATCTTTGGCCTGTAGTGCAAAGATGAACATGTGTTGAGATGAACATGACTGACAGGTAATACAAATGAATATCTTTGGCCTGTAGTGCAAAGATGAATATTTGGTTAAAGATGATTATTAATTGATGTTACAGGGATAAAATATTGATGATGGACTTTTAAATCTTAGAAGATAGTAGAATTCATTCTCTGCTTGACTCTTCTAATGGTTTGTTGTTTGCTGCAGTTGTTGATCTAAAACTTGTTGTTGATTATATTCTATCAGATTTTTCCCTGTTGAATACTAATGATAATTTGTTGTATATTATCTTAGTCATAATATTCTTTACTGGGCTAGTTGAGCTCACCCTTTTCCTTTTTGTTCCATTTTTCTTCTCAGGAGGTGAGAACATAGCAGGATCTAGTCGGGGTATGGAGTGATAGTTCTAGAAAGATGTTTTAACAGTCCTCACTATTTCTGTAAAATAGTATTTGAATAATTGTAATGAGGACTTATTCATGATAATAGGAGAGGTGAGTCAAGTGGAAATTTCAGAAAGAGGAGATTCAACAATGACGGGAAGACATCAGCACCAGCACCAGCACCAACAACAAATTTTAGGGGAGGAGAACGACCGCCAGTTAGATGTTACAAATGCGGGAAAGAGGGACATATCAGCCCAAACTGTCCACAACAATCCAAGGTGTGTTACAACTGTGGGAAGGAAGGCCACATCGCTCGAGATTGTACTATAGCGAAACGAAGTTCAGCGGGAGTGGTGATTCCAAGGGCTGTCCCGGATAAGGCGAAATCAGCGGTTCCTGAAGAGCGTTTGTCGTAACTGGCCAAAACGTGAGAAACCCGAACGAGGTGATCACGGGTAAGCTAATCTTGAATTCTTGCGAAGTTTATACTTTACTAGATACCGGTTCTACCCATTCTTTTATCTCTCCTGCTTGTGCTCAACGTTTAAACTTGACTCCGGAGAAATTGGACTTTAACTTATCTGTTGAAACTCCGTTGGGTGAAACCTTCGTTACATCTAAAGTTTATAAATCTTGCATGATCCAAGTTGGCACTATCACATTACCTGTTGATCTTATCTCTTTAAAGATACTTGCTTTTGATGTGATTTTAGGAATTGATTGGTTAACCACTCATCATGCTAAAATTGATTATTTTCGTAAGGTTGTTAGTTTTCATATTCCTAACCAACCTGTCATACGAATTCAAACTACTAAACCACTAAAATCAGTCACTGTCATATCAAGCCACAAAGCTATTCGTTTATTGAAAAACGGATGTCAAGCTTTCTTAGCCCATGTTATGGATTTGAACAAAGACAAGTCATATTTGAATAATATTTCTATTGTTAGAGAATTTTCCGATGTATTTCCTGAAGAACTTTCCGGTCTACCCCCGGAACGAGAAATTGAATTCTTTATTGACCTTGAACCCTGTACAAAGCCCATTTCTAAAACCCCATATCGAATGGCTCCTATTGAACTTCAGGAGTTAAAAGTCCAACTACAGGAGTTGTTGGACATCGGTTTTATTCGTCCTAGTACGTCTCCTTGGGGTGCTCCTGTTTTATTCGTAAAGAAGAAAGACGGGAGTATGCGACTTTGTATTGACTATCGAGAATTGAACCATGTCACCATCAAGAATAGGTATCCGCTACCTCGCATTGATGACCTGTTTGACCAGTTGCAAGGAGCACAATTCTTTTCAAAGATCGATCTTCGTTTTGGATATCATCAGCTGAAGATTAAAACTGAGGATATTCCAAAGACTGCCTTCAGAACTCGGTACGGGCATTATGAATTCTTAGTAATGTCTTTTGGATTGACTAATGCTCCTGCTGCCTTTATGGATATGATGAACCGTGTATTCAAAGAATATTTGGATCAGTTCGTTGTTGTCTTTATTGATGACATCCTCATCTATTCCAAAAGCCGTGAAGATCATGAGCGCCATTTGAAGCTGGTACTGCAAAGGCTTCGTGAAAATAAGCTATATGCCAAACTGAAGAAATGCGAGTTCTGGCTTGAGGAAGTAGCATTCCTTGGGCACGTGGTGTCAAAACATGGAGTATCTGTCGACCCGGCGAAGATTGAAGCCATACAAAGTTGGGATCAACCGAAGTCGGTAACCGAAATACGTAGCTTTCTAGGCTTAGCTGGTTATTATCGGAGATTCGTGGAAGGATTTTCTCGAATCGCTACTCCGTTAACTCAGCTGACTCATAAAGATACAAAATTTGGTTGGAGCGAGAATTATGAGAAGCGTTTTCAAGAACTCAAGAGGAGACTCATTTCGGCACCTGTTCTGACAATACCATCTGGTTCGGATGAATTTGTTATCTACAGCGATGCTTCAGGCAAAGGGTTAGGATGTGTTCTCATGTAACATGGGAAAGTCATAGCCTATGCCTCGCGACAACTCAAAGAATATGAGAGAAATTATCCTACTCATGATTTGGAGTTGGCAGCAGTCGTTTTCGCGTTGAAGATCTGGAGACACTACCTGTATGGGGAGAAAGTGGAGATCTATACAGATCATAAAAGCCTCAAATATTTCTTCAACCCAAAGGAACTCAACAACATGCGGCAACGACGTTGGCTCGAGCTGTTGAAAGATTACGATCATACCATCCAATATCATCCTGGAAAAGCAAACGTAGTAGCTGACGCATTGAGTAGAAGATCATATGCGGGTACGAGTGCAATGTTGTTAACACAAAGGTCCATTTTGTATGATTTGCAAAGGATGGAGATAGAGATGAAGGCTCCAAGTACCCACATGATGATATCAAATATACGAGTAGAACCGACTTTAATCGACAAAGTTAAAGCTGCTCAAGCTACGGACATAGAGCTGATGCGTATGAAGAAGAAAGTGCAAGAAGGTGCTATTCCAGAAGCAAGAATCGATGAAGAAGGAATACTTCGAGTCAACTCCAGACTTTGTGTTCCTAACGATTTTGACTTGAAGCATAGAATCATGATGGAGGCACACAACACACCGTTTGCAATCCATCCTGGGAGTACCAAAATGTATCACGATCTTCGACACACATTTTGGTGGAGCAATATGAAAAGAGAGATCGCGGAGTTTATCTCGAGGTGTTTAACTTATCAACGTGTAAAGGCGGAGCATCAAGTGCCAAAGGGTCCATTGTAACCACTTGAGATCCCGAAATGGAAGTGGGAACACATTGCCATGGATTTCGTTACAGGTCTTCCCAAGGTTTCTCAAGGCATAGATGCGATTTAGGTTATTGTAGATAGATTAACCAAGTCTGCTCATTTCTTACCGATACGTGAGACTTATTCCATTAAACATCTTGCTAGTATGTATGTGAACGAGATTGTGAGATTGCATGGCATGCCAGTATCCATAATTTCGGATCGTGACCCAAGATTCACTTCACGATTTTGGGTTAGCTTGCAGAAAGCTATGGGCACGGATTTACGATTCAGTTCGGCATACCATCCTCAAACGGACGGACAATCAGAGAGGACTATTCAAACTCTTGAAGATCTATTAAGACTTTGTGTCCTAGATCTCAAAGGGAGTTGGGATAAGTACCTACCATTGGTGGAATTCTCCTACAACAACAGTTATCAGGCGAGCATAGGTGTGGCTCCATTCGAGGCGTTGTATGGAAGAAAATATCGTTCTCCAGTATGCTGGGACGAGGTGGGTGAAGCAACATTGTTAGGACCAGAGTTGGTACGCATGACTACAGAGAAGATCCAAACGATTCGACAACGTATACAAACGGCACAGGATCGACAAAAGAGTTATGTGGATCTTCATCGGAAGGACGTGAAATTTAATATTGGGGATCATGTATTATTACGTGTTGCACCATGGAAGGGAGTTACAAGATTTGGGAAGAGAGGAAAGCTCAATCCAAGATTTGTTGGTCCATTTGAGATTCTTGAGCGAATAGGAAATGTGGCATATAGACTCGCATTATCTCCAAGCATGTCTCGTGTTCATAATATTTTTCACATATCTATGCTTCGTAAATATGTTAAAGACCCGAACCACATTATTGAGTTAGAACCAGACGAGATAGCTGAAGATTTAACGTACGAGGAGGTACCTGTTAAGATCTTGGATAGGAAAGAGCATGTCCTACGCACGAAGGTTATACCATAAGTTAAGGTTTTGTGGAGAAACCATGCTATTGAAGAAATGACCTAGGAGTTGGAATCAGAAATGAAAGCGAGGTATCCTCACCTTTTTGAAACATCAGGTATGTACGTCAATTTCGAGGACGAAATTTCATAAGGAGGGGAGGTTGTAAGACCCCAACTTATTAATGAATAAAATCAAATTTTCTCTAAATATTATTGTGAATAATAAGGGGTTAATTTGATATAATACTTTGGTTATGGGTGAAATGTGCAAATTTTGCAAAATAAGCTAGTGGTTATAAAATATTCATTTTGTCGGGGAATATTCGTTTGGTCGTGGAATATTCTTGCTGTCGGGGAATATTCGTACGATGGCGTAGTCTTTTGTGGGCCCCATAACGGAAAGCGATTGGATGAAGAAAACGACAAGTATAAGTTATTTATAAATAACGGCATAGTTGTTACCGTTAATACTGTTGGAATACCCGGTGGTTAAAATACAGTAGCACACGGTATTGCACCAATTATTGATTCTTACGTAAGAAGGCACTACTCAATAATTGTTACAGTAGTTATTATTCAATATTTTATTTTATTGATTCAATAATTGCTGCGTTGATATTTTATATTATTGTTATTTCAATAATTGTTGCTGCACATTTTTTTCCTTTATCAGATCAATAATTCATATTATTTGAATAATATTATTAGATAACATTATTGGCAATATCTAGAAAATTCTGTCTAAGGAGAGGTTTGGTCATCTAATTACGCGCCAGTAAGGAAAAATCCTTATTGGAAAGTCCCCTCTTTCCTGGGAACGGCCTGGTTGTCATAAATGTGATTCTGTAATATTATTTGTAAATAATTAATTACTGATTCATATGATAAGGAAATATTTATTTTATGTGGATATAAATGAGGGATATATTTTTGTGGTTAAAAATGAAGGAGTTAATGTTGAGGTTTTTATCAGTATTTTTGTCGGAATGGAGGTATTAAAAATCAGGGTTTTTGAGATATTTTGCGGGGGTTATAATTTTTAATCCGACCGTTGGATCGTGGTAATTTTTGGATATGTTATACATATATAAGTTGAGTATATGCCCACAAATTTTGAACTGTTAAAAATGAACGTATGATTTATTATGAATTTTACGAGATGACTTGTGAAACCCCAGATTTTATGAATAAATATTTAATTTTTCTCGAAATTATTTTTTTTATATTATTGTGTGGATTTGATATAATAGTTATGGGTAGTATTTATAAATTTTGCAAAGTATGCAAGTTGTCATATTATTGGTCAGAGAATATTCTTTTTGTCGGGGAATATCCGTACGACGGTACAATTATTGGTGGACCCCACAACGGAATTATTGTCGGATTGAGAAAATAACAAAAATACTTTATGAAAATAACGGCGGAAGTTTTACTGTTGATACTGTTGAACTACTCGGTAGTAAAAGTACAGTAATACGTGTGGTTGCATAGTAGCACACGGTATTGATTATTAATGCTTATGTGAGAAGTCACTCAGTTTGATTCCATTATTGTCAGTTAATAATATGAATTATTTAGCGATAATGACGTTTTGTTTTATTCGTATTATTAACGTAATAAAACAGAAACATCTTTTTATATAAAACAGAATACTTTATTAAAGTTATTCTATAAATAGAATATATTATATTTTATTTAAAAGATTTTTTTTTAATATGGACCGTCAGATTAAAGTAATCAATCTGGACCGTTCATGGATTAGTTACTATGCATTCTATTTTTCTATAAATAGCAGCTCATTCCTTCATTATTTCTTACGAATTCACTGAACTCTAGAGAGAGAAACTATAGAGAGAAACTATAGAGAGAGAGAAGAAGAGTATTCTGCTACTTAACTACGTCCTTATTTCAGCTCGTCTTTAAAACGGTAAGGGGTGTTATTCTTTCTTATTCATGAAGAGAACTATTGTTATTCCATTTCTTATTATTCTGTTGGAATAACCTGTATACGCGGTCTACCCTATACTTGGTGACATTCTTCTATTATTCTGTTGGAACATCCTGTTTGTGTGTTTTACACCGGACCTGGTTCCGTTTTTATTATTATTATTCTGTTGGAACATCTTGTCTGTGTGTTTTACACCGGACCTGGTTCCGTCTTGTTATTATTCTGTTGGAACATCCTGTCTGTGTGTTTTACACCGGACCTGGTTCCATTATTTATTATTCTGTCGGAATATCCTATCTGTGCGTTTACGCCGGACCTGGTTCCATTATTTATTATTCTGTTGGAATAACCTGTCTGTGCGGTCTATCGCATGCATGGTGATTTCTTTTGTTATTCCATTCTTTGTTATACTCAGTTGGTTAAGTTTTGACTTCTATACTCCATGAAATTTGTGGAATATCCTTGATAATTGCGGTTCATCCAGTATCTTTTCATGAAAATATTTTTTAAGTATTCTTGAATTTTACTCCACAATGCAGTATCATGTTGACAATTTGGACGTTGTTAATTCTTGGATAAATTAATTCTTGAACTTGTTTTATTGAATTCTTATATCATTGTCATCATCCTCATGTTTATATTCTGTTGAAAGTCATCTGTGGCTTGTAGTGCATAGATGGACTTGGTATGATTATGACCAGGGATTATTCGGTATAATCATGACCGTAATGTTACAAATGATGTGATAAAAGTCCTCATTGGCCCGTAGTGCATTGATGGACAGTTGTTGGCATGATCATGTCCATTGATGAATAAACAAATATCTTTGGCCCGTAGTGCATGGAATTTGTGGTCGTGACCCTAACGAATATCCTTGGCCGTAGTGCAGGGATGATGTGAATTATTTATTAAGCTGAGTCTCAGCGATAAAAGTGATGAAAAACTTTTTAAATCATAAAAGATAGTAGAGTTTATTTTCTACTTGACTCTTTTAATGGATTGCTTGTTCCGCTGCAGTTAAACTTGATGTCTATTATATTTTATTAATTTAACATTGTTGAAGGCTAATGATAATTTATTCTGCATTATCTTAGTCATAATATTTCTTACTGGGCTAGTTGAGCTCACCCTTTCTTTCACTGTTCTCTTCAGGAAATGAGAACGTAGCTGGGGCAAGTCGGGGAACGGAGTGATGGTTCGAATGATAGTATTAGTTAGTAGTCCTCACTATTCTATGTAATGGTGTGTTTAATAAATGTAACGAGGACTCCTTTTGAGTATGAATACTCTCTAGAAGATAATATTTGTATTCAAACTCACAGTTTATGTTTTGTCGTATTGTACACGACAGTTGTATTAGTAAGTTGTATTTGTATTCTGTACTATGTATCTGACGACCCAAGATGGGTGATGTATACCTAATTTTGGGGGCGTCACATGACTGGTTCAGAAATTGTTAAATTTTCGGAGTTAATCATTTTGGTGGAAAATTCTAGAATTGGTGGGCCCCACTCTTGGTTGGTAAAAAAAATATGCTGTGATTTTTATTCAAATGTGGTGGGTGGGAATAGTAGCAGGTAAAGCCATCAGGTTGCAGGTTAAGTCTGCTTCGGCGTGCTAACATTTTCCTATAAATAGAGGGCTAAGTTAGAATTAAAAATCACACCAGAAACAAGTTTTCTCTTTTTCTCTCTTTAGATTATTGAGTGTATTTTGTGAGTATTTAGATACTTTGAGAGTTTCTATTCACCAGAGTAAGTTTCTTTCAGCCTTATACCGGTATTCCGACCCGAAGTACTGATATTTTGAGGTAAGGGATATTATTTTCTTCTTAAATGATATTATTTTCTTCAATATCATTATGCTGCTGAAATATTAACATGAGTTTTTATCAAATTTAGAACTTTTTGTGTCGGAGTTACTATTCACGTATACGTTACTATTCACGTATACGGTACTATTCACGAATACGGCACTATTCACCAAAAAATAAAATTTCCCCTTTTTGTCCAAGATGTCTATTATGGTTACTATCTTTGATTGTATCCCTGTTTTGATCTTTATTTTTGAATTCTGCTTCACAATTGATTATTATGAAGTATTATTGATCTTGAATAAACTGTTATACGAATCCTTACTATTTGTCCTTCTGTCTCACTGGATTCGTTCTCTTTAAGATATTTTTCATCATCCTCATTCCTAAATAATGATATTACTGAATATCTTTGGCTTGTAGTGCAAAGATGTATGATTACTTGATGAATATCTTTGGCCTGTAGTGCAAAGATAAACATGTGTTGAGATGAACATGACTGACAGGTGATACAAATGAATATCTTTGGCCTGTAGTGCAAAGATGAATATTTGGTTAAAGATGATTATTAATTGATGTTACAGGGATAAAATATTGATGATGGACTTTTAAATCTTAGAAGATAGTAGAATTCATTCTCTACTTGACTCTTCTAATGGTTTGTTGTTTCCGCTGCAGTTGTTGATCTAAAACTTGTTGTTGATTATATTCTATCAGATTTTTCCCTGTTGAATACTAATGATAATTTGTTGTATATTATCTTAGTCATAATATTCCTTACTGGGCTAGTTGAGCTCACCCTTTTCCTTTTTGTTCTATTTTTCTTCTCAGGAGGTGAGAACATAGCAGGATCTAGTCGGGGTATAGAGTGATGGTTCTAGAAAGATATTTTAGCAGTCCTCACTATTTCTATAAAATAGTGTTTGAATAATTGTAATGAGGACTTATTTGAGTGTGAATATTGTCTAGAAGACAATATTTGTATTTAAACTCACAGTATGTGTTGTCGTATTTTGCACGACAATTGTATTATTGAAGTTGTAGTTTGCTTTCTGTACCATGTATTTGGCGACTCAGAATGGGTGTTGTATACCTATTTTGGGGGCGTCACATTTTTGCTTTACTAGCTTAATGGAAAGTAAGATAAATGAAGTAAAGTAAAAGAAGAAAGATAATGTGATTAGATTTTTGTTGGATTATAATATATAGATATAAAATATGTATGGAAAGATATTTCTCCAATATCTTCATATCTCTTCCTCTCTCTCTACTCATTACTTAGATATATGGGATATTGACAATGTGGGTGGCTCCACAAACAAAGTGACACCTAGCTAATCTTGAACTTATCTTTTGAAAATTAGAAGCATGCAATGATGACATTCATCCCCCCTTTTTTCCTCTTGCTTGGCCGGCCATGTGGCCTCACAATCTCCAAGTTTTACTTTTATTTTTATTGAAATATCTAGGATACAAAATGTCTATAGTACCCTTATCAATTGGGCTACAAGTTGGGCCATTATAAAAGATGTTTTGGGCTTTCCACCAATAACCTATTGGACTTTTAATTCACTAGTTTGACTTACTAAATAACATGAACTTAGCCTCCACAATTAAATAGTTGTGCTACTAGCATACTTGCCCATTAAATTTAATATTGGGCTAGCTAAACAATCAAATTATCTACAAGCCCAATGCTTAAATAAATTCTTGGGCTTGTTTAAATTACATGACATCCTTAGTAATGTTAATCCTATTATCACATGAACTATTACTCATTATTATTGATATTTACACATTCTTATCAATTAATAATGTTAATTAACTTACATAATCCAATTAGACTTGTCTTATTCAAGTTTATTGAGTATTTAATTAGGGTTTAACACCTTAAATCTATTTTATAGATTATTAAAATACTTAAGTTAGTTCACTAACTTATTTACCTTATTAGTGAGACTTCCTTTAAATATTATAACATATTATCCACATAATCACTTAATCATCCATAAGATATTACAGATTATTTAATATATTTATTTACAATATACCACAGAAATTCTTGGTTATTACATTCTCCCCTCCTTATAAGAATTCTGTCCCCGGAATTTCATTAAGGTTACTCAAAAAGATTCGGATAACTCTTCCTCATCTTTTCTGCAAGCTCCCACGTGGCTTCTTCAGCATTGTGGTTTCTCCATAGGATTTTGACAGAATGTATAACCTTATTTCTTAATTTCTGCTCTTTCATATCCAAAATTTTTATAGGAATCTCCTCGTACGATAAGTCCTTCTCGACTTGAATCGGTTCATACGATATCACATACTTGTAATCCGGCTTGTACGGACGTAACACTGACACATGAAACACATTATGAATATGTTCCAATTCAGGAGGTAGAGCTACCTCGTACGCCACCTCCCCTATCTTCTTCAATATTTCAAATGGTCCAATAAACCTTGGACTCAATTTGCCTTTCTTCCCAAACCTTATCTTCCCTTTCCAAGGAGATACCTTCAAAAATGTGTAGCTTCCCACTTCGAAATCTCTTTTCTTGCGATGAATATCTACATACTTCTTTTGTCGATCCTGAGCTGCTACCAGTCGCGCTCTTATCACTTTGATGATCTCCACAGTTTGCTGCACCAATTCTGGCCCTAACAATCTTCTTTCACCTACCTCGTCCCAACATAAGGGCGTTTTGCATTTTCTCCCATACAGGGCTTCATACGGCGGCATTCCAATGCTTGCATGATAACTATTGTTATACGTAAACTCCACTAATGGAAGATGATCTTCCCAGCTTCCCTTGAAATCCATCACACAGGCTCTGAGCATGTCTTTTAATATTTGAATCGTTCTCTTGCTTTGCCCATCTGTCTGTGGATGATACGCAGTACTCAATCTTAAATGTGTCCCCATTCTTTCTTGAAGACTCCTCCAAAAGTTTGATGTGAAGCGCGGATCTCTATCAGACACGATTGATACTGGCACTCCATGTCTCGAAATAATTTCCTTGATATACAATTTTGCTAGCTGATCCAAATTATACCTAATCTTGATCGACAAAAAGTGTGCTGACTTTGTAAAACGGTCGACAATCACCCATATAGCGTCATAACCCTTCTGTGTCGCTGGAAGTCCTACCACAAAATCCATCGTGACGTGCTCCCACTTCCATTTCAGAATTTCTAATGGCTGTAATAGTCCACTTGGTCATTGATGCTCTGCCTTGACTCTTTGACAAGTTAAACAGCGGCTGACGCATTCAGCAATCTCTCTCTTCATGTTTGGCCACCAATAATGTTGACGCAAATCTTGATACATCTTCGTGCTTCCTGGGTGTATTGAGTATCTCGTATTGTGCGCTTCTTGAAGAATCTCTTCTCTTAATTCGGGTACTGCAGGTACCCAAATTCTTCTTTCAAATCTCAACAATTCAGTGCCGTCGATCTTATACTTCAGCTCTTCGCCTTCAGCCAACCGCTTCTTTATGTTACCACATTCTTCATCATTCCCTTGTGATTCTTTCACCTTGTCTAATAAAGTCAGACTTGCTTCCATTTCTATTACTTTATCCGAATCCTTCGGATTTTTCACCTTCAACTCCATTTTTTCCATTTCTCTTACTAACTCTTCCTGGTCTGTTAATACAAATAATTTTTCTTGGCTCTTCCTACTTAAAGCATCTGCCACTACATTAGCCTTTCCCGGATGATATAGAATATCACAATCATAGTCCTTGATCAATTCTAACCATCTCCTCTGCCTCATGTTTATCTCCTTTTGTGTAAAGATATACTTCAGACTTTTGTGGTCTGTGTATATCTCACACTTTTCTCCGTAGAGATAATGTCTCCAAATTTTAAGGACAAATACTACTGCAGCCAATTCAAGGTCATGGGTAGGGTATCCCTTCTCATAGTCTTTTAACTGTCATGATGCGTACGCAATGACTTTACCATTCTGCATTAATACGCAACCTAGTCCTTTGTGTGACGCATCACTATACACTGTAAAACCCCCTGTACTATCTGGTAAAGATAACACAGGTGCTTCACTTAATCTTTTCTTCAATTCCTGAAAACTCTGTTCACACTTCTCTGTCCACATATACTTAACAGTCTTCCTCGTTAAATTAGTTAATGGTGTCGCTATCTTTGAGAAATCCTGTATAAACCTTCGGTAATATCCTGCCAATCCTAAGAAACTTTTGATCTCTGTCGGTGTCTTCGGTTGTCCCTAATTTTTCACTGCTTCTACTTTCGCTGGATCAACAGAAATTCCTTCGTTATCGATGACATGCCCCAGAAATTGAACTCTCTTCAACCAGAACTCACACTTTGAATATTTTGCATATAGCTTCTCCCTTCTCAACGTTTCCAATACCAACCGTAGATGTTCAACATGCTCCTCTTCAGTCATTGAATACACCAAAATGTCGTCAATGAACACCACCACAAATTTATCCAAATACGGTTTAAATACTCTGTTCATCAAGTCCATAAAAGCAGCTGGCGCATTCGTCAGTCCAAATGACATCACTAAGAACTCATAATGACCATAACGAGTTCTAAATGCTGTTTTTGGTACATCCTCTGTTCTCACCTTCAACTGATGATAACCAGTTCTCAGGTCAATCTTCGAAAAACATCTCGCTCCCTTAAGTTGATCAAACAGATCGTCTATTCTCGGTAACGAATACTTGTTCTTGATTGTCACCTTATTCAGCTCTCTATAATCCATACACAACCTCATCGAACCATCTTTCTTCTTTACAAACAACACCGGTGCTCCCCACGGAGATACACTAGGTTGGATGTACTTCTTATCCAACAAATCTTGTAGTTGGATCATCAACTCTTTCATTTCTAACGGAGCCATTCGATACGGCGCTTTTGATATCGGCGCTGTCCCCGGTACTAAATCAATCACAAACTCTATTTCTCTATCTGGAGGAAGTCCTGGAAGTTCTTCTGGAAAGACATCCCCAAACTCATTAACTATAGGTATCTGCCCCATGTCTGAATTCACAACCCGTGTATCCACTATATGAGCCAAATAACCTTCACATCCTTTTCGTAACATCCTCTTGGCCTACATTATCGTCAGACAACTTGTTTGCCTTGGCGACTTGCTACCATAAAATACAACCTTAGACTTATCTGGTGTTTTAAGCCGTATGCTCTTTTTCTGGCAATCTATAACTGCCTCATGGTTAAACAACCAATCCATCCCTAAAATAACATCAAATTCTCCTAAGCGTATCGGAATCAAATTCACGGTAACTTATGTCCCCTTATTTCGACACCGCAGTTGTTATGGATAAACTCTACAGGGATCACTTCTTTGTTTGCAACTTCTATATTCATTGGGTTCTTTAACTTTTCACATGGTAAGTTTAATCTTCTAGCAAATTCATTAGACATAAATGAATAGGTAGCTCCCGAATCAAATAATACGTAGGCATTTATATTATTGATCATAATAATACCTGACACCACCTCCTTTGATGCAACTGCGTCTTGCACAGTCATGTTGAACGTTTGAGCTGTCGGCTTGCTCTGCTGAACTGGTCCTCCAATGGTTAACTTTGTAGAACTGCTCTTGTTTCCACTTCCTCCATCTGTATTCTTCTTCAATGGACAATCCTTGAATTGATGCCCCGTTCCTCCACAAGAAAAACAACCACCTTTTTTCGGCTTAGGACAATTTGGTGAAATATGTCCTTCCTGACCACAATTATAACAAACATTTTTCCCTTTCATACACTCTCTAGAGTGATTCTTCCCACACTTTGAACACGCTGCCTTCTTCTGCTGAGTATTCCCTTGTTGCGTTCCTGATTCATTGCCATTGTTGTTCCACTTGCGTTTCTTGCTATTACTGCCACCACTACTGGCACCCTGATGTCCACCTTCAATCTTCTTCTTATTCTTCTCTTGGGTTTAATCTAGAAACTGCCTCACTACTACCTTCTGTGATGATGGCTTTTTCTAACAGTGCTGAGAATGTAGTAATTTGCAACACTGCAACTTTGCTGTGAATCCACGGCCTCAACCCATTTTCAAACCTACGTGCCTTTCGTAGTTCTGTATCCACCTGATGAGGTGCGAATCTGGCTAACTCATTGAATTTTGCTGCATATTCGGCAACTGACATGTTTTCTTGCTTTAATTCAAGAAACTGCACTTCCATTCTGGCTTGCATGGCCTCCGAGAAATAAGTTTCGAAGAATAACTCCTTAAACCTGGTCCATGTCACTACCTCCGTTCCTGCTCTAGCTTGGTTCGTCTCCCACCAGTAATTAGCCTCACCTTTTATCAAGTAGGTAGCAAAAGCTGTCTTTTGCTCTTCGGCTACCCTTGCAATGATAAAGGCCTTTTCCATCTCTTTCACCCATGTTTGAGCTGCTATGGGGTCCGTAGTTTCACTGAATTCTGGTGGTCCTACAGCTTTAAAATCTTTAAAATTTGCCAATCTATTATTCGTTTGCCCCCTTGCTGTAGGTGTACGAGTTCGCATAGCCTGAGCTATCATATCAGCGAAGTTCTGCATTGGGTCATCTTGATTCCTTTCATTGTTCACAGAACGTTCCTCCCTCTGGTTACGATTTTGACGTCTTGGAGGCATTATCTGATTAAACAAAAGCTTAATTTATTACATTGAGTTTAATTATATGATATATCTTCTAAGTGTTTAAAATATAACATGTAATTTAAACTCTAACAATCATATTATCATAATGTTGTATTAACGAATTCAACCTGCTGAATTGACTAATTCAGCCTGCTGAATTAACATATTCATCTTACTTAATTAACATATTCAGCTTACTGAATAACACATTCAGCTTGCTGAATTAACATATTTAATTTACTGACCTTTCAAACAGATAGCTTCTCATTTTAATTCTTAATACTTTTCTATTTGATCCAACATGTAATTATAATAATGCATTTATATTCATATACCAAATTTTAGCGTCAAATACTTACATACTTGGCATATTTTTATAAACGCTAACTATCCCATTTTTAAACATCAAAAGATGGGATCTACCAAAAGACATACTCCCCTACACACCTAAGATGGGGATACATCATATTTGCATACTACCTCACACAGTCTGAGGTTTACATCAAGCATAAAACCCTAATAAACAAAAGGGGTCCTACTGCATCTATATACAATAGAAAGCTAATAAACTATCACTGCGCGTCTGGAGAGGGTGCGCCTGAATGCTCCTGCTCTAGTGGAAAGAGTCCATCCATAAGTCGACGTCTAACAGCTCGACTTGACTCGCCTATCTCAAAGGATCTCCTCACTCCTACTTGGGGACCAGTATATGCTACATCTAAAGCCCGTCCCAAGGACTCCATCCTAACCCGTCCAGCCTCTGCCTCAACCTCTAACTGAATCACTTTTCTCGCTGCTCGTACCCAAGCATTCTCAACTCGGATCCTGTCAGCGATCTCTAAGTCAAACCTCAGGGTAACGCCTGATGCTTAATAGTCAATATCGCAAACTTATTCTGCTCTTGTTCTAATATCTCTCTCAGCTCAGCATTCTTGGCGACCATATGAGTAGCCAAGGTCGTCTG
This sequence comes from Panax notoginseng, assembly GCA_016801055.1. NCBI lineage: Eukaryota > Viridiplantae > Streptophyta > Magnoliopsida > Apiales > Araliaceae > Panax > Panax notoginseng. The sequence continues at coordinate 44,389,272 of CM029012.1, forward strand.
CTCCTGCAACTGTATCTTCATCTCAGCAAGCTCGTTCTGAGCTTGATATGCCAGTTCCTTGTATTGAGTTTCAGTAAACTGATGAGTGGCATTCTCTTGCTCTAACTCTGTCACTCTATTCTCCAGCGCCATGTTATTTTCAAACAAAACCTCCATCACATCCTCGTCATGCTCGTCACTAACAACATGATCCTTTACTGGATCTAACGGCTCTTGCTCGACTGTATGGCTACCTTGTCCTTCCTCAGGCATCCTATAACCAAACAAACACAACATCAGTATCACAATAAAATATATTCATTGATAAAATGAAACAATATTTTATTATGTACACTCTATACTAGATGAATCTCCATAATCCACCTCTTAGCATACTCTATACGAGTTTTCTTCTAAGGTTATAACCTAAGTTTCGCATCCTAAAGTTTATAACCTACAGCTTTGATACCAATCTGTGACGCCCCCAAATCCGAGTTCTCAACCCCGGTTTTGGTGCTCACTATCCATCATCAACATAAGCATTCTATATACTATTGCGGAATAATAAACATACGTTATTCATTATAATAAAGTCTTATATAATATCCCAAGGTTTATTACCTTAACATAAACATACCTTATTTAAGTTACATAAAGTAACACAAAAGGTTTACATAAACATCAAACATAGTATTTCATGATACTTAAATATTTATAATAACTATTCTTGGACCTTTCCCTTGCCCTTGTCTTTCTTACTTGAACTCTCTGGCTTAGCTGAAATAAATGTCATGATATAGCAAGAGTAAGCAACTAATTTTCTTAACAAGTTTAAGTACAAAGAAGATATATCATGATTAACAAGAAATTTATCGTTCAATGTTCAATAATAGAAATTAATTGTGAAAGAACATGAATTAAGTCTTGATAACTGAATATTCGAACAATTGAATAACAGATACTGAGTGGTCATAATGACCATGAACATATGTTAAGGTTGTCAGTATTTAAACTGGTCCTTTTAATAAGTTTTGGTAATCAAGGGGATCAGCCTTTCATACCCGGTGTATTATGCATAAACTGTAAGACCCCAACTTATTAATAAATGAAATTAAATTTCCTCTATTTATTATTTTGAAATAGAAAGGGTTGATTTGATTAATGTGGTTAGTTATGGGTAAAATGCGCAAATATTTCAAATAAGCAAGTGGTTATAAAATATTCATTTTTGGTCGGTGAATATTCGTGTGGTCGGGGAATATTCTTTCTGTCGGGGAATATTCGTACGACGGTGCAGCTATTTGTGGGCCCCATAACGGAAAACGATTGGATGAAGATAACGACAAAAATTGAGTTTTTATAAATAACGGCGTAGTTGTTACCGTTAACATTGTTGGAATACCCGGTGGTTAAAATACAGTAATACGCGTGGTTGCACAGTAGCACACGGATTGCACAGTATTTTAGAATTATTGATTCTTATGAAGGAAGACACTACTCAATAATTGTTACAGTAGTTACTGTTCAATATTTTATTTTATTGATTCAATAATTGTTGTGTTGATATTTTATATTATTGTGTTTTCAATAATTGTTAAAGCACAGTATTTTCCATTATCAGATCAATAATTCATATTATTTAAATAATATTATTAGATAGCATTATTGACAATGTCTAGAAAGTTCTGTCTAAGGAGAGGTTTGGTCATCTAATTGCGCGCTAGTAAGGAGAAATCCTTATTGAAAAGCCCCCTCTTTCCTAGGAACGGCCTGGTTGTCATAAATGTGATTCTGTAATATTATTTGTGAATAATTAATTATTGATTCATATGATAAGGAAATATTTATTTTATGTGGATATAAATGAGGGATATATTTTTGTGGTTAAAAATGAAGGAGTTAATGTTGAGTTATTTTATCTGTATTTTTGTCGAAACGGAGGTATTGAAAATCAAATTTGAATTTTTGAGATATTTTGCGAGGGTTATAATTTTTAATCCGACCGTTGGATCGTGGTAATATTTGGATATGTTATACATATATAAGTTGAGTATATGTTCACAAATTTTGAACCGTTAAAAATGAACGTATGATTTGTTATGAATTTTACGAGATGACTGGTTCAGAAATTGTTGAATTTTCGGAGTTAATCATTTTGGTGAAAAATTATAGAATTGGTGGGGCCCCACTCTTGGTTGGTGATAAAATATGCTGAGATTTTTATTCAAATGTGGTGGGTGGGAATAGTAGCAGGTAAAGCTATCAGGTTACAGGTTAAGTCTACTTCGGCGTGCTAACATTTTTCTATAAATAGAGGGCTAAGTTAGAATTGAAAATCACACCAGAATTCATAAGTTTTCTCTCTTTCTCTCTCTATATTATCGAGCGTATTTTTGGTGAGTATTTAGATACTTTGAGAGTTGCTATTCAGTGTAAGTTTTTGTTAGCACTATATCCGAAATTCAGTCAAAAGTACGGTTATTCTGAGGTAAGGGATATTATTTTCTTCTTAAATGATATTATTTTCTTCAATATCATTATGCTGAAATATTGATATGAGTTTTTTTTATCAAATTTGGAACTTTTTGTGTCGGGGTTACTATTCACGTATACGGCACTATTCACGTATACGACACTATTCACCGAAAAATAAAATTTTCCCTTTTTGTCCAAGATGTCTATTATGGTTACTATCTTTGATTGTATCCATGTTTTGTTCTTTATTTTTGAATTCTGTTTCATAATTGATTATTATGAAGTATTATTGATCTTGGATAAACTGTTATACGAATCCTTACTATTTGTCCTTCTGTCTCACTGGATTCGTTTTCTTTAAGATATTTTTCATCATCCTCAGTCCTAAATGATGATATTACTGAATATCTTTGGCCTGTAGTGCAAAGATGTATGATTACCTGATGAATATCTTTGGCCTGTAGTGCAAAGATGAACATGTGTTGAGATGAACATGACTGACAGGTGATACAAATGAATATCTTTGGCCTGTAGTGCAAATATGAATATTTGGTTAAAGATGATTATTAATTGATGTTACAGGGATAAAATATTGATGATGGACTTTTAAATCTTAGAAGATAGTAGAATTCATTCTCTACTTGACTCTTCTAATGGTTTGCTGTTTCCGCTGCAGTTGTTGATCTAAAACTTGTTGTTGATTATATTCTATCAGATTTTTCCCTGTTGAATACTAATGATAATTTGTTGTATATTATCTTAGTCATAATATTCTTTACTGGGCTAGTTGAGCTCACCCTTTTCCTTTTTGTTCCATTTTTCTTCTCAGGAGGTGAGAACATAGCAGGATCTAGTCGGGGTATGGAGTGATAGTTCTAGAAAGATGTTTTAACAGTCCTCACTATTTCTGTAAAATAGTATTTGAATAATTGTAATGAGGACTTATTTGAGTGTGGATATTGTCTAGAAAATAATATTTGTATTTAAACTCACAGTATGTGTTGTCGTATTTTGCACGACAATTGTATTATTGAAGTTGTAGTTTGCTTTCTGTACCATGTATTTGGCGACTCAGAATGGGTGTTGTATACCTATTTTGGGGGCGTCACAGTTGGTATCAGAGCTTAGAGATATGATCCCTGGCTGAGATGTGAGACAAGAACTAGGAGGGGAGAGACGGAAAATTCCTTCACTAATATGACCTGACTAAGTTTATTTGGTGTTTATTTGGTCGGTCAGATATAGGGATAATATGTGACATGTCAATTAACCCTTGTTTTATGGCAGTATTTGAGAATGGCAGCAGAGAACGTTAACAATGGAGTGAATGAGACTGTGGAGACACCTTTAATCACCACCCAGGGGAACGTGCAACAGGAAGGCAATATTCCTCCTGTAAACAATGTTACCGAGCAAACGATGAATGATGGAATGTTTAGGAGCTTTTTGCAGTTCATGCAAAATCAGACGAGGGAGACTCGTGTGCAGAATACGGGTGGAAATGATAACAACGCGTGGTTTGTCACAACCAAGCAGTTCAAAGAATTGGGACCACCAGAATTTAAGGGAAAGCCGGGATCCGATCATGGCGGAAACGTGGGTCAAGCAAATTACCAAGATATTCGATGTCTTGAGATGCACGGAGGAACAGAAGGTTCCATTCGTTACCTTTATGTTCCACGGTGAGGCAGACTACTGGTGGGAGTCTGTGAAGCGTACCCAGCTTGATGCACTCAACATGTCCTGGGAAACGTTTCAGAAACTGTTTAATGACAAGTACTTTCCTGAAAGTATTCGTCATATGAAGGAGGTGGAGTTTATCAGACTGGAACAAAACAACATGACGGTGTCCCAGTACAAGGCGAAGTTTGCAGAGTTATCCAGGTTTGCACCTCATTTGGTCGAGAATGAGGAACGAATGACAAGGATGTTTCTGAGAGGTTTAAAACCCGAGATTCGGCAATATCTTATCTCTCATAAATTTTTTTTATATTCAGATGTTGTAAACAGGGCTCAATTATTAGAGCGAGATAATGAGTATATTCAACCGAGGGACCACAACCAGGGTCATACTGGTGACAGCAGTCATCGGAGAGATGAGAACCAGCGAGGAGGGAAAAATACAGACAAAAGTGGTAACCACTCGGGTGGTCATCGTGGCCATGATAATAGGAGAGGTGAGTCAAGTGGAAATTTCAAGAAGAGAAGATTTAACGATGACAGGAAGATGTCGACAGCAGCACCCGCACCAGGAACAAATTCTAGGGGAGGAGAACGACCGCTAGTTAGATGTTACAGATGCGGAGAGGAGGGACATATAAGTCCAAACTGCCCACAACAGTTCAAGGTATGTTATAGTTGTGGAAAGGAAGGACATATCGCTCGAGATTGTACTATAGCGAAACCATGTCCAGCTGGGACGGTGACACCAAAGGCGGATACGGACAAAATAAAGTCGGCGGTTTCTGGAAGAGCGTTTGTCGTGACTGCCCAAAACGCGAGGAACCCGAATGAAGGTATAACGGGTTAGTTAATTATAAATTCTTGCGAAGTTTATACCTTACTAGATACCGGTTTTACCCATTCTTTTATCTCTCCTGCTTGTGCTCAACGTTTAAACTTGACTTCGGAGAAATTAGACTTTGACCTATCTGTGGAGACTCCGTTAGGAGAAACTTTTATTACATCTACAGTTTATAAATCTTGCTTAATCCAAGTTGGCACAATCACATTACCTGTTGACCTTGTCTCTTTAAAGATACTTGCTTTTGATGTGATTTTAGGAATTGATTGGTTAACCACTCATCATGCTAAAATTGATTGTTTTCGTAAGGTTGTTAGTTTTCATATTCCTAACCAACCTGTTATGCGAATTCAAGCAACCAAACCACTAAAATCAATCGCTGTCATACCAAGTTATAAAGCCATTCTTTTATTGAAAAATGGATGTCAAACTTTTTTAGCCCATGTCATGGACTTAAACAAAAATACGTCAGATTTGAATGATATTTCTGTTGTTAGTGAATTTCCTGACGTATTTCCTGGCCTAACCCACGTGATATTGAATTTTTGTATGATTCATCTTCAACCCGATACAAAACCCATTTCTAAAATCTCATATTGAATAGCTCCTATTGAACTTCAGGAGTTAAAAACCCAACTATAGAAGTTGGTACCCGAGCCTCTATCTGGTGACTTCCTTTGTGGAATGCACCAAAGCTAGACTCTCCGTAAGGGACTCTATATTTGTGTGGTGGTAAAACAATAGGTGCCATTGTGACGTGCTATCCAAGATTGGGATATGAATCACAATTGAGAGCAACCGAAGTCGGTGACCAAAGTACGTAGCTTTCTGGGCTTAGCTGGTTACTATCGGAGATTCGTGGAAGGATTTTCTCGAATCACTACTCCGTTAACTTAGCTGACTCAGAAAGATACAAAATTCGTATGGAGCGAGGAATGCGAGAAGATTTTCCAATAGCTCAAGAGGCGACTCATTCGGAACCTGTTCTGACCATACCATCCTGGAAAAGCGAACGTGGTAGCTGACACGCTGAGTAGAAGATTGTACGCGAGTACGAGTGCGATATTATTAAACACAAAGACCTATTTTGTATAATTTATAAATGATAGAGATAGAGTTAATGACTCTAGGGACCCACGTGATGATATACAAGTAAAATCGACTTTAATCGATAACGTTAAAGCCGCTCAAGCTATAGACCTGGAGCTGATGAATATAAAGAAGAAGGTGTAAGAATATGTTTTTCTAGAAGTAAGAGTCGATGAAGAGAAGAAAGCTCAAGCCTTTGATTTATTTAAAATCCTCGATCGAGTAGGAACTGTGGCCTATTGACTCGCCTTAACGCTAAGTATATCGCGTGTTCATAACGTTTTTCACGTATCGATGTTACGTAAATATGAGGACGACCCGAATCATATTATTGCATTAGAACCAGACGAGATAGCCGAAGATTTAATGTACGAAGAGGTACCTATTAAGATATTGGATAAGAAAGAACATGTCCTATGCACGAAGGTTATACCACAAGTTAAGGTTTTGTGGAGAAACCATGCTATTGAAGAAATGACATGGGAGTTGGAATCAAAAATGAAAGCGAGGTATCCCCACCTTTTCGAAACACCAGGTACGTACGTCAATTTTGAGGACGAAATTTCATAAGGAGGGGAGGTTGTAAGACTCCAACTTATTAATAAATGAAATTAAATTTCCTCTATTTATTATTTTAAAATAGAAAGGGTTGATTTGATTAATGTGGTTAGTTATGGGTAAAATGCGCAAATATTTCAAATAAGCAAGTGGTTATAAAATATTCATTTTTGGTCGGTGAATATTCGTGTGGTCGTGGAATATTCTTTCTATCGGGGAATATTCGTACGACGGTGCAGCTATTTGTGGGCCCCATAACGGAAAATGATTAGATGAAGATAACGACAAAAATTGAGTTTTTATAAATAACGGCGTAGTTGTTACCGTTAACATTGTTGGAATACCCGGTGGTTAAAATATAGTAATACGCGTGGTTGCACAGTAGCACACGGATTGCACAGTATTTTAGAATTATTGATTCTTACGAAGGAAGACACTACTCAATAATTATTGCAGTAGTTACTGTTCAATATTTTATTTTATTGATTCAATAATTGTTGCGTTGATATTTTATATTATTGTTGTTTCAATAATTGTTGCTGCACAGTATTTTCTATTATCAGATCAATAATTCATATTATTTAAATAATATTATTAGATAACATTATTGGCAATGTCTAGAAAGTTCTGTCTAAGGAGAGGTTTGGTCATCTAATTGCGCGCTAGTAAGAAAAAATCCTTATTGGAAAGCCCCCTCTTTCCTAGGAACGGCCTGGTTGTCATAAATGTGATTCTGTAATATTATTTGTAAATAATTAATTATTGATTCATATGATAAGGAAATATTTATTTTATGTGAATATAAATGAGGGATATATTTTTGTGTTTAAAAATGAAGGAGTTAATGTTGAGGTGTTTTATCTGTATTTTTGTCGGAACGGAGGTATTGAAAATTAAATTAGGATTTTTGAGATATTTTTGCTAAAACAGTTGCTACCACTTGTGTAGTCAACATTTTTGAGTGCTACCACTTGGGTTTAGTACTTAACTTACATATCTAGCACCTCTCTTTTACGGATCACAAAAAGAATGTGTAGATCAAAAATGGTAGTCGATCAAAGGAAGTGAAAAAAAAACTAGAGTTTTCTAACAAAACAAAACTAGTTTCTCTTCTATCCTTTTGATTTACTTTCTAACACTCAAATATGTTAGATCCATACATGAAACCATATAAAACAAGTAGATAGAGGGTTTTAGACCTCTAGATCATAAACTTTAGATCTCCAAAATCAAACAAAATAAAAAAAATAAGTTAGATTAGTTTTCACCTTGATTTTTGGGAACAGCTTCTATCCTATCCAAAGTATAGGATAAACTTAGGGTGCATCAAGAGTGGAACTCTTCCTCCTCATTCTTCCTCTTTCCAATGAATTTCTCTCTCTTTCTCTCTCTTATGTTTTTGCTTTACTAGCTTAATGGAAAGTAAGATAAATGAAGTAAAGTAAAAGAAGAAAGATAATGTGATTAGATTTTTGTTGGATTATAATGTATAGATATAAAATATGTATAAAAAGATATTTCTCCAATATCTTCATATCTCTTCCTCTCTCTCTACTCATTACTTAGATATATGGGATATTGACAATGTGGGTGGCTCCACAAACAAAGTGACACCTAGCTAATCTTGAACTTATCTTTTGGAAAATTAGAAGCATGCAATGATGACATTCATCCCCCCCTTTTCCCTCTTGCTTGGCCGACCATGTGGCCTCACAATCTCCAAGTTTTACTTTTATTTTTATTAAAATATCTAGCATACAAAATGTCTATAGTACCCTCATCAATTGGGCTACAAGTTGGGCCATTATAAATGATGTTTTGGGCTTTTCACCAATAACCTATTGGACTTTTAATTCACTAGTTTGACTTACTAAATAACATGAACTTGGCCTCCACAATTAAATAGTTGTGCTACTAGCATACTTGCCCATTAAATTTAATATTGGGCTAGCTTAACAATCAAATTATCTACAAGTCCAATGCTTAAATAAATTCTTGGGCTTGTTTAAATTACATGACATCCTTAGTAATGTTAATCCTATTATCACATGAACTATTACTCATTATTATTGATATTTACACATTCTTATCAATCAATAATATTAATTAACTTACATAACCCAATTAGACTTGTCTTATTCAAGTTTATTGAGTATTTAATTAGGGTTTAATACCTTAAATCTATTTTATAGATTATTAAAATACTTAAGTTAGTTCACTAACTTATTTACCTTATTAGTGAGACTTCCTTTAAATATTATAGCATATTATCCACATAATCACTTAATCATCCATAAGATATTATAGATTATTTAATATATTTATTTATAATGTACCACAAAAATTCTTGGTTATTACAGCTGTGAATAGTTTGGACTTATATGTCCCTCCTCTCTGCATTTGTAGCATCTAACTGGCGGTCGTTCTCCTCCCCTAAAATTTGTTGCTGGTGCTGGTGCTGCTGCCGACATCTTCCCGTCATCGTTAAATCTTCCCTTCTTGAAATTTCCACTTGAGTTATTTCTTCTATTATCTTGGCCATGATTACCACCGAAGTGGTTACCATTTATGGCACGATAATTTCCTCCACGACGGTTATCCTTGTTCTGATGACCGTTGCCATCGGTACGATTATCATCGAGTTGTAGGTCGTTATTCTTCGATTGAGCTGACTCATTATCGCACTCCAATAACTGAGCCCTATTTACAACATCTGAATATAGAGAAAATTTATGAGAAATGAGATATTGACGTATGTCGGGTTTCAAACCTCTCAAAAACATCCGCGTCATACGTTCCTCATTCTCTACCAAATGAGATGCAAACCTGGATAACTCCGCGAACTTCGCCTCGTACTGGGACACCGTCATGTTGTTCTGTTCTAATCTAGTAAACTCTACCTCCTTCATATGACGAATACTTTCAGGAAAGTACTTGTCATTGAACAGTTTCTGAAATGTTTCCCAAGACATATTGAGTGCGGCTGGCTGGGTACGCTTCACAGATTCCCACCAGTAATCTACCTCATTACGAAACATAAAAGTGGCGAATGGAAGCTTTTGTTCCTCCGTGCTTCCCAAGACATCAAATATCTTGGTAATTTGCTTGACCCACATCTTTGCCTTAATCGGATCAGGCTTTTCCCAGAATTCTGGTGGTCCCAACTCTTTGAACTGTTTGGCTGTGACAAACCGTGCGTTGCTATCATTTCTACCGGTATTTTGTACACGAGTCTCCCTCGTCTAATTTTGCATGAACTGCAAAAAGCTTCTAAACATCCCGTCGTTCATCGTCTGATCAGTGGTGTTATTTACAGGAGGAATATTATCGGCTTGTTGCACGTTCTCCTCATTGGTGAGCAAAGGTGTCTCCACGGTCTCATTTACTCCACTGTTAACATTCTCAGTTGCCATTCTCAAATACTGCCATAAAACAAGGGTTAATTAAACAAATTAACAAATCACATAATACCCCTATATTATGACCGACCAACAAATAAGCTTAGGTAGGACACACTAGCGAAGGATTTGCTCGTCTCTCCCCTCCTAGTTCTATTCCCCGATCTCTGCCAAAGATCATATCTCTAAGCTCTGATACCAACTGTGACGCCCCCAAAATAGGTCCAATCCACCCAACCTATTCTTAGTCGCCAAATATATGGTACAAAAAACAACTACAACTTTATTATTACAATTGTCGTGCAAAATACGACAACACATATACTATGAGTTTAAATACAAATATTGTCATCCAGACAGTATTCAAACTCAAATGGAGTCCTCATTACAATTATTGATACACTATTTTACAAAATAGTGAGGACTACTAAAACAACTATCTTGAACAATCATTCCATACCCCGACTAGTACCTGCTACATTCTCGCCTCCTAAGAAGAAAAATAGAACAAAAAGGAAAAGGGTGAGCTCAACTAGCCCAGTAAAGAATATTATGACTAAGATAATATAGAACAAATTATCGTTAGTCCTCAACAGGGAAAAATCTGATAGAATACAATAGACAACAAGTTTTAGATCAACAACTGCAGCGGAAACAACAATTCATTAGAAGAGTTAAGTATAGAATGAAATCTACTATCATCTATGAATTTAAAAGTCCATCATCGATATTTTATCCCTGTAACATCAATCAATATGCATCTTGAATCAAATAGTCATCTTTGCACTGCAGGCCAAAGATATTAATCAGTCGGTCATGTTCATCTCAACACCTGTTCATCTTTGCACTACGGGCCAAAGATATTCATCAAGAAATTATTCATCTTTGCACTACAGGCCAAAGATATTCAGTAATATCATCATTTAGGACTGAGGATGATGAAACATATTTTAAAGAAAATGAATCCAGTGAAACAAAAGAACAAATATTAAGGATTCGTACTTTAAACAATTCAAGTTCAAAAATACTTCATAAATGACCATAGTGGAGTAAAATTCAAGAATGAAGATCAAAACATAGATCCAATAAAAGATAGGAACCATAACAGATATCTTGGACAAAAATCGAAAATTTAATTTTTCTGTGAATAGTGCCGTATACGTGAATAGTGCCGTATACGTGAATAGTAATTTTGACACAAAAAAGTAGAAAATTCATAAGAAAAATCAGCATGCTTCGTGAATAGTACTCATGAATAGTAACTCGTGAATAGTAACTCATGAATAGTAACTCATGAATAGTAACTCCGACATGAAAAGATAAGAATTTCACAAAAAAAAATCTTACCAATATTTCGGTATAGTGATATTGAAAGAAATAATATCATTTTAAAAAAAATATCATCCCTTACCTCGAAAGACAGTACTTCTGACTGAAATACTGAATATAGTGCTGAAGGAACTTGCACCGTATAGTAACACTTAAAATATCAAAATACTCACAAGAATATGCTCGATAATATAGAGAGAGAAAGAGAGAGAAAACTTCAGTTTCTGGTGTGATTTTTAATTCTAACCTAAGCACCCTATTTATAGGAAAACGCTTAGAACACCAAAGCAGAAAATTTAATTAAATATTATTATTTATATTACAAATTCCTACGCCCACTTTTACCAACTGATTTCAGCCACCTAGCACATGTTAATGATGCCCACAAACATTTCAAAAACGTTTTTCTTTTAAAACAAATTTAAAACTTTTAAAAAAATAATTATTTCGGAACTTTAGAACTTCAATAATTCATAATAAATAGCACTTTTATCAGAAAAATTCAAACTTCATGTCTTTTTCATAGGAAATTCAATTCTCTACAACTTTACAAAAGAAAAGTTTTCTAAATTCCAAACAAAAATTGACCGAAATCCACAAACGGGTGATTTTACAGGCTATAATCAAATTTCAGTCAAGAAATGGGGTCCACCGACACACAAAACATGTGGTAATCATTTAATGCAACAAAAATACTCTTCCTCCTCATATACTCATATATCCCACATTCATTGTAAAAATATCACTATTATTTTATTATTAAAATATAATAATATATTTAAATGAATTATTTTATCAGAAAAAGATAAAATATTAATTTTAAACAATTGTCACATTAAAAATTTTCTCCATCTATATCCACATAAAATTAATATTTTTCTCATCATATAAATTAATAATTAATTATTCACAAATAATATTACAGAATCACAATACTGATAACTAGGCCGTTCCCAAGAAAGAAGGGGCTTTCCAATAAGGATTTCTCCTTACTGGCGCGTAATTAGGTGACCAAATCTCTCCTTAGACGGAACTTTCTAGACATTGCCAATAATATTATTCAGATAATATGAATTATTGCTCCGATAATGGAAAATACTGTGTAGTGACAATTATTGAAATAACAGTAATATAAAATATCAACGTAGTAATTATTGAATCAATAAAATAAAATATTAAACAGTAATTACTGTAACAATTATTGAGTAGTGCCTTCTTACGTAAGAATCAATAATTAGTGTAACACCGTGTGCTACTGTGCAACAACGCGTATTACTGTGTTTTAACCACCGGGTATTCTAACAGTATTAAAGGTAATAACTACGTCGTTATTTATAAATAACTTATACTTGTTGTTTTCTTCATCCAATCGCTTTCCGTTATAGGGCCCACAAAAGGCTGCGCCGTCGTATGAATATTTCCCGACAGCAAGAATATTCCACGACCAAACGAATATTCCCCTACAACAATGAATATTTTATAACCACTTGCTTATTTAAAAAAATATTTACGCATTTTACCCATAACTAACCACATTAATCAAATAAACTTTTACTATTTCAAAATAATAAATAAAGGAAATTCCATTTTATTAGAAAAAAATTTTGGGGTCTTACAGCCTTTTCATTTTCAAGAATATATTTCTTAACAAGCTTTCTCCTTGTCTTTCTGGGCTAGGCTGAGCTTCAGCCTCGGTGCTTTCTTCAGCTTCAGCTCTAACAGTTGATTCAGGCTGAGATACTGTTGCAGTATCCATTTCTGGAGTGATGAAAAGTCTAGACTCAACGATCGGTAATGACTCTACGATCGAAGAGAGTGAAGACTTCTTTATTTTATGGCTGCGTTTTCCTTTCTTAAGCAGCTGAGAGATGGTGGCTCTATCTTTTTCCTCTTCAGATTGCTGCTCCTTCCTCTTCATTTCCTTTAGAATTTTAGTGCCCGAACTCTCTTGGGGCGCATCAGTGGTTGAGCCTTGAGGCTCTTCTGTTGTTTAAACTTTCATTTTCCTCTTACCCTTGCTTTTTCTTATCAAAGCGATGGGTTCTTCTTAATTAATTTCTTCTTCTTCTTCACCTTCCTTCACTACAGACATGTTTCTTGGTAGCCCAGATATGTTTGCTTTATCAGTCCTTCCATTGGATTCAGACATCATTCTGACATTTTCTGTAGGGTTTCTTTTCTAGTTTTGAAATAGCTACTGAGTCATTCTTCGGGTTGATGGATTCCCCTTCGTTGTCCCCAATTTTGTCACCTAAAGCAGATTGCAGGATTATGCTTATGAACCTCCCATAGAGCATTTTCCTAGCGCTCTTTAATTTCTTTGAGCTGAGTATCCACTTTCCAATCCAATCTGTGAGCAGAACCCCATAGTTGAGTTGAATTCTGAAGCAGATTGCTATAATGAGCTTTAGTTGAACTTCATTTACAGAGTCGTGGCCAAAGCTTTTACAGCATATGCACTTCCCAACAATGTCAACTAGAAATTCATACTTCTAGGGAAACTCTTTCTTTTTGTACCCCTTGACATTCTGAAACTTCGTGTGGTGCATCTTCTTCAGACCTTCATGGAAGTCGATGACATCCATAGATACAAGTCCCTTTGATTTGAAACCTAGGGCTAGGTTTATATCTTCAGCTTTGAGTTTAATTTGTTCCCTCTTGACCCTTATAGTGATAATATCGTTCTCAAAGACTCCATTGCTGTAGAACTCTTTCACCAGCTTCGGGTAGATCCTTGTGATGGTGCTCAGAGCTTCTTCCAGTCCATCTTTCTTTAGAAAAGATATAATCTTGTGGAACTGAGGGTCAGTTATCTTAAATTCGTCGAAGCAGAGTTGGTAACCAGATATAACATTAGAAGTAGCCATTGATTTTCTTGAATGGTAGATCGTTCTAAAAGCTAGGGTTTTTGTTGATAGAGAGAGAGAGAGAGGAATGAGCTTTTGAAATTCTGAGGTGAATTTTTAAAAAGCCTTTTCAAACTGTATTTGTAACTTTCCTCCACACGATCTGTATAGTGGGACACGTGTCGAGTTCTATCGGGCTCCACGATTTTAAATAATGTGAAAAATACTGATCTGTCCTCAGCTCCCCCTGAGCTAGTGTATCCTTTGGGAAGACTACGATCGTCAAGGCTGCTCTACGATTGTTGAGTTCACTACTCTACGATCATTGTCTGTCCTGGTCCTTGTGATGAGCTTTGCCTTAGCATTCCTCTTGGGTTAAGGTAGCTCAGGAAGGGACAATCTCTTAGACTGAACTAAGGGTCAGGTTTGTCCCTGAGGCGCTAATCAGAAGGGTTACCTGGATTTGATAGGAATGATGTCATCATGTTGAGACTGCTCTACGATCGTGGTTTCTCTTTAGTCATCTCTACGATTTTAACATAGCCTTTTTATCTGCATGGTTAGCACAAACTAGAGTATAGAGTTTATGGTTGTAGATTTAGCATACCTAACTCACTTATCAATTTATTAAATCTGGATTCATCTAAAGGTTTTGTAAAGACATAAGCAAGTTAATTTTCAGTAGGGATGTATTGTAAAGATAAAGTTCCATTTTGGACATGATCCTAATAAAATGATATCTTATTTCTATATGCTTAGTCCTAGAATGCATGACAGGATTATGTGTTATTGCTATGGCACTTGTGTTATCACAATGAACAGGTATAGATTTGAAATCAAACCCATAGTCTGCTAGCTGATTTTTCATCCATAAGATTTGAGCACAACAGCTACCAGCAGCAATGTATTCAGCTTCTGTTGTTGAGGTAGATACTGAGTTTTGCTTCTTGCTAAACTAGGACACAAGTTTATTTCTTAGCAACTGACAAGTGCCACAGGTACTTTTTCTATCGATCTTGTAGCCTGCAAAATCAGCATCTGTATATCCTGTTAGTTCAAAGGAAGACTCGTTTGGATACCAAAGTCACAGGTGAGGTATGCCTTTGAGATACCTGAATATCCTCTTTACAACAATTAAGTGTGATTCCTTAGGATTAGCTTGAAATCTAGCACATATGCATGTTGTAAACATTATGTCTGGTCTACTGGCAGTTAGATATAGAAGAGAGCCTATCATACCTCTGTATTGAGTAATGTCAATACTTTTACCTTTCTCATCTTTGTCAAGCTTAGTTGCTGGAGCAATATGTGTTTTCATGGGAGATGCTGATTCCATGCCATATTTCGTAAGTAAGTCTTTAATATATTTGGCTTGGTTAATGAAGATACCTTCATTAGTCTGCTTTACTTGTAGTCCAAGGAAGAAATTCAGCTCACCCATCATACTCATTTCGAACTTGCTCTGCATAAGCTTGACAAATCTCTTGCACAACTTTTCATCAGTAGAACTAAAGATAATGTCATCTACATATGTCTGAACTAATAAAACTTTATTTTTGTGCTTCCTAAGAAATAATGTGGTATCTACTCTACCTTTAGTGAAGCCATTTTCAATAAGAAAGTTAGTTAGTGTTTCATACCATGCTCTAGGTGCTTATTTAAGTCCATATAAGGCTTTGTCTAATCTATAGACATAATTAGAGAGAGTTGAATTGATGAAACCTGGAAGTTGCTCCACATATACTTCTTCTTGAAGTTCACTATTCAGAAATGCACTTTTGACATCCATTTGAAAGACTTTGAACTTCATGTGGGCAGTAAAAGCAAGGAATATCATGATGGCTTCTAATCTGGAAACAGGTGCAAAGGTCTCATCGTAGTCTATGCCTTCTTCTTGGGAATAACCTTTGGCTACTAGTCTTTCCTTATTCCTTGTTATTACCCCATCTTCATCCATCTTGTTTCTGAAGACCCATTGGTGCCAATAACTAGGTGGCTTCTTGGTCTTGAAACTAATCTCCATACTCTGCTTCTTTCAAACTGATTTTGTTCCCCTTGTATGGCTTCTATCCAACTTGAGTCTTCCATAGCATCTTCTATCTTCTTGGGTTCCATTTATGATAGAAAGCTTAGATAGAAACACTCATTCTGGGTGGCAGATCTTGTCTTGACACTTGCGTTTGGATCTCCAATAATTAGGTCTTGAGTGTGATCTCTTGCCCATCTGTTTCCTGTTGGAACATCTGTCATGATGCCTTCTTGTCTGAATTCTTCAAGATCAACCTCTGCTTCTTGATGTGGAGGTTCATCGTCTAGCGTAGCTCTACCTATGATCTCTTCTTCAGGCTCAACGATTTCATCTTCTGGGACTACGATCATGGTGTTGAGCTTGACTACGTAGAGTTTGAGTCGTCGATACTAGTTTCTTGAGGCACAAATTTGTCTAAGTCTGTTTCATCGAAGATGATGTGAATCGAGACTTCAACACTTAACGTCTTCTTGTTGAATACTCTATAAGCCTTATTATCTATGGCATATCCGAGAAAGATTCGTTTGTCTGACTTGGGTTGAAACTTAGTCAGATACTATTTTTCATTGTTGAGAATATATCATGCACAACCAAACACATGGAAGTAGCTGACATTTGACTTTCTTCCTTTCCACAGCTCGTAGGGAGTCTTCTTTAACGTAGAGTGCACAAGAGACCTGTTCTGAGTATAGCATGCAGTGTTGATTGCTTCTACCCAGAAGTATTCAGGAAGATGAGCTGCTGCTAGTAGAGTTCTTCTAGCTTCAATCAATGTTCTGTTCTTTCTTTTAGCTACTCCATTTTGATGTGGAGTTCGTGGAGCTGAGAAGTTGTGACTGATGCTATTGTCTGTGTAGAACTGATCCATCTCAGAGAAGTCGAATTCTCTACCATGATCACTCCTTATAACCTTGATTTTCTCCCCTTTTTCGTTCATCACTAGCTTGAACATCTTGATGAGTTGGGAAATTGTTTCATCTTTTGAGTTTAGAAAGAACACCCATGTAAATCTGGTGTAGTCATCCACTACGACCAATGAGTATCTCTTCCCTCCAAGGCTTGTCATTGGAATTGGTCCAAATAGATCCATGTGAAGTAGCTGAAGGGGCTTATCAATTGAGTTGACAGTTTTGCTTTTGAATGAGCTTCTAGTTTGTTTTCCAAGTTGACAGGCATTGTATAGCCTTTCCTTGACAAAGCTGAGCTTGGGAAAGCCTGCTACTAGATCCTTGGAGGCCAGCTTTGACATGCTTTTGAAGTTGAGATGAGATAACCTTCTATGCCATAGCCAGCTCATTTCTTCAAAGGCTTTAGCCAAAAAGCATATTGTCTCGTCAGAACTCAGTTGACCAAGATTAATAGTGTAGACGTTTCCTTCTCTTGTTCCGGTCAGCTTTATAGAAGAGGTCTTCAGATCTCTTACTTGACATTGATTGACCTTGATGACCCTTGTCGCAGAGCTGGCTTATGCTGAGAAGATTGTGCTTTAGTCCTTCCACATAGGCTACTTTGCTGAATGACACTGCACCATTCCTAGCTGACCCATAATCTCTTGTCTTACCAGAGCCATTGTCTCCAAAGATGACTGTTGGACCCTCCTTCTCCATAAAGTTGGTTATGAGGGATTTGTTCCCGGTCATATGTCATAAGCATCCACTGTCCAGGTACCAGGTTGTGATCGTGGAGCTCTGTTGTTGCATTGAGATTTAAGCTCTCATTTTGGTACCCATACTTGCATGGGTCCTATCTTGTTAGTACCCTTTGGGACCCAAATCTGTTTGATTTTGGGTTCAATATGCAGAATATTATTGTAACATACTCCAGCCTTATGACTAATTTTATCACATACAAAACATCTAGCATGATGCATGCTTGTGTGTGTGTGTGTGTGGATTCTTTCTCTATTTTAACTTATATGGATTTCTGGTAGTCCTTCCTTATATACTAATTCTTCTTTTTCAATGTGTCCTTGTGATTCCTGATTTGTGAAGAGTGTAACTTAACTTTACTATTCCCACATGGTTGGTTCGTGGAGTTTATTTTACTCGACTCTACGATCCTTCGAGGTTGGAGAGTAGTGACTAAGTTACTCTTCTCTTTTTTGAACCCTAGGCCAACATGGGATCTGTTATGCCTTGTAGCATAGATTGGATCAGAAGAGCAGGGATGGATGGGTTCTTCCTTTTGTGAGGATTTCACAAATGCAATGCTTCTATTGAGGTTTGAAGCACTATTGATGTTAGTTTCCTTTGACTTTTCCACATGTGGTTCTGAGGTGGATTCCCCAAAACCTAAACCTGTTCTTTCAGATGCACTTCTCTGACTGGAGATCAGGGAATCCATGGATGAAGAGGATCTATTCCACGTTAAGATTGTCTTTTCTAGTTCCTCAATCTTAAAGGTTAGATTTGACTCTCTTTGTGCATTAAGTTCATTGGTCTGTCTTAAGAGTTTATTCTGAACTTCAAATTTTGAGAGAGAGAGTTAGCACTTAGAAGAGCTGTTTCCAGTTCTTCTTAAACTTTATCCTTCTCTTTTTGAAGAAGAGAATAATCTTTAAACAGAACTCTGAACCATTTCATGTATTGATGCAGATAAGATGTTATGCCATGTAGTGCAGTTCTTAAATCATCAATATTTACATTAGGAGAGTTAAAGTCAAATACCTCATCGATACTTACTTCATGATTGTCAGTGCTTTTCTTATCCTTTACATTTTTTGCTATTAGACACAAATTTGCTACTTGAGGATCTTCATCATCTCCAGACTCAGGAGTTGTGTCGTTGTCTGAGTCACTCCATGATCCTCCGGCCACAAGACCCTTATCTTTTTTCTGGAGCCTCTTGTTGCCTTTGAACTCTTTCTTTGGATTTATTTTCCTCTTTAGTTCTTCTCTAAGAGGTTTGTTGCAGTTTGCAATGAAATGGCCATGATTCTTGCAGTTGTGGCATAAGTCATTGATCTACTGCTGGATGTTGTTGTTGTTGAATCTCTTAGGTTTGCTGCTTCTGCCTTTACGCATGAACCTCTTGAGTCTTCTTACCAGCATTGCAATATCCTCGTCATCATCTTCCTCATAGTCAGAGTCATTTTTAGTGTGAGTTTTAAAGATGGCTTCTGTTACTTTGAGAGAAACTCCTTTGTCCTTCTTTCTTCCTTTAGATAGAGTCTCTGCTCGTTGAGTCAGCTCCAGTTCATAGGTGAGAAGGTTGCTATAGAGTTGTTGAACAGTCATTTCATGGAGATTATTTGATTCTCTGATGGCAGTAGTTTTGGCATCCCATTTGCTTAGTAAAGCTCTTATGAACTTTATGATCAGATCTTTGTTTGGATAGATCTTTCCAAAAGCTCGAAGAGAGTTGAGTAGAACATTGAATCTTTAATAAGTGGAAGTGACATTTTCCCTTGGAACATGGGCAAACATTTAATATTGTTGAGTCAGAAGAGATTGTTTGTTTTCTCTGACTTCTTCAGTTCTTTCGTGCATAATGAGCAATGCTTCCCATAATTCCTTGGCAGTTTTACCATTGACCACATTCTCGAACAGATCATCTTCTAAAAACTGGAACAAAATGTTATTGGCCTTTTTATCTAGTTGGACAACTTTCTTTTTGTTGTCAGTCCACTCAGCTTTAACCTTGATTTGAACTCTACTTGGATCTTCTAGAGTTGGTGCGAGCTTTGTTCAAATGTAGGGCCCATTCATGACAGTTTCAAATAGCTCTTCATCTATTGAGTCCATGTATGCTTGCATACGAACTTTCCAGTTGACAAATTTATCTTTGTTGCACATTGGTGGCTTGCTGCCTCCTCCAGTCTTTGATTCGCTTATCAAATGTGCCATTGGATCTACTCAATCTTTGTAGGCTGATTGAGAGAACCTACTCTGATACCAATTATTAGTTCCCAGAGGCACAATAATTATTTAAAAGTGGGGTTGAATAGATATTTTAAATTTCTTTTTTTTTTCAAAATACTTTGTTAGATTTGTTAATAAATTAATCACAACAGAATATATGAATTGTTTGTTCCCCTTTAAAGATAAACTAAGTTAATGGTTGACAAGTAGTTATAACAGCTATAGCAGTTAAAGCAAGAATATAAAAAACACAGAGAATTTAAGTGGTTTAGAGCACTCAAGGCTCCTAGTCCACTCTTCCATACCTCGAGTAGGAAATCCACTAAGGATGTCTTTACAATCTTTGAATCTCACAGATTCCTTCAAGACCAGCAATTTTGGAACTTCTTAGTTCACTTAGAACACTTCAAGTCCAGCAGACTTGGAATACACTTGATGAGAGTTGAGTTCTTTGGGTTGTGCTACTCAGTTACTGTTAAGCATATGTTCGAAAGAACTGAGTAGCTGAGCAAGATTTCTTTCTTGATCGTAGAGTTGAGCGTTGAGTGTTCTTCAGCTTTTTTTGTTCTTGCTTACTTTCTTGCATCTGCAACTGATTTGTATATAAGGTGTCTTTGAAATATATCCGTTTGAAGGCGTCCGTTGATTCATTAATTGTATTTGACATTTCTGAGCACTGATGGTGACTTCCTGAAAATCTTCTGTTTAGCCGTCTGACCCACTAACACAGCAGACTGATATCTCACCTAACACCTGAAAAGGTGTTTTCAGCTGACATGTAGTACTTTCCTTTGCTTCTTCAATACGTTTCTTTGTTATATACTAATGATGAGTGTTGGGTCATTGGGATTTCTGAGAGTCTCAACGTCGATAAACCATTCCATATTTGTTGTAATTGATTTTTCAACAAATGGACAAAGCCCGATGCTTCTGATGCAGACAGATGATGCACTACGATCATGATCGTGGTGTCTTGTCACATTTGTGCTTGATACGAACTGATAGAGGAGAAATCTACGATTTCTCTTAAGCACTGGTAGACTACGATCTTTGCTTGCTTAATTTGCAGACTCTATGCTTCCGAGAGCAGACTACGATTCTTGATTAGGCTTGACAAGCGTTTGGACCACTCTACGATTCTGGGAGAGGCCCCCCAAAGCAGACAGACTACGATTCTCAATACTCTACGATTCTGCCTTGGTTTCTGCAAACTCTTGGTTGGCTTGATAGACTACGATTCTGTTGAAGCCTATCTATTACATTTCAAAATAGATCAACCTAACAGCTTTGATCTTTTCTTCTATACATTCATTTACAGAATGATAAACATAAAGCACAGATCAAATCTAACAAGTTTTGATCTACCACTAAGTCCTTGTACATATATTTCTTGAAGGACTTTACATATAAGCATGTTTATTTACTTTCAACATCAAATTTAAATATGCAATTCCCAATACTACTATCACATAAAAAAGGGTCACATTATGCTCACATACAGACACATGCATATTGTGGGCCCCCACCTAACATGTGGGGCCCGTAGTATGCATGTGTGTGTATGTGAGCATGTGTGTGCATGTGAGTATTATGCGACCCTTTTTTATGTGATAGTAGCATTATTTTATTGTAATCAGTAAATGGTTAAATTGATAAAAGGTTTATGTTAAGGGTGATATATGTAAATTATGAAAGTGTGTCAGAGAATATTCGTTCTGTCGGATAATATTCGTTCTGTTGGGGAATATTCGTTTTGTCGAGAATATTAGGTAAAAGTACTACGACGCTGAAATAAGTAATTATTGGTGGGCTCCACAAAGAAATATTATTGGATATAGAAAACGACAGAAATAACTTTTTTAATGAAAAATTGTCAACGATACTATCACTTTTAACTATTTAAATACCCGGGGATAAAGTACAATCACACGTGGTATTCTACAGTGGCATACGACATTCCAAAGTATCACACTGTTTTGTACAGTGCTTCATATTATCGATTCAATAATTGTTACAGTAACAACTGCATAATATTTCATATTATTGAACTCAATAATTGCTACAGTAGCAAATGCACAATATTTCATATTATTATATCAATAATTGACACGGCACAATAACTCATATTATCTGATATGATATTATTAGGCCAGTAAACATTATTGACAATGTCTAAAAAGTTTTGTCAAGTAAATGAGTTATTTAATTGCGCGACGTTTATACAGAAGGCTCCCTCTTTCATGGGAACGATCTGATTGTTAATATTGTGAGTATATAATATTTATACTTAGTGTTGAATGTGAGCATCGATCCATTGTAGTAAATACATGGATTTGGGGATGTCTCAATAATTGTCACATATCTCATATTATTGAACCAATAATTGTCATCGTACCAAGAATAGTAAATGGAAAATTAAATAAATGAAAGTCACGGGTATTAAACTGTTAGACATACTCATTATTTGAAGAACGCTAATATTTGTGATATTAATGCAGTAAGTCTATAACACCCCAAAATTCGGTCTATTTTCACAGCCGAATTCCGTACATCACGGTCTCACTTCTTTCCAAACATACATCAATATATAGCTAAATATAACAACATACATTCTCAAATCCCAGGTTCTAATACCTTATAACCTCATTCATTACAAATAATGATAATTACATTATTCTTTACATCTTACAAGAGTGACTTTCATCAACCACCAAGGATACATAACAGTTCATTATACTAGTTTATAGTTTAATTAAACTATTCTACATTACAAGTTTTCACTTGATCTTCACGCTCATTCATATATTGAATGACTCTTCATTTGGATACCGGTCAGCTTGATCTTTATGGGATCCTTAAGTTTTTTCTAACATCGTTCGCTGAAAATATTTTTATTTAAAGCAAGTGTGAGCATTCAATTGCTCAGCAAGCCACAGCAGTTGTAAAGACCAGGGAATTTTCAAACAATTATATCAGTATTTTTACGAATAATTTTTATTTTATTATTATTATTATTATTATTATTTTATTTTATAAATATTGGTATCATGAATAATATTTTTTTTAAATATTTGCCTATAGATTTAACAGGATAGTTAATTTAAATTTTTAAGTTGACTGATAATGAAAGTTAAGTCAGATATAAATTCAAAACCCTAATTCTGGATTTTGAATAAGGAATGAGAATATTAATATAATATTAATTATATTTCACTGCTATAAAAATGTATTGTATGTGTATATTGATAATGGTTGATCAATCATTGTGTGGCATGATTAAGCCTTAGGGTTAAACTAATAAACCCTAATTTAAAACTTAAATAGGGTATTAAGATTTGTTAAGCAATGGTTTTATATGATTAATAGCAAGTGTTGTAGATTTTAATGCTAATTAGGGAAACCCTAATTAGTAATTAGAAATCCTAATTACTAGAAACCCTAATTGTTAAGTTATAAACCCTAATCGCTAATTTAGAAAGCCCCAATGCTAATTAGTAGATCTTAAACTTAATTTTTAAGTTCTAAGTAATTAGGAAACCCTAATTTACATTTTTAGAAAGGTTAATTTTCATTTTTGCTATAATTAAAAATCCTAGAAAACCAAATTGTAAAACCTTAGGGTTAAACCCTAAGGGTTGGGACAAATGACAAGATGACAATTAAAATTTCAAGCCAAAAGTCCAAAAATACCCTTTTTGCATTATTGTAGGTAACTTGTATATCTTGCCATAAAATGGAGTTAATGACTAGCGAAGATTGCCCATGTGCTACAAATCAATACAAATCAACGATATATCTCAGCCAACTTCATTACACTTTGATATATATAAGATTAAAGAGAGAGAATATCCAAAAGCTAGCCATTTATGCACTTACTCTTAACCAATCCCCCCTCTCTCTCTAAACCTACGAAATATAATAGTAGATTAGTCCCAAATCAAGTCCATACCACTTCCATAACAGATTAAGAAGCCCAGATTCAAGATAGATCAAAGTAAGGTATAAACCCTAACCAAGAAATCTGATCTTTAATCCTATGTTAGATGTTAGATTTTTGTGTTTAAATATGTTTTATGTAGTGTAAATAAGTGATCTGGGTTGGTATATGATAATTCTATAACATCTAGATACACGAATTTAAAGTTTTTAAATATCTGGAAAACTGGAAAAAGTGGTCTGACAGTCGAATGCTAGACCTCATAGATCTTTGTCTGTTTATGATTTTGTTTGTTTAAAGGTTTGTAGTTGTAGTATGTCATAAGGGCTTTAATCCGGGACTTGAATCAGGATCAGATCTGGTATAGATTGTAAGTTATTGATGGTCAAAGTCGGTTAACCGACCATGGCCAAGCAAATCTGGGTAACCCAGATTTTTCCCAGAAACGTCTGACAAGATGTTCATGTGCATAGATCTGTCAGATTTTTGTTGTTTTGATTCTATTGTTGTAACAAGATTATAGTATGTTATACAGACTACATATTAAAGCTTTTAGAACACCTAAATGATAAACATGTCGGATTTAGTGGACGGTCAAACCAGGCAGCACGAGCATGAAAGTTGTTTTTTGGGTAACCCAAAAAACGTATGAACATGTCTTCTGACATGGTTTGACCAGACCAGATCTAGAGATTATGTTGTTATTAAAGTGATTTTATGTGATAGATATGTTCCTTTACATGTTATCTACAATATGGAATCCTTAAATCACAAAAACATTACATGGATAACAAGTTGTGGAAGCCCAAAGTAGGCTACTCGAACTGTTCTTCATTTCTGGGTAACCCAGAAAATGAAGAGAAGCTCTGACAGCTTGTTCAAGGCTTTATATCTTCTTGATGTGTTATGATCTGACCCATAACTTGTTATACACTTGTAGTATTACATCAATACTACAAGATTCGATCAATAGTTTGCCCAGAAACACCAAGATCTAACCATTATTGTTGGTCAAAGTAGGCATCTCGAAACTGCATATGAGTGTTCTTGAGGCTCAAGAACACCTTAGGCGACACTTTCTGTCGCTAAAGGTTATAGCGACAGTCTTGATAATTTTAATTAATTTATTTTCCAAAAATCAATTAAAAATAGAAATAAATTTATAAAAATTACAAAATTAGTTTTAAAAATTATTTTAAGTTATAAAAATTAACTTTTAATAATTTGACATAATTTTCATAAATATTATTATTTATTTGAATAATAATGATATTAAATTTATTTAATAAATATATTAAATAAATTGATTAAAAATTATTTTATTATATTAAAATTATTTTATATGATAATAAGGTATTTAAAAATATTTTAAGTTGTCAAACATAACTTTTAATATTTTAAGATAAATTTCATTAATTATTTAATATTAATGATAATAGATTTATTTAATAATTATATTAAATAAAATTAGTTAAAAATAATTTTAATATTATAAAAATTATTTTAAATGAAAATAAAAATTATAAAAATATTTTAAGTTATAAAATGTGATTTTTAATATTTTAAGGTAAATTTTATTAATAATTTAATATTAATGATATTAGAATTATTTAATAATTATATTAAATAAATAGTTTAAAAATAGTTTTATTGATTTAAAAATTATTTAAAAAGGATATAAATGGTTTAAAAATATTTTAAGTAATAATAAATGACTTTTAATATTTTGGTTAATAATACATTAATATTTAAATATTAATTGTAATTATTTAAAAATAATTTTTAAATCATTTAAAGGTAATATTAATACTTTAAAAATATTTTGAGTTATTATAAATAACTTTAATATTGTAGTAATAATTTCATTAATATTTTAATATTAATTAAATATTAATGATAATAGAATTATTTAATATTTAAATCATTTAATAATGATTCTAGTGTTTGAAAAATCATGATAAATTATAATAATTATTTAAAAATTATTATAAGTCATTTATAAATAACATGACTGATATTTAAATTATCTAGAATAATATTAAAGTTACATAATAGAGTTTTAGACTCGATAATTACCCGATAAAGCCGTTAGTACACCGAAATATTTCAGATATTGATCCGGACTTAGATAGTTTAACTAGATATATGATTGTTTATGTTCTTGTGACACATATAAGTGTGTGACAATGTGTTTAAGTTATGTGTTGACTGCAAATAGTAGTACTAAGTGTTATGATGCATTATTCTAATTGAAAGAATGATCTTATTAATGATAGGTCATTGTATTAAAGATAGAACTAAGTCGTGTAACTGTAAGCAGCAGATCAGGTAAGTATCCTACCTTTGCATTTACTTTATGCAATGGACATGTGTAAGCCAGTTTCAGAACTTTATTAACGTTGTGCCAGTTTATTAACTCGAATCTTATTGATTATGTATCTAACCCTTTATATTCATATAAGTTGTTGAATTCTATCCGTTCATTGATTATAGTGTAACATTAATGTATAATCCAGATATATATTCTGTTCATTAATTTCTAAGATTAGTTATGCAAGTATCCTCACTTGAATAATGGTTGTATTTAATCACATGTTGATACATACCTATTGGTTTTCAGTATGTATACCTTAATTAAAAGTCGTCTAAGCTATTTGACTCGACTAGACACAGATTTAAAAATAGTGTTGAACATGATAAAATTTTATTGTTATCCAACCAAATTATTTTGGTTCGGATTCCAGACTAAGTATGAACATCCCAAACATGGGAAATTTTTGTGCGCCTAAGGCGAATATGCTGGACGAAAATATCGTTCGAACACGTAGTATTGATTAATACAGGGCATAACGGGCTGATCACCCCCCGTGCCCGTAAGTTATGACGGTTTGCGGATGAAGTTCTGTAAAACCTTTTCGAAAATTAAAAACAAAGTTCATAGTCTGTCGACTACTCTCCATTTACAGTCAGTACGTACTTTCAAAATTTGAAATAAAATTGATATGTTGTATAGTATTGTTTCAGTTTACTTCACGTCCAAAGAAAATATTTATCTCTTTCAGCTAATATTTATTGTATGATATTACTTGCTGGGCACTCAAATGCTCATTCTTGCTTTAAATTTAACTATTTTCAGCTAAGCGTGAACGACTTGAAGGTTCTACCAAGAACAAAGGGAAAGGAAAGATAACCGAATAAGTTTAATGGTATCTTATGTAATAGTTAGACTTAATCAAGACGATAATATTTATTAATTATCATGAAATGAAATGTTTAAAGGTTGTGAACCTGGAAATTAGACAACTCTGATATATGTAAATTAAGTTTGATATTTATATATTATTATTATTCTACTCAAAGAAATGATATCGTGAAGCACCGAGTTCGGGTTTTAAGTACCTGAATTTGGGGACATCACAAGTTGGTATCAAAGCTTTAGGATAGAAACCTTAGGTGAGATATACTTTATGCTATAACCTTAGGACAGAGGGAAACGTTGAAAATATAAATAACTCAAATAGAGTTTAAAAGGAGATGAATTAAATAAAATTATCATAAAATAAAATAAAAGATAACTTATATAAAACTATTATTTGCTATGTGTATATATTATATACTAATCAAAATAATTTTTGTGTAGATGTCAGGTGAAAAAGGATTAGGATACCCTCACATCGTAAAGGAGCAAATCTCCATAACTGAGCCAATATCAAAGCCAATAGCTGAAATAGAGGCTCACATCGTAAGCAACCCTAATGAGGTGGTTATTGTGAAAAATGTAGTACCAGATCCAGAAATAATAAAATTGACAAATAGTGATTCAGACACTAAAGTTGGAGCTGACCAGGCCTCAATGGAAGTGCAGAATCTGAGGAACAAGGTTTCTTGTAAAACCCCAATTTTTATGAATAAAGATTAATTTTTCTCGAAATATATTTTTGAATATTATGGTGTGGATTTGATATAATGTTATAGTTGTGGGTAATATTTATAAATTTTACAAAGTAAGCAAGTGGTTATAAAATATTTGATTGGTCGGAAAATATTCGTTTTAACAAGGAAAATTCGTACAACGGCACAATTATTGGTGGACCCCATAACAGAAGTATTGTCGGAGTTAGAAAACGAGAGAAATATCTTTTTATTAAAATAACGGCGAAAGTTTTACTGTTAAACTGTTGATATACCCAGTGGTAAAAGTACAGTAATACGCGTGGTTGCATAGTAGCACACGATATTGTACAGTATATTTGATTATTGATGCTTACGTGAGAAGTCACTCAGTTATACTCAATTATTACTATAATAATTGCTGCATAATATCTCTCATATTATTGATTCAATTATTGTCATAGTATCATCTGCATAATATTTTATATTATTAAATCAATAATTGAGATGACAAAGTTATTCATATTATTATTTGCATTATTGACGATGTCTAGAAAGTTCTGTCGAGAAAAGGGGGTTGGTCACCTAATTGCGCGCCAATAGGGAGAAATCCTTATCGGAAAGCCCCCTCTTTTCTGAGAATGATCTGGTTGTTAAATATTGTGAGTTATAATATTAATGATGAATAAGTTTGTGTTGATTAAAGATGAAATTGTTGATAAAAATATTTCCATTGTGTTGGAATTATTAGTGTTAGTAGAAATCGACATTTATTTCGATAATAATTGATTTCTAGATGTTAAATTGACTAAACGGACAATTAATCGGATAAATGAGCAATTAATTGCTACTGGTTCACATGCAAATTATGTAAGACCCCAATTTTTTTTAATAAAATGGAATTTCCTTTATTTATTATTTTGAAATAGTAAGGGTTTATTTGATTAACGTGGTAAGTTATGGGTAAAATGCGTAAATATTTTAAATAAGTAAGTGGTTATAAAATATTCATTGTTGTCGGGGAATATTCGTTTGGTCGTGGAATATTCTTACTGTCGGAGAATATTTGTACGACGGCGCAGCCTTTTGTGGGCTCTATAACGAAAAGCGATTAGATGAAGAAAACGATAAGTATAAGTTGTTTATAAATAACGGCGTAATTGTTACCGTTAATACTGTTGGAATACCCGGTGGTTAAAGCACAGTAATACGCATTGTTGCACAGTAGCACACGGTATTGCACCAATTACTGATTCTTACGTAAGAAGGCACTACTCAATAATTATTACAGTAGTTACTGTTTAATATTTTATTTTATTGATTCAATAATTGCTACGTTGATATTTTATATTATTGTTGTTTCAATAATTGTCACTGCACAATATTTTCTATTATCGGAGCAATAATTCATATTATCTGAATAATATTATTAGATAACATTATTGACAATGTCTAGAAAGTTCTGTCTAAGGAGAGGTTTGGTCACCAAATTACGCGCCAATAAGGAGAAATCCTTATTGGAAAGCCCCCTCCTTCCTAGGAACGTCCTGGTTGCCAGTATTGTGATTCTGTAATATTATTTGTGAATAATTAATTATTAATTTATATGATGAGAAAAATATTAATTTTATGTGAATACAGATGGAGAAAATTTTTAATGTGACAATTGTTGAAAATTAATATTTTATCTTTTTCTGATAAAATAATTTATTTAAATATATTATTATATTTTAATAATATAATAATGGTGATATTTTTAGAATAAATGTGAGATATATGAGTATATGAGGAAAAAGAGTATTTTTGTTACATTAAATGATTAACACATATTTTGTGTGTCGGTGGACCCCATTTATTGACTGAAATTTGATTATAACTTGTAAAATCGTCCGTTTGTGGATTTCGATTAATTTCTGGTTGGAATTTGAAAAAACTTTCTTTTGAAAAATTGTAGATAATGAAATTTCCTATGAAAAAAACACGTGATTCAAATTTTTCTGATAAAAGGGCTATTTATTATGAACTATTGAAGTTTCGTAGTTCCGAAATAATTGATTTTTGAAAGTTTTAATTATTTTTAATTACAAAAACGTTTTTTTGGTTTTTGTCATTATTTGGTGGCTGAATTCAGATGATCAAAGTGGGCGTAGGAATTTGTAATATAAATAATAATATTTTATTAAATTTTCTGCTTTGGTGTTCTAAGTATTTTCCTATAAATAGGGTGCTTAGGTTAGAATTGAAAATCACACCAGAAATTGAAATCTTCTCTCTTTCTCTCTCGATATATTGAGCATATTTGTGTGAGTATTTTGATACTTTGAGTGTTGTTATACGGTGAAAGTTCCCTTCAGTACTATATTTAGTATTTCAGTCAGAAGTACTGTCTTTTTCGAGGTAAGGGATGTTATTTTTTTTATAAATGATATTATTTCTTTCAATATCATTATACTGAAATATTGGTAAGATTTTTCTTGTGAAATTCTTATCTTTTTATGTCGGGGTTACTATTCATGAGTTACTATTTACAAGTTATTATTCATGAGTTACTATTCACGAGTACTATTCACGAAGCATGATGATTTTTCTTGTGAAATTTCTACCTTTTAGTGTCGGAGTTACTATTCACGTATACGACACAATTCACGTATACGACACTATTCATGAATACGACACTATTCACAAAAAAATTAAATTTTCTTTTTTGTGTCCAAGATTGTCTGTTATGGTTCCTATCTTTGATTGGATCTATGTTTTGATCTTCATTTTTGAATTCTGCTCCACAATAGTTATTATGGAGTATTTTTAAATATGGATAAACCGAAGTACGAATCCTTACTATTTGTTCTTTTGTCTCACTGAATTCGTTTTCTTTAAAATATATTTTTCATCATCCTTAGTCCTAAATGATGATATTACTGAATATCTTTGGCCTATAGTGCAAAGATGAACGATTTCTTGATGAATATCTTTGGCCCGTAGTGCAAAGATGAACAGGTGTTGAGATGAACATGACCGACTGATTAATATCTTTGGTCTGTAGTGCAAAGATGACTATTTGATTTAAGATATATGTTGATTGATGTTACAGAGATAAAATATCGATGATGGACTTTTAAATTCATAGATGATAGTAGATTTCATTATCTACTTAACTCTTCCAATGAATTGTTATTTCCGCTGCAGTTGTTGATCTAAAACTTGTTGTCTATTGTATTCTATCCGATTTTTCCTTGTTGAGGACTAACGATAATTTGTTCTATATTATCTTAGTCATAATATTTTTTACTGGGCTAGTTGAGCTCACCCTTTTTCTTTTTGTTCCATTTTTTCTTCTCAGGAGGCGAGAATGTAGCGACTACTAGTCGGGGTATGGAATGAAGTTTCTAGGAAGTTGTTTTAGTAGCCCTCACCATTTTTATAAAATATTGTACCAATAATTATAATG
Organism: Panax notoginseng; assembly: GCA_016801055.1. Taxonomy (NCBI): domain Eukaryota; kingdom Viridiplantae; phylum Streptophyta; class Magnoliopsida; order Apiales; family Araliaceae; genus Panax; species Panax notoginseng. The sequence continues at coordinate 44,420,635 of CM029012.1, forward strand.
AGGACTTATTTGAGTGTGAATATTGTCTAGAAGATAATATTTGTATTTAAACTCACAGTTTAAGTGTTGTCGTATTTTGCACGACAATTGTATTAATAAAGTTGTAGTTGTTTCTGTACCATATATTTGACAACTCAGAATGGGTGATGTATACCTATTTTGGGGGCGTTACAGTTGGTATCAGAGCTTAGGGATATGATCTCTGGTGGAGATCGGGGAATAGAACTAGGACGGGAGAGACGAGTAAATCCTTCGCTAGTGTGTCCTACTGTAAGACCCCAACTTTTATAAATAAAGATAAATTTTCTATAAATATCATTTTTGAATATTATGGAGTGAAATTGATATAATGTTATAGTTGTGTGTAATATTTATAATTTTACAAAGTACGCAAGTTGCTATATAATATTCGATTGGTCCGGGAATATTTATTTTAATAGGAAATATTCGTACGACGACACAGTCATTGGTGGACCCCACAACAGAATTATTGTCGGATTAAGAAAATGACAAAAAATACTTTATGAAAATAACGGCGGAAGTTTTACCATTAATACTGTTGAACTACTCGATAGTAAAAGTACAGTAATACGTATGATTGTATAGTAGCACACGGTATTGATTATTGATGCTTACGTGATAAGTCACTCAGTTTTGTTTTATTGGTATTGTTAATGTAATAAAACAGAAAAGTTTTTTATATAAAACACAATACTTTTATAAAGTTATTCGTTTTATTAGGCTAATAGTAAAATCTTTTTATATAAAACAGAATACTTTTATAAAGTTATCTGTTTTATTAGACAATAATTAGAATATATTTTATTTTATTATGCATAGTATTTGCATAGTGCCTGCATAGTGTTTGCATAGTAAAATCTTTTATAAAGTTATTCGTTTTATTAGATTATAAATAGAATATATTATATTTTATTTAAAAAAATTTGCTTTAAATATGGACCGTCAGATTAAAGTAAATCAATCTAGACCGTTCATGAGTTAGTTACTATGCAATCCATTTTTCTATAAATAGAAGCTCATTCCTTCATTATTTTCTTATGAATTCACTAAAACTCTAGAGAGAGAAAGAAAAAAAGTATTATGCTACTTCACTACTCCGATATCAAGTTTCTTTTACGGTTAGAGATATTATTTCTTGTACTAGTAAAGGGTATTCTTTCTTTCTTATTCATGAAGAGAACTTCTGTTATTCCATTCTTTATTATTCTGTTGGAATAACCTATATACGCGGGCTACCCTATACTTGGTGAAATTCTTCTGTTATTATATTATTTATTATTCTGTCGGAATATCCTATCTGTGCTTTACGCCGGACCTGGCTCCATTATTTATTATTCTGTCGGAATATCTTGTCTGTGCTTTACGTCGGACCTGGTTCCATTATTTATTATTATGTCAGAATATCCTGTTTGTGCGTTTACGCCGGACCTGGTTTCATTATTTATTATTCTGTCAAAATATCATGTCGGTGCATTTACGCATGACCTGGTTCCACTATTTATTTTTCTATTGGAATAACCTGTTTGTGCGGTCTATCGCATGCTTGGTGAATTCTTTTCTTATTCCATTCTTTATTATACTCAGTTGGTTAAAGTTTTAGCTTTTATACTCCATGAAATTAGTGGAATATCTTTGATATTTGCGCTTCATCCAGTATCTTTTCATGAAAATATTCTTCTGAGCATTCTTGAATTTTACTCTACAAAGCAGTATCATGTTGACAATTTGGACGTTGTTGGTTCCTGGATAAATTAATTCTTGAACTTATTTTATTGAATTCTTATATCATTGTCATCATCCTCATGTTTATATTCTATTGAAAGTCATCTGTGGCCTGTAGTGCATAGATGGACTTGGTATGATTATGACCAGGGATTAATCGGTATAATCATGACCGTAATGTTACAAATGATGTGATAAAAGTCCTCATTGGCCCGTAGTGCATTGATGGACAGTGGTTGGCATGATCATGACCATTAATGAATACACAAATATTCTTGGCCCATAGTGCATGGATAATTGTGGTCGTGATACTAAAGAATATCCTTGGCCGTAGTGCAGGGGTGATTCGATGATGTTAATTGTTTATTAAGCTGAGTCCCGGCGATAAAAGTCATGAAAAACCTTTTATATCATAGAAGATAGTAGATTTTATTCTCTACTTGACTCTTCTAATGGGTTGCTTGTTCCGCTGCAGTTAAACTTGATGTTTGTTATATTGTATCAGTTTGACACTGTTTAAGGCTAATGATAATTTATTCTGCATTATCTTAGTCATAATATTTCTTACTGGGCTAGTTGAGCTCACCCTTTCTTTCACTGTTCTCTTCAGAAAATGAGAATATAGTTGGGACGAGTCGGGGAATAGAGTGATAGACCAGATGATAGCATTAGTCGTCCTCACTATTCTATGTAATAGTGTGATAATAAATGTAATGAGGACCCCATTGAGTTTGTATATTGTCTATCTGACAATATTTGTATTAAAACTCACAACATATGTTTAGTCGTATTTTACACGACTGTTATATAATTAAGTTGTATTTGAATTTTGTACCATGTATTTGGCGACTCAGAATAGGTGATGTATACCTATTTTGGGGGCGTCACAGTTGGTATCAAAGCTTAGGGATATGATCCCTGGCTAAGATGTGAGACTAGAACTAGGAGGGGAGAGACGGGGAATTCCTTCGCCAGTATGACCTACCTAAGTTTATTTGGTATTTAATTGGTCGGTCAGAGTATAGAGATAATATGTGATATGTTATTTAACCCTTGTTTTGTGGCAGTATTTGAAAATAACATCCGAGAATGTTGAGAATAGCAATGGACCACAGGCGCCCGTTGATTCACCACATATCAATAATCAGGATAATGTGCATCAGGAAGGCGACAATCCTCATGCAAATGACAACACTGGCCAAATGATGAATGATGGAATGTTCAGAGGCTTTATGCAATTTATGCAACAACAGGTCCTATCCAAAATGTAGGTGGAAATACTGGCAACTCTCGGACGGTTACCGCCAAGCAGTTTAAAGAACTGGGACCACCGGAGTTTTTTTGGAGAGCCAAAACCACTTAAGGCGGAGACGTGGATTAAATAGATCAACAAGATATTTGATGTCTTGGGATGCTCCGAGGAGCAAAAGGTTCCCTTTGCCACCTTCATGTTGCGGGCAGAGGCAGATTACTGGTGGGAATCTATAAAGCGTACTCAACCTGCCGCACTGAAGATGTCTTGGGAGAAGTTCCAGGAACTATTCAATGACAAGTACTTTTCCGAAAGTATTCATCACATGAAGGAGGTATAATTCATTAAGTTAGAGCATAATAATATAACCGTGTCGCAGTACGAAGCTAAGTTTGCCGAGCTGTTCCGGTTTGCGTCCCACTTGGTGGGTAATGAAGAGAGAATGACGCGGATGTTTTTAAGAGGTTTGAAGCCGGAGATACGTCAACATCTTATTTCTCATAAACTATGTTTGTATTCAGATGTTGTAAATAGGACTCAGTTAGTGGAGCGCGATAACGAGTCAACGCAACCAAAAGAGAGCAACCGGCAAAATGATAATACCAGTAAAAGCAGTCATCGAAGCGGTGACAACAAGCGTGGAGGGAATCAGCAGGCCATAAATGGTAACCACTTCGATGGTAATCATGGCCAATACAATAAGAATGGATATTTCAAGAAGAGGAGATTCAACAATGATGGAAAGACGTCAGCACCAGCACCCCTGGTTAAGGAAGGAGAACGACCACCTATCATATGCTTCAAATACGGAGGAGAAGGACACATCAGTCCAAACTGCGCGATACCGTCCAAAGCATGTTATAATTGTGGAAGAGAAGGTCACCTAGCCCGATTTTATCGTTCACCGAAGACAAGTTCAGCTAGGATGGAGGCACCAAAGGACGTCCCAGAAAAGTCAAAACCGGTAGTGCAAGGGAGAGCGGTTGTTGGGACCTCCCAGAAAGCAAAGAACCCAAACGAGGTCATCACAGGTAAGCTTATCATAAACTCTAGCGAAGTCTATACCTTATTTGATACCAGTTCTACCCATTCTTTTATTTCTCCTATTTGCGCTCAACGATTAAATTTGACTCCGGAGAAATTAGACTTTGTCTTATCTGTGGAAACTCCGTTGGGAGAAACCTTCATTACATCCACTGTTTATAAGTCTTGTTTGGTTCAAATCGGTACCCTCACATTATCTGTCGATCTTATTTCATTGAAAATACTTGCATTTGATGTAATTCTAGGGATTGATTGGTTAACTACTCATCATGCAAAAATTGATTGATTTCATAAGGTTGTTAGCTTTCATATTCCTAATCAACCTATTATGCGAATTCAAACAACCAAACCATTAAAATCAATCTCTGTCATCTCAAGCTATAAAACTATTCGTTTATTGAAAAACGGATGTCAAGCTTTCTTAGCTCATGTCACGGATCTAAACAAAAATACTTCAGTTTTGAATGATATTTCTATTGTTAATGAATTTCCTGACGTATTCCCTGAAGAACTTCCTAGCCTACCCCCAGAGCGTGAAATTAAATTTTGTATCGACCTTGAACCCGGTACAAAACCCATTTCCAAATCCCCATATCGAATGACTCCTATTAAACTTCAGGAGTTAAAGACCCAACTGCAGGAATTGTTAGACATTAGCTTTATTCGTCCTAGTACTTCTCCTTGGGGTGCTCCTGTTCTATTCGTGAAGAAGAAAGATGAGAGTATGCGACTTTGTATTGATTATCGGGAGTTGAATCATGTCACCATAAAAAATAGGTACCCATTGCCACGTATTGATGACCTGTTTGACCAGTTGCAAGGAGCACAATTCTTTTCAAAAATCGATCTTCGTTCTGGATATCATCAGCTGAAGGTTATAACTGAGGATATTCTAAAGACTGCCTTCAGAACTCGGTACGGGCATTATGAATTCTTAGTCATGTCTTTTGGATTGACTAATGTTCCTGTTGGCTTCATGGATATGATGAACTGAGTATTCAAGGAATATTTGGATCACTTTGTGGTCGTCTTTATTGATGACATCCTTATTTATTCCGAAAGCCGTGAAGATCATGAGCAACACTTGAGGCTGACACTCCAAAAGCTTTGTGAATACAAGCTTTATGCCAAGTTAAAGAAATGCGAGTTCTGGTTTGAGGAAGTAGCATTCCTTGGGCACGTAGTATTAAGTCATGGAATATCTGTTGACCCGACAAAGATTGAAGCAATTCAAAGCTGGGAGCAACCTAAATCAGTGACCGAAGTACGTAGCTTTCTCGGTTTAGCTGGTTATTATCGGAGATTCGTGGAAGAATTTTCTTGAATCGCTACTCCATTAACTCAGCTGACTCGGAAAGATACAAAGTTCAGTTGGAGCGAAGAATGTGAGAAGAGTTTTCAAGAACTCAAAAGGAGACTCATTTTAGCACCTGTTCTGACAATACCATCTGACTCGGAGGGATTTGTCATCTACAGTGATGCTTCGGGCAAAGGGTTGGGATGTGTTCTCATGTAACATGGGAAAGTCATAGCCTATGCCTCAAGACAACTCAAAGAATATGAGAGAAATTATCCTACTCATGATCTAGAGTTGGCAGCTGTTGTCTTCGCGCTTAAAATTTGGAGGCATTACTTGTATGGGGAGAAAGTGGAGATCTTTACGGATCATAAAAGCCTCAAATATTTCTTCACTCAAAAGGAACTCAACATGCGACAACGACGTTGGCTGGAACTGTTGAAAGATTATGATCATACCATCCAATACCATCTTAGAAAAGCGAACGTGGTAGCTGATGCATTAAGTAGAAGATTATATGCAAGTACGAGTGCGATATTGTCAACGCAAAGGCCCATTTTGTGTGACTTACAAAGGATGGAGATAGAGTTAAAGACTCCAGAGACCCATGTGATGATGGCGAATATACGAGTAGAACCAACTTTAATTGATAAAGTTAAAGCTGCTCAAGCTATAGACCTGGAGCTGATGCGTATGAGGAAGAAAGTGGAAGAAGGTGCTATGCCGGAAGCAAGAATTGATGAAGAAGGAATACTTCGAGTCAACTCCAGACTTTGTGTTCCTAACGACCCTGATTTAAAGTATAAAATCATGATGGAGGCGCACAACACACCATTTGCAATCCATCCTGGGAGTACCAAAATGTATCGTGATCTTCGTCATACATTTTGGTGGAGCAATATGAAGAGAGAGATAGCGCTGTTTATCTCAAGGTGTCTAACTTGTCAACGAGTCAAAGCGGAGCATCAAGTACCAAAAGGTCCAGTGCAACCACTTGAAATTCCAGAATGGAAGTGGGAGCACATTACCATGGATTTCGTTACTGGTCTTCTCAAGGTTTCTCAAGGCATTGATGTAATTTGGGTCATTGTTGATAGATTGGCCAAGTCTGCTCATTTCTTACCAATACGAGAAACTTATACACTTGAACGTCTTGCTCGTATGTACATAAATGAGATTGTAAGACTGCATGGTATGCCAGTATCCATAGTTTCTGATCGAGACACAAGATTCACTTCACGATTTTGGGTTAGTTTGCAAAAAGTTATGGGCACGGATTTACGATTTAGTTCGGCATATCATCTCCAGATGGACGGATAATCAGAGAGGACTATTCAAACTCTTAAAGATTTATTAAGACTCTGTGTCCTTGACTTCAAGGGAAGTTAGGATAAGTTCTTACCATTGGTGGAGTTTTCCTACAACAACAGTTATCAAGAAAGTATTGGCATGGCTCCATTCGAGGCGTTGTATGGAAGAAAGTGTCGTTCTCCAGTATGCTGGGATGAGGTGGGGAAGCAACGTTGTTGGGACTAGAGTTGGTATGTATGACTACGAAAAAGATTCAAACGATCCAGCAACGTATAAAAACCTCACAAGATAGACAAAAGAGTTATGCTGATCTTCATCGAAAGGATGTGGAATTTGATATAGGAGATCATGTGTTGTTACGAGTTGCTCCGTGGAAAGGAGTTACGAGATTTGGAAAGAGAGGAAAGCTCAATCCTCGATTCATTGGCCCATTTTTAATCCTCGATCGAGTAGGAAGTGTGGGCTATAGACTCGCTTTACCGCCAAGTATGTCTCGTGTTCATAATATTTTTTACATATCCATGTTACGTAAATATGTGGAAGACCCGAACCACATTATTGAGTTAGAACCGGACGAAATAGCGGAAGATTTAACGTATGAAGAGGTTCTTATTCAAATCTTGGATAAGAAGGAACATATTCTACGCTCCAAGGTTATACCTCAAGTCAAAGTTTTGTGGAGAAACCACGATGTTGAGGAAATGACCTGGGAGTTAGAATCTGAAATGAAGTCAAGGTATCCTTACCTCTTCGATATACCAGGTACGTACCCTAATTTCGAGGGCAAAATTTTATAAGAAGGGGAGGTTGTAAGATCCCAACTTTTATAAATAAAGATGAATTTTCTATAAATATTATTTTTGAATATTATGGAGTGAAATTGATATAATGTTATAGTTGTGGGTAATATTTATAAATTTTGTAAAGTACGCAAGTTGCTATATAATATTCGATTGGTCGGGGAATATTCGTTTTAACAGGGAATATTCGTACGACGACACAGTCATTGGTGGACCCCATAACAGAATTATTGTCGAATTGAGAAAATGACAAAAAAATACTTTATGAAAATAACGGCAGAAGTTTTACCATTAATACTGTTGAACTACTCGGTAGTAAAAGTACAGTAATACGCATGATTGCATAGTAGCACACGGTATTGATTATTGATGCTTACGTGATAAGTCACTCAGTTTTGTTTTATTGGTATTATTAATGTAATAAAACAGAAAAGCTTTTTATATAAAACAGAATACTTTTATAAAGTTATTCGTTTTATTAGGCTAATAGTAAAATCTTTTTATATAAAACAGAATACTTTTATAAAATTATCTGTTTTATTATATAATAATTAGAATATATTATATTTTATTATGCATAGTATTTACATAGTGCCTGCATAGTGTTTGCATAGTAAAATCTTTTATAAATTTATTCGTTTTATTAGATTATAAATAGAATATATTATATTTTATTTAAAAGATTTTGCTTTAAATATGGACCGTCAGATTAAAGTAAATCAATCTAGACCGTTCATGAGTTAGTTACTATGCAGTCTATTTTTCTATAAATAGAAGCTCATTCCTACATTATTTTCTTACGAATTCACTAAAACTCTAGAGAGAGAAACTATAGAGAGAAAGAAGAAAAGTATTCTGCTACTTCACTACTCCGATATCAAGTTTCTTTTACGGTAAGGGATATTATTTGTTGTACTCGTAAAGGGTATTCTTTCTTTCTTATTCATGAAGAGAACTTCGGTTATTCCATTCTTTATTATTCTGTTGGAATAACCTGTATACGCGGGCTACCCTATACTTGGTGAAATTCTTCTGTTATTACATTATTTATTATTCTGTCGGAATATCCTGTCTGTGCTTTACGCCAGACCTGGTTCCATTATTTAATATTCTGTCGGAATATCCTGTCTGTGCTTTAAGTCGGACCTGGTTCCATTATTTATTATTCTGTCGGAATATCCTGTCTGTGCGTTTACGCCGGACCTGGTTCCATTATTTATTATTCTGTCGAAATATCTTGTCGGTGCATTTACGCATGACCTGGTTCCACTATTTATTTTTCTGTTGGAATAACCTGTTTGTGCGGTCTATCGCATGCTTGGTGAATTCTTTTGTTGTTCCATTCTTTATTATACTCAGTTGGTTAAAGTTTTAGCTTTTATACTCCATGAAATTAGTGGAATATCATTGATATTTGCGCTTCATCCAGTATCTTTTCATGAAAATATTCTTCTGAGCATTCTTGAATTTTACTCTACAAAGCAGTATCATGTTGACAATTTGGACGTTGTTGGTTCCTGGATAAATTAATTCTTGAACTTATTTTATTGAATTCTTATATCATTGTCATCATCCTCATGTTTATATTCTATTGAAAGTCATCTGTGGCCTGTAGTGCATAGATGGACTTGGTATGATTATGACCAGGGATTAATCGGTATAATCATGACCGTAATGTTACAAATGATGTGATAAAAGTCCTCATTGGCCCGTAGTGCATTGATGGACAGTGGTTGGCATGATCATGACCATTAATGAATACACAAATATTCTTGGCCCATAGTGCATGGATAATTGTGGTCGTGATACTAAAGAATATCCTTGGCCGTAGTGCAGGGGTGATTCGATGATGTTAATTGTTTATTAAGCTGAGTCCCGGCGATAAAAGTCATGAAAAACCTTTTATATCATAGAAGATAGTAGATTTTATTCTCTACTTGACTCTTCTAATGGGTTGCTTGTTCCGCTGCAGTTAAACTTGATGTTTGTTATATTGTATCAGTTTGACACTGTTTAAGGCTAATGATAATTTATTCTGCATTATCTTAGTCATAATATTTCTTACTGGGCTAGTTGAGCTCACCCTTTCTTTCACTGTTCTCTTCAGAAAATGAGAATATAGTTGGGACGAGTCGGGGAATAGAGTGATAGACCAGATGATAGCATTAGTAGTCCTCACTATTCTATGTAATAGTGTGATAATAAATGTAATGAGGACCCCATTGAGTTTGTATATTGTCTATCTGACAATATTTGTATTAAAACTCACAGCATATGTTTAGTCGTATTTTACACGACTGTTGTATAATTAAGTTGTATTTGAATTTTGTACCATGTATTTGGCAACTCAGAATAGGTGATGTATACCTATTTTGGGGGCGTCACACCTACCTAAGCTTATTTATTGGTCGGTCATAATATAGGGGTATTACGTGATTTGTTAATTTGTTTAATTAACCCTTGTTTTATGGCAGTATTTAAGAATGACAACTGAGAATGTTAACAGCGGAGTAAATAAAACTGTGGAGACGCCTGTACTCACCAACGAGGAGAACGTGCAATAGGCTGGCAATGTTCCTCCTGTGAACAATACCACTGAGCAGATGATGAATGATGGGATATTTAAAAGCTTTTTGCAGTTCATGCAAAATCAGACGAGGGAGACTCGTGTTCAAAATATAGGAGGAAATGTTAGCAATTCACGGTTTGTCACAGCCAAGCAGTTCAAGGAGTTGGGACCACCAGAATTCTGGGGAAAGTCGGATCCAATTAAGGCAGAGACGTGGGTCAAACAAATTACCAAGATATTCGATGTCTTGGGATGCGCGGATCCATTCGCCACCTTTATGTTCCGTAATGAGGCAGATTACTGGTGGGAATCTATGAAGCATACCCATCCAGCCACACTTAGCATGTCTTGGGAAATATTTCAAAAACTATTCAATGACAAGTACTTTCCTGGAAGTATTCGTCATATGAAGGAGGTAGAGTTTATTAGACTGGAGCAGAATAACATGACGGTGTCCCAGTACGAGGCGAAGTTCGCGGAGTTATCCAGGTTTGCACCTCATTTAGTGGAGAATGAGGAACGTATGTCGCGGATGTTTTTGAGAGGTTTGAAACCCGACATACGTCAATATCTCATTTCTCATAAATTATCTCTATATTCAGATGTTATGAATAGGGCTCAGTTATTGGAGCGCGATAATGAGTCAGCTCAATCGAAGTATAACGACCTACAACTCGATGATAATCGTACCGATGGCAACGGTCATCAGAACAAGGATACCCATTGTGGAGGAAATTATTGTGCCAGAAATGGTAACCACTTCGGTGGTAATCATGGCCAATATAATAGAAGAAATAACTCAAGTGGAAATTTCAAGAAGAGAAGATTTAACAATGACGGGAAGATGTCGGCAGCAGCACCAGCACCAACACCAGCAACAAATTCTAGGGGAGGAGAGCGACCGCCAGTTATATGCTACAAATGCGGAGAGGAGGGACATATAAGTCCAAACTGTTCACAGCCTTCCAAGGTATGTTATAATTGTGGAAAAGAAGGTCATATCGCTCGAGATTGTACGGTAGCGAAACCCAGTTCAGCGAGGATGGTGACTCAAAAGGCTGTCCCAGAAAAGTCAAAGTCAACGGTTCCTAGAAGAGCGTTTGTCGTGACTGGTCAGAATGCGAGGAACCCGAACGAAGTTAGCACGGGTTAGTTAATTATAAATTCTTACGAAGTTTATACCTTATTAGATACCGGTTCTACCCATTCATTTATCTCTCCTGCTTATACTCAACGTTTAAACTTGACTACGGAGAAAATTAGACTTTGACTTATCTGTTGAAACTCCGTTAGGAGAAACTTTCGTTACATCCATTGTTTATAAATCTTGTTTGATCCAAGTTGGCACCATCACATTACCTGTTGACCTTATTTCTTTAAAGATACTTGTTTTTGATGTGATTTTAGGGATTGATTGATTAACTACTCATCATGCCAAAATTGATTGCTTTTGTAAGGTTGTTAGTTTTCATATTCCTAACCAACCTGTTATTCGAATTCAAGCAACTAAACCACTGAAATCAATCACTGTCATATCAAGCCATAAAACCATTCATTTATTAAAAAATGAATGTCAAGTTTTCTTAGCCCATGTTATGGACTTAAACAAAAATACATCAGATTTGAATGATATTTCTATTGTTAATAAATTTCCTGATGTATTTCCTGAAGAATTTCTTGGCTTACTTCCAAAGTGTGATATTAAATTTTGTATCGACTTTGAACCCGGTACAAAACCTATTTCTAAAATCTTATATCGAATGGCTCCTATTGAACTTCAGGAGTTAAAAATTCAACTATAGAATTTGGTACCCAAGCCTCTATCTGGTGACTTCCTTTGTGGAATGCACCAAAGCCAGACTCTCCGTAGGGGACGCCATATTTGTGTGATAGTAAACTGATAGGTACCATTGTGACGTGCTATCTAAGATTGGGATATGAGTCATAGTTGAGAGCAACCTAAGTCAGCAATCGAAATACGTAGCTTTCTAGGCTTAGTTGGTTATTATCGGAGATTCGTGGAAAGTTTTCTCGAATCGCTACTCCATTAACTCAGCTAACTCGTAGAGATACAAAATTCGAATGGAGCAAGGAATGTGGGAAGAGCTTCGAAGAACTCAAGAGGAGACTCATTTTGGCACCTATTCTGACCATACCATCCTGGAAAAACGAACGTGGTAGCTGACGTGTTGAGTAGAAAATCGTATGTGGTTACGAGTGCGATATTTTTAACAAAAAGACCTATTTCGTATGACTTACAAATGATAGAGATAGAGTTAAAGACTCTATGGATCACGTGATGATATACAAGTAAAATCAACTTTAATCGATAAAGTTAAAACCGCTCAAACTACACACCCGGTGCTGATGAATATGAAGAAGGAGGTGCAAGAAGTTGTTATTCCAAAAGCGAGAATCGGCCATGCGAGGAAAGGTCAAACTTTCGATTTATTAGTCCATTTGAAATCCTCGATCGAATAGGAACTGTGGCCTATAGACTCGTTTTACCGCCAAGTATGTCGCGTGTTCATAACGTTTTTCACGTATCGAAGTTACGAAATTATGTGGAAGACCTGAACCACTTTATTGAGTTAGAACCAGATGAAATAGCTGAAGATTTAACGTACGAGGAGGTACCTGTCAAGATCTTGGATAGGAAGGAGCATGTCCTACGCACAAAGGTCATACCGCAAGTTAAGGTTTTGTGGAGGAACTATGCTATTGAAGAAATGACCTGGGAGTTGGAAATAGAAATGAAAGCGAGGCATCCTCACCTTTTTGAAACACCAGGTACGTACGTCAATTTCGAGGACGAAATTTCACAAGGAGGGGTGTGACGCCCCCAAAATAGGTATACAACACCCATTATGAGTTGCCAAATACATGGTACAAAAAGTAAACTACAACTTCAATAATACAAATGTCGTGCAAAATACGACAACACATACCGTGAGTTTAAATACAAATATTGTCTTCTAGACAATATCTACACTCAAATAAGTCCTCATTACAATTATTCAAACACTATTTTATAGAAATAGTGAGGACAGCTAAAACATCTTTCTAGAACCATCACTCCATACCCCGACTAGATCCTGCTATGTTCTCACCTCCTGCGAAGAAAAATGGAACAAAAAGGAAAAGGGTGAGCTCAACTAGCCCAGTAAAGAATATTATGACTAAGATAATATACAATAAATTATCATTAGTATTCAACAGGGAAAAATCTGATAGAATATAATCGACAACAAGTTTTAGATCAACAACTGCAGCGGAAACAACAAACCATTAGAAGAGTCAAGTAGAGAATGAATTCTACTATCTTCTAAGATTTAAAAGTCCATCATCAATATTTTATCCCTGTAACATCAATTAATAATCATCTTTATCCAAATATTCATCTTTGCACTACAGGCCAAAGATATTCATTTGTATCACCTGTCAGTCATGTTCATCTCAACACCTGCTCATCTTTGCACTACAGGCCAAAAATATTCATCAAGTAATCATACATCTTTGCACTACAGGCCAAAGATATTCAGTAATATCATCATTTAGGACTGAGGATGATGAAAAATATCTTAAAGAAACGAATCCAGTGAGACAGAAGGATAAATAGTAGGGATTCGTATAACAGTTTATCCAAGATCAATAATACTTCATAATAATCAATTGTGAAGCAGAATTCAAAAATAAAGATCAAAACATGGATACAATCAAAGATAGTAACCATAATAGACATCTTGGACAAAGAGGAAAAATTTTATTTTTCGGTGAATAGTGCCGTATTCGTGAATAGTGCCGTATACGTGAATAGTAACGTATATGTGAATAGTAACTCCGACACAAAAAGTTTCAAATTTGATAAAAAAAACTCATATCAATATTTCAGCATAATGATATTGAAGAAAATAATCATTTAAGAGGAATATAATATCCCTTACCTCAAAATATCAGTACTTCTGGTCGGAATACCGGTATAAGGCTGAAAGAAACTTTCTTTGATGAATAGAAACTCTCAAAGTATCTAAATACTCACAAAATACACTCAATAATCTAGAGAGAGAAAGAGAGAAAACTTATTTCTGGTGTGATTTTCAATTCTAACTTAGCCCTCTATTTATAAAAAAATGTTAGCACGCCGAAGCAGACTTAACCTGCAACCTGATGGCTTTACCTGCTACTATTCTCACCCACCACATTTGAATAAAAATCTCAGCACATTCCTTCACCAACCAAGAGTGGGGCCCACAAATTCTAGAATTTTCCACCAAAATGATTAACTCCGAAAATTCAACAATTTCTGAACCAGCCATCTCGTAAAATTCATAATAAATCATACGTTCATTTTTAACGGTGTAAAATTTGTGGACATATACTCAACTTATATATGTATAACATATCCAAAAATTACCACGATCCAACGGTCGGATTAAAAATTATAACCCCCGCAAAATATCTCAAGAACCCTGATTTTTAATACCTCCATTCCGACAAAAATATTGATAAAAACCTCAACATAACTCCTTCATTTTTAACCACGAAAATATATCCCTCATTTATATCCACATAAAATAAATATTTCCTTACCATATGAATCAATAATTAATTATTCACAAATAATATTACAGAATCACATTTATGACAACCAGGCCGTTCCCAGGAAAGAGGAGGCTTTCCAATAGGGATTTCTCCATACTGGCGCGAAATTAGATGACCAAACCTCTCCTTAGACAGAACTTTCTAGACATTGCCAATAATGTTATCTAATAATATTATTTAAATAATATGAATTATTGATCTGATAAAGGAAAATACTGTGCATCAACAATTATTGAAACAACAATAATATAAAATATCAACGCAGCAATTATTGAATCAATAAAATAAAATATTGAATAATAACTACTGTAACAATTATTGAGTAGTGCATTCTTACGTAAGAATCAATAATTGGTGCAATACCGTGCGCTACTGTATTTTAACCACCGGGTATTCCAACAGTGTTAACGGTAACAACTACGCCGTTATTTATAAACAACTTATACTTGTCGTTTTCTTCATCCAATCGCTTTTCGTTATGGGGCCCACAAATAGCTGCGCCGTCGTACGAATATTCCCCGACAGAAAAAATATTCCACGACCACACGAATATTCACCGACCAAAATTGAATATTTTATAACCACTTACTTATTTTGCAAAATTTGCACATTTCACCCATAACCAAAGTATTATATCAAATTAACCCCTTATTATTCACAATAATATTTAGAGAAAATTTGATTTTTTTCATTAATAAGCTGGGGTCTTACAACCTCCCCTCCTTATGAAATTTTGTCCTCGAAATTGACGCACGTACCTGATATTTCGAAAAGGTGAGGATACCTTGCTTTCATTTCTGATTCCAACTCCTAGGTCATTTCTTCAATAGCATGGTTTCTCCACAAAACCTTAACTTGTGGTATAACCTTCGTGCATAGGACATGTTC
Source organism: Panax notoginseng (assembly GCA_016801055.1). Classification (NCBI taxonomy): domain Eukaryota; kingdom Viridiplantae; phylum Streptophyta; class Magnoliopsida; order Apiales; family Araliaceae; genus Panax; species Panax notoginseng. Next base: position 44,436,141 of record CM029012.1, read on the forward strand.
TTTCCTATCCAATATCTTAACAGGTACCTCCTCGTACGTTAAATCTTCGGCTATCTCGTCTGGTTCTAACGCAATAATATGATTCGGGTCATCCACATATTTACGTAACATCGATACGTGAAAAACGTTATGAACACGCGACATACTTAGCGTTAAGGTGAGTCTATAGGCCACAGTTCCTACTCGATCGAGGATTTCAAATAAATCGAAGGCTTAAGCTTTCTTCTCTTCATCGACTCTTACTTCTAGAATAACACATTCTTGCACCTTCTTCTTTATATTCATCAGCTCCAGGTCTGTAGCTTGGGCGGCTTTAATGTTATCGATTAAAGTCGATTTTACTCGTATATCATCACGTGGGTCCCTAGAGTCATTAACTCTATCTCTATCATTTATAAATTATACAAAATAGGTCTTTGTGTTCAACAATATCGCACTCGTACTCGCGTACAATCTTCTACTCAACGCATCAGCTACCACGTTCACTTTTCCAGGATGGTATGGTCAGAACAGGTTTCGAATGAGTCGCCTCTTGAGCTATTGGAAAATCTTCTCGCATTCCTCGCTCCATATGAATTTTTTATCTTTCTGAGTCAGCTAAGTTAACGGAGTAGCGATTCGATAAAATCCTTCCACGAATCTCCGATAGTAACCAGTTAAGCCAGAAAGCTACGTACTTTGGTCACCGACTTCGGTTGCTCTCAATTGTGATTCATATCTCAATCTTGGATAGCACGTCACAATGGCACCTATTATTTTACCACCACACAAATATACAGTCCCTTACGGAGAGTCTGACTTTGGTGCATTCCACAAAGGAAGTCACCAGATAGAGGCTCGGGTACCAACTTCTATAGTTGGGTTTTTAACTCCTGAAGTTCAATAGGAGCTATTCAATATGAGATTTTAGAAATAGATTTTGTATCGGGTTGAAGATCAATACAAAAATTCAATATCACGCTCTGGGTTAGGCCAGGAAATTCTTCAGGAAATACGTCAGGAAATTCACTAACAACAGAAATATCATTCAAATCTGGCGTATTTTTTGTTCAAGTCTATGACATGGGCTAAGAAAGCTTGACATCCGTTTTTCAATAAACGAATGGCTTTATGGCTTGGTATGACAGCGATTGATTTTAGTGGTTTGGTTGCTTGAATTCGCATAACAGGTTGGTTAGGAATATAAAAACTAACAACCTTACGAAAATAATAAATTTTGGCATGATGAGTAGTTAACCAATCAATTCCTAAAATCACATTAAAAGCAAGTATCTTTAAAGAGATAAGGTCAACAGGTAATGTTATGGTGCCAACTTAGATCAAACAAGATTTATAAACAGTGGATGTAACGAAAGTTTCTCCTAACGGAGTTTCAACAGATAAGTCAAAGTCTAATTTTCTCCGTAGTCAAGTTTAAACGTTGAGTATAAGCAGGAGAGATAAAAGAATGGGTAGAACCGGTATCTAGTAAGGTATAAACTTCGTAAGAGTTTATGATTAGCTTACCCGTGATCACCTCGTTTGGGTTCCTCGCGTTTTGGACAGTCACGACAAACGCCCTTACAGAAACCGTTGACTTTATTTTGTCCGTATCCGCCTTTGGTGTCACCGTCCCAGCTGGACTTGGTTTCGCTACAGAACACTCTCGAGCTATATGACCCTTCTTTCCACAGTTATAACATACCTTAGATTGTTGTGGACAGTTTGGGCTGATATGTCCCTCTTTCCCACATTTGTAACATACGACCGGTGGTCGTTCTCCTCCCTTAGAAACAGTTGATGTTTATGCTGACGTCTTCATGTTATCATTGTTGCACCTTCTCTTCTTAAAATCTCCTCCCGACTCGCTCCTTTTATTATCACGACCACGATTACCACCAGAGTGGTTACCGCTTTTGTCCGAATATTTTCCTCCCTGCTGGTTTTCATTGCTTCGATGACTGCCGCCACTGGTATGACCCTGGTTGTGGTCCCTCGGTTGCACATACACATTATCTCGCTCTAATAATTGAGCCCTGTTTACAACATCTGAATATAAAGAAAATTTATGAGAGATAAGATATTGCCAAATCTCGGGTTTTAAACCTCTCAGAAACATCCTTGTCATTCGTTCCTCATTTTCGACCAAATGAGGTGCAAACCTGGATAACTCTGCAAACTTCGCCTCGTATTGGGACACCGTCATGTTATTTTGTTCCAGTCTGATAAACTCCACCTCCTTCATATGATGAATACTTTCAAGAAAGTACTTGTCATTGAACAGTTTTTAAAATGTTTCCCAGAACATGTTGAGTGCGTCAGGCTGGGTACGCTTCACAGACTCTCACCAGTAGTCTGCTTCACCGCAGAACATAAAAGTGGCGAATGGAACCTTCTGTTCCTCCGTGCATCCCAAGACATCAAATATCTTGGTAATTTGCTTGACCCACGTTTCCGCCATGATCGGATCCGGGTTTTCCCTTAAATTCTGGTGGTCCCAATTCTTTGAACTGCTTGGCTGTGACAAACCGCGCGTTGTTATCATTTCCACCTGTATTCTGCACACGAGTCTCCCTCGTCTGATTTACTCCATTATTAACGTTCTTAGCTGCCATTCTTAAATACTGCCATAAAGCAAGGGTTAATAGTCATGTCATATATTATCCCTATACTCTGACCGACCAAAAAAACACCAAATAAACTTAGTCAGGTCATACTAGCGAAGGAATTCCCCGTCTCTCCCCTCCTAGTTCTTGTCTCACATCTCAGTCAGTGATAATAACCTGGCTCTGATACCAACTGTGACGCCCCCAAAATAGGTATACAACACCCCATTCTGAGTCGCCAAATACATGGTACAAAAAGCAAACTACAACTTCAATAATACAAATGTCGTGCAAAATACGACAACACATATTGTGAGTTTAAATACAAATATTGTCTTCTAGACAATATTCACACTCAAATAAGTCCTCATTACAATTATTCAAACACTATTTTACAGAAATAGTGAGGACAACTAAAACATCTTTCTAGAACCATCACTCCACACCCCGACTAGATCCTGCTATGTTCTCACCTCCTGAGAAGAAAAATGGAACAAAAAGGAAAAGGGTGAGCTCAACTAGCCCAGTAAAGAATATTATGACTAAGATAATATACAATAAATTATCATTAGTATTCAACAGGGAAAAATCTGATATAATATAATCGACAACAAGTTTTAGATCAACAACTGCAGCGGAAACAACAAACCATTAGAAGAGTCAAGTAAAGAATGAATTCTACTATCTTCTAAGATTTAAAAGTTCATCATCAATATTTTATCCCTGTAACATCAATTAATAATCATCTTTATCCAAATATTCATCTTTGCATTACAGGCCAAAGATATTCATTTGTATCACCTGTCAGTCATGTTCATCTCAACACCTGTTCATCTTTGCACTACAGGCCAAAGATATTCATTAAGTAATCATACATCTTTGCACTAAAGGCCAAAGATATTCCGTAATATCATCATTTAGGACTGAGGATGATGAAAAATATCTTAAAAAAACGAATCCAGTGAGACAAAAGGACAAATAGTAGGGATTCGTATAACAGTTTATCCAAGATCAATAATACTTCATAATAATCAATTGTGAAGCAGAATTCAAAAATAAAGATCAAAACATAGATACAATCAAAGATAGTAACCATAATAGACATCTTGGACAAAAAGGGAAAAATTTATTTTTCGGTGAATAGTGCCGTATTCGTGAATAGTGCCGTATACGTGAATAGTAACGTATACGTGAATAGTAACCCCGATACAAAAAGTTTCAAATTTGATAAAAAAAACTTATATCAATATTTCAGCATAATGATATTGAAGAAAATAATATCATTTAAGAAGAAAATAATATCCCTTACCTCAAAATATCAGTACTTCTGGTCGGAATACCGGTATAAGGCTGAAAGAAACTTTCTCTGATGAATCGAAACTCTCAAAGTATCTAAATACTCACAAAATACACTCAATAATCTAGAGAGAGAAAGAGAGAAAACTTATTTCTGGTGTGATTTTCAATTCTAACTTAGCCCTCTATTTATAGGAAAATGTTAGCACGCCGAAGCAGACTTAACCTGCAACCTGATGGCTTTACCTGCTACTATTTCCACCCACCACATTTGAATAAAAATCTCAGCACATTTCTTCACCAACCAAGAGTGGGGCCCACCAATTCTAGAATTTTTTACCAAAATGATTAACTCCGAAAATTTAACAATTTCTGAACCAGTCATCTCGTAAAATTCATAATAAATCATATGTTCATTTTTAACGGTTCAAAATTTGTGGACATATACTCAACTTATATATGTATAACATATCCAAAAATTACCACGATCCAACGGTCGGATTAAAAATTATAACCCCCGCAAAATATCTCAAAAACCCTGATTTTTAATACCTCTATTCCGACAAAAATACTGATAAAAACCTCAACATAACTCCTTCATTTTTAACCACAAAAATAGATCCCTCATTTATATCCACATAAAATAAATATTTCCTTATCATATGAATCAATAATTAATTATTGACAAATAATATTACAGAATCACATTTATGACAACCAGGCCGTTCCCAGGAAAGAGGGGGCTTTCCAATAAGGATTTCTCCTTACTGGCGTGCAATTAGATGACCAAACCTCTCCTTAGACAGAACTTTCTAGACATTGCCAATAATGTTATCTAATAATATTATTCAAATAATATGAATTATTGATCTGATAAAGGAAAATACTGTGCAGCAACAATTATTGAAACAACAATAATATAAAATATCAACGCAGCAATTATTGAATCAATAAAATAAAATATTGAATAATAACTACTGTAACAATTATTGAGTAGTGCCTTCTTACGTAAAAATCAATAATTGGTACAATACCGTGTGTTACTGTATTTTAACCACCGGGTATTCCAACAGTGTTAACAGTAACAACTACGCCGTTATTTATAAACAACTTATACTTGTCGTTTTCTTCATCCAATCGCTTTCCGTTATGGGGCCCACAAATAGCTGCGCCGTCGTACGAATATTTCCCGACAGAAAGAATATTCCACGACCACACGAATATTCACCGACCAAAAATGAATATTTTATAACCACTTGCTTATTTTATAAAATTTGCACATTTCACCCATAACTAAAGTATTATATCAAATTAACCCCTTATTATTCACATAATATTTAGAGAAAATTTGATTTTATTCATTAATAAACTGGGGTCTTACAAGGGGAGGTTGTAAGACCCTGAACTTTTTTTTAATAAAATGGAATTTCTTTTATTTATTATTTTGAAATAGTAAGGGTTTATTTGATTAATGTGGTAAGTTATGGGTAAAATACGTAAATATTTTAAATAAGCAAGTGGTTATAAAATTTTTATTGTTGTCGGGGAATATTCGTTTGGTCGTGGAATATTCTTATTGTCGGGGAATATTTGTACGACGGCGCAACCTTTTGTGGGTCTCATAACGAAAAGCGATTGGATGAAAAAAACGATAAGTATAAGTTGTTTATAAATAACGGCATAGTTGTTACCGTTAATACTGTTGGAATACCCGGTGATTAAAGCACAGTAATACGCGTTGTTACACAGTTGCACACAGTATTGCACCAATTATTAATTCTTATGTAAGAAGACACTACTCAATAATTGTTACAGTAGTTACTGTTCAATATTTTATTTTATTGATTCAATAATTGCTACGTTAATATTTTATATTATTGTTGTTTCAATAATTGTCACTTTACAGTATTTTTCATTATCGGAGCAATAATTCATATTATCTGAATAATATTATTAGATAACATTATTAGCAATGTCTAGAAAGTTCTATCTAAGGAGAGGTTTGGTCACCAAATTACGCGCCAATAAGGAGAGATCCTTATTGAAAAGTCCCCTCTTTCCTAAGAATGGCCTGGTTGCCAGTATTGTGATTCAGTAATATTATTTGTGAATAATTAATTATTGATTTATATGATGAGAAAAATATTGATTTTATGTGGATATAGATGAAAATTTTTTTAATGTGACAATTGTTGAAAATTAATATTTTATCTTTTTCTGTAAAATAATTCATTTAAATATATTATTATATTTTAATAATATAATAATGATGATATTTTTACAATGAATGCGGGATATATGAGTATATGAGGAGAAAGAGTATTTTTGTTGCATTAAATGATTAACACATATTTTGTGTGTCGGTGGACCCCTTTTCTTGACTGAAATTTGATTATAGCTTGTAAAATCGTCCTTTTGTGGATTTCGATCAATTTCTGGTTGGAATTTGGAAAAACTTTCTTCTGCAAAGTTGTAGATAATGAAATTTCCTATAAAAATAATATGTGGTTCGAATTTTTCTGATAAAAGGACTATTTATTATGAATTATTGAAGTTCCGTAGTTCCGAAATAATTAGTTTTTGAAAGTTTTAATTATTTTTAATTACAAAAATGTTTTTCTGGTTTTTGTCAATATTTGGTAGCTGAATTCAGATGGTCAAAGTGGGCGTAGAAATTTGTAATATAAATAATAATATTTTATTAAATTTTCTGCTTTGGTGTTCTAAGTATTTTCCTATAAATAGGGTGCTTATGTTAGAATTGAAAATCACACCAAAAACTAAAATCTTCTCTCTCTTTCTCTCTCGATATATTGAGCGTATTCTTGTGAGTATTTTGATACTTTGAGTGTTGTTATACGGTACAAGTTCCCTTCAGCACCATATTCAGTATTCCAGTCAGAAGTACTGTCTTTTTCGAGGTAAGGAATGTTATTTTTTTTATAAATGATATTATTTCTTTCAATATCATTATACCAGAATATTGGTAAGATTTTTCTTGTGAAATTCTTATCTTTTCATGTCGGGGTTACTATTCATGAGTTACTATTCACGAGTTACTATTTATGAGTTACTATTCACGAGTTACTATTTACGAGTACTATTCACGAAGCATGATGATTTTTCTTGTGGAATTTCTACCTTTTAGTGTCGGAGTTACTATTCACGTATACGATACTATTCATGAATACGACACTATTCACAAAAAAATTAAATTTTCTTTTCTGTGTCCAAGATTGTCTGTTATGGTTCCTATCTTTGATTGGATCTATGTTTTGATCTTCATTTTTAAATTCTGCTCCACAATAGTTATTATGGAGTATTTTTAAATATGAATAAACCGAAGTACGAATCCTTACTATTTGTTCTTTTGTCTCACTGGATTCATTTTCTTTAAAATATATTTTTCATCATCCTCAGTCCTAAATGATGATATTACTGAATATCTTTGGCCTGTAGTGCAAAGATGAATGATTTCTTGATGAATATCTTTGGCCCGTAGTGCAAAGATGAACAGGTGTTGAGATGAACATGACCGACTGATTAATATCTTTGGCCTGTAGTGCAAAGATGACTATTTGATTCAAGATACATGTTGATTGATGTTACAGGGATAAAAATATTGATTATGGACTTTTAAATTCATAGATGATAGTAGATTTCATTCTCTACTTAACTCTTCTAATGAATTGTTGTTTCCGCTGCAGTTGTTGATCTAAAACTTGTTGTCTATTGTATTCTATCCGATTTTTTCCTGTTGAGGACTAACGATAATTTGTTCAATATTATCTTAGTCATAATATTCTTTACTGGACTAGTTGAGCTCACCCTTTTCCTTTTTGTTCCATTTTTCTTCTCAGGAAGCGAGAATGTAGCGAGTACTAGTCGGGGTATGGAATGAAGGTTCTAGGAAGTTATTTTAGTAGTCCTCACCATTTTTGTAAAATATTGTACCAATAATTGTAATGAGGACTTATTTGAGTGTGGATATTATCTAGAAGACAATATCTGTATTTAAACTCACAGTTTAAGTGTTGTCGTATTTTGCACGACAATTGTATTAATAAAGTTGTAGTTGTTTCTGTACCATATATTTGACAACTCAGAATGGGTGATGTATACCTATTTTGGGGGCGTCACAAATTACTGTTGGTTCACATGTATGGAACTATTGGTTCGCATGTATATACTATTAGGGGAGGAGGTGCAAGATTGATAATACTTGCAGGACTAAATTAAAAATAGAGGTATAGATGAAGGTACTATACTATAATAATTTGAGCTCCTAAACGTGCAATTATCGAAACTATATTTTCCTATACTTAGAAGCTCATTCTTCTTTCATTCTCACCAATTCACTAAGACTCACAAGAGCAATTATAGAGAGGAAGAAGAAGAATATTCTGCTACTTCACTATTCCAGTATCCAGTCTTCTTCTAAGGTAATGCATATTATTTTTTTTAGTATTCATATGAAATAATATTTTTTCCATACTCTGTAGTATGTAAGTAATATTATTTCGTTTTGTATTCTTAATTTTACACTCAATTTGTTAAAGTATCGCTTCTATATTCCGTGAAATTAGTAGAATATATTCGAAATTTGTGTTTCATCTAGTATCGTTTCAGAAGGATATTTTTCTGAACATTCTTGTTAAATTTTAAGCTTTTCATGTCGGAATACTATTCATGGGTTCTATTTATTTATACGATACTATTCACAGGATACTATTCACGAAGTACTATTCACGAGTACTATTCACAAAGTACTATTTACAAAGTACTATTTACAAAGTACTATTTACAAAGTACTATTCACAGGATACTATTCCCTAAGTACTATTCACGAGATACTATTCACTCAGGTACTATTCACCCAGGGTACTATTCATGATAAAAATTAATTTTTTTTCTGTCCAAATCATTTTTGATACAATATTATTCTTGAATTTTACTCCACAAAGCAGTATCATGTTGACAATTTGAACATTATTGAGTTTTGGATAAATTAAATTATAAATCTTTAAAAATTTATCATTTGCTTTCCTTTAATTGAATTCTTATATCATTGTCATCATTCTCATGCTTATACTGTGATGAAAGTCATCTTTTGCCGTAGTGCATATATGGACTATTGATTGGTATGATTATGACCAGGGATCATTTAGTATAATCATGACCCGTAATGTTACAAATGATGTGGTAAAAGTCCTTATTGGCCCGTAGTACATTGATGGACAATTGCTGGTATGATCATGATCATTGGTGATTACACGAATATCCTTGGCCTGTAGTACATGGATAATTCATGGACGTAATAATAATGAAAATTCTTGGCCCATAGTGCATGGATAATTAAGTGATGTGGATTATTTATTGAACTTAGTCTCAACGATAAATTTGATGATAAACTTTTTAAATCATAGAAGATAGTAGATATCATGCTCTACTTGACTCTTCTAATGGATTGTTTGTTCCGTTGCAGTTAAACTTGATGTTTATTGTATTTTATTAGTTTAACACTGTTGAAGGCTAACGATAATTTATTTTGCATTATCTTAGTCATAATATTTATTACTGGGCTAGTTGAGCTCACCCTTTTGCTTTCATTGTTCTCTTCAGAAAATGAGAATGTAGTCGGGACTAGTCGGAGAATGGAGTGACGGTCTGAGATGGTGGCTGTAGTAGTCCTCACTATTTTATAAAATAGTGTGATAATAATTATAATGAAGGCTCCATTTGAGTTTGGATATTGTCTACTAGACAATATTCGTGTTAGAACTCTCAGCTATGTTTTGTCGTATTTTACACGACAGTTGTATAATTAAGTTTGTATTAAAATTCTGTACCATGTATTTGGCGACTCAAAATGGGTGATGTATACCTATTTTGGGGGCATCACATTTGGTATCAAAGCTTAGGGATATGATCCCTGGCTAAGATGTGAGACTAGAACTAGGGGGGGAGAGACGGGAAAATCCTTCGCTAGTATGACCTACCTAAGTTTATTTGTTATTTAATTGGCCGGTCAGAATATAGGGATAATATGTGGCATGTCAATTAACCCTTGTTTTGTGGCAGTGTTTGAAAATAACATCTGAAAATGTTGAGATAAGCAATGAAGCACATGAGACCGTTGAGTCACCAACGATCAATACCAAGGATAATGTGAATAAGGAAGGCAATAATCCTCAGGTAAACAACAACACCGACCAGATGATGCACGATTGGATGTTCAGAGGCTTTATGCAATTCTTACAACATCAGGCGAGAGAGACTCCTGTTAAAAATGTAGGGGGAAACACTAGCAACTCTCGGATGGTCATTGCTAAACAGTTCAAGGATCTGGGACCACCGGAGTTTTTGGGAAAGCCAGAACCACTCAAGGCAGAAACGTGGATAAAACAAATCACCAAGATATTTGATGTCTTGGGATGCTCTGAGGAGCAAAAAGTTCCCTTTGCTACCTTCATGTTGAGAGAAGAGGCAGATTACTGGTGGGAATCAGTAAAACATACTCAGCCTGCCGCACTCAAAATGTCTTGGGAGAAGTTCCAAGAACTGTTCAATGACAAGTACTTTCCCGAAAGTATTCGTCACATGAAGGAGGTGGAGTTCATTAAGCTAGAGCAAAATAATATGACCGTGTCACAGTACGAGGTTAAGTTTGCGGAGTTATCCCCAATTTGCATCCCATTTGGTAGATAATGAGGAGCGTATGACGCGGATGTTTCTAAGTGGTTTGAAACCTGAGATATGTCAATACCTCATTTCTCACAAACTATGCTTGTATTCAGATGTTGTGAATAAGGATCAGTTATTGGAGCGCGATAATGAGTTAACCCAACCAAGAGAGAGTAGCCGGCAAAATGATAATACCAGTTGTAGTAGTCATCGAAGCGGTGACAACAAACGTGGAGGGAATCAACATGCCAGAAATGGTAACCACTTCGGTGGTAATCATGGCCAAGATAATAGAAGTGAAAATTTTAAGAAGAGAAAGTTCAACAATGATGGAAAGATGTCAGCACCAGCAACCGTTGTTAAGGAAGGAGAGCGACCACCGATTGTATGCTTCAAATGCGGAGGGGAGGGACATATCAGTCCAAACTGCACGATGCAGTCCAAAGCGTGTTACAATTGTGGAAGAGAAGGTCACCTAGCCCAATTTTATCATCCAGCGAAGTCAAGTTCAGCTGGGATGGAGGCACCAAAGGGCGTCCCAGACAAGATAAAATCAGTAGTTCAAGGGAGAGCGTTTGTCGTGACCTCCCAAAAAAGTGAGGAACCCGAACGAGGTTATCACGGGTAAGCTAATCATAAACTCTTGCGAAGTCTAGACCTTATTTGATACCGGTTCTACCCATTCTTTTATTTCTCCTACTTGCGCTCAACGTTTAAATTTGGCTCCAGAGAAATTAGACTTTGACTTATCTGTTAAAACTCCGTTGTGAGAGACCTTCATTACATCCACTGTTTATAAGTTTTGTTTGATTCAAATCGACAACTGCACGTTACCTGTCGATCTTATCTCTTTGAAAATACTTGCATTCGATGTGATTTTAGGAATTGATTGGTCAGCTACTCATCATGCTAAAATTGATTATTTTCGTAAGGTTGTTAGCTTTCATATTCCTAACCAACCTATTATGCGCCACTAAAGTCAATCACTGTCATATCAAGCCATAAAGCTATTCGTTTATTAAAAAACGGATGTCAAGCTTTCTTAGCCTATGTCACGGATTTAAACAAAAATACGTTAGATTTGAATGATATTTCTATTGTTAATAAATTTCCTGACGTATTCCCTGAAGAACTTTCTGGCCTACCCCCAGAGCATGAAATCGAATTTTGTATCGACCTTAAACTCGGTACAAAATCCATTTCTAAAGCCCCATATCGAATGGCTCCTATTGAACTTCAGGAGTTAAAAACCCAACTGTAGGAATTGTTAGACATCGATTTCATTTGTCCTAGTACATCTCCTTGGGGTGCTCATGTTCTATTCGTAAAGAAGAAAGATGGAAGTATGCGACTTTGTATTGATTATCGGGAGTTGAATCATGTCACCATAAAAAATAGGTACTCATTGCCTCGCATTGATGACCTGTTTGACCAGTTGCAAGGCACCAAATTCTTTTTAAAGATCGATCTTCGTTCCGGATATCATCAGTTAAAGATTAAAACTGATGACATTCTAAAGACTACTTTCAGAACTCGGTACGAGCAGTACAAATTCCTTGTCATGTCTTTTGGATTGACTAATGCTCCTGCTGCCTTCATGGATATGATGAACCGAGTATTCAAGGAATATTTGGATCATTTTGTGCTGTCTTTATTGATGACATCCTCATATACTCCAAAATCCGTGAAGATCATGGGTAGCACTTGAGGTTGATACTCCAAAAGCTTCGTGAAAACAAGCTATATGCCAAGTTGAAGAAATACGAGTTCTGACTTGAGGAAGTAGAATTCCTTGGGCACATGATATCAAATCACAGAATATCTATTGGCCCAGTGAAGATTGAAGCAATTCAAAGCTGGAAGTAACCTAAGTTAGTGACCAAAGTACGTAGCTTTCTGGGCTTAGCTGGTTATTATCGGAGATTCGTGGAAGGATTTTTTCGAATCGCTACTCTGTTAACTCAGCTAACTCGAAAAGATTCAAAATTCAGTTGGACCGAGGAATGTGAGAAGAGTTTTCAGGAACTCAAGAGGAGACTCAGTTCAGCACCTGTTCTGACATTACCATCTGGTTCAGAGGGATTTGTCATATACAACGATGCTTCAGGCAAAGGTTTAGGATGTGTTCTCATGCAATATAGGAAAGTTATAGCCTATACCTCACAACAACTCAAAGAATATGTGAGAAATTATCCTACTCATGATCTAGAGTTGGCAGCTGTCGTTTTCGAGCTTAAAATCTGGAGGCATTACCTGTATGGGGAGAAAGTGGAGATCTATACGGATCATAAAAGCCTCAAATATTTCTTCACCCAAAAGGAGCTTAATATGCGGCAATGATGTTGGCTTGAGCTGTTGAAAGATTACGATCATACCATTCAATACTATCCTAGAAAAGCAAACGTAGTAGCTGACACATTGAGTAGAAGATCATATGCGGGTATGAGTACGATATTGTCAACGCAAAGGCCCATTTTGTATGACTTACAAAGGATGAAGATAGAGATAAAGACTCCAGGGACCCACGTGATGATGGAAAATAAACGAGTAGAACTAACTTTAATCGATAAAGTTAAAGCTGCTCAAGCTATATACCTGGAGCTGATGCGTATGAAGAAAAAAGTGCAAGAAGGTGCTATTCCAGAAGCAAGAGTCGATGAATAAGGAATACTTTGAGTCAACTCCAGACTTTGTGTTCTTAATGACCCTGATTTAAAGTATAAAATCATGATGGAGGCGTACAACACATCGTTTGCAATCCATCCTGGGAGTACCAAAATGTATCATGATCTTCGATATACATTTTGGTGGAGCAATATGAAGAGAGAGATTGCGGAGTTTATCTCAAGGTGTCTAACTTGTCAACGAGTCAAGGCGGAGCATCAAGTGCCAAAAGGTCCATTACAATCACTTGAAATTCCAGAATGGAAGTGGGAGTATATTAGCATGGATTTCATTAATGGTCTTCCCAAGGTTTCTCAAGGTAGGGATGTAATTTGGGTCATTGTCGATAGATTGACCAAATCTGCTCATTTCTTACTTATACGAGAAACTTATTCACTTGAATGTCTTGCTCGTATTTACATAAATGAGATTGTATGACTGCATGGTATGCCAGTATCCATACTTTCTGATCGAGACCCAAGATTTACTTCATGATTTTGGTTTAGTTTACAAAAAACTATGGGCACGGATTTACGATTTAGTTCGGCATATCATCCTCAAACGGATAGGCAGTCACAGAGGACTATTCAAACTCTTGAAGATCAATTAAGACTCTGTGTCCTTGACTTCAAAGGAAGTTGGGATAAGTTCTTGCTATTGGTGAAATTCTCCTACAACAACAGTTATCAAGCAAGTATTGGCCTGGCTCCATTCGAGGTAGTGTATGGACGCAAGTGTCGTTCTCTAGTATGTTGGGATGAGGTGGGTGAAGCAACATTATTGGGACCGAAATTGGTATGCATGACAATGGAAAAGATTCAAATGATCCAACAACGTATAAAGACCTCACAAGATCGACAAAAGAGTTATGCTAATCTTCATCGAAGAGACGTGGAATTCAATGTTGGAGAACATTTGTTGTTGCGTGTTGCTCCATGGAAAGGAGTTACAAGATTTGGAAAGAGAGAAAAACTCAATCCTCGATTCATTGGGCCATTCGAAATCCTCAATCAAGTAGGAACTGTGGCCTATAGACTCGCCTTATCGCTAAGTATGTCTCGTGTTCATAACGATTTTTACATATCTATGTTACGTAAATATGTGAAAGACCCAAACTACATTATTGAATTAGAACCGGACGAGATAGCGGAAGATTTAACGTATGAAGATGTACCTTTTAAAATATTAGATAAGAAGGATTATATTTTAAGCTCCAAGGTTATACCTCAAGTCAAAGTTTTGTGGAGAAACCACGATGTTGAAGAAATGATCTGGGAGTTAGAATCTGAAATGAAGTCAATGTATCCTCACCTCTTCGACATACCAGGTACGTACCCTAATTTTGAGGGCAAAATTTCATAAGAAAGGAAGGTTGTAAGACCCCAACTTTTATGAATAAATATTAATTTTTCTCGAAATATATTTTTGAATATTATGGTGTGAATTCGATATAATGTTATAGTTGTGGGTAATATTTATAAATTTTATAAATTAAGCAAGTGATTATAAAATATTCGATTGATTGGGGAATATTCGTTTTAACAAGGAATATTCGTACGACGACACAATTATTGGTGGACCCCACAACAGAAGTATTGTTGGAGTTAGAAAACGACAAAAATATCTTTTTATAAAAATAACTGCGAAAATTTTACCGTTAAACTGTTGTTATACCCGGTGGTAAAAGTACAGTAATACGCGTGGTTGCATAGTAGCACATGGTATTGTACAATATCTTTGATTATTGATGTTTACGTGAGAAGTCACTCAGTTATACTCAATTATTGCTACAGTAATTACTGCATAATATCTCTCATATTATTGATTCAATTATTGTCATAGTATCATCTGCATAATATTTTATATTATTAAATCAATAATTGAGACGACAAAGTTATTCATATTGTTATTTGCATTATTAACGATGTCTAGAAAGTTCTGTCGAGGAAAGGGGTTTGGTAACCTAATTACGCGCCAATAGGGAGAAATCTTTATCGGAAAGCCCCCTCTTTCCTAAGAATGATCTGGTTGTTAAATATTGTGAGTTATAATATTAATGATGAATAAGTTCGTGTTGATTAAAGATAAAATTGTTGATAAAAATATTTTGATTATGTTGAGATTATTAGTGTTTATGGAAATCGACATTTATTTCGATAATAATTGATTTTTGGATGTTAAATTGACTAAACGTACAATTAATCGGATAAATGGGCAATTAATTGCTATTAGTTCACATGCAAATTACTGTTGGTTCACATGTATAGAACTATTGGTTCACATGTAAGTACTATTAGGGGAGGTGATGCAAAATTGATAATACTTGCAGGACTAAATTAAAAATAGAGGTATAGATAAAGGTACTATACTATAATAATTTGAGCCCTTAAATATGCAATTATCAAAACTACATTTTCCTATAAGTAGAAGCTCATTCTTCTTTCCTTCTCACCAATTCACTAAGACTCACAAGAACAATTATAGAGAGAGAAGCTATAGAGAGGAAGAAAAAGAGTATTCTGCTACTTCACTATTCCGGTATCCAGTCTTCTTCTAAGGTAAGGGATATTTTTTTTAGTATTCGTATGAAATAATATTTTCTTCCATACTCTGTAGTATGTAAGTAATATTATTTCGTTTCGTATTCCTAATTTTACACTTAATTTGTTAAAGTATTGCTTCTATACTCCGTAAAATTAGTAGAATATCCTTGAAATTTGCGCTTCATCTAGTATCGATTCAGAAGGATATTTTTCTAAACATTCTTGTTAAATTTTAAGCTTTTCATACCGGAGTACTATTCATGGGTACTATTCATTTATACGGTACTATTCACGGGATACTATTCACGAAGTACTATTCACGGGTACTATTCATAAAGTACTATTCACGGGGTACTATTCCCGAAGTACTATTCACGGGGTACTATTCACCCAGGGTATTATTCATGACAAAAATTAATTTCTTTTCTGTCCAAATCAATTTTGATATAATATTATTCTTGAATTTTACTTCACAAAGCAGTATCATGTTAACAATTTGAATATTATTGAGTTCTGGATAAATTAAATTATAAATCTTTAAAAATTTATCATTTGCTTTCATTTAATTGAATTCTTATATCATTGTCATCATCCTCATTCTTATATTGTGATGAAAGTCATCTTTTACCGTAGTGTATATATGGACTGTTGATTTGTATGATTATGACCAGAGATCATTTGGTATAATCATGACCCGTAATGTTACAAATGATGTGGTAAAAGTCCTCATTGGCCCGTAGTGCATTGATGGACAGTTGCTGGTATGATCATGATCATTGGTGATTACACGAATATCCTTAGCCCGTAGTGCATGGATAATTCGTGGACGTAATACTAATGAAAATTCTTGGCCCGTAGTGCATGGATAATTAAGTGATGTGGATTATTTATTGAGCTGAGTCTCAGCGATAAAGTTGATGCTAAACTTTTTAAATTATAGAAGATAGTAGATATCATGCTCTACTTGACTCTTCTAATGGATTGCTTGTTCTGCTGCAGTTAGACTTGATGTTTATTGTATTTTATCAGTTTAACAATGTTGAAGGCTAACGATAATTTATTTTGCATTATCTTAGTTATAATATTTATTACTGGGCTAGTTGAGCTCACCCTTTTACTTTCATTGTTCTCTTCAAAAAATGAGAACGTAGCCGAGACTAGTAAGGGAATGGAGTGACGGTCCGAGATGGTGGCTGTAGTAGTCCTCACTATTATATAAAATAGTGTGCTAATAATTATAATGAGGACTCCATTTGAGTTTGGTTACTGTCTACTAGACAATATTCATGTCAAAACTGTCAACTATGTTTTGTCGTATTTTACACGACAGTTGTATAATTAAGTTTGTATTAAAATTATGTACCATGTAATTGGCGACTCAAAATGGGTGATGTATACCTATTTTTTTTTCTTTGGAAAAGTTGTGAGAAATAGAAAAGCTACTAAATAGTCAATTGCGAAAGACGATAATAGAAACAATAGAAGAACAAGATAAGCTTAAAATCCAAATTGATCAAATGGGAGCCAAAAATAACAAATCTTGTGTAGCTCCGAGCAAGAAAGGGAAAAGAAAGATGAAAAACCGCGATATAGGAAATTCTGATTCTAACCAAGGGAACTCTAGCAAAATAGAAAAGTGTACAAACTGTAATAAGAAACATGAAGGCCTATGCAGAAAAGGGAAAAATATTTGCTACAATTACGGACATGAGGGACATATCACTCCTTATTGTCCTAATCCGAAGGAAGGTTAATGTTTTATATGTGGGATAGAAGGTCATCAAGCGAAAGGTTGTCCAAGATCAAGAAAAAGGCATAGTGAATAAGTAATATAAGTACCGTTTGAATGTGTGCTCGATGTTATGTATATTATAAGTATACGCGTGGTTGCATAGTAGCACACGGTATTGATTATTGATGCTTACGTGAGAAGTCACTAAGTTATACTCAATTATTGCTACATTAATTGCTGCATAATATTTCTCATATTATTGATTCAATTATTGTCACAATATCATCTGCATAATATTTATTATTATTAAATCAATAATTGAGATGACACATTTATTCATATTATTATTTACATTATTGACAATGTCTAGAAAGTTCTGTCCAGGAAAGGGGTTAGGTTATTTATTAAGCGCCAATATGGTGAAATCCTTATTGGAAAGCCCCCTCTTTCTTGGGAATGATCTGGTTGTTAAATATTATGAGTAATAATATTAATGATGAATAAGTTTAAGTTGATTAAAGATGAAATTAATATTTCTATTATGTTGGGATTATTTGTGTCAGTGGAAATCGACATTTATTTCGGTAATAATTGATGTTTGGAGGTTATATTGGTCAATCAGGTAATTAATCGGATAAATGAGCAATTAATTGCTATTAATTCACATGCTTATAGCTTTTTGTTCACATGTATGTACTATTGATTCACATGCATGTACTATTAGGGGAGGTGGTGCAAGATTGATAATACTTGCATGACTAAATTAAAAATAGAGGTATAGATGAAGGTACTATACCGTAACTATTTTTTTTCACATGTGTGTACTATTGATTCACATGATGTACTATTAAGGGAGGTGGTTCAAGTTTGATAATACTTGTAGGACTAAATTAAAAATAAAAAAAAAGATGAATGTATTATACTGTAATATTTCGAGCCCCAATATGTGTAATTATCGAAACTATATTTTCTTATAAATAGAAGCTCATTCTTCTTTCATTCTCACCAATTCACTAAGACTCACAAGAGCAATTATAGAGAGAGAAGCTATAGAGAGAAAGAAGAAGAGAAGTCTGCTACTTCACTATTCTAGTATCTAGTCTTCTTTTGAGATAAGAGGTATTATTTCTTTCGTATTTGAAAGGGATATTATGTTTTTCAGTATTCATAAGAAATAATATTTTCTTCCATACTCTGTAGTATGTGAGTAATATTATTTCGTCTCGTATTCCTGATTATACCCTCATTTTGTTAAAGTATTGTTTCTATACTCCGTGAAATTAGTAGAATATCCTTGAAATTTGCTCTTCATCTAGTATCATTTCACAAGAATATTTTCTACACATTCTTGTTAAATTTTAATCTTTTCGTGTCGGAGTACTGTCTATGAGTACTATTTATTTATACAGTACTATTCACAAAGTACTATTCATAAAGTACTATTCACGAGTAACTATTCACCCAGTTACTATTCACTCGAATATTATTTACTTGGGTATTCAGGGCACTTTTCGTGCCAGAGTACTATTCATGAGTTACTATTCACGATTTACTATTCACCCAGTTACTATTTACTCGAGTATTTGGGACACTTTTCATATCGAGGTACTATTCACGGGGTATTATTCACCCGAAAAATATATTTCTTTTCTTTCCAAATTATTTTTGATACATGAATATTATTCTTGAATTTTACTCCACAAAGCGGTATCATGTTGACAATTTGGATATTTTTAAACTCTGGATAAATTTAAAGTCTTTAATATTTATCTTTGATTTCATTTGATTAATGCTTATATCATTGTCATCATCCTAATATTTATATTGTGATAAAAGTCATTTGTGGCTTACGAGCATAAATGTACTATTTATTGGTATGATTATGACTAGGGATCATTCGGTATAATCATGACCCCAAATATTACAAATGATTTGGTAAAAGTCCTCATTGGCCCGTAGTGCATTGATGGACAGTTGTTGGTATGATTATAACTAGGGATTATTCGGTATAATCATAACCATTGGTAAAAACACGAATATCCTTGGCCCGTAGTGCATGGATAATTCGTGGTTGTAATACTAATGAATATCCTTAGCCGTAGTGCATGGATAATTCATGGATGTTATACTAACTAATATCCTTGGCCCGTAGTGCATGGATAATTTGTGGTCGTGATACTAATGAATATCCTTAGCCGTAGTGCATGGATAATTCATGGATGTTATACTAACGAATATCCTTGGCCTTAGTGTATGAATAATTCAATTATGTATTAAGCTGAGTCTCAGCGATAAAATATTGATAATAAACTTTTAATTCGAAGAAGATAGTAGATATCATGATCTACTTGACTCTTCTAAAATACAGTTGTATGTCTTTAGCCTGTAGTGCAAAGATGAACTATTAATGAATATCTTTGGCCTGTAGTGCAAAGATGAATTTATTAGTATGATTATGAACAGGAACTGTGATTTGGTATAACCATGATCTTTGATGTTTCAGGTAAAGACAGGTGATGAAAATTATCTTCGCCCTAGGTGCGAAGAGGAATTTAGAACCACAATTATGATTATGAGTTATTCACATGATTGTGGACAGGAATTGTTGATTGATGTTACAGGGATAAAATATTGTTGGTGGACTTTTAACATGGAGAAGATAATAGACTTTATGGTCTATTTGACTCTTCTAATGGATTGCTCGTTCCACTGCAACTATGGTTGAAAAGTTTTATCATTTACCATATGTTCTAAATCTCTGATTTATTATTGACGAAGACTATTGATAATTTAATTATCTTTTGTCATGACATTCTTTACTTGGCTAGTTGTGCTCACCCTTTTGTTTCACAATTCCTTTCAGGTAATAAGAGTGTAGCTGGGTCGAGCGGGGGTAACAGGGGAATAGAACGATGGTCTATAGCTGTTGAAGTTTCCTCTAAAACAGTATAGAAATAATTTTATTAAGAATTTTAGATAAGTGTGTCGTATTTTATACATCATTTTAGCCGTTGATTTTGGTGAACCGAATAGGGTGAGGTGAACCCAACTTTGGAAGGGTGTTTTGCCACTATCATACAAGATGTCTAATAACAGACGACTTCATGTTATTATAAGATAGGGTTGTGCACATGCACTTGTTGATTATATCTATGAGCACTACGTATATAATCTTGGAGTTTGGTTGAAATATAATTCTCAAATGAAGACAATGGAGATAATTATATGTCAAGAGAAGACTCACCATTGGAAAGAACATGATAGTAATCTTCTCGATTTTCTTTGGGGTCTATTGGGTCAACGAAGGATAATTCTCGAGTCATATGATATCTATCATAACTTAGATTCATGGCCTCCCATGTACGAAGGTTTCCTTAAGCATTTTTCAAAGATTTTAATTTCTAAAACAGTTATTGACTGTACTTTTATGTAAAGTACCTTTGTAAGGTGTTGTGGTCGAGGCACCATGAGAGTTACATATATTTGTATTAAAACTCATAGCTTATGTGTTGTCGTACTCTACATGACAGTTCAACAGTTGTATAAATGAAGTTTGTATTTGATTTCTCTAGTGTGATATCTGGCGACTCAGAATGAGTCGTGTGGACCTATTTTGGGGGCGTCACAAATGGTATAAAAACTTAGGGATATGGTCGCTGGCGGAGATATGAGTCTAAAACTAGGAGGGGAGAGACGAGTAATATACTTCGCTAGTGTGTGACTTACCTAAGCTGAAATTATTTACTTGATAAGTTGACAAATTGTGATATGTCAATTAACCTTTATTTTGAAGATATATTCTAGAATGATATCTGAAATACAGGAGATGAGTAATGGGAAAATCATGATACAAAGAAAATAACTGGGAAGGTACAATCCGAAAAGAAAGCAAGGTATTCTCATCTCTTCGAACTACCAGGTACATAAATTTCGAGGGTAAAATTTCATAAGGAGGGGAGATTGTAAGACCCCGAATTATACAAAATAAAAGTATTCAATTTTTTGATATTTGTTATTCTATTTAGTAAATAGATAAATTGATAAAAGGTTAAAGTTAAGGGTGATATTTGAAAATTTTGTAAAGTAAGCAAGTGGTTATATAATATTCGATTGGTCGGGGAATATTCGTTTTAACAGGAAATATTTGTACGACGGTACAATCATTGGTGGTCCTCACACCAGAAGTATTGTCGTAGTTAGAAAATGACAGAAATATCTTGTTATAAAAATAACGACAAAAGTTTTACCGTTAAACTGTTGAACTACCCGGTGGTAAAAGTACAGTAATACGCGTGGTTGCATAGTAGCACACGGTATTGATTATTGATACTTACGTGAGAAGTCACTCAGTTATACTCAATTATTACTACAGTAAATGCTGCATAATATCTCTCATATTATTGATTCAATTATTGTCACAGTATCATTTGCATAATACTTATTATTATTAAATCAATAATTGAGATGAAACATTTTTTCATATTATTATTTGCATTATTGACAATGTCTAGAAAGTTCTGTCGAGGAAAGGGGTTAGGTTATTTAATTGCGCGCCAATAGGGCTAAATCCTTATCGGAAAGCCCCCTCTTTCCTGGAAATGATCTGATTGTTAAATATTATGAGTAATAATATTAATGATGAATAAGTTCGAGTTGATTAAAGATGAAATTAATATTTCCATTATGTTGAGATTATTTGTGTTAGTGAAAATCGACATTTATTTCTTTAATAATTGATGTCTAGAGGTTATATTGACCAATCGGGTAATTAATCAGATAAATGAGCAATTAATTACTATTAATTCACATGCTTATAACTATTTGTTCACATGTATGTACTATTGATTCATATGCATGTACTATTAGGGGAGGTGGTGCAAGATTGATAATACTTGCATGACTAAATTAAAAATAGAGGTATAGATGAAGGTACAATACCGTAACTATTTTTTTCACATGTGTGTACTATTGATTCACATGATGTACTATTAGGGGAGATGATGCAATTTTGATAATACTTGCAGGACTAAATTAAAAATGAAGGAAAAGATGAATGTATTATACTGTAATATTTTGAGCCCCAAAACGTGCAATTATCGAAACTATATTTTCCTATAAATAGAAGCTCATTCTTCTTTCATTCTCACCAATTCACTAAGACTCATAAGAGCAATTATAGAGAGAGAAGCTATAGAGAGAAAGAAGAAGAGAAGTCTGCTACTTCACTATTCCAGTATCCCAGGTAAGAGGTTTTATTTCTTTCGTATTTGCAAGGGATATTATGTTTTTTAGTATTCAAAAGGAATAATATTTTCTTCCATACTCTGTAGTATGTGAATAATATTATTTCGTCTCGTATTCCTGATTATACCCTCATTTTGTTAAAGTATTGTTTCTATACTCCGTGAAATTAGTAAAATATCTTTGAAATTTGCGCTTCATCTAGTATCGTTTCACAAGAATATTTTCTAAACATTCTTGTTAAATTTTAATCTTTTCATGTCGGAGTATTGTCCTTGAGTACTATTCATTTATACGATACTATTCACAAAGTACTATTCATAAAGTACTATTCATGAGTTACTATTTACGGGTTACTATTCACCCAGTTACTATTCACTCAAATATTATTCACTCGGGTATTCGGGGCACTTTTTGTGTTAGAGTACTATTCACGAGTTACTATTCATGGGTTACTATTCACCCATTTACTATTCACTCGAATATTATTCACTCGAGCAGTTGAGACACTTTTCATGTCGGGATACTATTCACGAGGTACTATTCCCGAAGTACTATTCATAGGGTACTATTCACGAGGTACTATTCACCTGAAAAATATATTTCTTTTTTTGTCCAAATTATTTTTGATACATGAATATTATTCTTGAATTTTACTCCACAAAGCAGTATCATGTTGACAATTTGGATATTTTTAAACTCTGGATAAATTTAAAGTCTTTAATATTTATCCTTAATTTCGTTTGATTAATGCTTATATCATTATCATCATCCTCAAGTTTATATTGTGATAAAAGTCATCTGTGGCTTACGAGCATAGATGTACTATTGATTGGTATGATTATGACCAGGGATCATTCGGTATAATCATAACCCCAAATGTTACAAATGATGTGGTAAAAGTCCTCATTGGCCCGTAGTGCATTGATGGACAGTTGTTGGTATGATTATGACTAGGGATTATTCAGTATAATCATGACCATTGGTGAAAACACAAATATCCTTGGCCCGTAGTGCATGGATAATTCGTGGTCGTGATACTAATGAATATCCTTAGCCGTAGTGCATGGATAATTCATGGATGTTATACTAACGAATATCCTTGGCCCGTAGTGCATGGATAATTCGTGATCGTGATACTAATGAATATCCTTAGCCGTAGTGCATGGATAATTCATGGATGTTATACTAACGAATATCTTTGGCCATAGTGCATGGATAATTCGGTGATGTATTGAGCTGAGTCTCAGCGATAAAATATTGATAATAAACTTTTAATTCGTAGAAGATAGTAGATATCATGCTCTACTTGACTCTTCTAAAATACAGTTGTATGTCTTTAGCCTGTAGTGCAAAGATGAACTGTTAATGAATATCTTTGGCCCGTAGTGCAAAGATGAATTTATTAGTATGATTATGAACAGGAACTGTGATTTGGTATAACCATGATCTTTGATGTTTCAGGTAAAGATAGGTGTTGAAAATTATCTTCGTCCTGGGTGCGAAGAGGAATTTAGAACCACAATTATGATTATGAGTTATTCACATGATTGTGGACATGAATTGTTGATTGATGTTATAGGAATAAAACATTGTTGGTGGACTTTTAACATGGAGAAGATAAAAGACTTTATGGTCTATTTGACTCTTCTAATGGATTGCTCGTTCCGCTGCAACTATGGTTAAAATTTTTTATCATCTATCATATGTTCTAAATCTCTGATTTATTATTGACAAAGGCTATTGATAATTTAATTATCTTTAGTCATGACATTCTTTACTGGGCTAGTTGTGACAACCCCAAAACAGGTCCATTCCACCCAACCCATTCTGAGTCGTCAAATACATGGTACAGAAAACAACTACAACTTTATTACAACAATTGTCGTGCAAAATACAACACCACATATGCTGTGAGTTTGGATACAAATATATACCAAATGTGACTCATGTTCCAACCGTGGACATCACCTCACAATAACACCTTACATAAAGGTATAGTCAAAAACTGTTTTAGAAATTAGAATCTTTAGGAAGTGCTCAAGGAAACCTTCGTACATGGGAGGCCACGCGTCTAGGTTATGATAGATATCATATGGCCACAGAATTATCCTTGGTTGACCCAATAGACCCAAAAAAAAAACGAGAATTACTATCATATTCTTCCCAATGGTAAGTCTTCTCTTTGACTTATCATTATCTCCACTGTCTCTAATTGAGAATTATACTTCAAACAAACACCAAGATTATATAGGTAGTGCCCATAGATATACTCAGCAAGTGGATGAGCACAACCCTGTCTTATGATGACACGAGGTTGTATGTCATTAGACATCTTGTATGATAGTGACAAAACACCCTTCCAACGTTGGGTTTGCCTCACCCTATTTTCTTCACCAAATATAACTACTAAATGATGACCACCGTTCTATTCCCTTGTTACCCCCGCTCGACCCAGCTACACTCTTATTACCTGAAAGGAATTATGAAGCAAAAGGGTGAGCACAACTAGCTCAGTAAAGAATATCATGACTAAAGATAATTCAATTATCAATAGCCTTCATCAACAATAAATCAGAGATTTAGAACATATGGTAAATGATAAAAATTTTAACCATAGTTGCAGCGGAACGAGCAATCCATTAGAAGAGTCAAATAGACTATAAAGTCTATTATCTTCTCCATGTTAAAAATCCACCAACAATATTTTATCCATGTAACATCACTCAAGAGT
Source organism: Panax notoginseng (assembly GCA_016801055.1). Lineage (NCBI taxonomy): Eukaryota > Viridiplantae > Streptophyta > Magnoliopsida > Apiales > Araliaceae > Panax > Panax notoginseng. The sequence goes on from CM029012.1 coordinate 44,461,620, forward strand.
TCCTTTCCACAATCATATGAATAACTCATAATCATAATTGTGACTATAAATTTTTCTTCGCACCCAGGACAAAGAATATTTTTATCACCTGTCTTTACCTGAAACATCAAAGATCGTGGTTATACCAAATCACAGTTCCTGTTTATAATCATACTAACAAATCCATCTTTGCACTACGGGCCAAAGATATTCATCAACAAACCATCTTTGCACTACGGGCCAAAGATATTCAACAACAGTTCATCTTTGCACTACAGGCCAAAGATATTCATCAACAGGCCATCTTTGCACTACATGCCAAAGATATTCATCAACAATTCATATTTGCACTACAGGCCAAATATATTCATATCTCAAAGAAATATATAATCATTTCAGAATTTATATAAACAATAATTATAACCATGTTGATCAATTCACCTTTGCACTTAAGCTTAAGATATTAAATTATAAATTTAATGGTCATGATCATACCAGTCACAATTCAACTTTGCACTACAGGCCAAAGAGAACCCTAGTCATGATCATACCAATAATCTACCCATCTTTACACTCCAGTGAAAGAGAATTTCAACATCAGGGTTATAAAAATGTTATATATGATGATAAAAATAATATGATCAACATATAGTTTTAATCTCAAGAGTAATATTCGTAACTCATGAATAGTAACCCCGACACAAAAGATAGAAATTCTACAATAAAATTCATACCAATATTTCGGTATAATGATATTGAAAGAATAACATTACTTAAATTTATAAACAATTTATTTTAATTATTTACACTTTACTAATTAATGCATTTAATCATCATAAAATGCCAACTCTTACAATTTCATCATCAATAACCAAAACCCTCATCAAAAATCTGCATATACCTCATATAGGATTCTCAAGCCATAAAATCCTATTTTCCAATTTTCTTTCTTCACAAAACATATTTAATTCATTTACTCATAACTAAAACATTTTCATGAAAAATACCAAATCAGTTCCAAAAATATTTCTTTTCTGGGATTTAGCATAATATAGTCCCATAGTGAACATATATTTTTCTCAGAATTTTTAAAAGTCATTTACTATTTTTCATATGGCCAAAATAGCCGAATATTTAGACATTTATCAAAAATTGTACTTTTGTCTAAAAATTTTGAAATTTACAGAGTATACTTCTATCATATACATGTACTCCCAATAAAAATTTCATCAATTTTGGAGTTAACCACAAGGAATTATAAGCGGTTACTTTTAAAATAGTCTTTTCTCATAAAATTCATAACTCTCAATTTATACATCCAAAAATCACCATTTTTGGATACAATCAATAAAACTCATCAAAATATCATTTCAAATTTTTCCAGAATTTTTGAAGTTCAGAAAAATTACGAAACTGAAAATCATAACAACCCTTAAAATCCCTTAATATCCCTTACCTCAAAAGAGCAGTACTTCTGACTGGATATCGGATATGATGCTGAAGGAAACTTGCACTGATGAATAGCAACTCACCAAGTATCTAAAAACTCACAAAGTATGCTTCATAATATAGAGAGAGAAAGAGAGAAAGCTTATGTTTCTGGTGTGATTTTCAATTCTAACTTAGCCCTCTATTTATAGGAAAATTTTGGTAGGTTTGACCTGCAACCTGATGGCTTTACCTGCTACTATTCCCACCCACCACATTTGAAATATAATTCAGCACATTTCTTCACCAACCACAAGTGGGGCCCACCAATTCTAGAATTTTCTACCAAAATGGTAAACTCCAAAAATTCAACAATTTCTGAACCAGTCATCTCGTAAAATTCATAACAAATCATACGTTCATTTTTAACGGTTCAAAATTTGTGGGCATATACTCAACTTATATATGTATAACATATCCAAAAATTACCACGATCCAACGGTCGGATTAAAAATTATAACCCCCGCAAAATATCTCAAAAACCCTGATTTTTAATACCTCCATTCCGACAAAAATACGGATAAAAATCTCAACATTAACTCCTTCATTTTTTAACCACAAAAATATATCCCTCATTTATATCCACATAAAATAAATATTTTCTTATCATATGAATCAATAATTAATTATTCACAAATAATATTACAGAATCACATTTATGACAACCAGGCCGTTCCCAGGAAAGAGGGGGCTTTCCAATAAGGATTTCTCCTTACTGGCGCGCAATTAGATGACCAAACCTCTCCTTAGACAGAACTTTCTAAACATTGTCAATAATGCTATCTAATAATATTATTTAAATAATATGAATTACTGATCTGATAATGGAAAATACTGTGCAGCAACAATTATTGAAACAACAATAATATAAAATATCAATGCAGCAATTATTGAATCAATAATAAAATATTGAACAGTAATTACTGTAACAATTATTGAGTAGTGCCTTCTTACGTAAGAATCAATAATTTCAAAAATACTGTGCAATACTGTGTGCTACTGTGCAATAACGCGTATTACTGTATTTTAATCACCGGGTATTCCAACAGTGTTAACGGTAACAACTACGCCGTTATTTGTAAAAACTCAAATTTGTCGTTTTCTTCACCCGACAGTTATTCGTTATGGGGCCCACAAATAGCTGCGCCGTCGTACGAATATTCCCCGACAGAAAGAATATTCCACGACCAAACGAATATTCCCCGACAACAATGAATATTTTATAACCACTTGCGTAGTTTGAAAAAATTCATATATCACCCTTAACTTTAACTTTTATCAATTTAACTATTTACTGAATAGTAACTATAAAAAAATTGAATACTTTTATTTCATAAAATTCGGGGTCTTACAATCTCCCCTCCTTATGAAATTTCGTCCTCAAAATTTACGTACCTGGTATTTCAAAGAGTTGAGAATACATTCCTTTCATTTCAGATTCCATCTTCTCTGTCATCATAATTTCTCTATTGCTCATCTCCTGTATTTCAAATATCATTCTAGAATACAGCTTCAAAACAAGGGTTAATTTAACAAATTAACATATCACATAACATCCCGATATTATGACTGACCAACAAATAAGCTTAGGAAGGACACACTAGCGAAGGATTTACTCGTCTCTCCCCACCTAGTTGTATTCCCCAATCTCTGCCAGAGATCATATCCCTAAGCTCTGATACCACCTGTGACAACCCCAAAACAGGTCCATTCCACCCAACCCATTCTGAGTCGTCAAATACATGGTACAGAAAACAACTACAACTTTATTACAACAATTATCGTGCAAAATACAACAACACATATGCTGTGAGTTTGGATACAAATATATACCAAATGTGACTCATGTTCCAACCGTGGACATCACCTCACAATAACACCTTACATAAAGGTATAGTCAAAAACTGTTTTAGAAATTAGAATCTTTGGGAAGTGCTCAAGGAAACCTTCGTACATGGGAGGCCACGCGTCTAGGTTATGATAGATATCATATGGCCACAGAATTATCTTTGGTTGGCCCAATAGACCAAAAAAAAAACGAGAAGATTACTATCATATTCTTCCCAATGGTGAGTCTTCTCTTGACTTATCATTATCTCCATTGTCTCTAATTGAGAATTATACTTCAAACAAACACCAAGATTATATAGGTAGTGCCCATAGATATACTCAGCAAGTGGATGAGCACAACCCTGTCTTATGATGACACGAGGTTGTATGTCATTAGACATCTTGTATGATAGTGACAAAACACCCTTCCAACGTTGGGTTTGCCTCACCCTATTTTCTTCACCAAATATAACTACTAAATGATGACCACCGTTCTATTCCCTTGTTACCCCCGCTCGACCCAGCTACACTCTTATTACCTGAAAGGAATTGTGAAGCAAAAGGGTGAGCACAACTAGCTCAGTAAAGAATATCATGACTAAAGATAATTCAATTATCAATAGCCTTCATCAACAATAAATCAGAGATTTAGAACATATGATAAATGATAAAAATTTCAACCATAGTTGCAGCGGAACGAGCAATCCATTAGAAGAGTCAAATAGACTATAAAGTCTATTATATTCTCCATGTTAAAAATCCACCAACAATATTTTATCCATGTAACATCACTCAAGAGTTCCTTTCCACAATCATATGAATAACTCATAATCATAATTGTGACTATAAATTTTTCTTCGCACCCAGGACAAAGAATATTTTCATCACCTGTCTTTACCTGAAACATCAAAGATCGTGGTTATACCAAATCACAGTTCCTGTTTATAATCATACTAACAAATCCATCTTTGCACTACGGGCCAAAGATATTCATCAACAAACCATCTTTGCACTACGGCCAAAGATATTCAACAACAGTTCATCTTTGCACTACAGGCCAAAGATATTCATCAACAGGCCATCTTTGCACTACATGCCAAAGATATTCATCAATAATTCATATTTGCACTACAGGCCAAATATATTCATATCTCAAAGAAATATATAATCATTTCAGAATTTATATAAACAATAATTATAACCATGTTGATCAATTCACCTTTGCACTTAAGCTTAAGATATTAAATTATAAATTTAATGGTCATGATCATACCAGTCACAATTCAACTTTGCACTACAGGCCAAAGAGACCCTAGTCATGATCATACCAATAATCTACCCATCTTTACACTCCAGTGAAAGAGAATTTCAACATCAGGTTATAAAAATGTTATATATGATGATAAAAATAATATGATCAACATATAGTTTTAATCTCAAGAGTAATATTCGTAACTCATGAATAGTAACCCGACACAAAAGATAGAAATTCTACAATAAAATTCATACCAATATTTCGGTATAATGATATTGAAAGAATAACATTACTTAAATTTATAAACAATTTATTTTAATTGTTTACACTTTACTAATTAATGCATTTAATCATCATAAAATGCCAACTCTTACAATTTCATCATCAATAACCAAAACCCTCATCAAAAATCTGCATATACCTCATATAGGATTCTCAAGCCATAAAATCCTATTTTCCAATTTTCTTTCTTCACAAAACATATTTAATTCATTTACTCATAACTAAAATATTTTCATGAAAAATACCAAATCAGTTCCAAAAATATTTCTTTTCTGGGATTTAGCATAATATAGTCCCATAGTGAACATATATTTTTCTCAGAATTTTTAAAAGTCATTTACTATTTTTCATATGGCCAAAATAGCCGAATATTTAGACATTTATCAAAAATTGTACTTTTGTCTAAAAATTTTGAAATTTACAGAGTATACTTCTATCATATACATGTACTCCCAATAAAAATTTCATCAATTTTGGAGTTAACCACAAGGAATTATAAGCGGTTACTTTTAAAATAGCCTTTTCTCATAAAATTCATAACTGTCAATCTATACATCCAAAAATCACCATTTTTGGACACAATCAATAAAACTCATCAAAATATCATTTCAATTTTTTCCAGAATTTTTGAAGTTCAGAAAAATTACGAAACTGAAAATCATAACAACCCTTAAAATCCCTTAATATCCCTTACTATCCCTTACCTCAAAAGAGCAGTACTTCTGACTGGATATCGGATATGATGCTGAAGGAAACTTGCACTGATGAATAGCAACTCACCAAGTATCTAAAAACTCACAAAATATGCTTCATAATATAGAGAGAGAAAGAGAGAAAGCTTATGTTTCTGGTGTGATTTTCAATTCTAACTTAGCCCTCTATTTATAGGAAAATTTTGGTAGGTTTGACCTGCAACCTGATGGCTTTACCTGCTACTATTCCCACCCACCACATTTGAAATATAATTCAGCACATTTCTTCACCAACCACAAGTGGGGCCCACCAATTCTAGAATTTTCCACCAAAATGATAAACTCCAAAAATTCAACAATTTCTGAACCAGTCATCTCGTAAAATTCATAACAAATCATACGTTCATTTTTAACGGTTCAAAATTTGTGGGCATATACTCAACTTATATATGTATAACATATCCAAAAATTACCACGATCCAACGGTCGGATTAAAAATTATAACCCCCGCAAAATATCTCAAAAACCCTGATTTTTAATACCTCCATTCCGACAAAAATACGGATAAAAATCTCAACATTAACTCCTTCATTTTTTAACCACAAAAATATATCCCTCATTTATATCCACATAAAATAAATATTTTCTTATCATATGAATCAATAATTAATTATTCACAAATAATATTACAGAATCACATTTATGACAACCAGGCCGTTCCCAGGAAAGAGGGGGCTTTCCAATAAGGATTTTTTCTTACTGGCGCGCAATTAGATGACCAAACCTCTCCTTAGACAGAACTTTCTAAACATTGTCAATAATGCTATCTAATAATATTATTTAAATAATATGAATTACTGATCTGATAATGGAAAATACTGTGCAGCAACAATTATTGAAACAACAATAATATAAAATATCAATGCAGCAATTATTGAATCAATAATAAAATATTGAACAGTAATTACTGTAACAATTATTGAGTAGTGCCTTCTTATGTAAGAATCAATAATTTCAAAAATACTGTGCAATACCGTGTGCTACTGTGCAATAACGCGTATTACTGTATTTTAATCACCGGGTATTCCAACAGTGTTAACGGTAACAACTACGCCGTTATTTGTAAAAACTCAAATTTGTCGTTTTCTTCACCGACAGTTATTCGTTATGGGGCCCACAAATAGCTGCGCCGTCGTACGAATATTCCCCGACAGAAAGAATATTCCACGACCAAACGAATATTCCCCGACAACAATGAATATTTTATAACCACTTACGTAGTTTGAAAAAATTTCATATATCACCCTTAACTTTAACTTTTATCAATTTAACTATTTACTGAATAGTAACTATAAAAAAATTTAAATACTTTTATTTCATAAAATTCGGGGTCTTACACTAGTTGTGCTCACCCTTTTGCTTCACAATTCCTTTTAGGTAATAAGAGTATAGCTGGGTCTAGCGGGGGTAACAAGGGAATAGAACGATGGTATATAGCTGTTGAGGTTTCCTCTAAAACAGTATGGAAATAATTTTATTAAGAATTTTAGGTAAGTGTGTCGTATTTTATACATCATTTTAACCGTTGATTTTGGTGAACCGAATAGGGTGAGGTGAACCCAACTTTAGAAGGGTGTTTTGTCACTATCTTGCAAGATGTCTAATGACAGACGACTTCATGTTATCATAAGACAGTGCTGATTATATAGGTTATATCTATGAGCACTACCTATATAATCTTGGAGTTTGGTTGAAATATAATTCTCAATTGAAGATAATAGAGATAATTATATGTCAAGAGAAGAATCACCATTGGATAGAACATGATAGTAATCTTAGATGCATGACCCCGAATTTTATGAAATAAAAGTATTCAATTTTTTTTATAGTTACTATTCAGTAAATAGTTAAATTGATAAAAGTTAAAGTTAAGGGTGATATATGAAATTTTTTCAAACTACGTAAGTGGTTATAAAATATTCATTGTTGTCGGGGAATATTCGTTTGGTCGTGGAATATTCTTTCTGTCGGGGAATATTCGTACGACGGCGCAGCTATTTGTGGGCCCCATAACGAATAACTGTCGGGTGAAGAAAACGACAAATTTGAGTTTTTACAAATAACGGCGTAGTTGTTACCGTTAACACTGTTGGAATACCCGGTGATTAAAATACAGTAATACGCGTTATTGCACAGTAGCACACGGTATTGCACAGTATTTTTGAAATTATTGATTCTTACGTAAGAAGACACTACTCAATAATTGTTACAGTAATTACTGTTCAATATTTTATTATTGATTCAATAATTGCTGCATTGATATTTTATATTATTGTTGTTTCAATAATTGTTACTGCATAGTATTTTCCATTATCAGATCAGTAATTCATATTATTTAAATAATATTATTAGATAGCATTATTGACAATGTTTAGAAAGTTCTGTCTAAGGAGAGGTTTGGTCATCTAATTGCGCGCCAGTAAGGAGAAATCCTTATTAGAAAGCCCCCTCTTTCCTGGGAACGGCCTGGTTGTCATAAATGTGATTCTGTAATATTATTTGTGAATAATTAATTATTGATTCATATGATAAGAAAATATTTATTTTATGTGGATATAAATGAGGGATATATTTTTGTGGTTAAAAAATGAAGGAGTTAATGTTGAGATTTTTATCCGTATTTTTGTCGGAATGGAGGTATTAAAAATCAAGGTTTTTGAGATATTTTGCGGGGGTTATAATTTTTAATCCGACCGTTGGATCGTGGTAATTTTTGGATATGTTATACATATATAAGTTGAGTATATGCCCACAAATTTTGAACCGTTAAAAATGAACGTATGATTTGTTATGAATTTTACGAGATGACTGGTTCAGAAATTGTTGAATTTTTGGAGTTTATCATTTTGGTGGAAAATTCTAGAATTGGTGGGCCCCACTTGTGGTTGGTGAAGAAATGTGCTGAATTATATTTCAAATGTGGTGGGTGGGAATAGTAGCAGGTAAAGCCATCAGGTTGCAGGTCAAACCTACCAAAATTTTCCTATAAATAGAGGGCTAAGTTAGAATTGAAAATCACACCAGAAACATAAGCTTTCTCTCTTTCTCTCTCTATATTATGAAGCATATTTTGTGAGTTTTTAGATACTTGGTGAGTTGCTATTCATCAGTGCAAATTTCCTTCAGCATCATATCCGATATCCAGTCAGAAGTACTGTTCTTTTGAGGTAAGGGATAGTAAGGGATATTAAGGGATTTTAAGGGTTGTTATGATTTTCAGTTTCGTAATTTTTCTGAACTTCAAAAATTCTGGAAAAATTTGAAATGATATTTTGATGAGTTTTATTGATTGTGTCCAAAAATAGTGATTTTTGGATGTATAGATTGAGAGTTATGAATTTTATGAGAAAAGACTATTTTAAAAGTAACCGCTTATAATTCCTTGTGGTTAACTCCAAAATTGATGAAATTTTTATTGGGAGTACATGTATATGATAGAAGTATACTCTGTAAATTTCAGAATTTTTAGACAAAAGTACAATTTTTGATAAATGTCTAAATATTCGGCTATTTTGGCCATATGAAAAATAGTAAATGATTTTTAAAAATTCTGAGACAAAATATATGTTCACTATGGGACTATATTATGCTAAATCCCAGAAAAGAAATATTTTTGGAACTGATTTGGTATTTTTCATGAAAATATTTTAGTTATGAGTAAATGAATTAAATATGTTTTGTGAAGAAAGAAAATTGGAAAATAGGATTTTATGGCTTGAGAATCCTATATGAGGTATATGCAGATTTTTGATGAGGGTTTTGGTTATTGATGATGAAATTGTAAGAGTTGGCATTTTATGATGATTAAATGCATTAATTAGTAAAGTGTAAATAATTAAAATAAATTGTTTATAAATTTAAGTAATGTTATTCTTTCAATATCATTATACCGAAATATTGGTATGAATTTTATTGTAGAATTTCTATCTTTTGTGTCGGGTTACTATTCATGAGTTACGAATATTACTCTTGAGATTAAAACTATATGTTGATCATATTATTTTTATCATCATATATAACATTTTTATAACCCTGATGTTGAAATTCTCTTTCACTGGAGTGTAAAGATGGGTAGATTATTGGTATGATCATGACTAGGGTTCTCTTTGGCCTGTAGTGTAAAGTTGAATTGTGACTGGTATGATCATGACCATTAAATTTATAATTGAATATCTTAAGCTTAAGTGCAAAAGTGAATTGATCAACATGGTTATAATTATTGTTTATATAAATTCTGAAATGATTATATATTTCTTTGAGATATGAATATATTTGGCCTGTAGTGCAAATATGAATTATTGATGAATATCTTTGGCATGTAGTGCAAAGATGGCCTGTTGATGAATATCTTTGGCCTGTAGTGCAAAGATGAACTGTTGTTGAATATCTTTGGCCCGTAGTGCAAAGATGGTTTGTTGATGAATATCTTTGGCCCGTAGTGCAAAGATGGATTTGTTAGTATGATTATAAACAGGAACTGTGATTTGGTATAACCATGATCTTTGATGTTTCAGGTAAAGACAGGTGATGAAAATATTCTTTGTCCTGGGTGCGAAGAAAAATTTATAGTCACAATTATGATTATGAGTTATTCATATGATTGTGGAAAGGAACTCTTGAGTGATGTTACATGGATAAAATATTGTTGGTGGATTTTTAACATGGAGAAGATAATAGACTTTATAGTCTATTTGACTCTTCTAATGGATTGCTCGTTCCGCTGCAACTATGGTTGAAATTTTTATCATTTACCATATGTTCTAAATCTCTGATTTATTGTTGATGAAGGCTATTGATAATTGAATTATCTTTAGTCATGATATTCTTTACTGAGCTAGTTGTGCTCACCCTTTTGCTTCACAATTCCTTTCAGGTAATAAGAGTGTAGCTGGGTCGAGCGGGGGTAACAAGGGAATAGAACGGTGGTCATCATTTAGTAGTTATATTTGGTGAAGAAAATAGGGTGAGGCGAACCCAACGTTGGAAGGGTGTTTTGTCACTATCATACAAGATGTCTAATGACATACAACCTTGTGTCATCATAAGACAGGGTTGTGCTCATCCACTTGCTGAGTATATCTATGGGCACTACCTATATAATCTTGGTGTTTGTTTGAAGTATAATTCTCAATTAGAGACAGTGGAGATAATGATAAGTCAAGAGAAGACTCACCGTTGGGAAGAATATGATAGTAATCTTCTCGTTTTTTTTTTTGGAGTCTATTGGGTCAACCAAGGATAATTCTGTGGCCATATGATATCTATCATAACCTAGACGCGTGGCCTCCCATGTACGAAGGTTTCCTTGAGCACTTCCCAAATATTCTAATTTCTAAAACAGTTTTTGACTATACCATTATGTAAGGTGTTATTGTGAGGTGATGTCCACGGTTGGAACATGAGTCACATTTGGTATATATTTGTATCCAAACTCACAGCATATGTGTTGTTGTATTTTGCACGACAATTGTTGTAATAAAGTTGTAGTTGTTTTCTGTACCATGTATTTGACGACTCAGAATGGGTTGGGTGGAATGGACCTGTTTTGGGGTTGTCACAGATTTCATTTAAGGTTTAAAAATAAAAATAAAAATTTGTTTACTAAAAATATAATTTAGAGTTTACTAATTACAATTAGTTTTCTAATTACATTATACTTGAATATTAGGGTTTAAGATCCCATAATTAGCATTAGGGCTTACAATTAACAATTAAGGTTACCCATTTAGAAATTAGGGTTTCCAAAAATTAATTAGAATTTTCCTAATTAACATAAAATCCTATAATATACAACATAAATCATATAACACAATTACTACGCAATCTTGAACTCGTATTTAACTTTTGAAACTAGGGTTTAACAAATTAATATTAGAGTTTTGACATTATAAACCATAATTGACCAACCATTATCATTTCGTACATACAGTATATATTTATAGTACTGAAATAAAAATAATATTATATTAATATTCTCTTTCCTTATTCTCATTCCAGAATTAGGGTTTTGAATCCATATCTGATATATCTTTCTTATACGTACCATTATTAATTAATTTATGATAATTAATTTAATTAATCTGAAATAAATTTATATAATAAAATATTTATTATACTAATTCTAATACTCATTTCATATATTATTTAAATAATATAATAATCATATTTTCATAAAAATTAATTAATAAAAATATTATTACTACCAAATTAAATTGGTTATTAGAATATAATGAACAATAATTCAAAATCAATTTATTTTTAATTAATCATGTAATAAATAATTTTTTTATTTATCACATAAATACATATACTTTACCTGGCACGTATTCCCAACTTTAATTTTTTTTTATATGCAAAATTCCATATTTATTTATATAGAAAATATCGGGTTATTACAGTAGTAGACCAGGCAAGTATCCTACCTTTGCATTTACTTTATGCAATGGACATGTGTAAGCTAGTTTCAGAACTTTATTATCGTTGTGCCAGTTTATTAACTTTACTCTCATTGATTATGTATCTAACCCTTTATATTCATATAAGTTCTTGAATTCTATCCGTTCATTGATTATAGTGTAACATTAATGTATAATCCAGATATATATTCTCTTCGTTAATTTCTAAGATTGGTTATGCAAGTGTCCTCACTTGGATAATTGTTGTATTTAATCACATGTTGATACATACCTATTGGTTTTCGGTTTGTATACCTTAATTAAAATTCGTCTAAGCTATTTGACTCGACTAGACACATATTTAAAAATAGTGTTGAACATGATAAAAATTTATTGTTATCCAACCAAATTATTTTAGTTCGGATTCCAGACTAAGTATGAACATCCCGAACATGGAAAACCTTTGTGCACCTAAGGCGGATATGCTGGACTAAAATATCGTTCGAACACGTAGTATTGATCAATACAGGGCATAACGGGCTAATCACCCCCCGTGCCCGTAAGTTATGACGGTTTGCGGATGAAGTTCTATAAAACCTTTTCGAAAATTGAAAACAAAGTTCATAGTCTGTCGACTACTCTCCATTTATAGTCAGTACGTAGTTTCAAAATTTGATATAAAATTGATATGTTGTATAGTATTGTTTCAGCTTACTTCACAACTATTGCTTCGTTGTAGAAGTACAGTCTAAAGAAAATATTTATTTCTTTCAGCTAATATTTATTATTTGTTATTACTTGTTGGGCACTCAAATGCTCATTCTTGCTTTAAATTTAAATGTTTTCAGCTAAGCGTGAACGACCTGAAGGTTCTGCCAAGAACAAAGGGAAAGGAAAGCTGACAGAATAAGTTTAATGGTATCTTATGTAATAGTTAGACTTAATCAAGATGATAATATTTATTAATTATCATGAAATGAAATGTTTAAAGGTTGTGAACCTGGGAATTAGACAACTCTGATATATGTAAATTAAGTTTGATGTTTATATTATTATTATTATTCAGCTCAAAGAAATGATATCGTGAAGCACCGAGTTCGGGTTTCAAGTACCTGAATTTGGGGGCGTCACAGGTTGATATTAGAGCTTTAGGTTAGAAACCTTAGGTGGGATATACCTTAGGCTATAATCTTAGGATAGAGAAAAATGTTGAAAATACAAATAACTCAAATAGAGTTTAAAAGGAGATGAATTAAATAAATTCATCATAAAACAAAATAAACGATAACTTATATAAAACTATTATTTGCTATGTGTATATATTATATACTAATGAAAATAATTTATGTGTAGATGTCAGGTGGAAAAGGATTACGATACCGTCAGATCGTAAAGAAGGAGCAAATCTCTATAACCGAGCCAATATCAAAGCCAATAGTTGAAATAGAGGCTCACATCGTAAGCAACCCCGATGATGTGGTTATTGTGGAAAACGTAGTACCAGATCCAGAAATAATAGAACTGACAGATAGTGATTCGGACACTAAAGTTGGAGCTAACCAGGCCTCAATGGAAGTGCAGAATCTGAGGAACAAGGTTTCTTCTCTAGAAAAGTTGTGGGAAATAGAAAAGCCACTAAATAGTCATTTGCGAAAGACACTAATAGAAACAATGGAAGAACAAGATAAGCTTAAAATCTAAATTGATCAAATGGGAGCCAAAAGCAACAAATCGCGTGCAACTCCGAGCAATAAAAGGAAAAGAAAGATGAAAGACTGCGATATGGGAAATTTCGATTCTAACCAAGGGAACTTTAGCAAAATAGAAAAGTGTACAAACTGTAATAAGAAACTGAAAGCCTATGCAGAAAAGGGAATTTTTTTTGCTATAATTACAGGCATGAGGGACATATTTCTCCTCATTATTCCAATCCGAAGCAAGGTGAATGTTTTATATATGGGATAGAAGGTCATCAAACGAAAGGTTGTCCAAGATCAAGAAAAAGGCGTACTAAATAAGTAATATAAGTACTGTTTGAATATGTGTGCTCGATGTTATGTATGAAGATAGTATGCATACAAGCCAATCATGTATGATGATAAATCATATACTTTATAATCAATCTTATTTATTTATTAATAAAAAAATTATTTATTAAAGGCATTTAATTATCTACATGGTGTTGTTTTAATAATATGTGATAAACCCATAGTTTTAAGTAATGCTTTTAGAATCATGATGGGATCATGCTAATGAGATCTAAATTTTTAGATAGCTTAAAATTAAAATGTTCCCAATCAATGGATTACTAAAAAGGGGATTAGTGAATCCGGATAGATTGGTACGTACGTTGTTTGCTCATTGGATGAGGATGATTGATCTCATAATTATTGTGTGGAGACACTAAAGCAAGTATATAGGTGCTTATTAGAGAATAAGTTCACTGAATGTGACTCGCTAAGGAATACCTAATGAAGTTTTACTTGTCTGTCAATAGAAATTCCTGTAGTGATAGTAGTACAAATGATCCTTAGACTTGAGATCATTATAGTATCTTATATATAATGAATTACACTTTAACTTATTCCTTAAGACTCTTAGAGTATATCAAAGGATATGCTTGGGTGTAATAAGTTATATATGGAGATAATGAATGATCAATAAAGAATCTACCACTTTTAGTAAAAGAAGAGAAATGTCCTATGTGATTCGGTAAATGACAACCCAGGAATCCTTGACCAATGTGGAATAAAATTAGAAAGTAGTTTCTAATTTGCATTAATTAGGAGTTGTGCATTTAGGAATCGAAATACATATAATTAAACAAAATAAGACTTGACAGTAATTTCATGTTTTGTATTTAATTGGGATATTGTATTGTAGAAGGATTGAATTGTACGGTAACTATTTACTCAAATATTCTTTTATGATTAATATTGAAATCTATATTATCTGAAAAGTCGTTGATCGCTAGGGAGGCTTATCCCTATTGTAGAATAAATATTATTTATTTAAATAAATTAATAGTTTAATTTATTTATTTAAATAAGATTAGAATTGTTCTAATTGATTTATTCATAACCGGTTTAATATGGAGAACCTAAAGGGTCATACCATAAAAAGAAGAATAATTATTTAAGAAGTTAATGACATAATCGTAATAATATGTTAAGTATATTTAATTTAATCTATGGTGATATAATAAATTAAATAGTTTAATATTTATTATTTAATATTTTAGAAATATTAAATATAAATTAATAAGAGGAGTCTTATTAATATTATTACAATTATTATTATTTTAATTTCTAAAAGAGTTTAGGAATTAATTTAATATAAGTACTTTTATTTATTCCTAACAGGACTAGGAGGCAAAATTAGTTAAAGGAGTTTAATTAATTATCCCTAATAAGATTAGGGAGCCAATTTAATTAAAGGAGTTTAATTAAATAAATAATACCTTATTTTAATTAAATAGGGCTACCTGATATCTTTATAAGAGGATTCTTATATTAGATATCAAATATACGTGATTCTAATTGTCGGAGAGTACGCTTCTTTTTTCTATAAAGATAGGAAAAATTAGGGTTTGAGCCAATACATCCTTCTTCTTGAAAATTCTTCTTCCTTGGTGGATCACCTCTAGAGGCCACACGCTTGGGCGGCTAACATTGATCAAAGGAAGAAATCTACCCAGAGATTCAAGGAGATCGCAGAAAAGTAGGAGTTGAACTCATACCTGTGAAAGCTCGTATCTACAAGGGTATAATTCCATAACTTCTTGTTATTCGTTTTAATTAATAATATGCATAAAGGATGATCCGGGTAATTGGTTTGTGAAAAATTTTAAAATCTGATTTTACTTTGCTTCCGCTAATTTTGCAATTTTATTGCTACTTTGATTCTCACAAAACCTAACAGTGATATCAAAGCCAAACTTTATGCAAATTATTTATTATTTTTATTCCATATATATATATATAATATATATATATATATATATATATATTATATATATGGGTATATACTTAGAATAATTTATTGGGCATAATTTGTTGTATAAACTTATTATTTATGAAAAGAATTTCGCAAAACCAATTTTGAAAAACATTTTTTTTATTTCGCCAAGTCCATGTATTTGATTCATAAAAGGGGACCAGGCTTCGGTTAATATATATATATATATATATATATAATATATATATATATATATATATATATATATATATATATATATATATAGTAAGACGCCGATTTTTTTTTATAAAATGGAATTATCTTTATTTATTATTTGAAATAATAAGAGTTTATTTGATTAATGTGGTTAGTTATGGGTAAAATGCACAAATATTTTTAAATAAACAAGTGGTTATAAAATATTCATTGTTGTCGGGGAATATTCGTTTGGTCGTGGAATATTCTTGCTGTCGGGAAATATTCGTACGACGGCGCAGCTTTTTGTGGCCCCATAACGGAAAGCGATTGGATGAATAAAACGATAAGTATAAGTTGTTTATAAATAACGGCGTACTTGTTACCATTAATACTGTTGAAATACTCGGTGGTTAAAACACAGTAGCACACGGTAGTGCACCAATTATTGATTCTTACGTAAGAAGACACTACTCAATAATTGTTACAGTAATTACTGTTTAATATTTTATTGTATTGATTCAATAATTGCTACGTTAATATTTTATATTACTGTTGTTTCAATAATTGTCACTACACAATATTTTTCATTATCGGAGCAATAATTCATATTATCTGAATAATATTATTAGATAACATTATTGGTAATATCTAGAAAGTTCTGTCTAAGGAGAGGTTTGGTCACCTAATTGCGCGCCAATAAGAAGAGATCCTTATTGGAAAGCCCCCTCTTTCCTAGGAACTGTCTGGTTGTCAGTATTGTGATTCTGTAATATTATTTGTGAATAATTAATTATTGATTTATATGATGAGAAAAATATTCGTTGTATGTGGATATAGATGGAGAAAATTTTTAACGTGACAATTGTTAAAAATTAATATTTTATCTTTTTCTGATAAAAAATTCATTTAAATATATTATTATATTATAATAATTTAATAATGGTGATATTTCTTACAATGAATGTGAGATATATGAATAAATGAGGAGGAAGAGTATTTTTGTTACAAAAAATATTTAACATATGTTTTGTGTGTTGATGGACCCCCTTCTTGATTGAAATTTGATTATAGCCTGTAAAATCGTCCGTTTATGGATTTCGGTCAATTTCTGTTTGGAATTTGGAAACATTTTCTTCTGCAAAGTTGTAGATAATGGAATTTCCTATGGAAAGGGCACGAGGTTCAAATTTTTCTGATAAAGGGCTATTTATTATGAATTATTGAAGTTTCGAAGTTTCGGAATAATTGATTTTTGGAAGTTTTAAATATTTATATTATGAAAAATATTTTTAGTGAGTTGGCACATGTGTGGCTGATGTTTTGGATCAGTGGAGGTGTGCGTAGGAATTTATAATATATATTAATATTTTATTAAATTTTCTGTTTTGGTGTTCTAAGCATTTTTCTATAAATATGGTGCTTAGGTTAGAATTGAAAATCACACCAGAAACTGAAATCTTCTCTCTCTATATTATCGAGCGTATTCTTGTGAGTATTTTGATATCTTGAGTGTTGCTATACGGTGCAAGTTTCTTTCAGCATTATATCTGATATTCCAGCCAAAAGTATTATTCTTTTGAGGTAAGGGATGTTATTTTTTTTATAAATGATATTATTTCTTTCAATATCATTATACCGGAATATTGGTAAGATTTTTCTTATAAAATTCTTATCTTTCCATGTCGGGGTTACTATTCATGAGTAATTCATGAGTTACTATTCACGAGTACTATTCACAAAGCATGATAATTTTTCTTGTAGAATTTCTACCTTTTGGTGTCGGAATTACTATTCACGTATACAACACTATTCACGTATACGACACTATTCACAGAAAAAATTAATTTTTTTTGTGTCCAAGATTGTCTGTTATGGTTCCTATCTTTGATTGGATCTATGTTTTGATATTTATTTTTGAATTCTGCTCCACAATAGTTATTATGGAGTATTTTTAAACATGGATAAACCGAAGAACGAATCCTTACTATTTGTTCTTTTGTCTTACTGGATTCGTTTTCTTTAAAATATATTTTTCATCATCCTCAGTCCTAAATGATGATATTACTAAATATCTTTGGCCTGTAGTGCAAAGATGAATGATTTCTTGATGAATATCTTTGGCTCATAGTGCAAAGATGAACAGGTGTTGAGATGAACATGACCGATTGATTAATATCTTTGGCCTGTAGTGCAAAGATGACTATTTGATTCAAGATGTATATTGATTGATGTTACATGGATAAAATATCGATGATGGACTTTTAAATTCATAGATGATAGTATATTTCATTCTCTACTTAACTTTTCTAATGAATTATTCTTTTCGCTGCAGTTGTTGATCTAAAACTTGTTGTCTATTGTATTCTATCAGATTTTTCCCTGTTGAGGACTAACGATAATTTGTTCTATATTATCTTAGTCATAATATTCTTTACTAGGCTAGTTGAGCTCACCCTTTTCCTTTTTGTTCCATTTTTCTTCTCAGGAGGCGAGAATGTAGTGGGTACTAGTCGGGGTATGGAATGATGGTTTAAGATAGTTGTTTTAGTAGTCCTCACTATTTTGTAAAATAGTGTATCAATAATTGTAATGAGGACTCAATTTGAGTTTGAATACTGTCTAGATGACAATATTTGTATTTAAACTCACAGTATATGTGTTGTCGTATTTTGCACGATAATTGTAATAATAAAGTTGTAGTTATTTTTTGTACCATGTATTTGGCGACTCAGAATGGGTTGGGTGGAATGAACCTATTTTGGGGGCGTCACAGTTGGTATCAGAGCTTAGGGATATGGTCTCTGGTGGAGATCGGGGAATAGAACTAGGAGGGGGGAGACGTGTAAATCCTTCTCTAGTGTGTCCTACCTAAGCTTATTTGTTGGTCGGTCAGAATATATGAGTATTATATGGTATGTCATTTTCTTTAATTAACCCTTATTTTATGGCAGTATTTGAGAATGGCAGCTGAGAATGTTAACAATGGAGTGAATGAGACCGTGAAAACACCTTTAATCACCTACTAGGGGAACGTGCAACAGGAAGGCAATATTCCTCCTGTAAACAACACCACTGATCAGACGATGAACGATGGGATGTTTAGAAGCTTTTTGCAGTTCATGCAAAATCAGACGAGGGAGACTCATGTACAAAATACAGGTCGAAATGATAGCAACGCAAGGTTTGTTACAGCTAAGTAGTTTAAAGAGTTGGGATCACCAGAATTCTGGGGAAAGCCGGATAAGATTAATGCGGAGACGTGGGTAAACCAAATTACCAAGATATTCGATGTCCTACAATGCACGAAGGAATAGAAGGTTCCATTTGTCACTTTTATGTTCTGTAATGAGGCAGATTACTGGTGGGAATCTATGAAGCGTACCCAGCTAGCCGCAATCAATATATCTTGGGAAACGTTTCAGAAACTGTTCAATGACAAGTACTTTTCTGAAAGTATTCGTCATATGAAGGAGGTAGAGTTTATTAGACTAGAACAGAACAACATGACGATGTCCCAGTATGAGGCGAAGTTCGCGGAGTTATCCAGGTTTGCACCTCATTTGGTGGAGAATGAGGAACGTATGACGCGGATGTTTCTGAGAGGTTTGAAACACGACATACGCCAATACCTCATTTCTCACAAACTTTGTTTATATTCAGATGTTGTGAATAGGGCTCAATTATTGGAGCGCAATAATGAGTCAGCCCAACCAAAAGTTAACGACCAACAACACGATAACAATCGTACCGGTGGCAATGGCCATCGGGACAATGATAATCATCGTGGAGGAAATTATCATGTCAGAAATGGTAGCCACTTTGGTGGTAATCATGGCCAAGATAATAAACGAAATGATTCAAGTGGAAACTTCAAGAAGAGAAGATTTAACGATGATGGGAAGATATCGGCAGCAGCACCAACACCACCAACAACAACAAATTCTAGGGGAGGAGAACGAACGCCAGTTAGATGCTACAAATGCGGAGAGAAGGGACACATAAGTCCAAACTATCCACAGCCTACCAAGGTATGTTTTAGTTGTGGAAAAGACGGTCACATAGCTAAATTTTATCCTATAGCGAAATCAAGTCCAGATGGGACGATGGTACCAAAGGCGGATACGGACAAAACAAAGTCGGTGGTTTCAGGAAAAGCGTTTGTCGTGACTGGCCAAAACGCGAGGAATCCGAATGAAGTTATCACGGGTTAGTTAATCATAAAGTATTCTTGCGAAGTCTATACCTTATTAGATACCGGTTCTACCCATTTATTTATCCCTCCTGCTTATACTCAACGTTTAAACTTGACTCCGGAGAAAATTAGACTTTGACTTATCTATTGAAACTCCGTTAGGAGAAACTTTCATTACATCCACTGTTTATAAATCTTGTTTGATCCAAGTTGGCACCATCACATTACCTGTTGATCTTATCTCTTTAAAGATACTTGCTTTTGATGTGATTTTAGGGATTGATTGGTTAACCACTCATCATACTAAAATTGATTATTTTTGTAAGGTTGTTAGTTTTCATATTCCTAAGCAACCTGTTATTCGAATTCAAGCAACCAAACCATTGAAGTCAAACTCTTTCATATCAAGCCATAAAGTCATTCGTTTATTAAAAAACGGATGTCAAGCTTTCTTAGCCCATGTCATGAACTTGAACAAAAATACGTCAGATTTGAATGATATTTCTATTGTTAGTAAATTTCCTGATGTATTTTCTGAAGAATTTCTTGGCTTACTCCCAAAATGTGATATTGAATTTTGTATCGACTTTGAACCCGGTATAAAACTCATTTCTAAAATCTCATATCGAATGGCTCCTATTAAACTTCAGGAGATAAAAATTCAACTATAGAATTTGGTACCTGAGCCTCTATCTGGTGACTTCCTTTGTGGAATGTACCGAAGCCAGACTCTCTATAGGGGATGCCATATTCGTGCGGTAGTAAACTGATAGGTGCCATTATGACGTGTTATCCAAGATTGGAATATGAGTCACAGTTGAGAGCAACCTAAGTCAGTAATCGAAATACGTAGTTTTCTAGGCTTAGTTGGTTATTATCGGAGATTCGTGGAAAGATTTTCTCAAATCGCTACTCCATTAACTCAGCTGACTCGTAGAGATACAAAATTTAAATGGAGCAAGGAATGTGGGAAGAGCTTCGAAGAACTCAAGAGGAGACTCATTTTGGCACCTGTTCTGACCATACCATCCTGGAAAAACGAACATGGTAGCTGACGTGTTGAGTAGAAAATCGTATGTGGTTACGAGTGCGATATTTTTAACAAAAAGACCCATTTCGTATGACTTACAAATGATAGAGATAGAGTTAAAGACTCTATGGATCACGTGATGATATACGAGTAAAATCGACTTTAATCGATAAAGTTAAAACCGCTCAAGCTACACACTGGAGCTGATGAATATGAAGAAGGAGGTGCAAGAAGTTGTTATTCCAAAAGCGAGAATCGGCGATGTGAGGAAAGCTCAAATGTGACGCCCCTAAAATTGGTATACAACACCCATTCTGAGTCGCCAAATACATGGTATAAAAAAAACAAATTACAACTTCAATAATACAATTGTCGTGCAAAATACGACAACACATACTGTGAGTTTAAATACAAATATTATCTTCTAGACAATATCCACACCCAAATAAGTCCTCATTACAATTATTCAAACACTATTTTACAGAAATAGTGAGGACTGTTAAAACATCTTTTTAGAATCATCACTCCATACCCCGACTAGATCCTGCTATGTTCTCACCTCCTGAGAAGAAAAATGGAATAAAAAGGAAAAGGGTGAGCTCAACTAGCCCAGTAAAGAATATTATGACTAATATAATATACAACAAATTATCATTAGTATTCAACAGGGAAAAATTTGATAGAATATAATCGACAACAAGTTTTAGATCAACAACTGCAGCGGAAACAACAAACCATTAGAAGAGTCAAGTAAAGAATGAATTCTACTATCTTCTAAGATTTAAAAGTCCATCATCAATATTTTATCCTTGTAACATCAATTAATAATCATCTTTAACCAAATATTCATCTTTGCACTACAGGCCAAAGATATTCATTTGTATCACCAGTCAATCATGTTCATCTCAACACCTGTTCATCTTTGCACTACAGGCCAAAGATATTCATCAGGTAATCATACATCTTTGCACTACAGGCCAAAGATATTAAGTAGTATCATCATTTAGGACTGAGGATGATGAAAAATATTTTAAAGAAAATGAATCCAGTGAGATAAAAGAATAAATATTAGGGATTCGTATTACAGTTTATCCAAGTTCAATAATACCTCATAACAACTAATTTTGAAGCAGAATTCAAAAATAAAGATCAAAACATGGATACAATCAAAGATAGTAACCATAATAGACAACTTGGACAAAAAGAAGAAAATTTTATTTTTCGGTGAATAGTGCCGTATACGTGAATAGTAACCCCGACACAAAAAATTCTAAATTTGATAAAAAAACTCATATCAATATTTCAGCATAATGATATTGAAGAAAATAATATCATTTAAGAAGAAAATAATATCCCTTACCTCAAAATATCAGTACTTCTGATCGGAATATCGGTATAAGGCTGAAGGAAACTTGCACTGATGAATATAAACTCACAAAGTATCTAAATACTCCCAAAATATACTCAATAATCTAGAGAGAGAAAGAGAGAAAACTTGTTTCTGGTGTGATTTTTAATTCTAACTTAGCCCTCTATTTATAGAAAAATGTTAGCACGCCGAAGCAGACTTAGACTGTAACCTGATGGCTTTACCTGCTACTACTTCCACCCACCACATTTGAATAAAAATCTCAGCACATTTTCACCAACCAAAAGTGGGGCCCACCAATTCTAGAATTTTCCACCAAAAAGACAAATTTCGCAACTTCTACAATTTCTGAACCAGTCATCTCGTAAAATTCATAACAAATCATACGTTCATTTTTAACGGTTCAAAAATTGTGGACATATACTCAACTTATATATGAATAACATATCCAAAAATTACCACGATCCAACGGTCGGATTAAAAATTATAACCCCCGTAATATTTTTCAAAAACCCTGATTTGATTTTTAATACCTCTATTCCGATAAAAATACTGATAAAACACCTCAACATTAACTCCTTCATTTTAAACCACAATAAATATATCCAACATTTATATCCACATAGAATAAATATTTCCTTATCATATGAATCAATAATTAATTAATCACAAATAATATTACAGAATCACATTTATGACAACCAGGCCGTTCCCAGGAAAGAGGGGGCTTTCCAATAAGGATTTCTCCTTACTAGCAAGCAATTAGATGACCAAACCTCTCCTTAGATAGAACTTTCTAGACATTGCCAATAATGCTATCTAATAATATTATTCAAATAATATGAATTATTAATCTGATAATGAAAAATACTGTGCAGCAACAATTATTGAAACAACAATAATATAAAATATCAACGCAGCAATTATTGAATCAATAAAATATTGAACAATAACTATTATAACAATTATTGAGTAGTGCCATAACTAACCACATTAATCAAATCAACCTTTCTATTTCAAAATAATAAATAGAGGAAATTTAATTTCATTTATTAATAAGTTGGGGTCTTACAACCTTCCCTCCTTATGAAATTTCGTCCTCGAAATTGGCGTACGTACCTGGTGTTTCGAAAAGATGAGGATATCTCGCTTTCATTTCTGATTCTAACTCCAAGGTCATTTCTTCAATAGCATGGTTTCTCCACAAAACCTTAACTTATGGTATAACCTTCGTGCGTAGAACATGCTCTTTCCTATCCAAGATCTTAACAGGTACCTCCTCGTACGTTAAATCTTCGGCTATCTCGTCTGGTTTTAACTCAATTATGTGGTTCGGGTCTTTCACATATTTACGAAGCACAGATATATGAAAAACTTTATGAACACGAGACATGCTTGGAGGTAATGCGAGTCTATAGGTCGCATTTCCTATTCGGTCAAGAATCTCAAATGGACCAACAAATCTTGGATTGAGCTTTCCTCTCTTTCCAAATCTTGTAACTCCCTTCCATGGTGCAACACGAAACAGTACATGATCTCCAATATTAAACTCCACGTCCTTTATATGAAGATCAGCATAACTCTTTTGTCGATCTTGTGAGGTTTGAATACGTTGTCGAATCATTTGGATCTTTTCTGTAGTCATGCGTACTAATTTTGGTCCCAACAATGTTGCTTCTCCCACCTCGTCCCAGCATACTGGAGAGCGACATTTTCTTCCATACAACGCCTCGAATGGAGCCATGCCTATACTTGCTTGATAACCGTTGTTGTAGGAGAATTCCACCAATGGTAGATACTTATCCCAACTCCCTTTGAAATCTAGAACACAGAGTCTTAATTGATCTTCAAGGGTTTGAATAGTCCTCTCTGATTGCCCGTCCTTTTGAAGATGGTATGCTAAACTAAATCGTAAATCCGTGCCCATAGCTTTTTGCAAGCTAACCCAAAATCGTGAAGTAAATCTTGGGTCACGATCCAAAACTATGGATACTGTCATACCATGCAATCTCACAATCTCATTCACGTACATACGAGCAAGACGTTCTAGGGAATAAGTCTCACGTATAGGCAAGAAATGAGCAGACTTGGTTAATCTATCAACAATAACCCAAATCACATCAATGCCTTGAGAAACCTTGGGAAGACCTGTAACGAAATCCATGGTAATGTGTTCTCACTTCCATTTCGGGATCTCAAGTGGTTGCAATGGACCCTTTTGCACTTGATGCTCCGCCTTTACACGTTGACAAGTTAAACACCTTGAGATAAACTCCGCGATCTCTCTTTTCATATTGCTCCACCAAAATGTATGTCGAAGATCATGATACATTTTGGTACTCCCGGGATGGATTGCAAACAGTGTGTTGTGTGCCTCCATCATGATTCTATGCTTCAAGTCAAAATCGTTAGGAACACAAAGTCTGGAGTTGACTCGAAGTATTCCTTCTTCATCGATTCTTGCTTCTGGAATAGCACCTTCTTGCACTTTCTTCTTCATACGCATCAGCTCCATTTCCGTAGCTTGAGCAGCTTTAACTTTATCGATTAAAGTCGGTTCTACTCGTATATTTGATATCATCATGTGGGTACTTGGAGCCTTCATCTCTATCTCCATCCTTTGTAAATCATACAAAATGGGCCTTTGTGTTAACAACATTGCACTCGTACCCGCATATGATTTTCTACTCAATGCGTCAGCTACTACGTTCGCTTTTCCAGGATGATATTGGATGGTATGATCGTAGTCTTTCAACAGCTCAAGCCAACGTCGTTGCCGCATGTTGAGTTCCTTTTGGGTGAAGAAATATTTGAGGCTTTTATGATCCGTATAGATCTCCACTTTCTCCCCATACAGGTAGTGTCTCCAAATCTTCAACGCGAAAACGACTGCTGCCAACTCCAAATCATGAGTAGGATAATTCCTCTCATATTCTTTGAGTTGTCGCGAGGCATAGTCCTAACCCTTTGCCTGAAGCATCGCTGTAGATAACAAATCCATCCGAACCAGATGGTATTGTCAGAACAAGTGCCGAAATGAGTCTCCTCTTAAGTTCTTGAAAACTCTTCTCACAATCCTTGCTCCAACCGAATTTTGTATCCTTCCGAGTCAGCTGAGTTAACGGAGTAGAGATTCTAGAAAATCCTTCCACGAATCTCCGGTAATACCCAGCTAAGCCCAGAAAGCTACGTACTTCGGTCACCGACTTCGGTTGCTCCCAACTTTGTATGGTTCAATCTTCGCCGGGTCGACAGATACTCCATGTTTTGACACCACGTGCCCAAGGAATGCTACTTCCTCAAGCCAGAACTCGCATTTCTTGAATTTGGCATATAGCTTGTTTTCACGAAGCCTTTGCAGTATCAGCTTCAAATAGCGCTCATGATCTTCACGGCTTTTGGAATAGATGAGGATGTCATCAATAAAGACAACAACGAACTGATCTAAATATTCTTTGAACACACAGTTCATCATATCCATGAAGGCAGCAGGAGCATTAGTCAATCCAAACGACATGACTAAGAATTCATAATGCCCGTACCGAGTTCTGAAAGCAGTCTTTGGAATATCTTCAGTTTTAATCTTCAGTTGATGATATCCAGAACGAAGATCAATCTTTGAAAAGAATTGTGCTCCTTGCAACTGGTCGAACAGGTCATCAATGCGAGGTAGCGGATACCTATTCTTAATGGTGACATGGTTCAATTCTCGATAGTCGATACAAAGTCGCATACTCCCGTCTTTCTTTTTTACGAATAAAACAGGAGCACCCCAAGGAGATGTACTTGAACGAATAAAATTAATGTCCAATAACTCCTGTAGTTGAACCTTTAACTCCTGAAGTTCAATAGGAGCCATTCGATATGGAGTTTTAGAAATGGACTTTGTACCAGGTTCAAGGTCAATAAAGAATTCAACTTCACGTTATGGGGGTAGACCAGGAAGATCTTCAAGAAATACGTCAGGAAATTCACTAACAACAGAAATATTATTCAAATCTGACGTGTTTTTGTTCAAGTCCATAACATGGGCTATGAAAGTTTGACATCCGTTTTTTAATAAACGAATGGCTTTATGGCTTGGTATGACAGCGATTGATTTTAGTAGTTTGGTTGCTTGAATTCGCATAACAAGTTGGTTAGGAATATGAAAACTAACAACCTTATGAATATAATAAATTTTGGCATGATGAGTGGTTAACCAATCAATCCCTAAAATCACATCAAATGCAAGAATTTTCAACGAAATAAGGTCGGCAGGTAATGCGATGGTACCAACTTGAATCAAGCAAGATTTATAAACTGTAGATGTAATGAAAGTTTCTCCTAATGGAGTCTCCACAGATAGGTCAAAGTCTAATTTCTCCGTAGTCAAGTTTAAACGTTGAGCACAAGCAGGAGAGATAAAAGAATGGGTAGAACCGGTATCTAATAAGGTATAAACTTCGCAAGAGTTTATGATTAGCTTACCCGTGATCACCTCGTTTGGGTTCCTCGCATTTTGGACAGTTACGACAAACGCCTTTCCAAGAACCACCGACTTTGACTTGTCCGGAACAGCCTTCAGAGTCACTATCCCCGTTGAACTTGGTTTCACAACAAGACAATCTTTAGCTATATGACTTTCCTTTCCACAGTTATAACATACCTTGAACTGTTGTGGGCAGTTTGGGATGATGTGTCCCTCCTTCTCGCATTTGTAACAAACGACCGGTGCTCGTTCTCCTCCCCTAAAAGCAGTTGATGTTTGTGCTGACGTCTTCACGTTATCATTGTTGTACCTTCTCTTCTTGAAATCTCCTCCCGACTCGCTTCTTCTATTATCACGACCACAATTACCACCAGAGTGGTTACCACTTTTGTTCGAATGTTTTCCTCCTTGCTGGTTTTCATTGCTTCAATGACTGCCGCCACCGGTATGACCCTGGTTGTGGTCCCTCGGTTGCACATACTCATTATCTCGCTCTAATAATTGAGCCATATTTACAACATCTGAATATAAAGAAAATTTATGAGAGATAAGATATTACCGAATCTCGGGTTTTAGACCTCTTAGAAGCATCCTTGTCATTCGTTCCTCATTTTCGACCAAATGAGGTGCAAACCTGGATAACTCTGCAAACTTCGACTCGTACTGTGACACCGTCATGTTGTTTTGTTCTAGTCTGATAAACTCCACCTCCATATGACGAATACTTTCAGGAAAGTACTTGTCATTGAATAGTTTCTGAAATGTTTACCAGGACATGTTGAGTGCGTCAGGCTGGGTACGCTTCACAGACTCCCACCAGTAGTCTGCCTCAGCGCGGAACATAAAGGTGGCGAATGGAACCTTCTGTTCCTCCGTGCATCCCAAGACATCGAATATCTTGGTAATTTGCTTGACCCACGTTTTCGCTATGATCGGATCCGACTTTCCCTTAAATTCTAGTGGTCCCAATTCTTTGAACTGCTTGGCTGTGACAAACCGCACATTATTATCATTTCCACCCTTATTCTGCACATGAGTCTCCCTCGTCTGATTTTGCATGAACTGCAAAAAGCTCCTAAACATTCCATCATTCATCGTTTGCTCGGTAACGTTGTTTACATGAGGAATATTACCTTCCTGTTGCACGTTCCCCTGGGTGGTGATCGAAGGTGTCTCCACGGTCTGATTTACTCCATTATTAACGTTCTCAGTTGCCATTCTTAAATACTGCCATAAAACAAGGGTTAATAGTCATGTCATATATTATCCCTATACTTTGACCGACCAAATAAACACCAAATAAACTTAGTCAGGTCATACTAGCGAAACAATTTCCCGTCTCTCCCCTCCTAGTTCTTGTCTCACATCTCAGCCAGGGATCATATCCCTAAGCTCTGATACCAACTGTGACGCCCCCAAAATAGGTATACAACACCCATTCTGAGTCGCGAAATACATGGTACAAAAAAAATAAACTACAACTTCAATAATACAATTGTCGTGCAAAATACGACAATACATACTGTGAGTTTAAATACAAATATTGTCTTCTAGACAATATCCACACTCAAATAAGTCCTCATTACAATTATTCAAACACTATTTTACAGAAATAGTGACGACTGTTAAAACATCTTTCTAGAATCATCACTCCATACCCCGACTAGATCCTGCTATGTTATCACCTCCTGAGAAGAAAAATGGAACAAAAAGGAAAAGGGTGAGCTCAACTAGCCCAGTAAATAATATTATGACTAAGATAATACGCAACAAATTATCATTAGTATTCAACAGAGAAAAATCTGATAGAATATAATCGACAACAAGTTTTAGATCAACAACTGCAGCAGAAATAGCAAACCATTAGAAGAGTCGAGTAGAGAATGAATTCTATTATCTTCTAAGATTTAAAAGTCCATCATCAATATTTTATCCCTGTAACATCAATTAATAATCATCTTTTACCAAATATTCATCTTTGCACTACAGGCCAAAGATATTCATTTGTATCACCAGTCAGTCATGTTCATCTCAACACCTGTTCATCTTTGCACTACAGGCCAAAGATATTCATCAGGTAATCATACATCTTTGCACTACAGGCCAAAGATATTCAGTAGTATCATCATTTAGGACTGAGGATGATGAAAAATATTTTAAAGAAAACGAATCCAGTGAGATAAAAGAACAAATATTAGGGATTCGTATTACAGTTTATCCAAGTTCAATAATACCCCATAATAACCAATTTTGAAGCAGAATTCAAAAACAAAGATCAAAATATGGATACAATCAAAGATAGTAACCATAATAGACAACTTGGACAAAAAGGAAAAAATTTTATTTTTTGGTGAATAGTGTCATATTCATGAATAGTACCGTATACGTGAATAGTAACGTATACGTGAATAGTAACCCCGACACAAAAAATTCCAAATTTGATAAAAAAACTCATATCAATATTTCAGCATAATGATATTGAAGAAAATAATATCATTTAAGAAGAAAATAATATCCCTTACCTCAAAATATCAGTACTTCTGATCGGAATATCGGTATAAGGCTGAAGGAAACTTGCACTGATGAATAGAAACTCACAAAGTATCTAAATACTCCCAAAATATACTTAATAATCTAGAGAGAGAAAGAGAGAAAACTTATTTCTGGTGTGATTTTCAATTCTAACTTAGCCCTCTATTTATAGGAAAATGTTAGCACGCCGAAGCAGACTTAACCTACAACCTGATAGCTTTACCTGCTACTATTCTCACCCACCATATTTGAATAAAAATCTCAGCATATTTTCACCAACCAAAAGTGGGGCCCACCAATTCTAGAATTTTCTACCAAAATGACAAATTCCGCAACTTCTACAATTTCTAAACCAGTCATCTCGTAAAATTTATAACAAATCATACGTTCATTTTTAACGGTTCAAAATTTGTGGACATATACTCAACTTGTATATGAATAACATATCCAAAAATTACCACTATCCAACGGTCGGATTAAAAATTATAACCCCCGCAATATTTTTTAAAAACTCTACTTTGATTTTTAATACCTCCATTCCGATAAAAATACTGATAAAACACCTCAACATTAACTCCTTCATTTTTAACCACAATAAATATATCCAACATTTATATCCACATAGAATAAATATTTCCTTATCATATGAACCAATAATTAATTAATCACAAATAATATTACAGAATCACATTTATGACAACCAGGCCGTTCCCAGGAAAGATGGGACTTTTCAATAAGGATTTCTCCTTACTAGCGCGCAATTAGATGACCAAACCTCTCCTTAGACAGAACTTTCTAGATATTGCCAATAATGCTATCCAATAATATTATTCAAATAATATGAATTATTGATCTGATAATGGAAAATACTGTGCAGCAACAATTATTGAAACAACAATACTATAAAATATCAACGCAACAATTATTGAATCAATAAAATATTGAACAGTAACTATTGTAATAATTATTGAGTAGTGCCTTCTTACGTAAGAATCAATAATTGATGCAATACCGTGTGCTACTGTATTTTAACCACCAGGTATTCCAACAGTATTAACGGTAACAACTACGCCGTTAATTATAAACAACTTATACTTGTCATTTTCTTCATCCAATCACTTTCTGTTATGGG
This sequence comes from Panax notoginseng, assembly GCA_016801055.1. NCBI lineage: Eukaryota > Viridiplantae > Streptophyta > Magnoliopsida > Apiales > Araliaceae > Panax > Panax notoginseng. The sequence goes on from CM029012.1 coordinate 44,492,482, forward strand.
GCCCACACAAGGCTGCGCCGTCGTACGAATATTCCCCGACAGCAAGAATATTCCACGACCAAACGAATATTCACCGACTAAAAATGAATATTTTATAACCACTTGCTTATTTGAAATATTTGTGCATTTTACCCATAACTAACCACATTAATCAAATCAACCTTTTCTATTTTAAAATAATAAATAGAGAAAATTTAATTTTATTTATTAATAAGTTGGGGTCTTACATCAAACCTTCGATTTATTAGTCCATTTGAAATCCTCAATCGAATAGGAACTGTGGCCTATAAACTCGTTTTACCGCCAAGTATGTCGCGTGTTCATAACGTTTTCTACGTATCGAAGTTACAAAATTATGTGGACGACCTGAACCACGTTATTGAGTTAGAACCAGACGAAATAGCCGAAGATTTAACGTACGAGGAGGTACCTGTCAAGATCTTGGATAGGAAGGAGCATGTCCTACGCACAAAGGTCATACCGCAAGTTAAGATTTTGTGGAGGAACCATGCTATTGAAGAAATGACCTGGGAGTTGAAAACAGAAATAAAAGCGAGGTATCCTCACCTTTTCGAAACACCAGGTACGTACATCAATTTCAAGGACGAAATTTCACAAGGAAGGGAGGTTGTAAGACCCTGAATTTTTTTTTATAAAATAGAATTTCCTTTATTTATTATTTTGAAATAGTAAGCGTTTATTTGATTAATATGGTTAGTTATGGATAAAATGCGCACATATTTTTAAATAAGCAAGTGGTTATAAAATATTAATTATTATCGGGGAATATTCGTTTGGTCGTGGAATATTCTTGCTGTCGAAAAATATTCGTATGACGGCGCAGCCTTTTATGGGCTCCATAACGAAAAGCGATTGGATTAAGAAAACGACAAGTATAAGTTGTTTATAAATAACGGCGTAGTTGTTACCGTTAATACTGTTGAAATACTCGGTGGTTAAAACACAGTAGCACATGGTATTGCACCAATTATTGATTATTACGTAAGAAGGCACTACTCAATAATTGTTACAGTAATTACTGTTCAATATTTTATTTTATTGATTCAATAATTGCTACGTTGATATTTTATATTACTGTTGTTTCAATAATTGTCACTACACAGTAATTTCCATTATCGGAGCAATAATTCATATTATCTGAATAATATTATTAGATAACATTATTGGTAATATCTAGAAAGTTCTGTCTAAGGAGATGTTTGGTCACCTAATTGCGCGCCAGTAAGGAGAGATCCTTATTAGAAAGCCCCCTCTTTCCTAGGAACTGTCTGGTTGTCAGTATTGTGATTCTGTAATATTATTTGTGAATAATTAATTATTAATTTATATGATGAGGAAAATATTCTTTGTATATGGATATAGATGGAGAAAATTTTTAGTATGACAATTGTTGAAAATTAATATTTTATCTTTTTCTGATAAAAAATTCATTTAAATATATTATTATATTATAATAATTTAATAATGGTGATATTTTTTACAATGAATGTGGGATATATGAATAAATGAGGAGGAAGAGTATTTTTGTTACAAAAAATGTTTAACACATGTTTTGTGTGTTGATGGACCCCCTTCTTGACTGAAATTTGATTATAGCTTGTAAAATCGCCCGTTTGTGAATTTCGGTTAATTTTTGTTTAGAATTTGGAAAAATTTTCTTCTGCAAAGTTGTAGAGAATGAAATTTCTTATGAAAAGAACATGAGATTTGAATTTTTCTGATAAAAGGACTATTTATTATGAATTATTGAAGTTTCGAAGTTTTGGAATAATTAATTTTTGGAAGTTTTAAATATTTATATTATGAAAAACGTTTTTGGTGAGTTGACACATGTGTGGCTGATGTTTTGGATCAGTGGAGGTGTGCGTAGGAATTTATATATATATATATATATATATATATATATATATATATATATATATATATATATATATATTAATATTTTATTAAATTTTCTGCTTTAGTGTTCTAAGCATTTTCCTATAAATAGGGTGCTTATGTTAGAATTAAAAATTACACCAGAAACTAAAATCTTCTCTGTCTATAATATCGAGCGTATTCTTGTGAGTATTTTGATATCTTGAGTGTTGCTATACGGTGCAAGTTTCTTTCAGCATTATATCTGATATTCCAGCCAGAAATATTATTCTTTTGAGGTAAAGGATGCTATTTTTTTTATAAATGATATTATTTCTTTCAATATCATTATACCAGAATATTGGTAAGATTTTTCTTGTAAAATTCTTATCTTTCCATGTCGGGGTTACTATTCATGAGTAATTCATGAGTTACTATTCATGAGTTACTATTCACGAGTTACTATTCACGAGTACTATTCACAAAGCATGATAATTTTTCTTGTAGAATTTCTACCTTTTGGTGTTGGAGTTACTATTCACGTATACGACACTATTCACGTATACGACACTATTCACAGAAAAAATTAATTTTCTTTTCTGTGTCCAAGATTGTCTGTTATGGTTCCTATCTTTGATTGGATCTATGTTTTGATATTCATTTTTGAATTCTGCCCCACAATAGTTATTATGGAGTATTTTTAAACATGGATAAACCGAAGAACGAATCCTTACTATTTGTTCTTTTTTCTTACTGGATTCGTTTTCTTTAAAATATATTTTTCATCATCCTCAGTCCTAAATGATGATATTACTGAATATCTTTGGCCTATAGTGCAAAGATGAATAATTTCTTTATGAATATCTTTGACCCGTAGTGCAAAGATGAACATGTGTTGAGATGAACATGACCGACTGATTAATATCTTTGGCCTGTAGTGCAAAGATGACTATTTGATTCAAGATGTATATTGATTGATGTTACATGGATAAAATATCGATGATGGACTTTTAAATTCATAGATGATAATAGATTTCATTATCTACTTAACTCTTCTAATGAATTGTTGTTTTCGCTGCAGTTGTTGATCTAAAACTTGTTGTCTATTGTATTCTATCAGATTTTTCCCTGGTGAGGACTAACGATAATTTGTTCTATATTATCTTAGTCATAATATTCTTTACTGGGCTAGTTGAGCTCACCCTTTTCTTTTTTGTTCCATTTTTCTTCTCAGGAGGAGAGAATGTAGCGGGTACTAGTCGGGATATGGAATGATGGTTCAAGATAGTTGTTTTAGTAGTCCTCACTGTTTTGTAAAATAGTGTATCAATAATTGTAATGAGGACTCAATTTGAGTTTGAATACTGTCTAGATGACAATATTTGTATTTAAACTCACAGTATATGTGTTGTCGTATTTTGCACGACAATTGTAATAATAAAGTTGTAGTTATTTTCTGTACCATGTATTTGGCGACTCAGAATGGGTTGGGTGGAATGAACCTATTTTGGGGGCGTCACACACACACACACACACACACACACACACACACACACACACACACACACATATATATATATATATATATATATATATATATATATAGTATAACAGTTATTATATATAGGAAGGTTTATCACGTGATGATTCCTGGTTCACGTAACTTAATATTATAATAGTTATATATATATATATATATATATATATATATATATATATATATATATATATATATATATATATATATATTATAATATTAACCGAAGGAATTTTAATAATTATATAATTAAAATAAAGAGTTTATTTTTAATCTTGAAATTGGAGTTCATGCAATTTAAAAATGCCCATTAAATGATATTCATATATATATATATATATATATATATATATATATATATGGAATGATTTTATTTATTGATACATATGATGATATGTATGATAATAAATGAGATTGATTATGGACTATTGACCAATGTGATTGGATTTATTTTGGTTGGATGTTTGAATGAATAAGTTTTATTAAATGAGGTCTGCGTACCTCGTCTTTTCTGGTTTTATTCTTGGTGTAAATTCTATCTCTCTCATATGTACTTCCCCTTGACTGCTGATCAAGGTTTTTATTTAAATTAAATAGTTTAATGTAATAGAATTAGTTAAAATTTTTTGAAGAACCGGAGATCAAGGAGCAAGGAGTAAGGAGCAAGGAGCGCTTGAAGACCCTTTTGTAATGGAGCCCGAGTTTAAATGTAATAGTTATATTTAAATATTTATTCTTGCACCCTAAGGTTTGACCTTTTTGATTCACTTGGTGGCTCTAGTGAACCAAACTAGAATAAAAGTCCATAATCAATCCGGGTAAAATATAGCATTCTATATGTGCATGCTGGTATTATATATATTATATATTATGAAAACATGCTTCGCATGTTTAATAATATGATGCGTATTATATATATATATATATATATATATATATATATATATTTGCATGCGCGCTAAACAAAATGAGACTAAATAGTAACAAATCCCTCAAAGTTTTTTTATATATTAATTCTTAAGCGTTCAAAGATATTTAGAATATCGAATGTCGCCTTCTAACATGATAAAATTAATAGAGTATTAAATATTTAATATGAGTTTGTTGTGTCACCACAAGGCAAATATTAAATATTTAAGATGTTAATTTATCAAATTTGATGCTTATAAAGAAAATTGAACAATTTTGTTTTGTTGTGTCACCACAAGGACAATATTTTTCTTTTTTGAATATATGGAAGTGCTAGGTTGGACTTAACTTAGATAATTTTGATTCGGATGTGCCACCACTTGATCAAAATAATCTAAGAGGCAAAATATAAGGAATTACATGATGATGTAATTGATAAGGAGTTGTCTGCCTATTTATTTATATATAGTTTGTTGTGTCACCACAAGGCTATATATATTTGAAATGGAATCCTTATTCTCACTAGCAAAAACTTTAATTAGATTTTACCGAACTATATAGATGAGGGTAATATAGTTTGAAAAAAATAGTGGGAGATACCGATTTAAAATAAGACCTAATTTATTTTGGTAATTAATTAAATGAATGTTTGCTGAAATATTATCTTTTTACATGCAGAATTTGAAAATGTCACATTCACTAATTTCACTGCATAGCATACTTGATGCTAACAAACTGACCAGACCGAATTACACGGACTGGTTAAGGAATCTGAGAATTGTTCTCACTGCTGAAAAGATTTCTTATGTCCTAAATTCGCCTGTACTTGCAAAAGTTGCAGAGACAGCCCCTGAGGAAGAGATTTCTACTTTTAAACAGTGACAAGATGATGCATCAGTGGCTCAATGCATCATGCTTGCATCCATAAGTAACGAGCTTCAGCGTCAGTATGAAAACATGGATGCTCCTACTATGCTACTACACCTGAAAGAGTTGTATGGTGAGCAAAGAAGGACTGCTAGATATGAAATATCTAAGGAGCTATTTCGATCTCGGATGACCGAGTGTACTACCGTTGAGACTCATGTCTTAAAGATGATCAATCTGATTGAATGTCTTGGACAGCTTGGGTTAGCCATGGATGGGGAGTTGAGTCAAGATTTGATCTTGCAGTCACTTCCTGACACCTTCTCACAATTTGTTATGAATTTTCATATGAATAAGTTGGACATCAGCTTGCCTGAGTTACTTAACATGTTGAAAACTACTGAAGGTCACTTCCCATTCAAGAAGGACCATGTCTTAATGGTGGATGATTCTTCCAAGAAAAGGAAGAGGCCCAAGGTATCTTCTCAAAAGAAGAAATCCAAGAAGGCTAAGGGTAAGGAAAAATTGAAGGATCAAAAGAAACCTAATCCAGCTAGCAAAGGAATTTGCTTCCATTGCAATAAGCCGGGTCACTAGAAGAGGAACTGCAAGGATTATCTTGCGGAACAAAAGCAGAAGAAGCTTGGAGAAGCTTCGAATCCTAATCAAGGTTTGTTTATGACTGAAGTTAATTTTTCTGAAAGTCAATCTTTTACTTGGGTATTGGATACCGGCTGTGGTTCTCACATATGTAATAATATGTAAGGATTGGTCAGAAGTAGAAAGCTGAGCAAGGATGAGGTCGTCCTACAAGTGAAAAACGGAGCAAAGGTTGCTACATTAGCTGTAGGGACTTATTGTTTAGAACTACCTACGAGCAAGTTCATTAATTTAAATAATTGTTATTTTGTTTCAAATATCATTAGAAACATTATTTCTATCTCCGTATTGGATATAGATGGTTTTAGCATTATAATAAAGAACAATAGTTGTTCCATTTATAATGATAATGTTTTATATGGTGTTGGTAATTTGTGAAATAGACTTTATATACTTGACTTTCATGAAAATATACTTCAAATTGAACAAAATAAGAAAAGGAAAAGAGATGATGTTAATTATACCTATATATGGCATTGTAGACTTAGTCATATTAATGAAGCAAGATTATTCAAGTTGTATAAAGATGGGCTCCTAGAGCTATCGGATTATGAATCATATCTAACTTGTGAATCTTGTCTCATGGGAAAAATGACTAAATCTCCTTTTAGTGGAAAAGGAGAAAGAGTTACAGAGTTATTGTCGTTGGTACACACAGATGTATGTAGACCTATGACAACGAATGTATGAGGAGGGTATTCTTATTTTATTACATTCACTGATGATCACTCAAGATTTGGATATGTGTATTTAATAAAATACAAATCTGAATCATTTAAAAAGTTCAAAGAGTTCAGAAGTGAAGTAGAGAAACAAACGGGCAAAAGTATTAAGATTCTTCGATCAGATCGAGGTGTGAATACTTAAGCGATGAGTTTCTTAATTGTCCCAAAGAAAATGGTATAATCTCACAATGGACTCCACTAGGGACGCCATAGATGAATGATGTATCTGAAAGGAGAAATCGAGCATTGTTGGACATGGTTTGATCCATGATGAGCTTTACCGACCTTCCAGTTTCCTTCTGGGGATATGCCCTAGAATCGGCTGCATACCTACTTAACAAGGTACCTACAAAATCCGTCCCCAAGATCCCATATGAGTTATGGACAGGGAGGAAACCAAATCTTAAACATGTTAAGACTTGGGGTTGTCCAGCTTATGTCAAAAAGTTTGAAAACGATAAGCTACAGACTAGATCTGACAAATGTAGATTTGTGGGATATCCTAAAGAAACATTGGGGTATTATTTCTATCATCTAACTGATCAAAAGGTGTTTATTGCGAAACATGCTGCCTTCTTGGAAAAGGAGTTTATCCTTGAAGGGGTCAGTGGGAGTAAGATATATCTTAAAGAGGTTCAAGAATCACAAAATACTATAGATCAAAGTCAGGTACCTAACCAAGTAGAGATTCCTTCTGTATCACACCCTATTCGTAAATCTGGAAGAGTACTGAAGATACCTGATAGGTATGAACTTGTCATAGAGGATGAAGATGAGGTACGCATCATAGATGATGATGATCCATTAAATTACGAACAGGCTATGAGTAGTAAAGACTCAGAGAAGTGGCAAGAAGCCATGAAATCCGAGATGGACTCTATGTATGAAAACCAAGTATGGACTTTGGTTTCACCACCTGAAGGCATTAAGCCTATTGGGTGTAAATGGGTCTTTAAAAGAAAGACTGGAACATACGACAAGGTAGAGATCTATAAGGCCCGACTGGTCACAAAAGGTTTCAAAAAAAGACAAGGAGTTGACTATGACGAAACCTTCTCACCAGTAGCAATGCTCAAGTCCATTCGGATTTTGCTTGCGATTGCAGCTTACCATGACCATGAAATTTGGCAGATAGACGTGAAAACGACCTTCCTCAATGGGAAACTTGAGGAGGATGTGTATATGAAATAGCCAGAGGGATTTGTTTCAAAGGTTGGAACAAATCAAGTATGTAAACTACAACGATCCGTTTATGGATTGAAGCAAGCTTCTCGTAGGTGGATCATTCGTTTTGATGAGACAATCAAAGAGTATTATTTTATCAAAAATAAGGATGAACCATGTGTGTACAAGAAGGTTAGTGAGAGCGATGTTTCATTCCTCGTATTATATGTTGATGATATACTACTGACAGGGAATGATATTCCTATGCTACAATTAATTAAAATCTGGTTATCTAAACACTTCTCCATGAAGGACTTGGGAGAAGCATCCTATATTTTAGGGATAAAGATCTATAGAAATAAATCAAAAAGGATGCTTGGCTTGTCCCAAGGAATGTACATTGACTCAATGCTAAAGAAGTTTAGCATGGAAGATTCCAAAAGAGGTCTCATGCCGATGAGCCATGGAATACATCTCTCCAATAAATAGGCCCCAAAGACACCTGAAGAGAGAGACCGTATGAGTAAGATTCCTTATGCTTTAGCAATAGGATCTATCATGTATGGTATGATATGTACTAGACCAGATGTCACTCATGCATTTAGTGTAACAAGCAGATATCAGTCGAATCTAGGAGAAGAACACTGGAAGGCAGTGAAAAATATCCTAAAGTACTTAAGAAGAATTAAGGATGTATTTCTTGTCTACGGTGGGTCTGAATTGAAACTAGAGGGCTTCACAGAATCAAGTTTTTAAACGGACCAAGATGACAGTAAATTCGTTTCGGGGTATGTGTTTACCTTAAATGGCGACGCAGTGAGTTGGAAGAGTTCCAAACAGCAAACAGTTACTGATTCAGTGACAGAGGCAGAGTACATAGCTGCAAGTGAAGCTGTGATAAGTAGGATTTTAACCTATGATTTATATTCATTTAGCTTGTTGTATTGTTAGTTTTTTTTGATTACTTCATGTTACTTTTGATGGGTTTTATGCTTGTTATAGGATAATCAGTAAGCTTATCAAGATGCTAGCACTGGAAGGAATTTTAAGCAATTATTGTCATTCTACACGACCAGCGCGGGGCGCACCATGATGCTGAGTAAAGTGGCACGGGGCGCGCTAGTGCTTGGGCATGTCACTGGTTGAGTAGCGCGGGCCGCGCTGTCTGAGAGTTAAACATGGCGCGGGGCGCACCGTTACGGGATAGGATCTGGTCAATTTTCTTTATGTGGGAAGATGTGCATTGTTGCGAGCTATAGATTCCTTATGTAATATGCTTATAATAGGAGTGTGTTAAGGAGGTTATTTCATGCAGTTGGGAGTCTTTGACGAATGACTTGTTTGGTTTTGAAAAGGAGTTGGATTTCTATAAGAATTCTTATGTGATGAGTTGGAGTTGGATTAGAGTTGGTGGTGTGGAGATGAAGTGAGGCAATTTATGCTAAGTGTTGGACGAAATAGAGATATTCTGATATTCTTCGAGAACGAGATTGAAAAGCAAGAGCTTGGAGGAACGAAGAAGAGAAGTAATTTCACGAAAATTGCAGATTTGAAGGGCGAGAAGGGTGGTGTATTACTATTCTCCTTTAATTTCAATTTGTGTAATCGGGATGATGATTTCTTTTATTTATTCAGTATTTAATTCTTTCGTTATGAACTAAATTACTTATTGGGCTTATAACGGATCTTTAAGTGGAACGATGATTATGTAATCTTTTATTTTCAGTTTAATAAACTATTATTCAGTTTATCTATATTAATTTGAGCTTGAATTTATGAATTGCCTGATCAACAATTTTATTTGGAATTGTATGAATTCGAGAGATGAAATACGATTCTAGACTTAATTAATATAACATGTGTTCTTGAATTTTGTGAATGAACAGAATCATGATGAACGTTAAGGTAGAGATATGCTTGACATCGCATGTAATCAGATAAAGAACTTGAACTTAAACCGTCTTTAATTGTAATTCACATAGAGATATAGTGAGTTAGTTGATTAAGGTGTTTAACTTGATTATATCTAATTTGTGGATTTGAGTTAATACGGTATTAGTACATCGAGAGGTGGCTAGTTCTGCATTCGTGTTCTTGATTAATAAACTAGGATAGTGAATTAAACTGGAATAAATGGGTAATAATCAGAGTGATGCTTAGAGTGAAGTTGTAAGCCTAATTCTCCAATATTTGTCTAAAAATTCAGTTTTCAGGGTTGTGGATTGTTTGGTGCTTTTATTATTTTTAATATCTTTAGTTTTAAACTGGAAATTGATTAGTTTAATAAATTTAGAATTAATAGAAAATTGATAATTGTGAGAGTTAATTTCTTACTAAGTCTCTAAGGGAACGATACTCTACTTACTATTATATTACTTGTTGACCACGTATACTTGCGTGCTGTGCGTAATTAGATTTTACCTAACAAGCTGTAAAGAAAGTTGTTTGGATGAAGAAACCGAACTTGGTGTGGTCCCTAGCATTATAGGACCAATACCTTTATTCTGTGACAACATCGGAGCTGTTGTGCAGGCTAAGGAACCTAGGTCTCATTAGAAATCCAAACACGTGTTGCGGTGGTTTCATTTGATCAGAGAGATCATTGAAAGAGGAAACGTCACCTTGGAGCGTGTGGACTCTCAAGACAATATTGCAGATCCATTTACTAAAGCGTTAACACAACAACAGTTCGATCGTCATTTAGAGAAGATGGGTATTGTGACGCTCTCAAAATAGGTATACATCACCCATTCTGAGTCGCCAAATACATGGTACACAAATCAAATACAAACTTCTTTTATACCATACGACAACATTGTAGCTTAGAGTTTTTACACGAATATTGTCTCATAGATAGTATTCAAACTCAAATGAAGTCCTCATTACATTTATTATCGCACTATTTTATAAAATAGTGAGGACTACTATAGCCACCATCTCGGACCGTCACTCTATTCCCCGACTAGTCCCGACTACGTTCTCATTTCCTGAAGAGAACAATGAAAGCAAAAGGGTGAGCTCAACTAGCCCAGTAAGAAATATTATGACTAAGATAATACAAAATAAATTATCATTAGCCTTCAACAGTGTTAAATTAATAAGCAACAAGTTTAACTGCAGCGGAACAAGTAATCCATTAGAAGAGTCAAGTAGAGCATGATATCTACTATCTTCTATGATTTAAAAAGGTTTTTTATCAAGTTTATCGCTGAGACTCAGCTTAATAAATAAACCACATCACCGAATCATCCCTGCACCACGGCTAAGGATATTCATGTAATCATCAATGGTCATGATTATACCGAATAATCCTTGGTCAGAATCATACCAACAATTGTCCATCAATGCACTACAGGCCAATGAGGACTTTTTACCACATCATTTGTAACATTACGGGTCATGATTATACCGAATGATCCCTGGTCATAATCATACCAATCAACAGTCCATCTATGCACGTAAACTAAAGATGACTTTCATCACAATATAAGCATGAGGATGATGACAATGATATAAAAATTCAATTAAAAGAAACAAAGGAAATTTTTTTTAAGATTTATAATTTATTTATCCAGAATTTAATAATGTTCAAATTGCCAACATGATACTGCTTTGTGGAGTAAAATTCAAGAATGATATTGTATCAAAAATGATTTGGACCGAAAAGAAATTAATTTTTGTCATGAATATTACTCCGGGTGAATAGTACCCGGTGAATAGTACTTTGAGAATAGTACCCCGTGAATAGTACTTTGTGAATAGTACATCGTGAATAGTATTTTATGAATAGTACTTTATGAATAGTACTCGTGAGTAGTACTTTTGTGAATAGTACTTATAAATGGATAGTACTCATGGACAGTACTCCAGCATGAAAAGCTTAAAATTTAACAAGAATGTGCAGAAAATATCCTTGCGAAATGATACTAGATGAAGCGCAAATTTCAAGGATATTCTACTAATTTCACGGAGTATAGAAGCAATACTTTATTAAAATGAGGGTATAATCAGGAATACGAGACAAAATAATATTACTCACATACTACAGAGTATGGAAGAAAATATTATTCCTTATGAATACTGAATAAAAATAATATCCCTTACCTCAGAAGAAGACTGGATACTGGAATAGTGAGGTAGTAGACTTCTCTTCTTCTTTCTCTCTATAGCTTTTCTCTCTATAATTGCTCTTGTGAGTCGTAGTGAATTGGTGAGAATGAAAGAAGAATGAGCTTCTATTTATAGAAAAATATAGTTTTGATAATTGCACGTTTTGGGGCTCGAAATATTACAGTATAATACCTTCATCTATACCTCTATTTTTAATTTAGTCATGCAAGTATTACCAATCTTGTACCACATCCCCTAATTGTACATGCATGTGAATCAATAATACACACATGTGAACAAATAGTTATAAGCATGTGAATTAATAGCAATTAATTGCTCATTTATCCGATTAATTATCCGATTGTTCAATATAACCTCTAGACATCAATTATTACTGAAATAGATGTCGATTTCTATTAATACTAATAATTCCAACACAATGAAAATATCAATTTCATCTTTAATCAATACGAACTTATTCATCATTAATATTATAACTCACAATATTTAACAACTAGATCATTTCCAGGAAAGAGGGGGCTTTTCGATAAGGATTTCTCCCTATTGACGTGCAATTAGGTGACCAAACCTCTCATCGACAGAACTTTCTAGACATTGTCAATATTGTAAATAATAATATGAATAACTTTGTCATCTCAATTATTGATTTAATAATAATAAATATTATGCAGATAATACTGTAACAATAATTGAATCAATAATATAAGAGATATTATGCAGCAATTACTATAGCAATAATTGAGTATAACTAAGTGACTTCTCACGTAAGCATTAATAATCAATACCGTGTGCTACTATGCAACCACGCGTATTACTGTACTTTTACTACCGGGTAGTTCAAAAGTTTAACGGTAAAACTTTCGCCGTTATTTTTATAAAAAGATATTTATGTCGTTTTCTAACTCCGACAATACTTCCGTTGTGGGGTCCAGCAATGATTGTGCCGTCGTACGCATATTCCTTGTTAAAACGAATATTTTCTCACTAATCGAATATTTTAAAATCACTTGCTTACTTTGCAAAATTTGTAAATAGTATCCACAACTATAACATTATATCAAATCCACACCATAATATTCAAAAATATATTTCGAGAAAAATTAATATCTATTCATAAAAGTTGGGGTCTTACAACCTCCCCTTCTTATGAAATTTTATCCTCAAAATTAGGGTACATACCTGGTATGTCGAAGAGGTGAGGATACCTTGATTTTATTTCGGATTCTAACTCCCAGGTCATTTCCTCGACATCGTGGTTTCTCCACAAAATATTGACTTGAGGTATAACCTTGGAGCGTAGAATATGATCCTTCTTATCCAAGATTTTAATAGGTACCTCTTCATACGTTAAATCTTCCGCTATCTCGTTCGGTTCTAATTCAATAATGTGGTTCGGGTCTTTCACATATTTATGTAACATAGATATGTGAATAACGTTATGAACACGAGACATACTTGGCGGTAAGGCGAGTCTATAGGCCACAGTTCCTACTCGATCGAGGATTTCGAATGGCCAAATGAATCGAGGATTTAGGTTTCCTCTCTTTCCAAATATTGTAACTCCTTTCCATGGAGCAACACGTAACAACACATGCTCTCCAACATTGAATTCCACGTCTCTTCGATGAAGATCAGCATAACTCTTTTGTCGATCTTATGAGGTCTTTATACGTTGGCAGATTATTTGAATCCTTTCCATTGTCATGCGTACCAATTTCGGTCTCAACAACGTTGCTTCACCCACCTCATCCGAGCATACTGGAGAGTGACACTTGCGTCCATACAACGCCTCAAATGAAGCCATGCCAATACTTGCTTGATAACTATTATTGTAGGAAAACTCCACCAATGGTAAGAACTTGTCCCAACTTCCTTTGAAGTCAAGGACACATAGTCTTAATAAATCTTCAAGAGTTTGAATAGTCCTCTCCGATTGCCCGTCCGTTTGAGGATGATATGTCAAACTATATCGTAAATTCGTGCCCATAGCTTTTTGCAAACTAACCTAAAATCTTAAAGTGAATCTTGGGTCTCGATCAGAAACTATGGATACTGGCATACCATGCAATCTTACAATCTCGTTTATGTACATACGAGTTAGACGTTCAAGTGTATAAGTTTCTCGTATCGGTAAGAAATGAGCAGACTTGGTCAATCTATCAACAATGACCCAAATTGCATCTATGCATTGAGAAACCTTGGGAAGACTAGTAACAAAATCTATGGTAATGTACTCCCACTTCTATTTTGGAATTTTAAGTGGTTACAATGGACCTTTTGGCACTTGATGCTCTGCCTTGACTCGTTGACAAGTTAGACACCTTGAGATAAACCCCGCTATCTCTCTCTTCATATTGTTCTACCAAAATGTATGTCGAAGATCACGATACATTTTGGTACTCCCAGGATGGACTGCAAACGATGTGTTGTGCGCCTCCGTCATGATTTTATACTTCAAGTAAGAATCGTTAGGAACACAAAGTCTGGAGTTGACTCGAAGTATTCCTTCTTCATCGATTCTTGCTTCTGGAATAACACCTTCTTGCACTTTCTTCTTTATACGCATCAGCTCTATATCCGTAGCTTGAGCAGCTTTAACTTTATTGATTAAAGTCGGTTCTACTTGTATATTTGATATCATCATGTGGGTACTTGGAGCCTTCATCTCTATCTCCATCCTTTGCAAATCATACAAAATGGACCTTTATGTTAACAACATTGGACTCGTACCCGCATATGATCTTCTACTCAATGCGTCAGCTACTACGTTTGCTTTTCCAGGATGATATTGGATGGTATGATCATAATCTTTCAACAACTCAAGCCAACGTCATTGCCGCATGTTGAATTCCTTTTGAGTGAAGAAATATTTGAGATTTTTATGATCCGTATAGATCTCCACCTTCTCTCCATACAGGTAATGCCTCCAAATCTTAAGTGCAAAAACGACAGCTACTAACTCTAGATCATGAGTAGGATAATTCCTCCCATATTCTTTGAGTTCTCGTGAGGCATAGGCTATGACTTTCCCATATTACATGAGAACACATCCTAACCCTTTGCCTGAAGCATCACTGTAGATGACAAATCCCTCTGAGCCAGATGGTATTGTCAGAACAGGTGCTGAAATGAGTCTCCTCTTGAGTTCTTCAAAACTCTTCTCACATTCCTCGCTCCAACCGAATTTTATATCTTTCACGAGTCAGCTGAGTTAATGGAGTAGTGATTCGAGAAAACCCTTCTACGAATCTCCGATAATAACCAGCTAAGCCGAGAAAGCTACGTACTTCGGTCACTGACTTAGGTTGCTCCCAGCTTTGAATTGCTTCAATCTTTGTCGGGTCAATAAATATTCCATGATTTAATATCACGTGCCCAAGGAATGCTACTTCCTCAAGTCAGAACTCATATTTCTTCAACTTGGCATATAACTTTTTTTAACGAAGCTTTTAAAGTATCAGCCTTAAGTGTTGCTCATGATCTTCACGACTTTTGGAGTATATGAGGATGTCATCAATAAAGACAACCACGAAATGATCCAAATATTTCTTGAATACTCGGTTCATCATATCCATGAAGGCAGCAGGAGCATTAGTCAATCCAAAGGACATGACTAGGAATTCATAATGCCTGTACCGAGTTTTGAAAGTAGTCTTTGGAATGTCATCAGTTTTAATCTTTAACTGGTAATATCTGAAACGAAGATCGATATTTGAAAAGAATTTAGCTCCTTACAACTGGTCAAACAGGTTATCAATGCGAGGCAACGAGTATCTATTTTTGATGGTGACATGATTTAACTCCCGATAATCAATACAAAGTCGCATACTCCTATCTTTCTTCTTCACGAATAGAACAGGAGCACCCCAAGGAGACGTACTAGGACAAATGAAATCGATGTTTAACAATTCCTGCAGTTGGGTCTTTAACTCCTGAAGTTCAATAGGAGCCATTCGATATGGAGCTTTGGAAATGGGTTTTGTACTGGATTCAAGGTCGATACAAAATTTAATTTCACGCTCTTGGGGTAGGCCAGGAAGTTCTTCAGGGAATACGTTAGGAAATTTATTAACAATAGAAATATCATTCAAATATGACGTATTTTTATTTAAATCCGTGACATGGGCTAAGAAAGCTTGACATCCATTTTTTAATAAATGAATAACTTTATGGATTGATATGATAGTGATTGACTTTAGTTGTTTGGTTGCTTGAATTCGCATAATAGATTGGTTAGGAATATGAAAGTTAACAACCTTACGAAAATAATCGATTTTAGCATGATGAGTAGTTAATCAATTAATCCCTAAAATCACATCAAATGTAAGTATTTTTAAAGAGATAAGATCGACATGTAACGTGCGGTTACCGATTTAAATCAAACAAGACTTATAAACAGTGGATGTAATGATGGTTTCTCCCAACGGAGTTTCAACAGATAAGTCAAAGTTTAATTTCTTTGGAGTCAAAATTAAACGTTGAGCGCAAGTAGGAGAAATAAAAGAATGGGTAGAACCGGTATCAAATAAGGTATATACTTCGCTACAGTTTATGATTAGCTTACCCGTGATAACCTCATTCGGATTTCTCGCTTTTTGGGAGGTTACGACAAACGCTTTCCCTTGAACAACCGGTTTGATCTTGTCTGGGACGACCTTTGATGCCTCCATCCCAGCTGGACTTGACTTCGGTGCACGACAAAATCAGGCTAGGTGACCTTCTCTTCCACAATTATAACGTGCCTTGGACTGCTGCGTACAGTTTGGACTGATGTGTCCCTCCCCTCTACATTTGTAACATACGACCAGCGGTCGTTCTCCTTCCTTAACAACAGGTGCTGGTGCTGACGTCTTTCCATCATTATTGAATTTCCTCTTCTTGAAATTTCCACTTCTATTATCTTGGCCATGATTACCACCGAAGTGGTTACTATTTTTGGTATGTTGATTCCCTCCACATTTATTGTCACCGCTTCGATGACTGCTACCACTGGTATTATCGATTTGTCGGCTGCTCTCTCTTGGTTGGGTTGACTCATTATCGCTCTCGAATAACTGAGCCCTATTTATAATATTTGAATACAAACACAGTTTGTGAGAAATTAGGTATTGACGTATCTCAGGTTTCAAACCTCTTAGAAATATTCGCGTCATTCTCTCCTCATTATCAACCAGGTGGGATGTAAATTGAGACAACTCGGCAAGCTTAGCTTCGTACTATGACACGGTCATATTGTTTTGCTCCAGCTTGATAAACTCTACCTCCTTCATGTGACGAATACTTTCGGGAAAGTACTTGTCATTGAACAGTTCTTGGAAATTCTCCCAAGACATCTTCAATGCGGCAGGTTGAGTAAGCTTTACAGATTTCCACCAGTAATCTGCCTCTCCTCGCAACATGAAGGTGGCAAAGGGAACCATTTGCTCCTCAGAGCATCCCAAGACAACAAATATCTTGGTGATCTGCTTTATCCACATCTCTGCCTTAAGTGGTTTTGGCTCTCCCAAAAACTCCGGTGGTCCCAGCTCCTTGAACTATTTAGTAGTGACCGTTCGAGAGTTGCCAGTGTTTCCACCTGCATTTTGAATAGGAGCCGCTCTCGCATGATGTTGCATGAATTGCATAAAGCCTCTGAACATCCCATCGTTCATTATTTGATCGGTGTTATTGTTTACCAGAGGATTATTGTCTTCCTGATGCACATTATCCTGGGTATTGATCGTTGGTGACTCAACGGTCTCATGTGCTTCATTGCTGATCTTAACATTTTCAGATGTCATTTTCAAACACTGCCACAAAACAAGGGTTAATTGACATGTCACATATTATCCCTATACTCTAACCGACCAATTAAATACCAAATAAACTTAGGTAGGTCATACTAGCGAATGAATTTCCCGTCTCTCCCCTCCTAGTTCTTGTCTCACATCTCAACCAGGAATTATATCCCAAAGCTTTGATACCAACTGTGATGCCCCCAAAATAGGTATACATCACCCATTCTGAGTCGCCAAATATATGGTACATAAATTAAATACAAACTTCTTTTATACCATACGACAACAGCGTAGCTTAGAGTTTTTACACGAATATTATCTCATAGACAGTATTCAAACTCAAATGAAGTCCTCATTACATTTATTATCACACTATTTCATTAAATAGTGATGACTACTATAGCCACCATCTCGGACCGTCACTCTATTCCCCGACTAGTCCCGACTACGTTCTTATTTTTGGAAGAGAATAATGAAAGCAAAAGGGTGAGCTCAACAAGCACAGTAAGAAATATTATGACTAAGATAATACAGAATAAATTATCATTAGCCTTCAACAGTGTTAAACTAATAAACAACAAGTTTAACTACAGTGGAACAAGCAATCCATTAGAAGAGTCAAGTAGAGCATGACATCTACTATCTTCTATGATTTAAAAAGGTTAGAGATATGAAATATTACAGTATAATACCTTCATCTATACCTCCATTTTTAATTTAGTCATGTAAGTATTATCAATTTTGCACCACCTCCCCTAATAGTACATGCATGTGAATCAATAGAACACACATGTGAACAAATAGTTATAAGCTTGTGAATTATTAGCAATTAATTACTCATTTATCCGATTAATTACCTGATTGGTAAATATAACCTCAAGACATCAATTATTACCGAAATAAATGTCGATTTTCATTAATACTAATAATCCCAACACAATGAAAATATCAATTTCATCTTTAATCAATACGAACTTATTCATTATTAATATTATAACTCACAATATTTAACAACCAAATCATTCCTAGGAAAGAGGGGGCTTTCCGATAAGGATTTCTCCCTATTGGCGCGCAATTAGGTGACCAAACCTCTCCTCGACAGAACTTTCTAGACATTGTCAGTATTGCAAATAATAATATGAATAACTTTGTCGTCTCAATTATTGATTTAATAATAATAAATATTATACAGATGATACTGTGACAATAATTGAATCAATAATATGAGAGATATTATGCAACAATTACTATAGCAATAATTGAGTATAACTGAGTGACTTCTCACGTAAGCATCAATAATCAATACTGTGTGCTACTATACAACCACGCGTATTACTGTACTTTTACTACTGGGTAGTTCAACAATTTAACGGTAAAACTTTCGCCGTTATTTTTATAAAAAGATATTTATGTCGTTTTCTAACTCCGACAATACTTCCGTTGTGGGGTCCACCAATGATTGTGCCGTCGTACAAATATTCCTTGTTAAAACGAATATTCCCTGACCAATCGAATATTTTAAAATCACTTGCTTATTTTGCAAAATTTGTAAAGAGTACCCACAACTTTAATATTATATCAAATCCACACCATAATATTCAAAAATATATTTCGAGAAAAATTAATATTTATTCATAAAAGTTGGGGTTTTACAGGTATGAGATACCATGGCGATTGACTTTAGTGCAAGTGGGAGATTGAAGATAGTATGCATACAAGCCAATCATGTATGATGATAAATTATATACTTTGTAATCAATCTTATTTATTTATTAATAAAAGAATTATTTATTAAATGCATTTAATTATCTACGTGGTGCTGTTTTAATAAAATGTGATAAACCCATAATTTTAAGCAATGCTTTTAGAATAATGACGAGATCATGCTAATGAGATCTAAATTCTTAGATAACTTAAAACTAAAATGTTCCCAATCAATGGATTACTAAAAAGGAGATTAATGAATCTGGATAGATTGGTACGCACGTTACTTGCTCATTGGATGAGGATGATTGATCTCATGATCATTTATGTGGAGACACTAAAGCAAGTATGTAGGTGCTTATTAGAGAATATGTTCATTGAACGTGACTCGCTAAGGAATACCTAATGGAGTTTTACTTGTCTGTCAATAGGAATTCCTATAGTAATAGTAGTAACAAATGATCCTTAGACTTGAGATCATCATAGTATCTTATATATAATGAATTACACTTTGACTTATTCCTTAAGACTCTTAGAGTATATCAACTGGTATGGTTGGGTGTAATAAGTTATATATGGAGATAATGAATGATCAATAAAGAATCTACCACTTCTAGTAAAAGAAGAGAAATGTCTTATGTGATTCGATAAATGACAATCCAGGAATCCTTTGCCAAGGTAGAATGAAATTAGAAAGTAGTTTCTAATTTGTATTAATTAGGAGTTGTGCATTTAGGAATCAAAATACATATAATTAAACAAAATAAGACTTGAGAGTAATTCCATGTCTTATATTTAATTGAGATATTGTATGGTATAAGGATTGAATTATACAGTAACTATTTACTCAAAGGTTCTTTTATGATTAATGTTGAAATCTATATTATCTGGAAAGTCGTTGATCGCTAGGGAGGCTTATCCCTATTGTAGAATAAATACTATTTATTTAAATAAATTAATAGTTTAATTTATTTATTTAAATAAGATTAGAATTGTTCTAATTGATTTATTTACAACCGATTTAATATGGAGGACCTAAAGGGTCACACCATAAAAGGAAGAATAATTATTTAAGAAGTTAATGGTATAATCGTAATAATATGTTAAGTATATTTAATTTAATCCATGGTGATAGAATAAATTAAATAGCTTAATATTTATTATTTAATATTTTGGGGATATTAAATATAAATTAATAAGAGGAGTCTTATTAATATTATTACAATTATTATTATTTTAGTTTCTAAAAGAGTTTAGGAATTAATTTAATATAAGTACTCTCATTTATTCCTAATAGGATTAGGAGACAAAATTAGTTAAAGGAGTTTAATTAATTATCCCTAATAAGATTAGGGAGCCAATTTAATTAAAGGAGTTTAATTAAATAAATAATATCTTATTTTAATTAAATAAGGGTTACCTAATATTTTTATAAGAGGAGTCTTATATTAGATATCAAATATACATGATTTCATTTGTTGAAGAGTACGCCCCCTTTTTCTATAGAGATATAAAAAACTAGGGTTTGAGCCAATACACCCTACTTCTTGAAAATTCTTCTTTCTTGGTGGATCACCTCTAGAGGCTGTGACAACCCAAGAATTTAGAAAAATATTAAAATCTTAAATGATGGATTAAATGTTATATAATAAACCTAGACAGAAAATAAGTGTATAGATTTCACGTTTCTATGAAGAAATTTTAAGGATTTCAAATTTTTTTTGAAAAGGACTTGAATGATTTGGTAGACTGTAAGTGTTAGTCTAATAATGAGGTATATGTTTAGTTTATGAGTTCATAAGAATATGTGTATGTGGTTCTATGTGTGTAGAATGGTAGATAAAGATCAAACATTGATCAAATAAGTCAAATAAGTGATTTTATGTGTACCGTTTGTGAAAAAGGATCAAGGATTGATCGGATATGTTATAGCTTTACCAAACCCTAAAGTTATGTTAAGAATATGGCTGAGTTAGAAAACTCTAATGACGATTTAGAAACCTTATCGATACGTCCGAAAACCCTAATTTTAGTTTCGAGAATGCAAAACCCTAATTCGGATTACCAAAACCCTAATTCGGGAGCTCAAATGTTAAGTGTAAATGGCTAAGTGTTAAATGTTATGGGATAAAAAGGAAATGTCCAAAATACCCATCAAATTATAGGGGAAAAGACCAAATTACCCTTAATGAGTGCGAAATAACCGAAATACCCTTTTACTTAAACTTTAAGTAAAAGATTACACAATCTTGGTGAGTCATTACTTTATGTATATCCCATGTGTGTAAAATCTTCCCATATCAGCCAATTAAGGCCATCAAGCATCATATGTGACCATAGATTCAAAAGATCAAAGATTAAAAGTAAGGAATATCTTACTTTAGTTTATCATTTCTCCAAGCCCATTCTCTCTCTTCAATTTCGAAATATAGAGTGAGAGAGAGTGAGAAACAAAGCCAATATCAGTTAATTCAAGAATCAAAGCATAAAGGTATAAAACCCTAGCTTTATAAAAATCTATGTGATCCATGTTAGATGTTGTTGTTTGTTGTTTAAAGTTGTGTATAAGGATGTTATTGAGTGATCAAAGATGTAATATCAAAGATCCATAGCATCTAGATGCTAGAAATCAAGTTTTTAGAACTGATCAAGAACCCTAAAAATATGGCCTGACAGCCATATGTCAGGGCCTCTAGATCTTTACCTGTTAAGTGTTATGTTAGTTTTAACTTATAAACTTGTTCTTTGCCATGAGGAGAGTAGACTGGAAGTGGAATCAACTCCATACCATGTCTAGATCTCCAGATATAAGCAGTCAAACATGGTTGATTGACCATGACCAACTGGCTTCTGGGTAACCCAGATTTCCAGAGTGTGAAGATCAAGAGAAGACTTGTAATATGCAATGATAGAATTAAACAATAGACTAGTTTAACGAACTGTTATGTATCCTTGGTGGCAGATGAAAGTCACTTGTGTAAGATGAAAATAATAATGTAATTATCATTATTTGTAATGAAAAAGGTTATAAGGTATTAGAACCTGGGAGTTGAGAATGTATGTTGTTATATTTTAGTATATAATGATGTATGTTTGGATGAATGATGTACTCGTGACGTATGAAATCCAGGTGTGAAGATAGACCGGATTTCGGGGCGTTACAAGTTGGTATCAAAGTTGATAGATTATAAATCTTAGGTATGAGTACCTAAGACTATAATCGTAGAGAGAAGTATAAGAAGATCACCATGTGATCATAGTAAATCGTAGTAACAGATGAGTTGTTAAACGATGAATGATTTATAGCTAATGCTATGAATGAATGGTACTACGAAGTAGTACGGGAAGAAGAACTTAGATTGAGTTGTGAAGGATAGCATACGAATTAAAAAAAATTCGTATTAAGGAAAGAGAAATTTAGAAGTTGTAAATTTTAATTGAGGACTCATGTGATAGCTGAGTTGTATGAACCTTTGTTGTGGGTAGAGGTTTGTGCTTGGTGTAACAACTGTTTAGCTTATTATAGTGATAATCATTGGAATTGGTCGCGCTATCAAGATGTATATGATGAGAAGGTAAATCTTTTCTTATGTATATACTTGATAGGTAGAGAACGATAAGGTAGGTGCGAGTTCTTGAAACTCATACTTATGGTAAGTTCGTGACTCATAATAATATGGTATGCTTTTTAACTTCTCGACGAATGGACACCTATGGTCTGACTGGGATAAGTTCTTAAACTCATATTATTGTGGAAAGTTCCTGAACTCATAATGTGTGATAAGTTGATGGACTGCACTAAGGTATAGGGATGGTTAGACTGAAATAGTGTATTTTCAGTAGAATTAGCGTTGAAGGTGCTAGAGAAGATTAAGTATTGTCCCAAGTAAGACAATGAAGAAAGATGGAGAATAGGATATTCCAAGTCGTCTAGCTATACTAGATTTCGAAATTTATTGAAATCGTGCTTATGTGTGCGCATTTTGAAAATGAAAGGATTGGTTCAACTCTTGGAACCAATGGATTTTAAAAGAACTATTCTTGGTATGTCTATGATAATTGTTTCGGCTAGACATAAATTTATTTGAAATATCAAAATGAATTTTATATCATCAGTGCATTTGATGCAAGGATGGTAAAAAGATGGAGTTATTAATGTAATTGAACCTAGTGTTGGATGTGATCTTAGGATCAACAACCCACTATGTTATGATGTATAATGACGAAGTCATAAACTGACGAAGTGCTCAACGTACTGTGAAAAGTACGGTATCATGACGTCATATAACGTTTTGATGTATTCCGAAAAGAATTCAAAGAAGTAGTCGATGTCAATTGATTTGACTAGACGAATGTTTCAAGTTGATATCCAATTCATTTGTATGGTCTAAGCTACTTGATTTGGCTAAGACAAATGGTATGTCATGTTTAGAATGTTTCTTTGAAGAGTTGTGCCAAACCAAATTGTTTTGGTGCGAAATCTAATGATTAAGTCTGAGGTGAAAATACCCCGGAATGGGGTTATACGGTGGGTTGATGTGATGCCCCCAAATCCGGGTGCTTTTTACCTCAGATCTGGTACATCATTTCTATAACTATTGCGGAAGATATAAACATAAATTGTTTATACATTAAACTTTTATACATCATTCCCAAGGTCATACAACCTTAACTTAATACACACCTTCAATATCTAAAAAGGTTTACAATGCTATTTTCGTCATAAAATTTAATAAATCTAACTGCAGCATAATTTAATCTTGCACTTTGCCTTTGCTTCTGTCTTTTCTCGAGCTTTCATCTTAATCTAAAATTTTTTATCATGATACAGCAAGGGTGAGCAACAAATTTTGCTGGTAAGTTTTAAATACAATGAAGATATATCATGATTGGAAAGAATGAATAATAAGCTAGCTAACTTTCAACAATATAAACATTGTAAAAGAGCATGAATAAATTCTCTTAGCTGAACGACCAAGTAAATAAAAATGAATGGTCAAGCATAAACATGAACAGATTAACTGAACCAAATGATAATGATGGTGATTAGCCTTCCATACCTGATGAACATTTACAATATGCACAACGTGCGAATCAATAATAAATATAGATGTGAATAATCAACAATAATTTATAACACCCCCTTTTCAAAATAGAAAGAAAGGTTACTCAAACACAACAAAACTGACAAATATATAAAAAACTCTAATCCATAAAAGAATAATCTCATACTGATTAAATGTCTTAAGACAAACCATAACAAATGCCACACTGGCTCAAACCACAATCTGAAATAACTATTACAACTCTAAATAAATCAATGTATCATAGCCTAACGAAATATATCAAAATTATTTGGATAAAAGGGAGCTCTCGTCACACTTGCCCTTGATTCCCCTGATTACCTGCCGGAAGAAAAACACAGCATGAGCCAAATGCCCAGTACGGATATAGAATACAAATAATGAACCGAAATAACTAACTCAATTAAACGAAATGAATTGAAACAAAACGAACAAAACTAATACAACAAAATAATAGACTGAATCAAATGGCTGGGTGTTATTTCATACCGAGCTCAGGCAAGTCAAATAATGCCACACATGCAAATCAAATAATGCCACACAGGAAAGTCATACACATTGTACCGCGAATCCAATGCATGTAAAATCGGAAGGTGTGTTTGGCACAAACATCACCAATCTACAAAACAGAACAGAACAGAAAACTAGGGTCGACCTATACGCCTCCCACAACAAAACATCAAATGGCCAACTCCCACCGGAGCACAAAATGGAGACGCCGTGGACTGATCACACCGCTACGAAAGGTGTCAAGCCTCGGTGCCAAGAGGACATGCATGTGGTACCCCCACAGGTGGTTATATCTCAGGTATACCCTACGGTATTCTAACAAAAATACCATGTCACAACATATGCGACACAATATCAATACAAAGGGGTTCTAACGTGTACATGCTAAATCGAACGAATCATCAACACAAGTCTCAAAAAATATACTAACATGTACATCACTATAAATATCAAAATAAAATTTAGACATGATACACTAGTCTAAAGAGTACAAACACGAGTTCTAATACAACGTCAAAACAAAACTATCACAATAAATTGATAAGGAATAATTATGAAAGGCAATACTAAATCTCAAAACGAATAACGAAATGAACAAATCAAAAATAAAAGAGTCTCGCTGAAAGAGTACGGAATCCGTACCTGAAATCGATAATGTAATACCCAAATTATATTCCAAATTAGTCCTTAATTTCCCTCCGTCCGATCTAATAATAAAATAAAATTTTATTACAAATCTAACCATTACTAACATAATATTATTTAATTTTATTAAGTAAATTTATAATTTTATTATTAGAATTAATTAATTAGCATACAAAATTTTTAATTTAATTTATAAATAACATAAGTTAGTTAATATAATATAAACAATATAATATATAACTCACCCGAGCTCACCCCCCCTTTAGCGGCGGACACAGCGACGGTCGGTCATACAACCGTCGTCTATACTTTTAGCGACGCTATATATTGTCCGTCGCTAAAAGTATAGACGATGGTTGTATGACCGAACCGTCGTCGGGTCCGTCGCTAATGGGGGGTGAGCTCGGGTGAGTTGAATAGGGGGTGAGCTTAAGATCCGAACTATATATATATATATATATATATATATATATATATATATATATATATATATATATATCTATATACACACACACACACACAAACAACTGGTGTGATAACCCAGGATTTCGAATAATCCGAATTTTACGAATAATTTTTTTATTTAATATTAATAATGATTATCAATTTGGTAATGAGTATCTGTGAAACGAGTCTCGAGAAGTAGTCAGTTTGTCTATTAATTGAGAAAATAAGAATAGAGTTGTGCTTAACAGATTTAAAAACCCTAACCCTAGTTACGGATAGAGATTCGATAGAAAATATAATTAAAATAATTATATTGACGAGTACGTGTTTGTACTGTATAGAATTTTGATCAATAATTGATCGGGTGGGGTACAATATTAGTAAACCCTGATAAGAGATTTGAAACCCTAATCTCAAGATTAGAAACCCTAACGTACCGATAGAAACCCTAATCGAATGACAGGAAGTCCTAATTTTAAATTCGAGAATCTTAAACCCTAATTAGGAAACCCTAATCCTAATTAGCAAGACTAGTGTGATTAGTAACCTTTAATATAATTAAGAAATCTTAATTATACTTTAAAAAAAATAATTTCTATTTAAAACCCTAATTATATTTTCGAAATCTTAATTTTCTATTTTAAAATCCTAATTTAGAAAATTCTAGAAGCTAAGATTGTAAAACCTAAGGGTTAGAACCTTAGGGTTAAACCTTAAGGGTTAAACCCTAAGAGTTTGGACAATTACCTACATGCCATTAAAATTACAAGGACAATGATCAAAATGCTCTTTATGAATTTTTTATTAGGTGACTTGTAAAATTTGCTAAACCTTTAGTTGTTCACCAACTAAAGGCAGCCATTGACTCTTATCTCAGCCATAAATTGATCTAACTTGCCACCTAGCCATGTGTAGATACATTGTATCATTTTATAAGAGATAAAGAGAGAAAAAAGTCACAAAACTTAGTTATTTTGTTATCTTAGTCTCAACAACTCTCTCTCTCTCTCTCCCAAACCTTCAAAATTTTAAAGCAATTTAATCACTCACCAAGCTCCTAGAACACTTAAATTAGTCAAGGAGATTAAGGATAAAAGATTTAGCAAGAGAAGGTATAACCCTAAACTCAACCTAGATCTTGTATGCTAAGAAATTATTTATGTTTATGTGTTTAGAATCTTTCTAGTGGATGTTTTATAATGATACATCATAGATCTATACCATCAAAGACCTTAAAATTTATGTTTTTCAAAAACTGCAAAAGAACAGTCATAGTGGTCTGACAAGCTAAAGTCAGAGCCCATAGATTCTTCCTTGTTCTTGATTTTTGATGTTTTATGTTTTGAATCTGTAGTCTGGTATGAAGTTTGTGATATGAAAGTGGAATATCAGCCATTACATGCCTAGATTTCATGTTATAGTTGGTCAAAAACCGTTGACCGGGCATGACCAGACGAATTCTGGGTAACCCAGAAATCAAATATCAGCGTCTGACAACTTTTTGCAAGGCCCGGATCTGTCAGGTGTTATGTTGTTTGATGTTGTTTTTGTAACCAAGTTGTTGCCTGCTAGATCTACTATAAATATATGTCCTTACATCCTTCAAACCATCAACGTAGCGATTGGAATGTCTAGTCAAACTAGCCTAATCGACATGAATGTCTGTTTTCTAGAATTTCCAGAAAACGTATGAACTAAGTTTTTGTCAGAGTTTGACCGAGTCATTAATTATGATTCTGTTATTGTTGGACTGAGATCATGTTATGTAGTTTTTCCTTGTCTTGTGCACTACATGTATGGACCATAATAACACTTATGTGATGACCAGAACTAGAAGCAAATCGAACCACAAAGTAGGCAGTCAAAGCTGTCTAGGTTTCTGGGTAACCAAGAAAGCCCAAAAGCTCCTGACAGCTACTTTGGGGCTTCGGATCTTGCATATGAGATGTGATATGACCAAGTTGATGATTGATAGTTGTAGTACTACATGTGTACTACAAGATTGAACCCTAAGTTAGCCCAAAAACAAATTTAACAGAGAATTGCAAGCAGTCAAACTTGGCATGTTGCTAACTGAGCTGTCAGTGTTCTTGAGGCTCAAGAACACCAACAGCGGCGCTTAGTGTCACTATAGGCTATAGCGACGGTTTCTAATATTTTTAATTTTTGATTTTCTTGAAATTAATTAAAAATAGAAAATAAATTCTAAAAATTACAAAAATAGTTTTAAAAATTATTTTAAATTCTAAAAAATAACTTTTAATTATTTGGGACATTTTTATTAAGATTTATAATTATTTGAATATTAATAATATTTAGTTTTTTTAATTAGTGTATTAAATAAATTAGAGAAAAAGGATTTTAATATTATAAAAATTATTTTAAATAAAAATAAAGTGTTTAAAAATATTTTGAGTTATAAAATGTAAATTTTAATATTTTTGAGTAATTTTCATTAATAAATTAATATGAATGATATTAGATTTATTTAATTATTATATTAAATAAATTAAATAAAAAGGGTTTTATTGATTTAAAAATCAATTAAAATGAGAAAAATGATTTAAAAATATTTTAGGTTATAATTAATGACTTTTAATATTTTTATGATAAATTCATTAATATTTAAATATTAATGGTGATGGGTTAAAAATAATTTTAATTATTTTAAAAATCATTTAAGTAGAATATTGGTAATTTAAAAATATTTTAAGTTATTATAAATTACTTTAATATTTTGACAAGTAAGTCATTAATATTTTAATAATATTAAATATTAATGATGATGGAATTAATTAGTATTTAAATCATTTTAAAATGATTCCGGTGTTTGAAAAATTATTATAAATTATAATAATTATTTATAAATTATTAAAAGCTTCCGAAAAATATTATAAATGATATATGACTGATCTACTGTAATATTGAAGCTTTGAGACTGAGTTTAATTGCTAATAAATGTGTAAATTGTCGGATAGGGTGACTAAGACACTAAGATGAGACCGAAGTCCAATCAGACCAAACTAGTTAGACTTGATAAGTGTTTATATAGGTATTAAACACTGATGTGGTAATGTGCCTAGGAAAAGACAGACTGTAAATTACAGTGATGCATTTTATAAATTATTGTGTTAATTGTGATACCGATATTGTTGATTATAGGTCTTACGAACGCAGTTAAGTATATTGTGTAGCAGTAATCAACCCGGAATGCAAGTTTCCTTAACTCAACCTTGAGTTATATACTTTCAAATATTATGGTGGTTAATTACTGTTGATTAGACCACGTCTGAGAATTATTGTTGATTATTCGCAGTTAGTGCATGTTTATTAATTTAAATTAAATTAGTGATTCTGAGAATATACTTAGAGAATATCTGTTGTTGAATACTTACATCCGTAGAAGCTGTTATTGATAGTACAAATAATTCCTGTCTATTATCGAATTGTGTAGAAAAATGTCTTAGCTAATTATTCTGGCTAGACAAACATTTGTTAGAACTTGATAGGTTCGAGAAGATAATTCAATTATTATTGACAGATCAATGCCAATTATTTCAGCTAGTTCGAGAAGCGATTAGATATTGAAATCATAGTATTTCGTTGTTTAATCAAACTCTGATTATAAGACTTAGAAGAATAACCTTTTATACAAAAGGAACATTTCTGCTCATATATTCGGCCTTTGCGCGCGTGTAAGTATTATGCATAATATAGGGTACAAAGAGTTGGCCGCTCTAAGTACTTGTAGAGGGTTATAATTTAGTCTTTATGGTTATCTCATACACCTGGGTATATCAAAGTTAATTCTTTGATAGTTACTCGAGAAGAGAAGTTCAAGATCCAATGGATCGCTCAGCCTAAATCTGGAAAAACATTCCACTTTGTTATTGCACAGAATTATTTCTTGATTATTCATTAGAATATCGTAGAAACTTTGAAAACATTGTACTCTTTCATTATCAGATTATTGTGTTGCATAGAATGCGAGAAGATTTATTAGTATTTAAAGATTTGTTCAGCTATTTCAAAGTTCCCGAACTTTGGTGTTATTATATCAAATTAGATAGTCTATTATTCTTAATTCTTATACATTTATTGTATGTCTTAACTTGCGGGGCAAATTTATTGCTCACCCTTGCTAAATAAAATATTTTATCTAGGAACGAAGAGGCCAGCAGGTCTATGAAGAACAAAGGCAAAGGCAAAATACTGGAGTAGTTATAATTTGTAAACCCTTTTTGTATATCTAAAGGGTAAGTTTGTAATGTTAAGGTTAGATGACCTGGGATGATGTTTTTAACCTATTAATTAATGTTATGTAAGTTTATATATTCATCAATGAATGGGTAGTTAGATGTTATTATATTGTGGATCGTGAGCACCAAACTCGGGAGTCAAGTAACCCGAATTTGGGGGTGTCACAGGTTAGTATCAAAGCTGTAGGTTATAAATCTTAAGTGGGGTGGGGAAAACCCTAGGATTATAACCATAAGCAAAATCTAGAATACTCATTTAGAGTACTAATTGAGGGATTGTCGAAGTGCATCAATAGTGAAATATGTGGACACATAGTGTGGAAGTTCGTACTAACCAAGTTATTTAAACTGATTGTAGGATGTCTGGAGAAGATGAAATGAGTGCGGAGATGCTAGCGGCTGTAGCACTAATGCCAGTAGCCGATGTGCCAGCGCAAAGCTAGTCAGTTGAAGAGGTTGGAAAAGATGAACCTATGGTGAATCTGGGGAGTGATCATGATGATTATCCAGAGATGTATCTAAGTGGTGATGAGGAGGCAGAGTCCAAAGAAGCTAAGGTGGAGAAAGAAAATAAGACCAAAGTTGGAGAACAAGATCAAGTATCTACAGAAGTACAAGAACTCTGGAGTAAAGTGTTTCTCTTGGAGGAGTTGTGGAAGACAGATCGAGCGTTATGCGAAATGACTGAAGAACGAAATGAGCTGAAAGCGCAGGTGGAAAGGATGAAGACTAAAGGTGGTGGATCGTCTGAAGGAGCAATCAAGCAGAAGAAAGGCAAGAAAAAGAGAAAATGGGACAACAACAACGACAATTCTAAAAATTCAAACCCGAAGAAGAAGCAATTCTGTAGCAAGTGTGGAAAGACTCACGCGAAAGAATGCATGATGTGGAAGAATGTGTGTTTCAAGTGTAAACAGGAAGGACATATTTCCCTACATTATCCTAAACCGAATATAAGGAAGTGTTATTCATGTGGGAGAACAGGTCACAGATTCAACAAGTGTCCCAGTAAGAAGAAGACCGGAGAAGGGAGTGGATGGTAGACAACTTAAAGATAAGCAGTAGTATCTTTTGGTAGTAGGTTATGATATTAAAGATTGTAATATCGAGAATGACGTGTAAGTATATGTAAATATATATATATATATGTTTGTATGAATGAAATCTTTATTTTCTATATGAATACAAGATTAAGTTTAATTTGTGTGTTCTTAAAACTCATACTTATGGTAAGTTCATGACTCATAATTATAAGAAATATTTTGAACTCCTCAACGAATGAACGCCAAAGGTCTGACTAGGATAATTTCATACACTCATATAATTGTGGCAAGTTCCTGAAATCATAATTGTGGTAAGTTTGACGAACTGGGAATAGTTATGTGAAAATGGGAAATGACAACTTTTTGTCTAAAGTCGGAGAATTACAACTTTTTGTGTAAAGTTGTGCTATTAATCCTGATATTATTTAAAAAGGGATAGTAATATGTGTTAAGTACTAAATGTACTATGTGCTATTTGAATAAATATGCGATTATATGAGAAATATGTGTTAAATTCTTATTGTGTTAAGAATTTGTGCAAAGAAAGAGAATTAATGTAAGATTTTTATTTAAATCAGATCATACCGCCTAGACGACAGAATTGAAACCAAAGAGAACAACAGTCAGTAAATAATGAAGGAGGTCAAGCTAACCCGATGCAGAATTTCACAAATATGATAGCCAAAGCTATGGGGAATAGAGCGCTAGCAGTAAGAGGAAGAGCGAAAGAACAGCCAGTTGATAGATTGGCTAATTTCAAGGACTTTAAAGTGGTAGGACCGCCAGAATTCAAGGCATCCACGGATCCGATTGAAGCCCAAACTTGGGTGAAAGAAATAGAGAAAGCATTCGTTATTGCGCGAGTGGCAGAAGAGTAGAAGACAACTTTTGCAATATATCTGATGAAGGGAGAAGCCAATTACTGGTGGGAGACTAATCAAGAGAGAGTTGGTACAGCTGTCGTGGCTTGGACAAGATTCAAAGAGTTGTTCTTTGAGAACTACTTTTCGTCGAGTATGCATTCCAGGATGGAAGTTAAATTTTTAGAACTAAAGCTGGAGAATATGTCAGTATCAGAATACGCTGCCAAATTCAACGAGTTGGTGAGATTTTCACCTCATCAGGTGGACACAGAGGCGAGAAAAATGAGAAGATTCGAGAATGGACTGAAGCCGGGTATATTTAACAAGGTAGCAGTATTGCAGATCAATACATTTGCGGCTTAAATAGAAAAAGCGTTAATTGCTGAAGGAGGGAACTAAGCTGCATCTCGATTTCATCAGCAGAAGAAGAAGAAGACAAATCATGGACGTAGTAGTGGTGGTAGTAACCCTAATAAGAGAAAATGGAGTGAGAATACCCAGTCGGGTAATAAGACTGAAGAAAATAGGAAAGGGAGGGAGCTATGTATGACTTGTGGGAAGAACCATTCCGGAGTTTGTTTGAAGAAGAAGGGAGTTTGCTATAATTACGGTCAAGAGGGGCACATATCGCCTAATTATCCCGATCTGAAGAAGATACAAGGTTGCTTTATGTGCGGATCGACTGATCATCTGGTTCGGAACTGTCCGAAGAGAAATGTGGAGAAGGAAAGTGGCAACAAGGGACCCGGTAGCGGAACCTTGGCGATTCAAGGACCTGCTAAGCCAGGAAGACCAACGGCCCGTGCATTTAACATGACGGCGCAAAATGCAGTGGCTGCCCAGGAGGTAGCGACAGGTAACGATTTCGTTTAGAAATTTTATTACGCGAGTATTATGAGTTAGATACTACTGTGAATTGTTTTCTTTTATAGATCCAAGTCACAGGTTAGATTTTGAGACACAAATGAAAATTGTGTTGATAATAATGAAATGATGATACAACTTAAAAAAAAATTATAGAGAATAAGAAAGCGGTGATTCCGAGGACAAAATCCTTTTAAGGAGGGGTGAATGTGATAACCCGTGATTTCGAATAATCTGAATTTTACGAATAATTTTTTTTATTTAATATTAATATTGATTATCAATTTGGTGACGAGTATCTGTGATACGAGTTTCGAGAAGTAGTCAACTTGTGTATTGACTGAGAAAATAAGAGTAGAGTTGTGCTTAACAAATTTAGAAACCCTAACCCTAGTTACGGATAGGGATTCGATAGAAAATATAATTAAAATAATTATATTGCTGAGTAAATGTTTGTATTGTGTACAATTTTGATCAATGATTGATCGGGTAGGGTACAATATTAGTAAACCCTGATAAGAGATTTAAAACCCTAATCTCAAGATTAGAAACCCTAACGAACTGTTAGAAACCCTAATCGAATGACAAAAAACCCTAAATTTAAATTCAGGAATCCTAAACCCTAATTAAAAAACCCTAATCCTAATTAGCAAGACTAATGTGATTAGTAACCTTTAATATAATTAGGAAAGCCTAATTATACTTTAGAAATATTAATTTCTATTTAAAACCCTAATTATATTTTTGAAATCTTGATTTTTTATTTTAAAACCCTAATTTAGAAAATCCTAGAAGCTAAGATTGTAAAACCTAAGGGTTAGAACCTTAGGGTTAAACCCTAAGGGTTTGGACAATTACCTACATGCCATTAAAATTACAAGGACAATGACCAAAATGCCTTTTATGGATTTTTTATTAGGTAACTTGTAAAATTTGCTAAACCTTTAGTTGTTCACCAACTAAAGGCAGTCATTGACTCTTATCTCAGCCATAAACTGATCCAACTTGCCACCTAGCCATGTGTAGATACATTATATCATTTTATAAGTGATAAAGAGAAAAAAAAGTCACAAAACTTAGTCATTTTGCTATCTTACTCTCAACAACTCTCTCTCTCTCTCTCTCTCTCCCAAACCTTCGAAATTCTAAAGCAACTCAGTCACTCACCAAGCTCCTAGAACACCTAAATCAATTAAGGAGATTAAGGATCAAAGATTTAGCAAGAGAAGGTATAACCCTAAACTCAACCTAGATCTTGTATGCTAAGAAATTATTTGTGTTTATGTGTTTAGAATCTTGCTAATGGATGTTTTATGATGATATATGATGATACATCATAGATCTATAGCATTAAAGACCTTAAAAATTATGTTTTTCAAAAACAGTTCAAGAACAGTAATAGTGGTCTGACAAGCTAAAGTCAGAGCCCATAGATTCTTCCCTGTTCTTGATTTTTGATTTTTTATGTTTTGAATCTGTAGTTTGGTATGAGGTCTGTGATATGAAAGTGGAATATCAGCCATTACATACCTAGATTTCATGTTATAGTTGGTCAAAACCCGTTGGCCGGGCATGACCAGACGAATTCTGGGTAACCCAGAAATCAAAAATCAGCGTTTGACAACTTTTTGCAAGGCACGGATCTGTCAGTTGTTATGTTGTTTGATGTTGTGTTTGTAACCAAGTTGTAGCCTGCTAGATCTACTATAAATATATGTCCTTACATCCTTCAAACCATCAACGTAGCGAATGGAATGTCTAGTCAAACTAGCCTACTCGACATGAATGTCTGTTTTATGGAATTTCCAGAAAACGTATGAACTAAATTTTTGTCAGAGTTTGACCGAGTCATAAATTCTGATTCTATTATTATTGGACTGAGATCGTGTTATGTAGTTGTTCCTTT
This sequence comes from Panax notoginseng, assembly GCA_016801055.1. NCBI lineage: Eukaryota > Viridiplantae > Streptophyta > Magnoliopsida > Apiales > Araliaceae > Panax > Panax notoginseng. The sequence continues at coordinate 44,527,455 of CM029012.1, forward strand.
TCATGTGTACTACAGGTATGGACCATAATAACACTTATGTGATGACCAGAACTAGAAGCAAATCGAACCACAAAGTAGGCAATCGAAGTTGTTTGGGTTTCTGGGTAACCCAGAAAGCCTAGAACCTTCTGACAGCTACTTTGGGGCTTCGGATCTTGCATATGAGATGTGATATGACCAAGTTGATGATTGATAGTTGTAGTACTACATGTGTACTACAAGATTGAACCCTAAGTTAGCCCATAAACAAATTTAACAAAGAATTGCAAGCGGTCAAACTTGGCATGTTGCTAACTGAGCTGTCGGTGTTCTTAAGGCTCAAGAAGACCAACAGTGACGCTTAATGTCGCTATAGACTATAGCGACGGTTTCTAATATTTTTAATTTTTTAATTTCTAGAAATTAATTAAAAATAGAAAATAAATTCTAAAAATTACAAAAATAGTTTTAAAAATTATTTTAAATTCTGAAAAATAACTTTTAATTATTTGGGATATTTTTCATTAATATTTATAATTATTTGAATATTAATAATATTTAATTTATTTAATTAGTGTATTAAATAAATTAGAAAAAAATAATTTTAATATTATAAAAACTATTTTAAATAAGAATAAAGTGTTTAAAAATATTTTGAGTTATAAAATGTAACTTTTAATATTTTTGAGTAATTTTCATTAACAAATTAATATTAATGATATTAAATTTATTTAATTATTATATTAAATAAATTAAAAAAAATGGTTTTACTGATTTAAAAATCAATTAGAAATGAGAAAAATGATTTAAAAATATTTTAGGTTATAATTAATGATTTTTAATATTTTTATGATAAATTCATTAGTATTTAAATATTAATGGTGATGGGTTAAAAATGATTTTAACTATTTTAAAAATTATTTACGTAGAATATTGCTAATTTAAAAATATTTTAAGTTATTATAAATAACTTTAATATTTTGACAAGTAAGTCATTAATATTTTAATATTATTAAATATTAATGATGATAGAATTAATTAGTATTTAAATCATTTAAAAAGGATTCCGGTGTTTGAAAAATTATTATAAATTATAATAATTATTTATAAATTATTAAAAGCTTCCAAAAAATATTATAAATGATATATGACTGATCTAATGTAATAAATGTGTAAATTATCGGATAGGGTGACCAAGACACCGAGATGAGACCGAAGTCCAACCAGACCAAACTAGTTAGACTTGTTAAGTGTTTATATAGGTATTAAACACTGATGTGGCTATGTAGTAATGTGCCTAGGAAAAGATAGACTGTAAATTATAGTGATACATGTTATAAATTATTGTGCTAATTGTGAGACCGATATTATTGATTATAGGTCTTACGAACGCAGTTAAGTATATTGTATAGCAGTAATCAACACGGAAGGCAAGTTTCCTTAACTCAACCTTGAGTTATATACTTTCAAATATTATGGTGATTAATTATTGTTGATTAGACCACGTGTGAGAATTATTGTTGATTATTCGCAGTTAGTGCATGTTTATTAATAAAAATTGAATTAGTGATTCTGAGAATATACTTGGAGAATATCTGTTGTTGAATACTTACATCCGTAGAAGCTGTTATTAATAGTACAAAAAATTTCTGTCTATTATCGAATTATGTAGAGAAATGTCTTAGCTAATTATTATGGCTAGACGAATATTTGTTAGAACTTGATAGGTTTGAGAAGATAATTCAAATATTATTGACAGATTGATGCCAATTATTTTGGCTAGATCGAGAAGCGATTAGATATTGAAATCATAGTATTTCGTTGTTAAATCAAACTCTGATTATAAAACTGAGAAGAACAACCTTTCATACAAAGGGAACATTTTTGGTCGTATATTCGGCCTTTGCGCGCGTGTAAGTATTATGCATAATGTAGGGTACAAAAAGTTCACCGCTCTAAGTACTTGCAGAGGGGTATAATTTAGTCTTTATTGTAAGACTCCAACTTATTAATGAATAAAATCAAATTTTCTCTAAATATTATTGTGAATAATAAGGGGTTAATTTGATATATTACTTTGGTTATGGGTGAAATGTGTAAATTTTGCAAAATAAGCAAGTGGTTATAAAATATTCATTTTGTCGGGGAATATTCGTTTGGTCGTGGAATATTCTTGCTATCGGGGAATATTCGTACGACGGCGCAGCCTTGTGTGGGTCCCATAACGGAAAGCGATTGGATGAAGAAAACGAAAAGTATAAGTTATTTATAAATAACGGCGTAGTTGTTACCGTTAATACTGTTGAAATACTCGGTGGTTAAAATACAATAGTACACGGTATTGCACAAATTATTGATTCTTACGTAAGAAGGCACTACTCAATAATTGTTACAGTAGTTACTGTTCAATATTTTATTTTATTGATGCAATAATTGTTGCGTTGATATTTTATATTATTATTGTTTTAATAATTGTTGCTGCACAGTATTTTCCATTATTAGATCAATAATTCATATTATTTGAATAATATTATTAGATAACATTATTGACAATGTCTAGAAAGTTCTGTCTAAGGAGAAGTTTGGTCATCTAATTGCGCGCCAGTAAGGAGAAATCCTTATTGGAAAGCCCCCTCTTTCCTGGGAACGGCCTGGTTGTCATAAATGTGATTCTGTAATATTATTTGTGAATAATTAATTATTGATTCATATGATAAGGAAATATTTATTTTATGTGGATATAAATGAGGGATATATTTTTGTGGTTAAAAATGAAGGAGTTAATGTTGAGGTTTTTATCCGTATTTTTGTCGGAATGGAGGTATTAAAAATCAGGGTTTTTGAGATATTTTGCGGGGGTCATAATTTTTAATCCGACCGTTGGATTGCGGTAATTTTTGGATATGTTATACATATATAAGTTGAGTATATGCCCACAAATTTTGAACCGTTAAAAATTAACGTATGATTTATTATGAATTTTACAAGATGACTGGTTCAGAAATTGTTGAATTTTCGGAGTTTATCATTTTGATGGAAAATTCTATAATTGGTGGGCCCCACTTGTGGTTGGTGAAGAAATGTGCTGAATTATATTTCAAATGTGGTGGGTGGAAATAGTAGCAGGTAAAGCCATCAGGTTGCAGGTCAAGCCTACTAAAATTTTTCTATAAATAGAGGGCTAAGTTAGAATTAAAAATCACACCAGAAACAAGTTCTCTCTCTTTCTCTCTCTAGATTATTGAGTGTATTTTGTGAGTATTTAGATACTTTGAGAGTTTCTATTCATCAGAGCAAGTTTCTTTCAGCCTTATACCGGTATTCTGACCAGAAGTACTGATATTTCGAGGTAAGGGATATTATTTTCTTCTTAAATGATATTATTTTCTTCAATATCAATATGCTGAAATATTGATATGAGTTTTTATCAAATTTGGAATTTTTGTGTAGGGGTTACTATTCACGTATACGGCACTATTCACGAATACGACACTATTCACTGAAAAATAAAATTTTTCCTGTTTGTCCAAGATGTCTATTATGGTTATTATCTTTGATTGTATCCATGTTTTGATCTTTATTTTTGAATTCTGCTTCACAGTTGATTATTATGAAGTATTATTGATCTTGGATAAACTGTTATACGAATCCCTACTATTTGTCCTTCTGTCTCACTTGATTCGTTTTCTTTAAGATATTTTTCATCATCCTCAGTCCTAAATGATAATATTACTGAATATCTTTGGCCTGTAGTGCAAAGATGTATGATTACTTGATGAATATCTTTAGCCTGTAGTGCAAAGATGAACAGGTGTTGAGATGAACATGACTGACATGTGATACAAATGAATATCTTTGGCCTGTAGTGCAAAGATGAATATTTGGATAAAGATGATTATTAATTGATGTTACAGGGATAAAATATTGATGATGGACTTTTAAATCTTAGAAGATAGTAGAATTCTTTCTCTACTTGACTCTTCTAATGGTTTGCTATTTTCGCTGCAGTTGTTGATCTAAAACTTGTTGTCGATTATATTCTATCAGATTTTTTCCTGTTGAAGACTAACGATAATTTGTTGTATATTATCTTAGTCATAATATTCTTTACTGGGCTAGTTGAGCTCACCCTTTTCCTTTTTGTTCCATTTTTCTTCTCAGGAGGTGAGAACATAGCAGGATCTAGTCGGGGTATAGAGTGATGGTTCTAGAAAGATGTTTTAGCAGTCCTCACTATTTCTGTAAAATAGTGTTTGAATAATTGTAATGAGGATTTATTTGAGTGTGGATATTGTCCAGAAGACAATATTTGTATTTAAACTCACAGTATGTGTTGTCGTATTTTGCACGACAATTGTATTATTGAAGTTGTAGTTTGCTTTCTGTACCATGTATTTGGCGACTCAGAATGGGTGTTGTATACCTATTTTGGGGGCGTCACAGTTGGTATCAGAGCTTAGAGATATGATCCCTAGCTGAGATATGAGACAAGAACTAGGAGGGGAGAGACGAGGAATTTCCTTCGCTAGTATGACCTGACTAAGTTTATTTGATGTTTATTTGATCGGTTAGAGTATAGGGATAATATATGACATGACTATTAACCCTTGTTTTATGGTAGTATTTAAGAATGGCAGCTGAGAACGTTAATAATAGAGTAAATCAGACTGTGGAGACGCCTTTGATCACCACCTAGGGGAACGTGCAACAGGAAGGCAATATTCCTCCTGTAAACAACGTTACCGAGCAAACGATGAATGATGGAATGTTTATGAGCTTTTTGAAGTTCATGCAAAATCGGACGAGGGAAACTCGTGTGATGAATACGGGTGGAAATGATAACAACGCGCGGTTTGTCACAGCTAAGCAGTTCAAAGAGTTGGGACCACCAGAATTTAAGGGAAAGCCAGATCCGATCATGGCGAAAACGTGGGTCAAGCAAATTAACAAGATATTCGATGTCTTGGGATGCACGGAAGAACAGAAGGTTCCATTCGCCACTTTTATGTTCCGCGGTGAGGCAGACTACTGGTGGGAGTCTATGAAGCGTACCCAGCCTGACGTGCTCAACATGTCCTGGGAAACGTTTCAGAAACTGTTTAATGACAACTACTTTCCTGAAAGTATTCGTCATATGAAGGAGGTAGAGTTTATTAGACTGGAACAAAATAACATGACGGTGTCCCAGTACGAGGCGAAGTTTGCAGAGTTATCTAGGTTTGCACCTCATTTGGTCGAGAATGAGGAACGAATGACAAGGATATTTCTGAGAGGTTTAAAACCTGAGATTCGGCAGTATCTTATCTCTCATAAATTTTCTTTATATTCAGATGTTGTAAACAGGGCTCAATTATTAGAACGAGATAATGAGTATGTGCAACCGAGGGACCACAACCAGGGTCATACCGGTGGCGGCAGTCATCGAAGCAATGAAAACCAGCAGGGAGGAAAATATTCGGACAAAAGTGGTAACCACTATGGTGGTAATCGTGGTCGTGATAATAGAAGGAGCGAGTCGGGAGGAGATTTCAAGAAGAGAAGGTACAACAATGATAACGTGAAGACGTCAGCACAAACATCAACTATTTCTAGGGAAGGAGAACGACCACCGGTCGTATGTTACAAATGTGAGAAAGAGGGACATATCAGCCCAAACTGCCCACAACAATCCAAGGTATGTTATAACTGTGGAAAGGAGGGTCATATAGCTCGAGAGTATTCTCTAGCAAAACCAAGTTCAGCGGGGATGGTGACTCCAAAAGTTGTCCCGGATAAGTCGAAATCAGCGGTTCCTGGAAGGGCGTTTGTCGTGACTGGCCAAAACGCGAGAAACCCGAACGAGGTGATCACGGGTAAGCTAATGTTGAATTCTTGTGAAGTTTATACTTTACTAGATACCGGTTCTACCCATTCTTTTATCTCTCCTGCTTGTGCTCAACGTTTAAACTTGACTCTGGAGAAATTGGACTTTAACTTATCTGTTGAAACTCCGTTGGGTGAAACCTTCGTTACATCTACAGTTTATAAATCTTGCATGATCCAAGTTGGCACTATCACATTACCTGTTGATCTTATCTCTTTAAAGATACTTGCTTTTGATGTGATTTTAGAAATTGATTGGTTAACTACTCATCATGCCAAAATTGATTGCTTTCGTAAGGTTGTTAGTTTTCATATTCCTAAGCAACCTGTTATTCGAATTCAAGTAACCAAACCATTGAAGTCAAACTCTTTCATATCAAGCCGTAAAGTCATTCGTTTATTGAAAAACGGATGTCAAGCTTTCTTTGCCATGCAATGGACTTGGACAAAAATACGTCAGAATTGAATGATATTTCTGTTGTTAGTAAAATCCCTGACGTATTTCCTGAAGAATTTCTTGGCCTACGCGTGATATTGAATTTTGTATTATCTTTGAAGCTGGTACAAAACCCATTTCTAAAATCTAATATCGAATGGCTCCTATTGAACTTCAGGAGTTAAAAAGCCAACTATAGAAGTTGATAACCGAGCCTCTATCTGGTGACTGCCTTTGTGGAATGCACCGAAGCCAGACTCTCTGTAGGGGACGCCATATTCGTGCGATAGTAAACTGATAGGTGTCATTATGACGTGCTATCCAAGGTTGGGATATGAGTCACAGTTGAGAGCAATCTAAGTCGGTAATCGAAATAAGTAGCTTTCTGGGCTTAGCTAGTTATTATCGGAGATTTGTGGAAGGATTTTCTCGAATCGCTACTCCGTTAACTCAGCTGACTCGAAAAGATATAAAATTCGTATGGAGTGAGGAATGCGAGAAGAGTTTCCAAGAACTCAAGAGGAGACTCATTTCGGCACCTGTTCTGACAATACCATCTGGTTCGGATGGATTTGTTATCTACAGCGATGCTTCAGGCAAAGGGTTAGGATGTGTTCTCATACAATATGGGAAAGTCATAGCCTATGCCTCACGACAACTCAAAGAATATGAGAGGAATTATCCTACTTATGATTTGGAGTTGGCAGCAGTCGTTTTCGCGTTGAAGATCTGGAGACACTACCTGTATGGGGAGAAAGTGGAGATTTATACAGATCATAAAAGCCTCAAATATTTCTTCACCCAAAAAGAACTCAACATGCGGCAGCGACGTTGGCTCGAGCTGTTGAAAGATTACGATCATACCATCCAATATCATCCTGAAAAAGCAAACGTAGTAGCTGACATATTGAGTAGAAGATCATATGCGGGTACGAGTGCAATATTGTTAACACAAAGGCCCATTTTGTATGACTTGCAAAGGATGGAGATAGAGATGAAGGCTCCAAGTACCCACATGATGATATCAAATATACGAGTAGAACCGACTTTAATCGATAAAGTTAAAGCTGCTCAAGCTACGGACATGGAGCTGATGCGTATGAAGAAGAAAGCGCAAGAAGGTGTTATTCCAGAAGCAAGAATCGATGAAGAAGGAATACTTCGAGTCAACTCCAGACTTTGTGTTCCTAACGATTTTAACTTGAAGCATAGAATAATGATGGAGGCACATAACACACCGTTTGCAATCCATCCTAGGAGTACCAAAATGTATCACGATCTTCGACATACATTTTGGTGGAGCAATATGAAAAGAGAGATCGCGGAGTTTATCTCGAGATGTTTAACTTGTCAACGTGTAAAAGCGGAGCATCAAGTACCAAAAGGGTCCATTGAAACCACTTGAGATTCCAAAATAGAAGTGGGAACACATTACTATAGATTTCGTTACAGGTCTTCCCAAGGTTTCTTAAGGCATAGATGCGATTTGGGTTATTGTGGATAGATTAACCAAGTCCGCTCATTTCTTGCCGATACGTGAGACTTATTCCCTTGAACGTCTTGCTAGTATGTACGTGAACGAGATTGTGAGATTTCATGGCATGCCAGTATCCATAGTTTCGGATCATGACCCAAGATTCACTTCACGATTTTGGGTTAGCTTGCAGAAAGCTATGGGCACGAATTTACGATTCGGTTCGGCATACCATCCTCAAACGGACGGACAATCAGAAAGGACAATTCAAACTCTTGAAGATTTATTAAGACTTTGTGTCCTAGATCTCAAAGGGAGTTGGGATAAGTACCTACCATTGGTGGAATTCTCCTACAACAACAGTTATCAGGCGAGCATAGGTGTGGCTCCATTCGAGGCGTTGTATGGAAGAAAATGTCGTTCTCCAGTATGCTGGGACGAGGTGGGTGAAGCAACATTGTTGGGACCAGAGTTGGTACACATTACTACAGAGAAGATCCAAACGATTCGATAACGTATACAAACGGCACAGGATCGACAAAAGAGTTATGCGGATCTTCATCGGAAGGACGTGGAATTTAATATTGGGGATCATGTATTGTTACGTGTTGCACCATGGAAGGGAGTTACAAGATTTGGGAAGAGAGGAAAGCTCAATCCAAGATTTGTTGGTCCATTTGAGATTCTTGAGCGAATAGGAAATGTGGCATATAGACTCGCATTACCTCCAAGCATGTCTCGTGTTCATAATGTTTTTCACATATCTATGCTTCGTAAATATGTTAAAGACCCGAACCACATTATTGAGTTAGAACCAGACGAGATAGCTGAAGATTTAACGTACAAGGAGGTACCTGTTAAGATCTTAGATAGGAAAGAGCATGTCCTACGCACGAAGGTTATATCACAAGTTAAGGTTATGTGGAGAAACCATGCTATTGAAGAAATGACCTGGGAGTTGGAATCAGAAATGAAAGCGAGGTATCCTCACCTTTTTGAAACATCAGGTACGTAAGTCAATTTCGAGGACGAAATTTCATAAGGAGGGAAGGTTGTAAGACCCCAACTTATTAATGAATAAAATCAAATTTTCTCTAAATATTATTGTGAATAATAAGGGGTTAATTTGATATACTACTTTGGTTATGGGTGAAATGTGTAAAATTTGCAAAATAAGCAAGTGGTTATAAAATATTCATTTTGTCGGGGAATATTCATTTGGTCGCAGAATATTCTTGCTGTCGGGGAATATTCGTAAGACGGCGCAGCCTTGTGTGGGCCCCATAACGAAAAGTGATTGGATGAAGAAAACGACAAGTATAAGTTATTTATAAATAACGGCGTAGTTGTTACCGTTAATACTGTTGAAATACCCGGTGGTTAAAATACAGTAGCACACGGTATTGCACCAATTATTGATTCTTACGTAAGAAGGCACTACTAAATAATTGTTACAGTAGTTACTGTTTAATATTTTATTTTATTGATGCAATACTTGTTGCGTTGATATTTTATATTATTATTGTTTCAATAATTGTTGTTGCACAGTATTTTCTATTATCAGATCAATAATTTATATTATTTGAATAATATTATTAGATAACATTATTGGCAATGTCTAGAAAGTTCTGTCTAAGGAGAGGTTTGGTCATCTAATTGCGCGCCAGTAAGGAGAAATCCTTATTGGAAAGCCCTCTCTTTCCCGGGAACGGCCTGGTTGTCATAAATGTGATTCTGTAATATTATTTGTGAATAATTAATTATTGATTCATATGATAAGGAAATATTTATTTTATGTGGATATAAATGAGGGATATATTTTTGTAGTTAAAAATGAAGGAGTTAATGTTGAGGTTTTTATCCGTATTTTTGTCGGAATGGAGGTATTAAAAATCAGGGTTTTTGAGATATTTTGCGGGGGTTATAATTTTTAATCCGACCGTTGGATTGCGGTAATTTTTGGATATGTTATACATATATAAGTTGAGTATATGCCCACAAATTTTGAACCGTTAAAAATGAACGTATGATTTATTTTGAATTTTACAAGATGATTGGTTCAGAAATTGTTGAATTTTCGGAGTTTATCATTTTGATGGAAAATTCTAGAATTGGTGGGCCCCACTTGTGGTTGGTGAAGAAATGTGCTGAATTATATTTCAAATGTGGTGGGTGAGAATAGTAGCAGGTAAAGCCATCAGGTTGCAGGTCAAGCCTACTAAAATTTTCCTATAAATAGAGGGCTAAGTTAGAATTGAAAATCACACCAGAAACAAGTTTTCTCTCTTTCTCTCTCTAAATTATTGAGTGTATTTTGTGAGTATTTAGATACTTTGAGAGTTTCTATTCATCAGAGCAAGTTTCTTTCAACCTTATACTGGTATTCTGACCAGAAGTACTGATATCTCGAGGTAAGGGATATTATTTTATTCTTAAATGATATTATTTTCTTCAATATCATTATGCCGAAATATTGATATGAGTTTTTATCAAATTTGGAACTTTTTGTGTCGGGGTTACTATTTACGTATACGGTACTATTCACGTATACGGCACTATTCACGAATACGACACTATTCACCGAAAAATAAAATTTTCCTTTTTTTGTCCAAGATGTCTATTATGGTTATTATCTTTGATTATATCCATGTTTTGATCTTTATTTTTTGAATTCTGTTTCACAATTGATTATTATGAAGTATTATTGATCTTGGATAAACTGTTATACGAATCCCTACTATTTGTCCTTTTGTCTCACTGGATTCATTTTCTTTAAGATATTTTTTATCATCCTCAGTCCTAAATGATGATATTACTGAATATCTTTGGCCTGTAGTGCAAAGATGTATGATTACTTGATGAATATCTTTGACTTATAGTGCAAAGATGAACAGGTGTTGAGATGAACATGACTGACAGGTGATACAAATGAATCTCTTTGGCCTGTAGTGCAAAGATGAATATTTGGATAAAGATGATTATTAATTGGTGTTACAGGGATAAAATATTGATGATGGACTTTTAAATCTTAGAAGATAGTAGAATTCTTTCTCTACTTGACTCTTCTAATGGTTTGCTGTTTCCGCTGCAGTTGTTGATCTAAAACTTGTTGTCGATTATATTCTATCAGATTTTTCCCTGTTGAAGACTAACGATAATTTGTTGTATATTATCTTAGTCATAATATTCTTTACTGGGCTACTTGAGCTTACCCTTTTCCTTTTTGTTCAATTTTTCTTCTCAGGAGGTGAGAACATAGCAGGATCTAGTCGGGGTATGGAGTGATGGTTCTAGAAAGATGTTTTAGCAGTCCTCACTATTTCTGTAAAATAGTGTTTGAATAATTGTATTGAGGACTTATTTGAGTGTGGATATTGTCCAGAAGATAATATTTGTATTTAAACTCACAGTATGTGTTGTCGTATTTTGCACGACAATTGTATTATTGAAGTTGTAGTTTGCTTTCTGTACCATGTATTTGGCGACTCAGAATGGGTGTTGTATACCTATTTTGGGGGCGTCACATTTATGGTTATCTGATACAACTGGGTATATCAAAGTCAAATCTTTGATAGTTACTCGAGAAGAAAAGTTCAAGATCTAATGGATCGCTCAGCATAAATCTGGAAAAATATTCCACTTCGTTATTGCGTAGAATTGATTCTTGATTATTCATTAGAATATCGTAGAAACTTTGAAAGCGTTGTACTATTTCATTATCAGATTATTGTGTTGCATAGAATGCGAGAATATTTATTAGTATTTAAAGATTTGTTCAGCTATTTCAAAATTTCCCGAACTTTATTGTTATTTTATCAAATTAGATAGTCTATTATTCTTAATTCTTATACATTTATTGTATGTCTTAACTTGCGGGGGCAAATTCGTTGCTCACCCTTGCTAAATAAAATATTTCAGCTAGGAACGATGAGGCCAGTGGGTCTATGAAGAACAAAGGCCAAGGCAAAATACTGGAGTAGTTATAATGAACTTATTTATTATATTGTATTTGTAAACCCTTTTTATATATCTAAAGGGTAAGTTTGTAATGTTAAGGTTAGATGACCTGGGATGATGTTGTTAACCTATTAATTAATGTTATGTAAGTTTATATATTCATCAATGAATGGGTAGTTAGATGTTATTATATTGTGGATCGTGAGCACCAAACTCGGGAGTCAAGTAACCCGAATTTGGGGGTGTCACACCTGGCAAACCAGAAACCATTAGTTTTTTATATATATATATATATATAAATATATATATATATATATATATATATATATACCGTACCTTATATATATAATTACACCATCACTGTTATTATGAATCACTGTTATATATGATTACTTAAATTTACATAAGAAATATATAGATACTTGGCACGATTACCAACTAAACAAATTCAGAGCACTGCTCAAGCAACTATCACCACTATTTAATTAATTAATAAAATAATTAACAATGACCAACTTACTTGATTACAATGTACGACTCCAACTTATTAATGAATAAAATCAAATTTTCTCTAAATATTATTGTGAATAATAAGGGGTTAATTTGATATAATACTTTGGTTATGGGTGAAATGTGCAAATTTTGCAAAATAAGCAAGTGGTTATAAAATATTCATTATGTCGGGGAATATTCGTTTGGTCGTGGAATATTCTTGCTGTCGGGGAATATTCGTACGACGGCGCAGCCTTGTGTGGGCCCCATAACGGAAAGCGATTGGATGAAAAAAACGACAAGTATAAGTTATTTATAAATAACGACGTAGTTGTTACCGTTAATACTGTTGGAATACCCGGTGGTTAAAATACAGTAGCACACGGTATTGCACCAATTATTGATTCTTACGAAGGAAGGCACTACTCAATAATTGTTACAGTAGTTATTGTTCAATATTTTATTTTATTGATTCAATAATTGTTGCGTTGATATTTTATATTATTGTTGTTTCAATAATTGCTGCTGCACAGTATTTTCTATTATCAGATCAATAATTCATATTATTTGAATAATATTATTAGATAACATTATTGACAATGTCTAGAAAGTTCTGTGTAAGGAGAGGTTTGGTCATCTAATTGCGCCCTAGTAAGGAGAAATCCTTATTGGAAAGTCACCTCTTTCCTGGGAACGGCTTGGTTGTCATAAATGTGATTCTGTAATATTATTTGTGAATAATTAATTATTGATTCATATGATAAGGAAATAATTATTTTATGTGGATATAAATGAGGGATATATTTTTGTGGTTAAAAATGAAGGAGTTAATGTTGAGGTTTTTATCCGTATTTTTGTCGGAATGGAGGTATTAAAAATCAGGATTTTTGAGATATTTTACGGGGGTTATAATTTTTAATCCGACCGTTGGATCGTGGTAATTTTTGGATATGTTATACATATATAAGTTGAGTATATGCCCACAAATTTTGAACCGTTAAAAATGAACGTATGATTTATTATGAATTTTACAAGATGACTGGTTCAGAAATTGTTGAATTTTCGGAGTTTATCGTTTTGATGGAAAATTCTAGAATTGGTGGGCCCCACTCTTGGTTGGTGAAGAAATGTGTTGAATTATATTTCAAATGTGGTGGGTGGAAATAGTAGCAGGTAAAGCCATCAGGTTGCAGGTCAAGCCTACTAAAATTTTCCTATAAATAGAGGGCTAAGTTAGAATTGAAAATCACACCTTAAACAAGTTTTCTCTCTTTCTCTCTGTAGATTATTGAGTGTATTCTATGAGTATTTAGATACTTTGAGAGTTTCTATTCATCAGTGCAAGTTTCTTTCAGCCTTATACCGGTATTCCGACTAGAAGTACTGATATTTTGAGGTAAGGGATATTATTTTCTTCTTAAATGATATTATTTTCTTCAATATCATTATGCTGAAATATTGATATGAGTTTTTATCAAATTTGGAACTTTTTGTGTCGGGATTACTATTCGCGTATACGGCACTATTCACGTATACGGTACTATTCAAGAATACGGCACTATTCACCGAAAAATAAAATTTTTCCTTTTTGTCCAAGATGTCTATTATGGTTACAATCTTTGATTGTATCCATGTTTTGATCTTTATTTTTTGAATTCTGCTTCACAATTGATTATTATGAAGTATTATTGATCTTGGATAAATTGTTATACGAATCCCTACTATTTGTCCTTCTGTCTCACTGGAGTCATTTTCTTTAAGATATTTTTCATCATCCTCAGTCCTAAATGATGATATTACTGAATATCTTTGGCCTGTAGTGCAAAGATGTATGATTACTTGATGAATATCTTTGGCCTATAGTGCAAAGATGAACAGGTGTTGAGATGAACATGACTGACAGGTGATACAAATGAATATCTTTGGCCTGTAGTGCAAAGATGAATATTTGGACAAAAGATGATTATTAATTGGTGTTACAGGGATAAAATATTGATGATGGACTTTTAAATCTTAGAAGATAGTAGAATTCTTTCTCTACTTGACTCTTCTAATGGTTTGCTGTTTTCGCTGCAGTTGTTGATCTAAAACTTGTTGTCGATTATATTCTATCAGATTTTTTCCTGTTGAAGACTAACGATAATTTGTTGTATATTATCTTAGTCATAATATTCTTTACTAGGCTAGTTGAGCTCACCCTTTTCCTTTTTGTTCTATTTTTCTTCTCAGGAGGTGAGAACATAGCATGATCTAGTCGGGGTATGGAGTGATGGTTCTAGAAAGATGTTTTAGCAGTCCTCACTATTTCTGTAAAATAGTGTTTGAATAATTGTATTGAGGACTTATTTGAGTGTGGATATTGTCTAGAAGACAATATTTGTATTTAAACTCACAGTATGTGTTGTCGTATTTTGCACGACAATTGTATTATTGAAGTTGTAGTTTGTTTTCTGTACCATGTATTTGGCGACTCAAAATGGGTGTTGTATACCTATTTTGGGGGCGTCACATACAAGCTGCAGACAAAAGTGATTTCGCAGCAATCTTCCGCTGGATCTGTTCGTTTCTTTTTAGCAGCCGCCTCTCTTTTTAGTATATTAGATGAATGATGTTTTTAATACATTATATGGCTTATATTTTAATTATTAAAATATATTTTATTAACTCTCTAAATTTTAATAGGATTTTAAAATTTTATAATTACACATTAGACCCATTTAGTTTAACGTCCAATTTTACCAATTTAATTTATTCATCATTTATTAATACTTATTAGCCCAAAAATAAATGACTAGTTTGACCCAAATAAAAGACAAGATACTATTAATATAATTTAAAACAAAATATTTTGTTATTATTCAATATTTATTTATTTATTTTACTGGGTATTACATCACCTACCCCTTAAAAGAATTCCGTCCCCGGAATCAAAAGAATGGGATGCACCTAATTTTCAAAGAGATGTAAATACTCCGCTCGAATAGACTCCTCCATCTCCCATGCAGCCTCCCGCTCTGAATGATTCCTCCACAAAACCTTAACAAACGGAATAATCTTCCTCTTCATAATCCTCTCTTGACGATCCAAAATCGCTTCGGCTTGCTCCTCACAAGTAAGATCCTCCTAAATCTTATCGAATGGATATTGCACCACGTGAAACGGACGATAATGATAACTTCTCAACACTGACACATGGAACACATTGTGCACATGAGCTAGCTGTAGAGGCAAAGCTAACCGATATGTAACCTCACCAACCCTTTCCAAAATCTCAAATTGGCCAATATAACGTGGAATAAGTTTCCCTTTCAACCCAAATTGCCAAATGCCCTTCCAAGGAGAAACTTTTAGAAACACATGCTCACTTGGTTCAAACTCTAAAGCCCTCCTATGCTTATCAGCATAACTCTTCTGCCGTGATCGAGCCGATTTCAATTTCTCCTTAGCCACCACTACTTTCTCCATAGTGATTTGAACTAACTCAGACTCTTCTATGGCCCTTTCGCTAACCTCATCCCAACAAATCGGTGCCCAACACTTCCTACCATACAATGCCTCAAACGGAGCCATTCCAATACTTGCATGCCAGCTGTTGTTATAAGCAAACTCAACTAGGCTCAAGTAATCATCCCAATTACCCAACCACTCAAGTGCACAAGACCTCACCATGTCCTCTAATGTATGAATAGTCCGTTCAGATTGCCCATCAGTTTGTGGATAAAAAGAAGTACTAAAGTTGAGCCGAGTGCCCCAAGCTCGTTGAAACCCTTTCCAGAATCATGAAGTGAACTGTGGGTCCCGATCTGAAACTATAGACACCGGAGTACCATGAAGTCTAACAATCTCCTGTTGAAAGATATATGCCATCCTATCCACCGAGTAACCCTCATGGATAACCAAATAGTATGCCGATTTGGTCAACCGATCCACCACTACCCAAATGACATCATTCTTCCTGAAAGTCTTCGGCAAACCAGTTACAAAATCTATCGTGATATCTTCGCACTTCCACACTGGAATGTCTAACTGTTGCAGTAAACCACTAGCTCGTTGATGTTCTATCGTCACTTGTTAACAAGTGAGACACTTTCCAACATATTCAGCCACGTCTCGTTTCATCCCATTCCACCAAAAATTCTTCTTTAAATCCCTATACATCTTTGTAGAACCTGGATGAATAGAAAATGGTGAACTATGAGCCTCAGCCAACACAGCCTCCCGAATGATTGGATCTGATGGTACACACAACCGCTCACACAACCAAATCACACCATGGTCATTAATACGAAACTCGGGCTGCTTTCCCTCCTCTAGATTCTGTGTCATACCCCACAACTCTCCATCTTCTTTTTGAGCTTCTTTGACCCGCGAGATAAGAGAGGGCTCCACTCTCATACCTACCAATTGCCCATCTAAACCTTGCACATATAACTCCAACTCTAGCCGCTCCATATTCGAAATAAGCTGAGGTTGTGTAATATGGGCTGCTACACTCCCAGAACTCTTTCGGCTAAGAGCATCTACAACCACATTTGCCTTCCCCAGGTGATACTGAATTCTAGCATCATAATCTTTTAGAAGCTCCAACCAATGCCTCTGCCTCATATTGAGCTCCTTTTGAGTGAAAATGTATTTAAGACTCTTGTGATCGGTGAAGATATCACAAGTCTCTCCATACAAATAATACTTCCAAATCTTTAGGGCAAAGATCACCACTGCCAACTCCAAATCATGTGTGGGGTATTTCACCTCGTAAGGTTTAAGCTGTCTAGAAGCATAAGTAATCACCTTACCGTGTTGCATCAAAACACACCCTAAGCCCTTCTTAGAAGCATCACTATAAATCTGGTAACCTCCTGTCCCCAACGGCAATGCAAGTATAGGAGCTATCACAAGCCGTTTCTTTAACTCCTCAAAACTTTTCTCACGCTCCTCATTCCATACAAACTTCGTGTCCTTTCTCATTAACTGAGTCAATGGTATGGCAATCAAGGAAAACCTTTCCACAAATCGTCTATAATACCCTGCCAAACCCAAGAACCTCCTAATCTCTATCACCGTAGTAGGTCTCGGCCATTTAGTGATAGCCTCAACCTTTTCAGGATCCACCGTAATGCCTTCAGCAGAAATAACGTGGCCCAAAAATGCAACCTACTCCAACCAGAACTCGCATTTAGAGAATTTAGCATACAACTTCTCTTTCTGCAAAATCCCCAACACTGTGCGAAGATGTTCCTCATGCTCTTCCTTAGACTTGGAGTAAACCTAAATTTCATTAATAAAGACAATAACAAATTGGTCTAAGTACTCCCTGAACACCCGATTCATCAAATTCATAAACATTGTCGGAGCGTTAGTCAACCCGAATGGCATCACCAGAAACTCGTAATGCCTATATTGAGTGCGAAAAGCTGTCTTAGGGATATCCTCATCCCTCACCCTCAACTGATGATAGCCCGACCTCAAGTCTATTTTCAAAAAATAAAAAATATTTTGCCCCCTGAAGTTGGTCAAACAAGTCATCAATCCTCGGCAATGGATACCGATTCCTGATGGTAATCTTGTTCAACTCCCTGTAGTCCATGCATAGCCTCATAGACCAATCCTTCTTCTTCAAAAATAAGACCGGAGCACCCCACGGTGATACACTAGGTCAAATCACACCACGATCTAACAGTTCCTACAACTGCTCTGTGACGCCCCCAAATCCAGGTTCTCTAACCTCAGATTCAGTGCTCACGATCAATCATCATCATAAGCATTCTATAACTATTACGGAAATAATAAACATACATTGTTCATTATAATAAAGTTTCATAACATGGTCCCAATGTCTTCTTAACCTTAACTTAAACGCACCATTCGTATTACAAAAGGTTTACATAAGAAATCCCATTAGATAATAATAATTAACATTCATTCTAAACTATTCTTGGATCTTGCCCTTGCCCTTATCCTTCGTGTTGGATCCATCGGGCTTAGCTGGAATAAATGTTATGATATAGCAAGGGTAAGCAACTAATTTTCTTAGCAAGTTTATATACAAGGGAGATATATCATGACTGGAAAGAAGTTTTGCTTTCAATGTTCAACAATAATATAAGGTTGTGAAGGAACATGAATTAATAATTAACAATTGAATATTCGAATAATTGAATAACATGAACTGAGTGGTTTTGAAATAACCATGGACATTTGCCAAGGCTCTCAGTCATTTAAACTGGACCTCTTAATAAGTTTTGGTATTCAAGGGGATTAGCCTTTCATATGTCATGATTTATGCATAAACACTTAATAATCCAACATTGATATCATGCCTTAATCAAAATCGTCATTTTCATAGTCAATAGTTCTTATCATATCAATTTAATAAGAACAACTTTTTAAAATATATTTGATTTAACAAATTTAAACATGCTTGATCTAGCTAATACAATTAGCATAGATCTATCTCATAAATAGTTCATGAATGAAGAACTTTAATTTAATTCACAGTTTAATAATAGTAGAACATGAATTCAATTGCACAAAGTGCGAATTTTAATAATCATTATAGATGTAAATAATCATCAATAATTATTCACTAACATGCTTTGAAAATATTAACTCGAGTTTGAATTAGGAAACTTGTCTCGTTTGTAGATTACGGCTACACAATTAATTTATATCCACTATGCAGTTAAATTATCTTCCTTTGAGAGACATATAGTTAATCTTTCAATTAGTCATAGTATAACATTAGATTATGTAATCACATAAATATTATACATTACATTTAGTTCTTTATAAACATTATCCTGTCTTGATAATGTTACTATTAAATAACAACATAATATTATTAATCTTGAGAATAATTAATTCACCTCTTAGTATTATTAGTTCCCTAATAATAATTTCATTTACTTACTAATATTATTAACATCTTAATAATATTTTAATACCTTACTAATATTATTAATCCTCTTAATAATATTTTAATTATGCATTAATATTATTATTTTAATAATATCTTACTTATGCTTTAGTATCATTAATTATTTAATAATATTTTATTCTTTTACTAATATTATTAATCATTTAATAGTATTTTATTCCATTACTAATATTATTAATCATTTAATAATATCTTATTCCATTACTAATATCATTAATCATTTAATAATACTTTAATCATTTATCAATGCTTAAATCAAATATTATTAACCATTTAATAATATTTTAAAGAAATTTTAATCTTAATATTTTTATTTACTTATCAATATCATATTCTAATATTATTAATATCATAATAATATTTTAACAATTTATTGGATTAATAAACAATTTATTCTAATTGTTTACCCTTTATCAAACCTCTTATTTAATATCCATAAAAGGTCATAAATAATATTTATTATCATAAATTACCAAAGTGCTCTAAGATAGACATGATATGATATATTAAGAGTATTCAAGCATAAAAATTACATTTTTCTTATTAAAGACATCATTTAACTATTTATTTCCTTTTATTCATAAATTAATCATTTTTAGGAAAAATAGCAAACTGATTCCAAAAATTCGCAGCTTCTGTATTTTGACAGAATATGAACCCATAAGGATCCCCAAATTTTTCTGAAATTTTAGAAAATGATCTATTATTTTTAAAGTTCCCAAAACACTCGGATCTTGCTTCATTTTTAATAAATTGAGTTTTGCTCAGAAAAATCTGAAATTTTCAGAGTATGCTCTCCTGACATATATGAACCTACTATAAACATTTCGGAATTTTCCAGTGCATACACAGTGAGATATTCGAAGGTAAAGTTTTAGGAGTCCTTTACGGAAATAGTCATTACGCACAATCTATAACCCGAAACGTGTCCGTTCTTTGTCCTACATCTAGATAACTTCTCAAGGTACCTCTGTGAATTTTCCCAGATTTTTAAGGGATATGAAACTATCTGAAACAGACCCAAGAAAAATGGGACAGAAGCTATTTTAGGGTTTTTGAACCCTTAACAATCCAAGTGAACTGTTTTGGAGAAATCAGTCCCAAAGGTTTCAAAACTTGCTTGATTTGTGTTCTATCACTTCGGTTTACTAGATAACTCATGTATCTAGCACCCCCCTTCGACGAATCACAAATCTAAGTTGGAAAACTTGAGTTACACAAGATTTAGTGGAATAAAACAAGAGTTTTCACCCTTGGAGAATATATGCTCATATTTTCCTCTAAGCCTTTGATCTAACACTCAAGATACTTAGTTCCATACATGATGATATGTAGGACTAGGGTATCTTGAGTATTTGTTCATAACCCCAACAAAATTCAAGCAAAAAAAATAAAGTAGAAGAAGAAGATGAAGGTTAGGTTATACTTTGATTTAATGGCAACCTTCCTTGATTTACCAAAGCAAGTGATGAACTTTGGATGCATGAACAAATTAGCACTCCTCTCTCTCTCTATATATATATGGCTGAAACTCTCTCTCCTTTCTCTCTTTAGAAGTGGCTAGCTGGGAGAAAATTATAAGAGGAAGAATGAGAGAAGAAATGAAATGAAAAATGAAATAAAAGGATACTTGCAAAAAAATATAGATACACTTAGTGTATCTAGCTATTATCCCCCACACTTTCTTTAACCCATGGATGAAAGCTTTGTCTTAGCACTTTAATTAGTCTAATCATGATTAAGGATGCTTAATAAAGTGGCAACCAATGGGAGCTTGACAACCATGTCCTTTTGTGTAAGAGTTTCTACTAATGGACATTGTTTAGCTTAATCATCTTGCCATAAAAAGCCAAATTTGGCCGGTCCCTCTAGCCCCATTTTAACTCCCAATTTGCTTTTATTTTAAATGTCCAATGTTGATTAATTAAATGTCTACAATACCCTTAATCAAGTCGGCTAAGTATTGGTTTGCATTTTATTTCATTTGGGCTTCCTCATTAATTGTTTTGGGCTATGTAATAAACATAGTCTAGCAATTTTAATATGTGTTACCCAATTTGATTATTTAGGGTTTCCATTCCTAATCTTATGAAATTTAATTACCTATACATGTGACTTTAGCTCATAACCTAATTAGGTTAACAAGAATTAGGTTTAAAATTATTAGTCACTTGAAATAATAAGATTATCCACTTAAGTTAGTATACATATTAAATACTAACCTCTCATTAACACCATAACCCTTAGGTTATTTAATTATCTCACCTAATGTATAATTAGGTTACGAAGCTTTCATTTTTAATGAAATCTATAAATGTATATATCCATAACTATAGCATACATGTTAATTGACCCATGCACCACTTCACATATGTTATCACATATTAAATCACTTTATAACACAAAGTTTTAAATATCAATAATGTACATACATATATAGTGACTTAAAATTCACGGTTATTACATGCTCCTTCAACTTCTGCAACTCCAACGGTGCCATCCGATACGGCGCCTTTGAGATAGGCTCCGCACTAGGAACAAGCTCAATAACAAACTCTACTTCTCGCTGCGGTGGCAATCCTAACAACACCTCAGGAAACACATTGAAAAAGTCACGAATAATCGGAACATCCTCAATACGAGACTCACCCTTAGAGGTATCTTTCACAAATGCCAAATACACCTCACAACCCTTTGTGACCAACTTCACAGCCTTCAAAGCTGAAATTAACTTCACCACTCTACTCGGCTGTGAACCCTGAAACACGAATTTTGGAGACTTCACATCTCTAAATATAACCTTCTTTGCCTGACAATCGATAGTGGCCTAGTGCTTATCCAACCAGTCCATCCCAAGAATGACATCAAAATCGTGCATACTCATCGGAAGAAGATTAGCTCTACGAATCTAATCTCCAAAATTGATTGCACACCCTCGATATAAATCAGAAATAACAACAGAAGTCCCCATCGGGGTAGCAATAGACATAACATAATCTAAAGACTGAGATGGCACACTCATGTGTCGAATAAAAGACTGAGCAACAACAGAATAAGTAGAACCCGTATCAAATAAAATAAAAGCCTCGCAATTGCCAACTAAAAGAGTGTCAGAAACAGTACTTGGTGCACCAACCGCCTGGTTATACGTCAAGGCAAACACTCGACCACCCTGACGCTGATCTCCATTGCCACCATTATCACCACCTCCACCTCCACCATTTCCACGTGGCCCGGTATAATCTCTAGCTATATGACCCATCTGTCCACATAAGAAGCATGCACCGGTGAGTCTGTGGCACTGCCTCCTCGGATGATTAGCCCCACAAGTAGCACAAGGAGCTATCGGGATAAGATTTGGGTTACCCCCACCAGCTGGTCCTAGATAACGACCCTGATTCTATCCCTGCTGACGATTCTACCACTGCTGACGATTCTGACCATTCCAAGGTAGTTGCAGCTGACGATTCTGCCCTTGCTGAGGCATCTACTGATAACCCCTATTTTGATCCTGGCCACGCCACTGCCCTTGTTGACCACCACGGTTCCTGTTCCACTGACCACACTAATTTTTCTCATGACGTCCCGAAGTTTGACCCTGCTGGTCATCTATGTCCCTCTTTCGACTCCCCTCTGATTTAGAAGACTAAAAATCATGTAGCTCCATTTCAATATTCTTGGCTGCATTAGCCACTGCTGACACGTCTACAAACTTGTTGTTAATAAGATGCTGGCGATACTTATAATGAATCCTCGACTTGAACTTCTTCGCTTGTTTTGCTGCAGTCCCTGCTGAGGTTCTCGAAAAGCCTGCCAACCTGGTGAACCTCGTCATGAAATCCCTGATGGACTCATAATATTTCTGCCGAATAAACAGATAGTCTCTAGCATATGCTTCTTTATCAGTAGCTGGGAAGTACTGTTGATAAAAGACCTCACAAAACTTCGCCCAATAAAGTGCCTCAGCATAACCATCACCATTTGTTGTTTTCATCGCTTTCCACCACCTCTGTGCATCCCCTTCCAGCTTGTAAGCAGCAAGTAACACTCTCTGATTATCTGAGCACCCCAATACATCAAACAATTTCTCCAAATGAGCAATCCAATTCTCTGTATCAATTGGAGTCGAAGATGAACTGAATGATTGTAGTTTTTTCTTCTGAAACCTCTCTAACCATACGTACATCAGAACCACCGGCAGATCATGACCATCTGCATTCCCTTCCTCAACATTTGCATGCTGACCATTATTTCCCGGATTCTCTGGTTCATGAATTTATGGAGGCGACTGCTGCATTGCCTGTACAACCTGTGCCACCAACTGAGGTAAAGCCTGATTCACCAAGGTAGCCAATTGAGCATTTATCTGATCATTAGGTTGCTCATTGGACTGACTCTCACCTCTTCCCCTATTATTACCTCGCCTCCCAGCAACTCTAGCGGATCTACGAGCCATCTAAGAAAGAGATCACGAATATAAACAAAGCAGACTAGAGACAAATTCAAATATAGCGGATATGATAGCTGAACAGAAAATCAAACAGAATAAAATCTTAACCCAGAAGTCTACCCATAACTCACAGGTCAAATCTAAATAGGTTTTCTACAGGAAAGAACCTGGCTCTGATACCAACTCTGTAACACCCCCTTTTCAAAATAGAAAGAGAGGTTACTCAAACACAACAAAACTGACGAATATATAACAAAACTCTAATCTACAAAAGAATAATCTTATACTGATTAAATGTCTTAAGATAAACCATAATAAATGCCACACTGGCTCAAACCACAATCTAAAATAAGTATTACAACTCTAAATAAATCAATGTATCATAGCCTAACAAAATATATCAAAATTATTTGGATAAAAGGCAGCTCTCGTCACTCTTGCCCTTGATTCCCCTTATTACCTGTCGGAAGAAAAATACAGCATGAGCCAAATGCCCAGTACGGATATAGAATTCAAAGAATGAACCAAAATAACTAACTCAATTAAATGAAATGAAACGAAACGAACAAAACTAACACAACGAAATAATAGTCTGAATCAAATGGCTGGTTGTTATTTTATACCGAGCTCAGAATAAAACAAAATATACCTTGCCACACAGGCAAGTCAAATAATGCCACACATGCAAATTAAATAATGTCACACAGGTAAGTCATACACGTTGGACTGCGAATCCAATACATGTAAAATCGGATGGTGTGTTTGGCACAAACATCACCAATCCGCAAAACAGAACAGAACTGAAAACTAGGGTCGACTCATATGCCTCCCACAACAAAATACCAAATGGACAACTCCCACCGGAGCACAAAATGGAGACATCGTGGACTGATCACACCGCCACGGAAGGTGTCATGCCTCGGTGCCTAGAGGACATGCCTGTGGTACCCCCACAAGTAGTTATAGCTCAGGTATACCCTACGATATTTTAACAAAAATATCATGTCACAACACATGCGACAAAATATCAATACAAAGGTGTTCTAACGTGTACATGTTAAATCGAACAAATCATCAACACAAGTCTCCAAAAATATACTAACATGTACATCACTATAAATATCAAAATAAAATTTAGACATGATACACCAGTCTAAAAAGTACAAACATGAGTTCTAATACAACGTCAAAACAAAACTATCACAATAAATTGACAAGAAATAATTATGAAAGGCAATACTAAATCTCAAAACGAATAATGAAACGAACAAATCAAAAATAAAAGAGTCTCGTTGAAAGAGTACAGAATCCGTACCTGGAATCGATAATGTAATACCCAAATTATATTCCAAATATACTCCTTAATTTTTCTCCGTCCGTTCTAATAATAAAATAAAATTTTATTACAAATCTAACCATTACTAACATAATATTATTTAATTTTATTAAGTAAATTTATAATTTTATTATTAGAATTAATTAATTAGCATACAAAAATTTTAATTTAATTTATAATAACAAAAGTTAATTAATATAATATAAACAATCTAATATTATATATATATATATATATATATATATATATATATATATACCTGGCAAACCAAAAACCATTAGTTTATATTTATACATATGTATATACCATACCCTATATATATATTTACACCATCATTGTTATTATGAATCACTGTTATATATGATTACTAAAATTTACATAAGAAATATATAGATACTTGGCACGATTACCAACCAAACTAATTCAGAGCACTGCTCAAGCAACTATCACCACTATTTAAGTAATTAATAAAATAACTAACAATGACCAACTTACTTGATTACAAGCTGCAAACAAAATTGACTTCGCAGCAATCTTCCGCTTGATCTGTTTGTTTCTTTTTAGCAGTCGCCTCTCTTTTTAGTATATAAGATGAATGATGTTCTTAATACATTATAGGGTTTATATTTTAAATATTAAAATACATTTTATTAACTCTCTAAATTTTAATAGGATTTTAAAATTTTACAATTATAAATTAGACCAATTTAGTTTAAAGCCCAATTTTACCAATTTAATTTATTCATCATTTATTAATACTTATTAGCCCAAAAGTAAATGACTAGTTTGGCCCAAATAAAAGACAAGATACAATTAATATAATTTAAAACAAAATAATTTTTTTTATTCAATATTTATTTATTTATTTTACCTGGTATTACACAATTATTCACTAACATGCTTTGAACATAAAACTCAAGTTTGAGTTAGGAAAACTTGCATGTACCGCAGATTACTGCTAAGAATTCTAATTTAATCTCACATAAAGACCTATCAATTATAAGATTGATCTTTCAATTAGCATAGCATACTTGTTAGCTCATAATACTATTACTTTATATATAGATTATCTAACACTTAATTAAATATTAGATAACATCCTAACACATCAGTATTATTATCATCCTTTGATAATTCTTTAATCACTAAATCATATACATTATGATTTAGCACTCTAATATTATATATTATAAGTTCTTCTTTAACATCTAATACGTCAAATACTAATCCAGCAACCCATATTCGTAATCCAGCAAACCAAATTGCAATCCAGTAAACTGGATTCCAAATCCAGCAACCTAAATTCAACTGTTTTTCAATCCAGCAAGCTTGGATTCACCAATCCTTCAATTCAGCAAGCTGGATTCATAATCCTTCAATCCAACAAGCTGAATTCCATATCCTTTTCACAAAAATACCAAATTAACTTATTATTTTTCTATCTTTTGTTCCAACACATATACATATATTTTTTACACAAAAAGTATTTTTTCATAATTTTTCAACTTCCTTTAGTATTTTTCAAAAAATTATTTTTAATGTGTAGCTTAAGAATTTAGCCTCATCATGCTCAACTCCATAATCTTATACGTGTTAACGTGACACTCCAATTTAAATTTCATGGCCATCGGAGTTATAGAACTCCGGTTATAGCCGTTTTCGTCAAAAAATCAAAAAAATTGAAATGGTCATAACTTGGTTATTTTAAGTCAGAATGAGCTCATTTTTAGACAGGAAGTACTTAATAACATATATTTTCATGTCCCAGAAGGCCGAAATTTATGTCATAATCTAAGTGGTCGAAACAGCCCACGCAAAATCTTGGACAGTAGCTATTTTGGCATTTTTACTTTTTCGTGCTTTGTTAAAAATATTCCATACGAAAATCTACAGCTCCTTTTTCAGTGATTCCACTTGGAGATGTTAGAAATCTTATCATATTATCCTCCCAAATTTTTTCAAAATTTTTGAATATCAGAAAAATGACGAAACTGCGCCTACCCTTGACTGTCCAAAACAATCTATTTTTTCCTTAAAAGACACAAAATAGTTTTTGCTAAATCAGTCACTACAAACCGTGTACTCAACATTTTTGAGTGCTACTACTTGGGTTTAGTAGATAACTTACCTATCTAACACCCCTTTTTGACGGATCACAAAAAGAAGGTGTAGATTAAAAACGGTAAAAATTCAAAGTACATACAAATTTTATGGCTTATAAACTAGAAAAATCACTTTTCTTTATTTTTGATTTCCAACTAGAATAACACCTAATATGGGTATATCTAGACATAAAACATTCATTAACATGTATATTCATGATTTTTAAGTTTAGAAACATAGACGCATGATTTGAATTTAAACACCCAAATAAATTGCATAAACGAAGTTATTAGGGTGTAGTTATTATACCTATTTCTTTTGTTATCTTCCTTTTTCAAAATAAGAGATGAACTTTGGGATGTATGAGAAATATTTCTCCTCCCCTTCCTCTTAAGTGTCTGCCAAAAATGGCCTCCTCCCTCTCTCTCTCTTGATTTTCTTTCTTTCTCTCTTTTTCTTTTTATCTTCTCTCTCTATTTTTCTTTCCTTATCTATTTAGAATGAGTTGGAAAAATTTATTTGCAAAATAGATGAGGGATATTTATAGTAGGAGAAATGCATATATATAATATATATATGTATATATAATATTGCCTAAAATCCCTTCCATATCTCTTTCATATCTTTCCATATCTTTATTAAATCTATCCAATATCTTAGCAAATCTATGAAAATAACATGTGCTCATTTTGATTTTATTTTATTTGCCAATTTTGGTTCTAGAATGTCCATAAAATGTTGGGCCAATCCTTTACTTATTTGGGCTCTCTAATAATTGTTTTGGGACATGTATAAAATAAAATAGTCCAATATATTTAATTTACATAACCTTATATATTTAATTAGGGTTTCTACATCATTTGTTTTGGAATTTAAATAATTAATTCTAATATTCTTTTAATGTTTTGGGCTTATAAATTTAGTTTATTTGGACCATAACAAATAACATATTTCAACACTTTTTAATTTCACCATTCCCTAATTTTTTTTTAATTAGGATTTCCATGTACTCAATTATAATTTAAATTCTTACTTACATACACTTAATTTCTTAACCCAATTAGACTTGCTATAATTAGGTTATAAAATTAATTAATTGAGATATATAAAATAAATCTCTTAGAATTAGTATATATTCTAAATACCATAATTCTCTCATCTCATAACCCTTAAGTTATTCAATTCTTCATTCCTAATATATAATCACACTAGTTTCTTTTATTTATTTATATAATAAACAAATATAAACCATCACATAATATTCCTATTCCTTTATTCACATATTCATACAAAATAATTTAATACATTGTGACATGTTCCATAATTCTCTTATATTAGTGTTAGAGTTAGTGCCCTAGAGGCCAATTATTTGATATAATTGCTTAACGTTTCGATATTATATTTGATTGAATAAATGAATGAGTTTATTATGGTTTTATTTACTGCGTTATATAAATATTAACATAATAAAATTCTTTAGAGTAGTGATACAAATTATATAGTTTCAAGTATGTGACTTGAACATGAGATTATATATTTATAATTAGTATCATTGCTCTTAAATATCCCTAGTCGAGTATCATTGTTGATGGGAAAATATTGATGCATTGAGACTAGTATGTGGATTAACTGATGACCAAATCTCATTGGTCATAAATATATGAGATATTAAGTCAATGCATAGGTACGTGTTAGAGAACGATGTACTGGACAGACCCACCATGAGAATTCTATGTGGAGCATTATGCGAAGTGTCATTAGCGATTCTCATAGTGACAATGATGTAATGATCCTCTGACCTGAAATCATTATATTACTACACGGGAATTTATGTACTTTGATATCATCAAAAGTCATCTTTAATAGGGTAGACAATAAAGATGATTATTGGGTACATCATGAATTATGTGAGGAATAAGAGTTATCTAGATGGAATTTAACCCTTCTATATATTAGGGGTGATATCCATAGGCCTCTTGATTGATTAGGACTATAAAATGTATGGTTATGCTCAAATAGTGATTTGTTTCATATAGTCTACTCATTGATCAAGAAAATTTAGATTAAATTATGAAGAGTATGAAACATTCCATGACTCGAGTTTAATCTAGGATGTCAAGGTTAAAATGATTAAATTACATTGAAACATTAGTCACGAAAAAGGTTGCATCGAATCATCGATCTTATTATTACTTGGGTAGCAATGATGCATTACTAGATGTCGCTCACTGTTTATAATTTTATAATATTATTTTAAAATTATTTCCAACGTAATAATAACCTATAGGGTCATACACATAGAACGTAATTAAAAGGGAATTAATTTAAATTATAAATATTTAAATATGTCAATATGATTGATAGTATTTCAATCACGAATTTAAATTAATAGGATAATTTATATATATATATATATATAATATATATATATATATATATATATATATATATATATATATATTCTAATTTTAAATTAGGGTTTTGATTAATTCTTTTTAATCATATATATATATATATATATATATATATATATATATATATATATTCTAATTTTAAATTAGGGTTTTGATTAATTCTTTTTAATCACTATATATATGATATGTAGCAGCCATTTTGGGAGAATCATTAACCTAAAAACCGTAGCCGCTCTTAGAGAGAGACTAGAGAAAAAGTTTTCAAAAATCCTATTCCTTTGGTGGCTAGTACCGCAACTCCCTTTATTGCAGAATCGTGCGACGGTTTGCGTGTGTTCGTGTGGATACCGTAGAGACGTAGTATCGTGAGGAATTGCATTGGAGATTTGAAGCGTTTCAAAAAATTCTATAATCAGTATAATATCTAAACACTAAATTATTATGTATTCGCATATATCCTGTTATAGGGTTTCGGATTTGGCTTTATAATTTTTATTTTCTGCTGCGTTTTATGCTGAAATCCCTATAATTAGGACACTGGTATATATTTAAATACTAGGACCACTAAATAAAAACAATCATTTAGGTCATTTAATTCTCATGTCTAATTTAAATGACTTATTTACATTATACAATTTACATTGTATAATTAAATTTAATTTCCCCTCCATAAATTGTTTCCATAAATTGTTTTCAAACATTTTATTTATATATTAAATATATAATTTAATATATTCAATCATTTATTCAAATATGAATTTAATTTACTAACTAGTTGATACCAATATACATATTTACATATTGGATCTCATTTCATATTTTTACCTTACATCCTTTGGTATAATATTAAATATTATACCATTATCCATATAACACAATACCATATATCCAATTATTTTCTTTACTTTCTATAAATTGTCTTCACCATTTACTCAACTGTAGTAAATATATTAATATATTCACCACATACACATATTCTTATGAACTTATACACTAAACATATACCTCATTATCGGACTATCACTTGTAGTCTATCAAATCATTCAAGTTCTTCCCCAAAAATTTTGAAATCCTTAAAATTCCTTCACAGAAACTTAAAATCCATACACTTATTTTCTGTCTAGGTTCATCTTATAACCTTTAATTCATCATTTTAGGATTTTAATAATTATCTAAATTCTCGAGTTGTCACATTCACCCTTTCTTTTAAGAATTTTGTCCCCGAAATTAAAGAATACTAATCTCTGCTTATTCTTTTGATCAAAACTAGGTTTTTAACTTAACCTTTACAATTTCCGCCTTTGAGGATTTCTCATTTACCATCACCTTTCTTAATAACAACTCACTAAGTGTTTACATTGTCTAAACATTCACCAAAACTAGGTTGTCATAATAACCTTTACTTATTCACATCAGATTTCATATTCGATTAACGAGTACATGTTATCTCCTTCCATGAGAATTTATTCCACCACACTCTACTATAACTACCCACTAGGAGTTTACATCTTCCAATCATTCGGGAATCTCCACAATTGTTCAATAACTGTGAAGCAATATTAATAATCTAAAAAGTTTTATTCAAAAAAACTTTTTATATCATGCTGAGGGGTCATATAGACCATGAACAAATAGTTTTTAACGGTATTCACACCATAAAATAATAAATTACTTGGTATGTTTACAATCACGAAGATGGTAAACTACCGTTGTTAGTACTTTAGGTGATTAGCCTATCATACTCTTACGCCATGCATAACGTATCAATCATGTCTAGCAAATATTTACGCTACTAGATTGGATTATTTTATCCAATCAGCATATCCCCTTTTTCAGGGTTGTTCACCTCAGACTCATCATAAGATTCCGTACCAAAACAATTTAGTTCGGCAAAAGCTTTTAAAGAATACTTTGAATTCCATAAACATTTATCTAGCTGAAATAAATAGCTTAGACGTATATCAAAATAATTCAAATTTCAATCGAAACATTGCTGGCCAAATTTAGTTGGCAATAATTTACCTTTAAAATTCTTAAAATTATTTTATGACGTCATGATACTGCACTGTATTTACAGTCCGATTGAGGATTCCGTCATTCTGTGACTTTGTCATACTACATCATACTATAGTAGGCTGACAATCTTTAGATCACATCCGACACTAAGTAATTCTGCATTGATAACTCCATCATTTTTATCATCTTTGCACCAGGTTGCATGATGTATTAAGGATATAAAAATACATTTTCATAATTCAAATCATATTTTTTCTATCCAAATCAATTAGCATAGACTCTTCTTTAAACAATTCAAAACTATTAAAAATCACCTTTGATGTTATAATGCCACAACAGGTAATGATGTGTTAGTGGCCCGAAGTTCACACCTACACGCTTGTCACCATGTGTTGAGGATAACAAAAATTCATTTTTAAAGGCACATCAGTGCGAATTTAGCTTGATGTCAAAAACTTCGAAGTCTGGCATAGCTAGAAGATTTTGAATACCTATTCTTCCATCATCAACTTTAATTTCTTTAATGATCAATTTCTTAATAAATCTATCTATTCTATCATCCTCAATTCTCCATTCACACATAACTATACCCAGTTCGTCAAACGTACCATACTTTATGAGTTCAGTAACTTACCACAATTATATGGGTTTAAGAACTTATTCTAGTCAGACCATAGGTGTCCATTCGCTGAGGGGTTCAAAACATACCATATGATTCTGAGTTATGAACTTACCATAAGTATGAGTTTTAAGAACTCGCAACTAACCTTATATTCTCTACCTATTCGTTATACACGTGAGAAAAGAATCACCTTATCAACATGCATATAGAAAATAGTGATATATCAGGTTCCAATGATTATAAATGTAAGAAACTAAGTGGGTGTTAAACCAAACTCGGCCCCTAATCAATTTAGGAAGCTAAGCGGACAATTCCCCGCCCATACAAAAAATTGGTCAACCTAACCACTATATCGACTAGGAAGCTACGTGATTCTAAAACCAAGTACAAATTCCATGCCCATACAAGGAATCATACAACTCAGCTGCTGACATGAGTCCTCAATTGAAATCTCACACATTTCTACTTTCTCTTTTCTTAAAACGAAATTTCTTTAATCCGTATCTTAACATTTATCATACTTTTCTGAGTTTACATCGTATCGTTTCATAGTACATTCTCTTTATAGCGTCAAGCTATATCATACTAATCACTTAACATATCATATGTTATTCAACAATTTAATCTGATCACGTCGTGATCTTATTTTTGTAATCATTTCTCCTTATACTTACGATCGTTTTATTTTACGATCTTCTTATTCTTCTCTTTAATCATATTATATTATGATTTTATTTGTACTTTTCATCTTATAGACATAGTCTATTTATTTTTACTTTTCATCTTTATTACTGGAGTAAGATAACTCCGGATTCTTATCCTTATATCTCTTCAAGATTTTTCTTTGAATCTTCTTTTGTCTTTCTCTTTACTTTAATGATGAATTTCCTAAATTCATCTCTTATCACTTAAACTATATTCAAGTTTATTACTTATTATCATCTCCGCGGTTATAGCCTAAGGTACCCCTACCTAAGATTTATAACCTACGGCTTTGATACCACCTATGACGCCTCCAAATCCGGGTACTTTTTACCTCATATATGGTACATCATTTCTATAACTACCGCAGAAGATATAAACATAAATTGTTTATACATTAAACTTTTACACATCATTCCCAAGGTCCTACAACCTTAACTTAATACATACCTTCAATATCTAAAAAGGTTTATAATGTTATTTTCATCAGAAAATTTAATAAATCTAATTGCACCATAATTTAATCTTGCACTTTGCCTTTGCTTCTGTCTTTTCTCGAGATTTCATCTTAATCTGAAAATTTTTATCATGATATAGCAAGGGTGAGCAACAAATTTGCCCAGCAAGTTTTAAATACAATAAAGATATATCTTGATTGTAAAGAATGAATAATAAGCTAGCTAACTTTCAACAATATAAACATTGTGAAAGAGCATGAACAAATTCTCTTAGCTGAATGATCAAGTCAATAAAAATTAATGGTCAAGCATAAACATGAACAAATTAACTGAACCAAATGGTAATGAAGGTGATCAACCTTTCATACATGATGAACATTTACAACATGCACAACGTGCGAATTAATAATCAATATAGACATGAATAATCAACAACAATTATTCACTAACATGCTTTGAACATACAACTCAAGTTTGAGTTAAGGAAACTTGCATGTACCGCTGATTACTGCTAAGCAATCTAATTTAATCTCGCATAAAGACCTATTAATTATAAGATTGATATTTCAATTAGCATAACATACCTGTTAGCTCATAATACTATTACTTTATACATAGATTATCTAATACTTAATCAAATATTAGATAGCATCTTAACACATCAGTATTATTATCATCCTTTGATAATTCTTTAATCACTATATCATATACATTATGATTTAACACTCTAATCTTATATATTATAAGTTCTTCTTTAACCTCTAATAAGTCAAATACTAATCCAGCAACCCAGATTTGCAATCCAGCAAACAAGATTGCAATACAGTAAGCAGGATTCCAAATCTAGCAACCTGAATTCAACTGCTTTATAATCCAGCAAGCCTGGATTCACCAATCCTTCAATCCAGCAAGTTGGATTCATAATCCTTCAATCCAACAAGCTGGATTCCATATCCTTTTCACGAAAATACCAAATTAACTTATTATTTTTCTATCTTTTGTCCCAACACATATACATATATTTCATACACAAAAAGTATTTTTCCATAATTTTCCAACTTCCTTTAGTATTTTTCAAAAAATCATTTTTAGTGTGTAGCTTAAGAATTTTAGCCCCGTCATGCTCAACTCTAGAATTTCCCATCTTTTGACACAATCTTATACGTGTTAACCTGACGCTTCAGTTTAAATTTTGTGGCCATCAGAGTTATGGAACTCTGGTTATAGCCGTTTTCGTCAGAAAATCACAAAAATTGAAATGGTCATAACTTGGTCATTTTAAGTCGGAATGAGCTCATTTTTGGACAGGAGGTACTCAATGCCATATATTTTCATTTCCCAAAAGACCAAAATCTATTTCACAATTTAAGTGGCAGAAACACTCCTCACAAAATCTTGGACAGTAGCTATTTTGGCATTTTTACTTTTTCGTGCTTTGTTAAAAATATTCCATACGGAAATCTACAACTCCTTTTTCAGTGATTCTACTTGGAGATGTTAAAAAACTTATCATATTATCTTCCCAAATATTTTTACAATTTTTGAATGTCAAAAAAATGACAAAACTGCCCCTACCCTTGACTGTCCAAAATAGTCTATTTTTCCTTAAAAGACACAAAACTATTTTTGTTAAATCAGTCACTACGGACCGTGTACTCAACATTTTTGAGTGCTACCACTTGGGTTTAGTAGATAACTTACCTATATAACACCCCTTTTAGACGAATCACAAAAAGAAGGAGTAGATTAAAAACGGTGGAAATCCAAATTACATACAAATTTTATGGCTTATAAACTAGAAAAATCACTTTTCTTTATTTTTGATTTCTAACTAGAATAACACGCAATATGGGTATATCTAAACATAAAACACTCATTAACAAGTATATTTATGATTTTTAAGTTTAGAAACATAGACGCTGATTTGAATTTAAACACCCAAATAAATTGCATAAACTAAGTTATTAGGGTGTAGTTATTATACCTATTTCTTGTGTTATCTTCATTCTTCAAAATAAGAGATGAACTTTGGAATGTATGAGAAAATTTTTTCCTCCCCTTCCCCTCAAGTGGCTGTCGAAAATGGCCTCCTCCCTCTTTCTCTCTTTTTCTTTTTGTCTTTTGTCTCTATTTTTCTTTCCTTATCTACTTAGAATGAGATGGAAAAATTTATTTGCAAAATAGATGAGGGATATTTATAGTAGGAGAAATGCATATATATAACATATGTATGTATATATAAAATCTCTCAAAATACCTTCCATATCTCTTTCATATCTTTCCATATCTCTTTCATATCTTTCCATATCTTTACTAAATCTATCAAATATCTTAGCAAATCTATGAAAATAACATGTGCTCATTTTGATTTTATTTTATTTGCCAATTTTGGTTCTAGAATGTATATAAAATGTTGGGGCAATTCTTTACTTGTTTGGGCTCTCTAATAATTGTTTTGGACCATGTATAAAATAACGTAGTCCAATATATTTAATTTACATAACCTTATATATTTAATTAGGGTTTTTAGTCCATTTGTTTTGGACTTTTAATAATTAATTCTACTATTCCTTTAATGTTTTGGGCATACAAATTTAGTTTCTTTGGGCCATAACAAATAACATATTCCAACACTTTTTAATATCACCATTCCCTAATATTTTTTTTAATTAGGATTTCCATGTACTTAATTATAATTTAAATCCTTACTTACATACACTTAATTTCTTAATCCAATTAGACTTGCTCTAATTAGGTTATAAAATTAATTAATTGAGACATATAAAATAAATCTCGTAGAATTAGTATATATTCTAAATACCATAATTCTCTCATCCTATAACCCTTAAGTTATTCAATTTTTCATTCCTAATATATAATTAAGATCACACTAGTTTTTTTTATTTGTTTATATAATAAACAAATATAAACCATCACATAATATTCCTATTCCTTTATTCACATATTCATACAAAATAATTTAATACATTGTGACATGTTCCATAATTCTCTTAGATTAGGACACTAGTATATTTTTAAATACCAGGACCACTAAATAGAAATAACCATTTAGGTCATTTAATTCTCATGTCTAATTTAAATGACTTATTTACATTATACAATTTATATTGTATAATTAAATTTAATTTCCTCCTCTCTCTCCATAATTTGTTTTCAAACAATTTATTTATATATTAAATATATAATTTAATATATTCAATCATTTATTCAAATATGAATTTAATTTATTAACTAGTTGATACCAATAAACATATTTACATATTGGATCTCATCTCATATTTTTACCTTACATCCTTTGGTATAATATTAAATATTATACCATTATCCATATAACATAATACCATATATCCAATTATTTTCTTTACTTTCTATAAATTGTCTTCATCATTTATTTAATTTTAGTAAATATATTAATATATTCACCACATACATATATTCTTATGAATTTATATACTAAACATATACCTCATTATCAAACTATCACTTATAGTCTATCAAATCTTTCAAGTTCTTGCTTAAAAATTTTGAAATCCTTAAAATTCATTCATAGAAACGTCAAATTCATACACTTATTTTCTGTCTAGGTTCATCTTATAACCTTTAATCCATCATTTTAAGATTTTAATAATTATCTAAATTATCGGGTTGTCACAGTTGATCTCCTACGTATGAAAGAGGTAGTTTACTTTCTTGATGATTATAAACTGACCGTGAAAGAAAGGTTACGGCGTCATGCTGTTAAACCTAGTAAGAGTTCATGGTCGATTTGACCCCTCAGTAAAAGTATGAAATGTTTTAAAGGAATTTTTATATTCCTCGTTTTTCATTCTACTTCATAATTCTTGATACGTTGTGAAGGTAAGAGAATGTTTGAAAGATTATGACTCCTTTGAAGAGAAGTTGAGAAGAAGAGTGAGCTAAAATTTTGAGGACGAAATTCTGTGAAGAAGGGGTGAATGTGATGACCCGGGTAAGGATGTCGTTTTAAGAAATTCTGAGGACAGAATTTTTATAAGGGGGAAGAGTGTAACAACCCAAAAATTTGGATTGTCCAGAATTTAAGTTAAAGAATTAGTTATTAATAAAATAAATTTTTTATTAATAATATTATGTGCTATGTGGTTATTAATTGTTCTAGAACCTAGGATGATTATAAGTCGGGAGGATTCTGTCTACGAGCTAGATTGAACGAGTAAGAATTTTCAAGACGAAAATAAAATTTTGTTAGGAAAAAAAATATTTTGGAGAAAAAGACGAAATAGGCTATTCACCCGACGAAACCCTAAGGGTTAGGGTTTGAATAACCTAAGCCTTTTCGAGAGTTCGGTATGTCGAAATGATATTTCGTCAAAAGATTTGATGACAGTATATCGTGAAAAGTTAAGTAAGTCGATAAAAGTTTTTCTCAAAAAACGTGTAGAAATCAGACGAAATAAAAATGACGAAAAGTACTGCTACGTACTTTTCACTTGTTTAACTACGTTAGGGGAAAACGTGAAGGAAAACGCTTGACATAAAAAAGTGTTTTTCAGTTGTTCGAAAATCCGAAAAATACGTAAAAGTTAATCTGTAAAAGAAAGACGAAATATCCAAAAATATTTGTATTCCGAGAATTTCAGTTTTCAAACTGTCGGACGAATTCCATAAGACGGAAGCATGAAGCTTCGTGAATAGTAAGGAGGTGGAATACTAAGGAGGTGTGAATAGTAACCGGAGGGGCAAAATGACTATTTTGCCCCTAGCATTGGTTTTCTATAAATAGGAAGCTTAATTTCATTTGTTTAGGATTTTGAAAATCCTACAACACTTGAGAGAGAGAGAGAGAGAGGTCGGATGAGAAGGAGAAGGAGGAGGAAAATCTTGCTCGTGTGCAAACTTTGTCCGACGGAAGAAGATTAAAGGATAAAGGTAATCCGAAACCTAGTCTCTTATAAATTTTCTTTAAGTTTTCTACGTTAAACGCATAACTTGATGAGAATGAGAATTAAAAGAAGTTAGGAATGGTTTCATATGGTTGAAATCATGAGAAAATGAAGAAATAAGAATTAGAAGTTTAGTTTATAAATTTCTTAAAGAAGTATAAGATTCGTAATGAATTTGAGCAATCCGAATGAATAATATGAACGATTCGATGAAATGAGTAAGGAATGGTGTTTTATAACGTCGAATTCTAAGAAAAAGTGAAATCGTAATCAAAATATCTATTAAAAATGAAGAACTAACGAAGAACGCGAAGAACACGCGAAGAACACGAAGAACACGAAGAATGTTGTTGATGGACAAATTTAAAACTATCGTAGGATAATTATTGTTGATAGACAAGTTTAAAACCATCGCGTATAAGTTAAATGCTTATTGCTTGGTTAGGAATGGTAAAAACATTCATGAAGAACGGATTAAAACTAAGCTATAACGAAGTTATGGCGAAAATTTTGTAAAAGACGAACGAGAATTAGAAAGTTAGTAAATGAACCCGAACATGTAGGATTTCATAAGGAAGTAAGAGAACATAGAAAACATGAGTCGTGAACTCAAGAACGAACGAATTCTGAGTTCGGATGACCGAATTACGGGTGAACGAACGAAGAACATTAAAAACATAAAATGAACAAAAGACGAAGATTAAGCCAATTGAAGGGCATGATAATGGATTCAGAACGATGTTCTGTCTAAGGGGTATTGAGGTACATAAGATAAGGAAGAGAATGGCTTTGGAACGACCTTGTTCTGAGTTATAATGAAGAAGTTATGGAAGCGAGAAGTAAGCGTCTCAAATAATTTCCAACACTTAGAAAAATTTTCTGAGTTTAGGGCTTGGCGCCGTAGCGCCAGCCAGGGGGAGAAGGCACTGCAGAGTGGCGCTGCAGTGCGAGAAATGTAAAGGGAACCGACGCCGCTACACCGGTGCAAAGTAAGGCATAGTAATGAGCTTTTAACTGCTCAATTACTGCGGGGAAGTGTAAGGGAATATAAAGAACATAATGTTCAATTAATGTAACACTTAATACAGTGATTTATACCTTTAGTAAAGGTTGAACAGAAAGATTAAATGAGATTAAAAGACAGAGAATTTAAGCTGTAGATTACATAACCGATATCCGGGGATTGTAGTCGTGATAAAACGAATGTGGGGGATTTTTATGATTGTGATTCTTTAGACGTTGAGTGACGAGGGTAATGAATAATATTTTGATGTTATGTTGTAGTAATGAGAGATAAGTGTAAAGCATATAGACGCTGTGAATGCAACGGTGTTACGATGAACGATCGGTCTTAGCATACAACGAATAGTATGGCTTCGACATTAAGAAAGAATAGTGAACATGGGGTTCATGTAATGGATAACGAAAGTATTAAGTAAGATACGAGTGGTATCAAGAAAGCCGTAACAAACGGTAATAAGATTAATGGAAGCCGAGATTCAGATGGAGAATGTTAGAATGAAATATAAGAGTTAAACACTTTAACCGACATGAAGGTTGAGTGTACGCAAATACTAAACGGATAGAACCTAGTCCCCGTGTATGGTTTGACTATAAGATAATGAAGGTGAATGATTAAACCATGAAAAGTAAAGAACTGAATTAAAGACAATGACGTTAACACAACGAAGCCGAGTTAATGATTAACTGGAATGATCGCTCTGAGTATACAAAAGACTATATGACTTGAACGATAAAGAATTAATACTGAGGTATGGCATTTAGTTGTCAGAAAGCCATAAGGAATAAAGAATTGACTTAACGGACGTTAAATTTTAATGGTTCGAATAAGTTAAGATAAGTTAGGTTGTGGTACAATTGTAGCCTTTGATGGTTGATGTGACGCCCCCAAAATAGGTATACATCACCTATCTTGAGTCGTCAAATACATGGTACAAAATTCAAATACAACTTAATTATATAACAGTCGTGTACAATACGACAAAACATAATCTAAGAGTTTTAATAAGAATATTGTCATCTAGACAATATCCACACTCAATGGAGTCCTCATTACATTTATTGTCACACTATTTAATAGAATAGTGAGGACTACTAGTGCTATAATCTGGACCGTAACTCCGTTCCCCGACTAGTCTCGGCTATGTTCTCATTTCCTGAAGAGAACAGTGAAAGAAAGGGTGAGCTCAACTAGCCCAGTAAGAAATATTATGACTAAGATAATGCATAATAAATTATCATTAGCCTTCAATAATGTTAAACTGATAGAATATAATAGACAACAAGTTTAACTGCAACGGAATAAGAAATCCATTAGAAAAGTCAAGTAGAACATGATATCTACTATCTTCTATGATTTAAAATGTTTTCATCAATTTTTTTATCGCTGATACTCAGCTTAATAAATAAACCACATTATCGAATCATCCCTGCACTACGGGCCAATGATATTCAATAAATCATCAATGGTCATGACTATACCGAATAATCCCTGGTCATAATCATACCAATAACTGTCCATCAATGCACAAAAGGCCACTGAGATCTTTTACCACATCATTTATAACATTATAGGTCATGATTATACCGAATGATCCCTAGTCATAATCATACCAAGTCCATCTATGCACGTAAGCCAAATATTACTTTCTTCACAATATATGCACGAGGATGATGACAATGACATAATAATTCAATAAAACAAGTTCAAAAATAAATTTTAAAGATTTATAAGTTAATTTATCCTGAAATCAATAACGTCCAAATTGTCAACATGATACTGCTTTGTGGAGTAAAATTCAAGAATGCTCAGAAGAATATTTCCATGAAAAGATACTGGATGAAGCGCAAATATCAAGGATATTCCACTAATTTCATGGAGTATAGAAGCTAAAACTTTAACCAACTAAGTATAATAGAATATATGAAACCGCAAATAGATTTTTACCCACTATGCGGTAATCCACATAGACAGATCATTTCTACAATTTAATAAGGAATGAATATGAAGGATTATTCACCATGCATGCAGTAATCCACATAGATAGGTTATTCCAACAAAATAATAAAGAATGGAATAACAGAAGAATTCACCAGGCGTGCGTAATTCGTACAGACAGGTTATTCCCGTATAATGATAAAGAATGGAACCAGGTCATGCGTAACCCGCACAGACAGGATATTCTAACAGAATAATAAAGAATGGAACCAGGTCATGCGTAATCCGCACAGACAGGATATTCCAACAGAATAATAAAGAATGAAATAACAACAGAATTCACC
The DNA here is from genome assembly GCA_016801055.1 of Panax notoginseng. Classification (NCBI taxonomy): domain Eukaryota; kingdom Viridiplantae; phylum Streptophyta; class Magnoliopsida; order Apiales; family Araliaceae; genus Panax; species Panax notoginseng. The sequence continues at coordinate 44,568,936 of CM029012.1, forward strand.
AGGAATGTGATAGACCGCACAGACAAGTTTTTCCAATAGAATAATAAAGAGTGAAATAACAACCCTTACGAGTATTGAAAGAAAATAACTCTCTTCATAAATACGAATGAAATAACACTCCTTACCTTAGAAGAAAACAGGATACTGGAATAGTGAGGTAGCAGACTTCTCTTCTTCTTTCTCTCTATAATTTTTCTCTATAATAATTGCTCTTGTGAGACTTAGTGAATTGGTGAGAAATGAAGGAAGAATGAGCTTCTATTTATAAGAAAATATAGTTTCAATAATTACACATTTTGGGGCTCAAAATATTACAGTATAATACCTCCCCCTTTTTCTCCATTTTAACTTTAGTCCTGCAAGTATTATCAAACTTGCACCACCTCCCCTAATAGTAAATAATGTGAATTAATAGTTCATTCATGTGACTTAATAGTATAATCATGTAAAAAAACTAATTACAGTATAGTACCTTTATCTATACCTCCATTTTTAATTTAGTCATGCAAGTATTATCAATCTTGTACCAACTCCCCTAATAGTAATTCACGTGAATCAATAGCACACACTTGTGAACATATAGTTATAATCATGTGAATTAATAGCAATTAATTGCTCATTTATCTGGTTAATTACCCGATTGGTCAATATAACCTCTAGACATTAATTATTATCGAAATAAATGTTGATTTCCATTAACACTAATAATTCCCCAACAATGGAACCATAAATTTCATCTTCAATCAACACGAACTTATTCATCATTAACATCATAACTCACAATATTTAACAACTAGATCATTCCAAGGAAAGAGGGGGCTTTCCGATAAGGATTTATCCTTATTGACGCGCAATTAGGTGACTGCATTGTAAGACTACATGGTATGCCATTATCCATAGTTTTTGATCGAGACTCAAGATTCACTTCACGGTTTTGGGTCAGTTTGCAAAAAGCTATGGGTACAGATTTACGATTTAGTTCGGCATATCATCCTCAGACAGACGGGCAGTCGGAGAGGACTATTCAAACTCTTAAAGATCTATTAAGACTTTGTGTCCTTGACTTCAAAGGAAGTTGGGATAAGTTCTTACCATTAGTGAAATTCTCCTACAATAATAGTTATCAAGCAAGTATAGGCATGGCTCCATTCGAGGCGTTGTATGGACGCAAGTGTCGTTCTACAGTATACTGGGACGAGGTAGGTGAAGCAATGTTGTTAGGACCAAAATTGTTACGCATGACAATGGAAAAGATTTAAATGATCTGGCAACATATAAAAACCTCACTAGATCGACAAAAGAGTTATGCTGATCTTCATCGAAGGGACGTGGAATTCAATGTTAGAGAGCATGTGTTGTTACGTGTTGCTCCATAGAAAAGAGTTACAAGATTTGGAAAGAGAGGAAATTTCAATGCTCGAATTATTGGCCCATTTGAAATCCTTGATCGAGTAGGAACTATAGCCTATAGACTCGCCTTACTGCCAAGTATGTCTTGTGTTCATAATATTTTTCACATATCTATATTACGTAAATATGTGGAAGACCCGAACCACATTATTAAGTTAAAAATAGACGAGATAGCAGAAGATTTAACGTATGAAGATGTACCTGTTAAAATCTTGGATAAGAAGGAACATATTATACGCTCAAAAGTTATACCTCAAGTTAAAGTTTTATGGAGAAACCACGACGTTGAGGAAATGACCTGGGAGTTAGAATCTGAAATAAAAATAATGTATCCTCACCTCTTCGACATAACAAGTACGCACACTAATTTTGAGGATGAAATTTCATAAGAAGGGGAGGTTGCAAGACCCCAACTTTTATGAATAAAGATTTAATTTTTCTCTAAATATCATTTTGAATAGTAAGGTGTGAAATTGTTATAATGTTATAGTTGTGAGTAATATTTACAAATTTTACAAGGTAAGAAAGTTGTCATAAAATATTCGTTTGGTCTGAGAATATTCGTACGACGACACAATCATTGGTGGATTCCACAACGAAATTACTGTCGGAGTTAGAAAATGACAGAAATAACTTTTTATAAAAATAACAGCAAAAGTTTTATCGTTAAACTGTTAAAATACCCAGTGATAAAAGTACAGTAATACGCGTAGTTACATAGTAGCATACGGTATTGTACAGTATCCTTTATTATTGATGCTTACGTGAGAAGTCACTTAGTTTTATTCAATTATTACCACAGTACTTGATGCATAGTATCTCACATTATTGATTCAATTATTGTCACAATATCATCTGCACAATATTTTATATTATTAAATCAATAATTGAGAAGACAAAGTTATTCATATTATTATTTGCATTATTAACGATCTCTAGAAAGTTCTAACGATGAAAGGGGTTTGGTCACCTAATTGTGTGCCAATAAGGAGAAGTCCTTATCGAAAAGCCCTCTCTTTCCTGGGAATGATCTGGTTGTTAATATTGTGAGTTATACTATTAATGATGAATAAGTTCGTGTTGATTAAAGATAAGAATAATAATTGACGAGTGGAAGATGTTTGTTCAATTATCCTTTTAAATTGGTGTTTGTTAATTTAGTTTTTTTTAGGATGCATAATTTTCTATGACCCATTTACCTTCAAAGGAGGTAATCCTTTAATTGGCTGGTTATGAGATTATTGGCCAAAATTTCCGAATTATACAGTATTGTTCACTGACTTATGAATAAGGGAGCTCCCTCATTGGCCCATAACTCTCAAATTCAAGTTACCCTCACAGGAGGGTACTCTCTGATTGGTTGTCTCAAATACATGATGATAAATTATGCCTGTGATTTTTTTTTTCTTATGCAGTCCGTGATTATTTTCTTAAATAGTATCTTGTCATTCTCTTATAAATAGGATGCTTAGTTTAGCATTGAAAATCACACCAGAATCAGAGAATTCTTCTTCGATAATATTGAGCGTATTTCTTTTGAGTTGAAGGAAGTTTTGAGTGTAGAAAACAGTACAAGTTTTCTTCAGGAATATGCCCGCTATACCAGTCAGAAATACTCTCCTTTTAAGGTAAGAGATATTATTTTTATTCAATATTCGTATGAAATAATATTTTATTTCATACTCTATAGTATGTAGTCACTCAGTTATATTCAATTATTGCTACAGTAATTGTTGCATCATGTCTCTCATATTATTGATTCAATTATTATCACAGTATCATCTGCATAATATGTTATATTATTAAATCAATAATTGAGACGACAAAGTTATTCATATTATTATTTACAATATTGACAATGTCTAGAAAGTTCTGTCAAGGAGAAGTTTGGTCACCTAATTGTGCGCCAATAAGGAGAAATCCTTATCGGAAAGCCCCCTCTTTCCTGGGAATGATGTGGTTGTTAAATATTGTGAGTTATGATATTAATGATGAATAAGTTCGTGTTGATTAAAGATGAAATTGATGGTTCCATTGTGTGGGAATTATTAGTGTTAATGGAAATCGACATTTATTTCGATAATAATTAATGTCTGGAGGTTATATTGACCAATCGGGTAATTAACCAGATAAATGAGCAATTAATTGCTATTAATTCCCATGCTTATAACTATGTGTTCACATGTGTGTGTTATTAATTCACATAAATTACTATTAGGGGAGTTGGTGCAAGATTGATAATACTTGCATGTCTAAATTAAAAATGGAGGTATAGATGAAGGTACTATACTGTAATTAGTTTTTTTCACATGATTATACTATTAAGTCACATGAATGAACTATTAAATCACATTATTTACTATTAGGGGAGGTGGTGCAAGTTTGATAATACTTGCAGGACTAAAGTAAAAATGAAGAAAAAGATGGAGGTATTATACTATAATATTTTGAGCCCCAAAATGTGCAATTATTGAAACTATATTTTCCTATAAATAGAAGCTCATTCTTTTTTCATTTCTCACCAATTCACTAAGTCTCACAAGAGCAATTATTATAGAGAGAAATTATAGAGAGAAAGAAGAAGAGAAGTCTGCTACCTCACTATTCCAGTATCCAGTTTTCTTCTAAGGTAAGGGGTATTATTTCTTTCGTATTCATGAAGAGAGTTATTTTCTTTCAATACTCGTAAGGGTTGTTATTCCATTCTTTATTATTCTGTTAGAATAACATGTCTGTACGGTCTATCGCATGCCTGGTGAATCATGTTGTTATTCCATTCTATATTATTCTGTTAGAATATCCTGTATGTGCAGATTACGCATGACCTAGTTCCATTATTTATTATTCTATTGGAATATCCTGTCTGTGCGGATTACGCATGACCTGGTTCCATTCTTTATCATTCTGTGGGAATAACTTATCTGCGCAGATTACGCACGCCTGGTGAATTCTTCTGTTATTCCATTCTTTTTTATTTTGTTGGAATAACCTGTCTATGTGAATTACCGCATGCATGGTGAATAATCCTTCGTATTCATTCCTTATTAAATTGTGAAAATGATCTGTCTACGTGGATTACTGCATGGCGGGCAAAAATACATTTGCGATTTCATATATTCTATTATACTCAGTTGGTTAAAGTTTTGGTTTCTATACTCCATGAAATTAGTGGAATATCCTTGATATTTGCGCTTCATCCAGTATCTTTTCATGAAAATATTCTTCTGAGCATTCTTGAATTTTACTCCACAAAGCAGTATCATGTTGACAATTTTGACGTTATTGATTTCGGGATAAATTAATTTATAAATCTTTAAAATTAATTCTTGAACTTGTTTTATTGAATTATGATGTCATTGTTATCATCCTCATGCTTATATTGTGAAGAAAGTCATCTTTGGCCTACATGCATAGATGGACTTGGTATGATTATGACCAGGGATCATTCGGTATAATCGAGACCTATAATGTTATAAATGATGTGGTAAAAGACCTCAGTGACCTGTAGTGCATTGATGAACAGTTTTTGGTATGATTATGGCTAGGGATTATTTGGTATAGTCATGACCATTGATGATTTAATGAATATCCTTGGCCCGTAGTGCAGGGATGATTCGATGATGTGGTTTATTTATTAAGCTGAGTCTCAGCGATAAAAATTTGATGAAAACATTTTAAATTATAGAAGATAGTAGATATCATGCTCTACTTGACTCTTCTAATGGATTGCTTATTCTGCTGCAGTTAAACTTGTTGTCTATTATATTCTATCAGTTTAACATTGTTGAAGGCTAATGATAATTTATTCTGTATTATCTTAGTCATAATATTTCTTATTGGGCTAGTTGAGCTCACCCTTTCTTTCACTATTCTCTTCAGGAAATGAGAACGTAGTCGGGACTAGTCGGGGAATGGAGTGACGGTCCAGATGATAGCATTAGTAGTCCTCACTATTCCGTTAAATAGTGTGACAATAAATGTAATGAGGATATTATTCTGTTAGAATATCCTGTATGTGCGGATTACGCATGACCTGGTTCCATTCTTTATTATTCTATTGGAATATCCTGTCTGTGTGGATTAGGTATGACCTGGTTCCATTCTTTATCATTCTGTGGGAATAACTTATCTGTGCAGATTACGCACGCTTGGTGAATTATTCTGTTATTCCATTCTTTATTATTTTGTTAGAATAACTTGTCTATATGGATTACCGCATGCATGGTGAATAACCCATCATATTCATTCCTTATTAAATTGTGGAAATGATCTGTCTACGTGAATTACCGTATGGCGGGCAAAAATCCATTTGCGGTTTCATATATTCTATTATACTCAGTTGGTTAAAGTTTTGGCTTCTATACTCCATGAAATTAGTTGAATATCCTTGATATTTGTGCTTTATCCAGTATCTTTTTATGGAAATATTCTTCTGAGCATTCTTGAATTTTACTCCACCAAGCAGTATCATGTTGACAATTTGGACGTTATTGATTTCAGGATACATTAACTTATAAATTTTTAAAATTTATTCTTGAACTTGTTTTATTGAATTATTATGTCATTGTCATCATCCTCATGCTTATATTGTGAAGAAAGTCATCTTTAGCTTACATGCATAGATGGACTTGGTATGATTATGACCAGGGATCATTCGGTATAATCATGACCTATAATGTTATAAATGATGTGGTAAAAGACCTCAGTGGCATGTAGTGCATTGATGGACAATTTTTGGTATGATTATGACCAGGAATTATTCGGTATAGTCATGACCATTGATGATTTAATGAATATCCTTGGCCCATAGTGCAGGGATGATTCGATGATGTGATTTATTTATTAAGCTGAGTCTCAACGATAAAAAATTGATGAAAACATTTTAAATCATAGAAGATAGTAGATATCATGCTCTACTTGACTCTTCTAATGGATTGCTTATTCTGCTGCAGTTAAACTTGTTGTCTATTATATTCTATCAGTTTAACATTGTTGAAGGCTAATAATAATTTATTCTGCATTATCTTAGTCATAATATTTCTTACTGGGCTAGTTGAGCTCACCCTTTCTTTCACTGTTCTCTTCAGGAAATGAGAACGTAGCCGGGACTAGTTAGGGAACGGATTGACGGTCCAGATGATAGCATTAGTAGTCCTCACTATTCTGTTAAATAGTGTGACAATAAATGTAATGTGACACCCCCAAATTCGACCCCCGAGTTTGATGTTCATGATCCATAATATAATACCAATTAACAATCCATACATATATAAATAGGATTACATAAGTCATTAACATATATTGTTAATACATAAGTCCCAGGTCTATTAACCTTAACATTACAGAAATACCCCTTTAGATATACAAAAAGGGTTTATAATACAATACGACATAATAATATTGTTCATCATAACTAATTTATAACTATGCCTTTTCCCTTGTTCTTATTAGCAGCACCTTCTGCAACTTCGTCCCTAGCTGAAAAGTTTTATTTATAGCAAGGGTGAGCAACAAGTTTGCCCCGCAAGTTAAAATATACAATAAATGTATATGAATCAATAAGAACAGACTATCTATTTTGATAGAATGAAACCAAAGTTCGATGAACTTTGAAATAGCTGAACAAATCGTTATTCAATAACAAGTCTTCTCGAATTGTAGGCAACGCAATAATCTGATAATGAAATAGTACAACGCTTTCAAAGTTTCTACGATAATCTATTGAATAATCAAGAATTAATTCTACGCAATAGCAAAGTGGAATGTTTTCCAGATTTATGTTGAGTGATCACACTAGATCTAGAACTTCTATTCTCGAGTAACTATCAAAGATTGGACTTTGATATACCCAGGTGTATCAGATAATCATAAAGATTAAATCATACCCCTCTGCAAGTACTTAGAGCCGGCCAACTCCTTGTACCCTATATTATGCATAATACTTAACAGCGCGCAATGGTCGAATATACGACCTAAAATGTTCCCTTTATATAAAAGGTTGTCCTTCTCAGTCTCAGAATCAAGATTTTGATTTAACAACAAAATACTGTGATTTCAAATTCTATCTACTTATCGATCTAGCCGAAACAATTGGCATCGATCTATCAATAACAATTGATTTCTCTTCTCGTATTTATCAAGTTCTAACAATTGTTCGTCTAGCCAGTATAATTAGCTAAGACATTTCTCAATATAATTTGACAATAAACAGGAATTATCTGTACTGTCAATATTAGTTTCTGCAGATATAAATACCCAACAACAGTAATTCTACGAATTTATATTTTTCGAATCAGTAATTCAATTTGAATTTTAATCATGCACTAACTGCAAATAATCAACAATAAATTTCCTGGACATGATATAATTATCAATAATTAACCATTAAAATAATTAAATGAATATAACTCAAGGTTGAGTTAGGAAACTTGCCTTTCACGTTAATTAGAGCTACACAATATAATTAACTGCGTTCGTAAGACCTATATTCAACAATGTCGGTCTCACAATTAGAACAATCATACATAACACGTAACACTATATTCTATAGTCAAACTTTTCCTAGGTACATTACCACATAGCCATATTAGTGTTTATAATCTATAAAAACACTTATCCAGTCTAACTATTTCGGTCTAGTTGGACCTCGGTCCATTTTCGGTGTTCTGGTCACCATATCCGATAATTAACACATTGATTGTCAATTAAACTTGGTCTCTAAGCTTCAATATTATTTTAGATAAATCAAATATCGTTTATAATATTTTTCAGAAGCTTTTAATAATTTATAAATAATTATTATAATTTATAATAATTTTTCAAACACTTAAATCATTTTTAAATGATTAAATTATCAAATAATCTTATTATCATTAATATTTAATAATATAAAAATATTAATGTTATCCTTGTCAAAATATTAAAGTTATTGTTAATAACCTGAAATATTTTTAAATCATCAATATTCTACTTAAATGATTTTTAAAGTAATTCAAATCATTTTTAAATCATCACCATTAATATTTAAATATTAATGAAATTATTATCCAAATATTAAAAGTCATTAATTATAATTTAAAATACTTTTAAAACATTTTTCTCATTTTTAAATAATTTTTAAATCAATAAAATCATTTTTAATTCATTTATTTAATATCATAATTAAATAAATCTAATATCATTATTATTAATTTATTAATGAGAATTCTCCAAAAATATTGAAAATTATATTTTGTAATTCCAAATATTTTCTAACACTTTATTCTTATTTAAAATGATTTTTAAATCATTAAAATCATTTTTAACTTATTTATTTAATTTAGTAATTAAATAAATCTAATATCATTAATATTAAATTATTAATAAAAATGCTCCAAAATTATCAAAAGTTATATTTTATAACTCAACATATTTTTAAATACATTATTCTTATTTAAAATAATTTTTCGTAATATTAAATCATTTTTCTCTAATTTATTTAATACACTAATTAAATAAATTAAATACCTCTAATATTTAAATAATTATAAATATTAAAGAAAAATATTCTAATTGGTCAAAAATTATTTTTCATAATTTAAAATAATTTTAAAATAATTTTAGGTAATTTTTATAATTTATTTCTATTTTTTATTAATTTCCGGAATAATAGAAATTAAAAGATAATTAATCCATCGCTGTAGGTCTTTAGCGACAGAAAGCGTCGCTGTTGGTGTTCTTGAGCTCAAGAACACTGACAGCTTCGTGTTTCTAGGGTCACGTTTGACCACGATTAATTCTCTGTGTATTGCGTTTCGGGGCTATCTTGAACCGTGATTGTGTAGTGTTTATGTAATACTACAACTATTAATCATTAACAAAATCATAACGTAACAACACAGCAAGATCAGGCCCTTCCAAATGGCTGTCAGACGGCTCCTGGGCTTTCTGGGTAACCCAGAAACCCAGGCAGCTTTAGGTGACCATTTTCCGGCCCAAATTAATACAGGTTCTGATACTTATGTTGGTGGTTTTAGGGTTCACATCTATAGTCTATATATCAAGTAACATTTTTATAGCAACATCATAGTTAAACAATCTCTCAATCTCCAGAATCAGTACGGTCAAAGTGTGTCAGAAGGCTTGTTCATACACTTTCTGGAATTTCCGGAAAAGTGATTCATGATCAGATGGGTTATTTTGACCACCCGTTAAACTCAATCCATTTGATGTTTATAGAATCTAAAGGTATTTACTTGGAGTCCATATTACAGGCTACAACATGTATACAACAACAATAACAAACAACATAACATATGTCAGATCCGTACCTTCAAAGATCTTGTCAGACCCATATTTGCACTTTTTGGGTTACCCAGATTTTTCCTCGGTCAAGCCCGGTCAACGGGTTTTGACCGTTAATAACTCCTGATCCCGACATCAAATAGCTCTGATTTCACTTTCAGAGTAAAGACCACATACAAGGCTACATATTACAACTTGAAAACAACAAAAATCATATACGAGCAAGGATTGGTGGCCACCGACATTTGGTTGTCAAACCACTTTTCTCAAGAACAGATTTTTAAAACTTGCATTTTTACTCACTTTGATGCTATGGATCCATCATGGATCAACATATAACAACTAAAAACATATTATAACATAAGATTAAACACTAAAACACAAAACTTTTCTAAGCAACGAAGATCAAAATTTAAAATTTGATTTATACCTTCTAGTTCTTGATCTAAGCTCTCCAATATGTTATTGATTGATCAAGGGATGAAATTAGGACTGATCTAACTTAAGAAATTCGAAGCTTTAGAGAGAGAGAGAGAGAGAGTTGGTGAGAGCAATATGCAAAATGACAACTTTTTGTGACTTTTTCTCTCTCTAAATCTCTTATATAATGCTTGTATTGTTGCTAGATCTGCCAAATTCGGCTGAGAGCTGATAGTTTGTGTCACACAAGTCAATATAGTAGTTGAACAACTAAAGTGGCTAGCATTTTTACAAGTTAACAATTAAAGAAAATGAAAAAGGGTATTTTAGTCATTTGTAAATTAATTTTAATGGCATTCTTGGAATTTGTCCAAACCCTTAGGGTTTGGGGTTTGGGTTAGGGTTTAGTGTTTGGACCCTTTAAGGTTTAGGGTTTAAACCCTTTAGGTTTCCAATTTAATTTCCAAAATTTTCAAATTTCGGTTTCCAAAATAGAAAATTAATAATTCTAAATTACAATTAGGATTCGATAATTATATAATATTTCCTAATCATAAAATTCAATTTTGCTAATTAGGATTAATATTCCTAATTAAAATTGCTTAATTTAGCAATTAGGGTCAAAATGTCATTAAGGTTTATAACCCACGCATTAGGGTTTTAATTACAAAAATAATCTTTCTAAATTACAATTAGGGTTTGTAAAATAGAAATTAATGTACTAAAATATAATTAGGGTTTTCTAATCATATTTAAGTTTAATACACACATTAGGCTTGTCAATTAGGATTAGGGTTTTCTAATTTAGGGTTTAGGATTCCCGAATTTAAAATTAGGGTTTTCTGACTTTCGATTAGGGTTTCCAACGGTACGTTCGAGTTTCTAATCCTAAGATTAGGGTTTCTAATCTCTTATTAGGGTTTATAATTCTTAAACCTTATCCGATCAATCATTGATCAATAAATTTCTTCGGTAGAAACACAAACTCATTAAAATAATTATTTTAATTATATTTTCTACCGAATCCCGTTCCAGAAATTAGGGTTAGGGTTTCTAAAGCTGTTAAACACAACTCTACTCTAATTTTATTAGTCAATACATAAATTGACTTTCTCGATACACGTATCACTGATACTTGTCACATAAATGATAATTAATATTAATATTAATAATAATAAAAAAATTATTCGCAAATTTTGGATTATTCGAAATCCCGAGTTATCACATGTAATGAGGACTCCATTGAGTGTGGATATTGTCTAGATGACAATATTCTTATTAAAACTCTTAGATTATGTTTTGTCTTATTTTAGACGACTGTTGTATAATTAAGTTGTATTTAAATTTTGTGCCATGTATTTGGCGACTCAAGATGGGTGATGTATGCCTATTTTGGGGGTGTCACAGTTGGTATCAAAGCTTAGGGATATGATCCCTGGCTAAAATGTGAGACAAGAACTAGGAGGAGAGAGACGGGAAATTCCTTCGCTAGTATGACCTACCTAAGTTTATTTGGTATTTAATTGGTCAGTCAGAGTGTAGGGATAATATGTGATATTTTAATTAACCCTTGTTTTGTAGCAGTATTTGAAAATGGCATCCGAAAATGTTTAGATAAGCAATGAAGCACATGAGACCGTTGAGTCACCACAGATTAATACCCATGATAATGTGCAACATGAAGACAATAATCCTCAGGTAAACAACAACGATCAAATGATGAACGATGGGACGTTCAAAGGTTTTATGCAATTCATGCAACATCAGGCGAGTGCGGCTCCTGTCCAAAATGCAGGTGGAAACACTGACAACTCTCGGACGATCACCGCTAAGCAGTTCAAGGAGCTGGGACCATCGAAGTTTTTTGGAGAGCCAAAACCACTTAAGGCGGAGACTTGGATAAAGCAGATCACCAAGATATTTGATGTCTTTGGATGCTTCGAGGAGCAAAAGGTTCCCTTTTCCACCTTTATGTTGCGAGCAGAGGCAGATTACTGGTGGGAATCTGTAAAGCGTACTCAACCTGCCACACTGAAGATGACTTGGGAAAAGTTCCAAGAATTGTTCAACGACAAGTACTTTCCCAAAAGTATTCGTCACATGAAAGAGGCAGAGTTCATTAAATTGGAGAAAAATAACATGACCGTGTCGCAGTACGAAGCCAAGTTTGCCGAGTTGTCCCGGTTTGTGTCCCACTTAGTTGATAACAAGGAGAGAATGACGAGGATGTTTCTAAGAGGTTTGAAACCCGAGATACGTCAATATCTGATTTCTCATAAGCTGTGTTTGTATTCAGATGTTGTAAATAGGGCTCAGTTATTGGAACGCGATAACGAGTCGACCCAACCAAGAGAAAGCACCCGGCAAAATGATAATACCAATAGTAGCAGTCATCGAAGCGGTGACAACAAGCGCAGAGGGAATCAACATACCAAAAATGGTAATCACTTCGGTGGTAATCATGGCCATGACAATAAGAGTGGACATTTCAAAAAGAGGAGATTCAACAATGATGAAAAGACGTCAGCACCATCACCTGTTGTTAAGGAAGGAGAACGACCGCTGGTCGTATGTTACAAATGTGGAGGGGAGGGACATATCAGTCCAAACTACGTGATGCAGTCCAAAGCGTGTTACAATTGTTGAAAAGAAGGTCACCTAGCCCGATTTTGTCGTGCACTAAAGTCAAGTCCAGCTGGGATGGAGGCATCAAAGGGTGTCCCAAACAAGACAAAATCGATAGTTCAAGGGAGAGCGTTTGCATAACCTCCCAAAAAGCGAGGAATCCGAACGAGGTAATCACAGGTAAGTTAATCATAAACTCTAGTGAAGTATATACCTTATTTGATACCGGTTCTACCCATTCTTTTATTTCTCCTACTTGCGCTCAATGTTTAAATTTGACTCCGGAGAAATTAGACTTTGACTTATCTGTGGAAACTCCGTTGAGACAAACCTTCATTACATCCACTGTTTATAAGTCTTGTTTGGTTCAAATCGATAACCGCACGTTACCTGTCAATCTTATTTCTTTGAAAATACTTGCATTTGATATGATTTTAGAGATTGATTGGTTAACTACTCATCATACTAAAATCGATTGTTTTCATAAGGTTGTTAGCTTTCATATTGCTAACCAACCTATTATGCGAATTCAAGTATCCAAACCATTAAGATCAATCACTATCATATCAAGCCATATAGCTATTCGTTTATTAAAAAATGAATGTCAATCATTTTTAGCCCATGTCACGAATTTAAATAAAAATATGTCAGATTTGACTGATATTTCTATTGTTAATAAATTTCTTGACGTATTCCCTGAAGAACTTCCTGGCCTACCCCCAAAGCGTGAAATTGAATTTTGTATCGACCTTGAATCTAATACAAAATCCATTTCCGAAGCCCCATATCGAATGGCTCCTAATGAACTTTAGGAGTTAAAAACCCAACTACAGGAATTGTTAGACATCGGTTTCATTCGTCCTAGTATGTCTCCTTGGGGTGCTCCTGTTCTATTCGTGAAGAAGAAAGATGGAAGTATGCGACTTTGTATTTATTATCGGGAGTCGAATCATGTCACCATCAAAAATATATACCCGTTGTCTCGCATTGATGACCTGTTTGACCATTTGCAAGGAGCCAAATTCTTTTCAAAGATTGATCTTCGTTCCAGATATCATTAGTTAAAGATTAAAACTGATGACATTCCAAAGACTACTTTTAGAACTCGGTACGGACATTATGAATTCCTAGTCATGTCTTTTGGATTGACTAATGCTCCTGCTGCCTTCATGGACATGATGAACCGAGTATTCAAGGAATATTTGGATCACTTTGTGGCGTCTTTATTGATGACATCCTCATATACTCCAAAACCCGTGAAGACCATGAGCAACACTTGAGGCTGATACTCTAAAAGCTTCGTGAAAATAAGCTATATGCCAAGTTGAAGAAATGCGACTTCTGGCTTGAGAAAGTTGCATTCCTTGGGCACGTGATATCAAATCATGGAATATTTGTTGACCCAGCGAAGATTGAAGCAATTCAAAGCTGGGAGCAACCAAAGTTAGTGACCGAAGTACATAGCTTTCTCGGCTTAGCTGGTTATTATCGGAGATTCGTGGAATGATTTTCTCGAATCGCTACTCCATTAACTCAGCTGACTCGAAAAGATATAAAGTTCGGTTGGAGCGAGGAATGTGAGAAGAGTTTTCAAGAACTCAAGAGAAGACTCATTTCAGCACCTATTTTGACAATACCATCTGGCTCGGAGGGATTTGTCATCTACAGTGATGCTTCAGGCAAAGGGTTAGGATTTGTTCTCATGTAATATAGGAAAGTCATAGCCTATGCCTTACGACAACTTAAAGAATATGAGAGGAATTATCCTACTCATGATCTAGAGTTGGCAGGAGTCGTTTTTGTGCTTAAGATTTGGAGGCATTACCTGTATGGAGAGAAGGTGGAGATCTATACGGATCATAAAAGCCTCAAATATTTCTTCACTTAAAAGGAACTCAACATGCGGCAACGACGTTGGCTTTAGCTGTTGAAAGATTATGATCATACCATTCAATACCATCCTAAAAAAGCGAACGTAGTAGCTGACGCATTGAGGAGAAGATCATATGCGGGTACGAGTGTGATATTGTCAACGCAAAGGCCCATTTGGTATGACTTACAAAGGATGGAGATAGAGTTAAAGACTCCAGGGACTTATGTGATGATGGCGAATATACGAGTAAAATCGACTTTAATCAATAAAGTTAAAGCTGCTCAAACTACAGACCTGGAGCTGATGCGTATGAAGAAAAAAGTGCAAGAAGGTGCTATTCCGGAAGCAAGAATCGATGAAGAAGGAATACTTTGAGTCAACTCCAGACTTTGTGTTCCTAACGATTCTAACTTGAAGTATAAAATCATGATGGAGGCGCACAACACACCGTTTGTAATCTATCCTGGGAGTACCAAAATGTATCGTGATCTTCGACATACATTTTGGTGGAGCAATATGAAGAGAGAGATAGCGGGGTTTATCTCAAGGTGTCTAACTTGTCAACGAGTCAAGGCGTAGCATCAAGTGTCAAAAGGTCCATTGCAACCACTTGAAATTCTAGAATGGAAGTGGAAGCACATTACCATGGATTTTGTTACTGGTCTTCCCAAGGTTTCTCAAGGCATAGATGCAATTTGGGTCATTGTTGATAGATTGACCAAGTCTTCTCATTTCTTACCGTAGGAGAAACTTTTACACTTGAACGTCTTGCTAGTGTGTACATAAACGAGATTATAAGACTGCATGGTATGTCAGTATCCATAGTTTCTAATCGAGACCCAAGATTCACTTCAAGATTTTCGATTTGTTTGCAAAAAGCTATGGGCACGGATTTACGATTTAGTTTGGCAAATCATCCTCAAACGGACGGGCAATCAGAGAGGACTATTCAAACTCTTGAGGATTTATTAAGACTCTGTGTCCTTGACTTTAAAGGAAGTTAGGACAAGTTCTTACCATTAGTGGAGTTTTCCTACAACAACAGTTATCAAGCAAGTGTTGGCATGGCTCCATTTGAGGCGTTGTATGGAAGAAAGTGTCGTTTCTCCAGTATGCTAGGATGAGGTAGGTGAAGCAATGTTGTTGGAACCGGATTTGGTATGTATGACTACGGAAAAGATTAAAACGATCCGACAATGTATAAAAATCTCACAAGATTGACAAAAGAGTTATGCTGATCTTCATCGAAAGGACGTGGAATTCAATATTGGAGATCATGTGTTGTTACGTGTTGCTCCATGGAAAGGAGTTACGAGATTTGGAAAGAGAGAAAAGCTCAATCATCGATTCATTGGCCCATTTTTAATCCTCGATCGAGTAGGAACTGTGGCCTATAGACTCGCCTTACAGCCAAGTATGTCTCGTGTTCATAACATTTTTCACATATCTATATTACGTAAATATGTGAAAGACCCGAACCACATTATTGAATTATAACCAGACGAGATAGAGGAAGATTTAACATATGAAGAGTTACCTGTTAAAATATTGGATAAGAAGGATCATATTCTACGTTCCAAGGTTATACCTCAAGTCAAAGTTTTGTGGAGAAACCACGATGTGGAAGAAATGACCTGGGAGTTAGAATCTGAGATGAAGTCAAGATATTCTCACCTCTTCGATATACCAGGTACGTACCCTAATTTCGAGGATGAAATTTCATAAGAAGGGGAGGTTGTAAGACCCCAACTTTTATGAACAAAGAATAATTTTCTCGAAATATATTTTTTTATTTTATGGTGTGGATTGATATAATGTTATAGTTGTGGGTAATATTTATAAATTTTGCAAAGTAAGCAAGTAGTTATATAATATTCGATTGGTTGGGAAATATTCGTTTTACTAGGGAATATTCGTACGACAACACAATCATTGGTGGACCCCACAACGGAAGTATTATCGTAGTTAGAAAACGACATAATTATCTTTTAATAAAAAATAACGTCGAAAGTTTTACCATTAAACGTTGAACTACCCGGTAGTAAAAGTACAGTAATACGCGTGGTTGCATAGTAGCATACGATGTTGATTATTGATGCTTACGTGAGAAGTCACTCAGTTATATTCAATTATTGCTACAGTAATTGTTGCATCATGTCTCTCATATTATTGATTCAATTATTATCACAGTATCATCTGCATAATATGTTATATTATTAAATCAATAATTGAGACGACAAAGTTATTCATATTATTATTTACAATATTGACAATGTCTAGAAAGTTCTGTCAAGGAGAAGTTTGGTCACCTAATTGTGCGCCAATAAGGAGAAATCCTTATCGGAAAGCCCCTTCTTTCCTGGGAATGATGTGGTTGTTAAATATTGTGAGTTATGATATTAATGATGAATAAGTTCGTGTTGATTAAAGATGAAATTGATGGTTCCATTGTGTGGGAATTATTAGTGTTAATGGAAATCGACATTTATTTCGATAATAATTAATGTCTGGAGGTTATATTGACCAATCGGGTAATTAACCAGATAAATGAGCAATTAATTGCTATTAATTCCCATGCTTATAACTATGTGTTCACATGTGTGTGTTATTAATTCACATAAATTACTATTAGGGGAGTTGGTGCAAGATTGATAATACTTGCATGTCTAAATTAAAAATGGAGGTATAGATGAAGGTACTATACTGTAATTAGTTTTTTTCACATGATTATACTATTAAGTCACATGAATGAACTATTAAATCACATTATTTACTATTAGGGGAGGTGGTGCAAGTTTGATAATACTTGCAGGACTAAAGTAAAAATGAAGAAAAAGATGGAGGTATTATACTATAATATTTTGAGCCCCAAAATGTGCAATTATTGAAACTATATTTTCCTATAAATAGAAGCTCATTCTTTTTTCATTTCTCACCAATTCACTAAGTCTCACAAGAGCAATTATTATAGAGAGAAATTATAGAGAGAAAGAAGAAGAGAAGTCTGCTACCTCACTATTCCAGTATCCAGTTTTCTTCTAAGGTAAGGGGTATTATTTCTTTCGTATTCATGAAGAGAGTTATTTTCTTTCAATACTCGTAAGGGTTGTTATTCCATTCTTTATTATTCTGTTAGAATAACATGTCTGTACGGTCTATCGCATGCCTGGTGAATCATGTTGTTATTCCATTCTATATTATTCTGTTAGAATATCCTGTATGTGCAGATTACGCATGACCTAGTTCCATTATTTATTATTCTATTGGAATATCCTGTCTGTGCGGATTACGCATGACCTGGTTCCATTCTTTATCATTCTGTGGGAATAACTTATCTGCGCAGATTACGCACGCCTGGTGAATTCTTCTGTTATTCCATTCTTTTTTATTTTGTTGGAATAACCTGTCTATGTGAATTACCGCATGCATGGTGAATAATCCTTCGTATTCATTCCTTATTAAATTGTGAAAATGATCTGTCTACGTGGATTACTGCATGGCGGGCAAAAATACATTTGCGATTTCATATATTCTATTATACTCAGTTGGTTAAAGTTTTGGTTTCTATACTCCATGAAATTAGTGGAATATCCTTGATATTTGCGCTTCATCCAGTATCTTTTCATGAAAATATTCTTCTGAGCATTCTTGAATTTTACTCCACAAAGCAGTATCATGTTGACAATTTTGACGTTATTGATTTCGGGATAAATTAATTTATAAATCTTTAAAATTAATTCTTGAACTTGTTTTATTGAATTATGATGTCATTGTTATCATCCTCATGCTTATATTGTGAAGAAAGTCATCTTTGGCCTACATGCATAGATGGACTTGGTATGATTATGACCAGGGATCATTCGGTATAATCGAGACCTATAATGTTATAAATGATGTGGTAAAAGACCTCAGTGACCTGTAGTGCATTGATGAACAGTTTTTGGTATGATTATGGCTAGGGATTATTTGGTATAGTCATGACCATTGATGATTTAATGAATATCCTTGGCCCGTAGTGCAGGGATGATTCGATGATGTGGTTTATTTATTAAGCTGAGTCTCAGCGATAAAAATTTGATGAAAACATTTTAAATTATAGAAGATAGTAGATATCATGCTCTACTTGACTCTTCTAATGGATTGCTTATTCTGCTGCAGTTAAACTTGTTGTCTATTATATTCTATCAGTTTAACATTGTTGAAGGCTAATGATAATTTATTCTGCATTATCTTAGTCATTATATTTCTTATTGGGCTAGTTGAGCTCACCCTTTCTTTCACTATTCTCTTCAGGAAATGAGAACGTAGTCGGGACTAGTCGGGGAATGGAGTGACGGTCCAGATGATAGCATTAGTAGTCCTCACTATTCCGTTAAATAGTGTGACAATAAATGTAATGAGGACTCCATTGAGTATGGATATTGTCTAGATGACAATATTCTTATTAAAACTCTAAGATTATGTTTTGTCGTATTTTACACGACTGTTGTGTAATTAAGTTATTTTTGAAATTTGTACCATGTATTTGGCAACTCAAGATGGGTGATGTATACCTATTTTGGGGGCGTCACAGTGCCCATGTAGAAGATTGAAGAATTCCTCCGTAAGATGGGACAGAATGAAGCCAAGGTGGTTCAATGCTTGAAAGATGCTCCACATTAGATTTCTATTCTGAACTTGGTTTTCTCTTTAGAAGATCACCGAAAGGTCTTACTAAAAGTATTAGAAGAAGCCCACTTGCCAAAGACAGTGGATGTTGAAAAATTCCATCATCTGGTTGATCACATCTTCAATAGCAATGTGATATTCTTCACTGATGATGACATACCTCCCGTAGGGACGGGTCATTGCAAACCATTACACATAGCGATTATGTCTTCCGGATATGTGGTTGAGGAGTGCTAATAGATGGAGGATCATCCCTAAACATCTGCCCCTATGACACATTAGAGAAAATTAACATCAATCTCAACAGGATTCGAAGCAACCATATAACCATCAAAGCTTTTGATGGATCTCAGCGAAATGCTATCGGATAGATTGAATTGCCCATGGATTATCAGTTTTAATACAGAAGTTGAGCCAGTCAGCTTCTAGGCCCTTGAGGTGAGCAACACTCACTATCAACTCATTGGGGTTCCACCTCTAAAACCCAGAGTTTCTGCCAAGGTAATGTTGGAAAGTCAATAGATAATATCCTTGGGGTTTCAACCTGGACAAGGGTTAGGAAAAGATCACAAGGGAATCAAATGCCCAATTCAAGTTCCCAGCCAGACAGGGATAGTTGGATTAGACTACACTTTTGGGTCCAGTCACAGCAACCCTCACAAACATAAACCGGTTCCTTCATCTCCAAGGCTGTTGCCTAAACCTACATGTGATAATCCTGTACGACCTTTACCGAAAGTTCCTGCCCCTGTGGTAGCTATGTTGTTTCCTAAGCTGATACCAGTTAAAGGAAAGGAAGTCCTGATTCCAGACCCAGAGGTAGAGGAAAGGAATCAAAGGCGCAAACATGATATTAAGAAGCAGTTGTCAAACATGCGCGTCTTGATCCATACAAAGGGTATGAACAGAGACATCCCAGATGATGATTGTCCAGACATCATGATCATCATTCAAGAGAAGGAGGACGACAACAGCCCCTTCATCACTGCTGTCCACCAGGACTTGACCCTTGGCAATTGGAGCATCACTCCTTGCATTTGCCGACAAGGGTAAAAAGGGCAGAAACTCCCTCTGCCCTGTAGATAGCGATAACTGCTTACTTTTGCTGTACAGTATTAGCAATTGTTTTTGTCATTGCTAGCACTTTGTATGATTAAACAATTTCATATATTAAGTGAAAGCATTTTGTTTCAGGACTTTAAAGTTAGATGTGCCTAAACTTGTTGATGAGGTGCCTATTCTTCACAAGGACTACAACTTTCATGTAATGTTGGACTCTGACTTGATGGAGATTGAACAAGAGGACTATGAGATACCTCAGGAGATCAAAGAATGGGTTGAAGACAAACCCAAGCCAAATCTTGATCAAACCACTTCTTTCAACCTCGGAACCTCAGAAAACTCCAAATAAATCTAGATTAGTACGAACCTTACTCCAAACAAAAGGAATGACATGGTTACTCTATTGACCTAAATCAAGGATGTGTTTACATGGTCTCATGAAGACATAGTCGGTTTGTCAACAGACATCATCATTCATTGCCTTCCCATCAGAGAAGGATTTAAGACAATCAGGAAGAAACTCAGGTGATTAAAACCTGAGTAGAGTTTAAAAGTCAAAGAAGAAATTGTGAAACAATTTCAAGCCGACATCATTTTGGTATCAACATACCCTGAGTGGCTATCCAACATAGTCCCCGTGCCTAAACACGGAGGGAACGTTCGAGTTTACGTAGATTATTGGGATCTGAACAAAGTTTGTCTCAAAGTTAGTTTTCCCGTACCATTCATCCACATACTCATTGACAATACAGCTCAGTATGACATGTACTCCTTTGTTGACTACTTTGCGGGGTACCATCAAATCATGGTTGCTGAAGAGGATCGTGAGAAAACTGCATTCATCACTCCTTGGGGAACCTTTTGCTACAAACAGTTGTAATTCAGCCTCATCAATGCCAGAGCTACCTATCAGCGAGCCATGATGGCTCTTTTCCATGATCTAATGCACAAAGAGATAGAAATCTATATGGATGACATCTTTGTCAAGTCCCGAAGGGAGGAAAACCAGCTAGATCATCTCAAAAAGCTCTTCAGCAGGTTACATAAGTACAACTTGAAGCTGAACCCAGGCAAATGTGCCTTTGGCGTTAAATTAGGCAAGTTGCTAGGATTCCTAGTAAGCCACAAAGGCATTGAACTGGATCCTGGAAAAATCCAAATCATCATGGAAATCCCCATACCTCAGACAGAGAAGGAAATACGGGGATTTTTGAAAAGAATCAACTTCATCAGTTGATTCATCTCCTAACTCACAGCAACCTGTGAAACCATCTTCAATTTACTAAGGAAGAACTACTCCATGAAATGGAATGATGAGTGTTAGAAAGCCTTCATTCTCATTAAAGAGCACCTAATCAAAGCTCATGTTTTGGTACCTCCTAGGGATGGTGTTCCTCTATTTATGTACCTGTCAATCAATGACAATGCCATGGGCTACATGCTGGGGCAGAAAGATGATAGATGCCAAGAAAGAGCTATCTATTACCTCAACAAAATATTTAGCAGTAGTGAACACATGTATACACTGATTAAGAAAACTTGTTGTGCTTTAGCATGGGCTTCCATGAGATTACAACATTTTCTTCATGGTCACAGAACCTATCTCATATCCCCGCGTGGATCCTCTCAAGTATGTGTTCAGCAAACCTATGTTGAATTATCGACTATCCAAATGGTAGTTGATCCTACAACAATTTGATGTTATTTACGTGACTTAAAAGTTTATCGAAGGTCAAGGAATTGCGGATCAACTGGCCTCGGCACCTGTAGTGGATTTCAAACCTTTGGAAATATATTTCTCAGATGAAGGGGTAATGACAGTTAAGTAACACCATCAGGACGATACACACCAACCATGGAAGATGTATTTTGATGGAGCTGTAAACATGGAAGGTTCTGGAGCTGGAGCAGTTCTAGTATCCATTTCAGGGGAGCAGTATCCCGTTACCATCAAATTGCAGTTTTCCAGCACCAACAACACAGCTGTGTATGAAGGCTATATCATGGGGTTGAAATTAGCCCAATCCATGGGCGTCAGACGGTTAACTGTCTTTGGAGATTCCGAATTGGTAATCAGAAAAACCACAGGGATCTATCACACCAAAGAACTACATTTGCTGCCTTACCATCGGCATCGGCAGGTTATCTATATGGCTTTGGAGTTTGAAGAAATATCCTTCCTCCACATTCCTCAAAAGAGGAATGACTTTGCGGATGCACTAGCAACTTTGGCCTTCTTAATCAACATACTTGATAAGGAAGACATACCAAATATCACATTTACCCTGCAAAAGGCTTCAGCCTATGGGAACTACATTGGAGAAGTATCAGATGAGCTGCCTCCCATCCAACACCCTTGGTATCAAGATATCATGGAGTATCTGAGAGATGGATCTACACCCACTGAGGCGAGTCAGGCTGAATAAAAGCGGATCCATTGAATGGCTATGAAATTCTACCTGAGCGGAATCGCACTCTACAAAAGAGATGCAAGAATAGGTCTTCTCATGTGTCTAGACAACGACCAAGCTCAGAGGCTTATGGATGAAATCTATGGTAGAGTATGCGGCCCACACATGAGTGTTTCTCTTCTTGTCAAGAAAATCCTAAGAACAGGGCATTTCTGGCTCTCTCTCAAGGCTGACTGTGATGATCACGTCAAGAGATGTTACCAATGCCAAATCATGGGAATGCTATCCACGCCCCTCCAAGGGAGCTCCACAATATGAGTTCACCCTGGCCCTTCTCAATGAGGAGAATGGACGTGATCGGGCCCATCGAGCCCAAAGCCAGTAATGGTCATCGATTTATCTTCACCATGATCGACTACTTCACCAAGTGGGTAGAAGCATCCTCTTCCCCCAAGGTTACTAAATAAGTTATCATTGGTTTCATCAGAAACAATGTCATTTGTCGACATGGACAACCAGAGGTGATTGTGTCAGATAATGCTAAAAACCTCAATAACCAAATGATGGAGGAGTAATGCAGTAAATTCCACATCAAACATCTCAACACCGTCATCTATTATCCAAAGATGAATGGTGTTGTTGAAGAGGCTAATAAGAATATCAAAAAGATCATGAAAAAGATGTCTGCCAATCACAAAGGATGGCCTGACTCTATTAGCCTACAGAACGTCAATGCGCACTTCCACTTAGGCAACCCCCTACTCATTAACCAATGAAATGGAAGAAATGCTCCCCATAGAGGTGGAAATGGAATCCCTCAGAGTGTTGATTGACTCTCAGCTGGATGAAGACCAATGGTTACAAGATCGGTACCACCAATAATCTCTAATAGATGAAAGGCGGGCCATATCCATCTTCCATGGTCAGTTATACCAACAGAGGATCGCTAGATCCTATAACAAAAAAGTCTGGCTACGACAATTCAAAGAACATGACTTGGTCTTAAAGAAGGTTCTTGACAACCAAGATCAATCTAAAGGAAAATTCACCCCAACTTGGGAAGGCCCGTTTATTGTCAAGGAGGTATTGACAGGAGGAGACCTCAGATTACAAGAGATGGTTGGCGATGAATTTTCACAACTCATTAACTCGGACACCGTGAAACGGTACTATGTCTGAAGTTACCAGCAAACCAGTATCCTGGTTTTGGATCACCAGATCCCCATTCAATTCAAGTTTTGAAAACCTTTCTCACTACATACAATCTTCACCACTTCAGTTTATCCCACTCGGGATCAAACATTTCACACCGTCAGTTTGTCCCACTCAGGATCAAACATTTCACACCTTTAGTTTGTCCCACTCGGGATCAAACATTTCACACCTTCTGTTTATCCCACCAGGGATCAAACATTTCACACATTCAATTTGTCTCACTAGGGATAAAACTTTTCACATCTGTAGTCTGTCCCACCAGGGGCGAACTACACAGACATGATCTCCCCAATACACGGGAGTACGTAGGCATCCATTTTTATGGTTCGGTCTAACTACAGAAAAAACAAAAATAACAAAAAAAAATATCTCTATACCCTTTTCACCACTTACAACTTTGAACCTTTTCACGCTAGGTTCGAACTATACAAACCTGATCTCCCCCTTCTCAATGGGAGTACGTAGGCAGCCATTCACAGTGCGGTCTCACCCCTACCAAAACACAAAAACTTGTCAATGGTACTGGGATCATCCTTCAAACCTTCAAACCACACATCATCGGCTTATACCAAAGGGATGGAACTGCCTGGCCTCCCCGCATAAATGGGAGAATCGGCGACTATTTAAGCTACAGTTGAGTCCTCAAAGAGAAACACCAATCCATAAGAAATGGAACTACCTGGGCTCCCCAATACAAATGAGTACCGGCGACCATTTGTGGGGCGGTCAACCTTAGAGAGGAAAGCGACAATCCTCTCCATAACCATATACAAAAACCAGTCCCAAGACTCCAAAGGGTAGGGAATATATAGATCAACGATCCATTCTAAAAGATCCTTAGACATCTCAATGTCCATCCATTAAGGGGGAGTTTAGAATACATTAAGATCACAAGCCCTGGAGAAACATGCAACTATCAAGCAAGTAACAAGGCATAACTAAAAGGGAAGTGACACAAAATATATTTCCTTGCCATATAATACTATTTGATATATACACTATGTCCTGTACATAACAAAAATGGCTAAGCTAGTATGTGCAGGAAAATCCAAGCTAATGTAGAAACCAGTGGATAAGCGCATTATCAAGTCCAATATGGCATCCCTCTTAGAAGAAGGGGGTCACTTTGTGAGCTCCTGCCTAAGGGTAACGACCCGAGCCAAGAGATCCACAGCCATCTACATGGTGACACTATGTTCATCAATGAACATGCTCATCTCTGCAATGATATCAGTAATATGGGACCTCAATGCAGTACTATCTGTAATAGCGGCATCTCGGGCAGATATAACACCATCCCGCTCAATAACAAATCATCTCTAGATGATCTAGCCTCGTCCTGCTCAGCAACATTGGTGTGTCTATGAGCTAAATCATCAACTCTCTCAACTAGAGCGACATCTCTACCAAAAAGAGTTGTCAACATCAAGGCCCTAGCCTGATCCCTCTCAAATGTCATCAAATGTAGACTCAGCTCTAAATACTCTACAGAATATGGAGTCACGATAGCATGAATACTAGGGGAATTAACCAGAACTGCTGTCAACCCAGCAAATAGCTCATCCTCAGTGGGAGAATCAGTGTCCTCCACGGGCTCCCCACAGTCAGAATCAATCTCCAGCTCTATTGATACAACCCCAGCTGATGTAATATCTGCCTCCAGCTATGCAAAATACTCTATGGAACAACCTGGATGGCTAGTAGTAAAGTTAGCCCTCTCACACTAGGCCCAACAGGCATAAACCCTGAACAAATCCTCTACTGATAAAACTCAAGATGACAAATGCTGACCCAATGCCCCGTCGAAGGGATGAACATCCTGAAACTGGTCAAATTATGCCATAACAGCTAGCGGATGATAAGTGGTCACACCCCTCAAACTAGCCAGAGGAAGATAATCCATGCCAGATGCATGAGTGATGAAGCTGTAGGGAGAACTAAGCCCTGAACACGACAGGATATCAAATAGACCCTTGATCCCTGCCAAGAAAACTGACCAAGAAGCAGCGTCTGTACACTCCGCCGGCTAAAAGGAGTAAGACATGGCTATCTCATGGGAAAAACAATATCCATGGCATCAGAATGTGCTAATCGGTCTCAAGTGTGTCATGAACCACACATATAATAAGACCAAGCTGCCTGTAAATACCCCTGTAAAATGCATGTGGTAATACGTGGCCAACCTCAAGGTCTCTGCCACAATCATCGGTAAAATGGTATGTCCCTCCCGAAGAGCCCGCACTGCCATAATCAAGATGATGTCTAAATGGTCCATATACAGTGGCATGTAAAAATAAGCCACTACACACATCAAGAGTACATCTACTCTGGCAATACGCCAATCATCTTCCGACGTGGTAAAATCCCCGTTGTGTTGTACATAACTGTCCAAAGAGCCAAATCTGTCAATCAAAAAATATATGGACACTACATGCTTTGAGGAGATCCCATCCAGGGAAACTTTGTGCCTCAAACCAGTGAGGGTCATAAACTATTAGCTCATATCTCCTACAGCCATCCGAGCGCAAGACCTGTCCAACAGCAAATCTGTCGATCGCTCGTACTCCTCTAAGGTAGGAGTCAACTCCTGGGTCTCAAATCGGAACACCTGCCTATCCGGTACCCAGTGCTCCAGCATGCCCTCTACAAAACCCAATGGAACCTAGAACATCAAGAGGGTCACAGAGTGTCGCAACTGCTGGTCTAATGTCACCCGATCTGGGGATGACAAACTATCTTATCACGATCTTAAACAGGAGGTTACCAATACTGGTGAGGTATGATTAATGCGGCTAACTGTCGATGAAGACATCTATAGGGCCATGTCATAAGACCATCCAGGGGTCAATACTAAACATCTCTAGACATACATATACATAACATAATTTATGTATGATAAATAATAAATGGCAATATGATGTAGGGAATGGAAAATAGTATATATACATTCCTAAGTACATCATCATCTAAATACACCATCTTTGTATACAGCTGGAAAATATAGGGAAATGGGGCACAACCGCCCAATAACTAATAGAGGCCTGTCAAAAGATATAATGAGAATGGGGCACAGCCACCCAATATCTAACAGATGCCTATCAAAAGATATAACAAGAAATACATAAGAAGAAGTCAATAGTGTTGATGTCTACATCATCCAACCTATCCATCTGATGTAACTCATCCTAAGTCACTGGATCTCCACCAAGAGGGATATCAGGCTGATACAACAGAGGATATGCACCGACAAAACTATCTAAATATGGGCCACCTAAAGGGCCAGCCCCTGAGTTGGAAGGATCAAAAGAATCCACCTCGGAAGGATCTCTGCCCAAATGTCGGATGAAAAAATATGCCCGATCCAACTGCTAGGTCAAGCTGTCAATCTGCATCAAATGAGTAGGCTCTCAGATGCAGGCAATCCAATAAGCCATCATGACGGAGCCAGGAACCATATCCCCCATAAACTGTGTGTCGCGGGTGGGAAACTATTTAATGATATCGGCTATCAATAACTCCAACTGTAGGCAAGAATGGGTGAAACCCTCAGCTACAGGAACCTCCACCAGCGTGGAGTGATGCCATTGTCGTCCCCGTGGATAGGTGTCTAAGCCTAATAGGCTAATGGGATGCAAACATGGAAGACTCTCATAGGCCCAAAACTTCCAACATAAAATCAAGCATCTTCAGTCAGTCAACACTCTTAACCCGTACAAGGGAAATCAATAGAGAAATACTCACCAGTAGGAATTGGTAAAATCCTAGCCAAGCCTTTGTCAAGCCCTGCGAGCGCATGCGCATTACCCTGAGGGTATAGGCAATGGTATAGGAGCCCCAATCATACTCTCACATATGATCCACCTCATGTGTGGCGCTGACTAAAGTGAACGACACCATGGAAGAGTTATCCGCCAGGAAAAAACCTCGGAGGATGACCAGGAACAATCAGGTAATGGCTCACTCAACACCCCACTCATGGCATCTACACTCAAAGGACTAGTGCAGACTGTCCTACCTCTAAGTGCCTCAGCCTAGACTCGTAGCAAGGATCTGATGCCAATCGAGGAAATGTTAGCCACACAAAGGCACTGGCGCCCCAAAAAACTCTATACCGATGATAAACTATAAATCCATCGACGTCATCATCACCTCACAATCCAGCAAATGGAGATACTGAGTATGGTGAAATCAGCGCTCAGACAATGTCCTGAGGTAACCCCATGGACAACGAAGGGGAAGGTTAGAAATGAATGCCTCAAAACCCCAATCATGCACAATCTCTCGGTACTTTTGGTGAAGAGTTTGGTACAGAGAGTGTACACTTAACCAGTTCCCCCGAGGCTGCATAAAGCCGGGAACCTGCATCACAAATGCAAATCAACATCAGAACCCGTGCTCCTCATCAATAGTAAAAAGGAATACCAAACACAACTTTACTTCGTTCGCATGCAAATAGATCGAGGGGTGGCAACTCAAATCATCCAGAAGCTTTGGATTCGTTACATTTATGGTTGGTAACTCCCTGCGAGGAATAGAAGCAGCAGGAGCAGGAGCCGCAACCGGTACTCATCCTCCTCATCCTCAACATTTGGCACATTAACCCGGATATGATAAATCACTAACTCTGTTAATCGACGAGGCTATTGGGTTGGGCAAGGCTGAGGCACATCAGAAGCTCTCCTCCTCACACCTGAAGAGGACCTACGGGAGCTACTCGGCTGGTCTAGAACCATATATCTGGACATAAGTCTCCAAATCACCTCAGAAAGGGTGTGGTAAATTCTAACCTAGAGCTTTTTAAATGCATTTTATGTTTATATGCATGCATGCATTACTTTTACATACGTCTTCAGTAGAGTTAAAAACGCATGACTATTCATTGCCTAGACTCATTGAAAAATTTCACTAGAGTCTCCTTTGTAAAATGGACTATTCACAAGCACATAGGCATGACTTGGTAGCCATTCAGTAGCACACCAATCCACAGTCATAAGCATCATATATGCATAAAAATATCGAAGTCATAATCCATAAGGGTAGCCTAATTACCAGGATTACTTTATTTTACAACCTTTGCTCATTTGTCCTCAAATAGGATAAGAAATAGCAGAAAAAAGGTGTCAATTTGACTACTTCAAAAGTCAAATTTTTTTACAGCAATATGTTCAGCATGGTTAAATACTAACATTTACTATGTTGAATATTTTTTATCAAGTTATATGAGCATGCATATTCACTACTATGTGTTTAGAAGCATTTCATGTGATAACTCATTTTTCAAAGATCAAAATTGGAAAAGAAGACATGCATACATTACCAGGATAGTGTAGAACACTTGTATGGTAACAGATTTTACAGAAAATGGCCTAAAGTCAGCAGATCTGAAGACCTCTCGGATTCTCTGTGTGGCTTCACTTGAAAATGACTTGTGAAAGGGAAAGCTGCCTAAAGTAGACCCACGGATGGCCATGAGTTTACCTGCGGCTGCCGCAGATCCCCCTGTGACTATCCCAGATGGTCCCCACCCCTTGTGGCTCGATCTAATTTGAGTTGCAAAGAAGGTCTCACAAGCTAAAAAGTTAAATCAGGAAAAAAGACGCTACACGATTAAGAGGAAAAGCCTAAAATCCTGATTTTCAGAGACCAAACTGCGGGTTTACATATCAACCATTGGTATTCGTCTAAACACAGGGTTCACAAAGTCAACGATCAAAGCTATTGAAAGCTGCCCTTGGTAATACCTCACAAATATCTGATGCCATCACAAGGGTTATAATTACAATCACAACCATACATCTTGTTAAGAATCCATTCCTCGTGGGGATTCCCTACACGTTCATCTGTTGAAGGACATTTCAACGAAGATCAAGCATCCTTGACGTTATCAATCGTTGGCAATTAAATCCAGCGAAGCATCGAAAGTGTTTCGATGATGTTAGCCGTTGAAGCACATTTCAGCGAGGGTCAGGTAACCCTGACGTCACCAATCGTTGGCAATTAAATCCAGCAAAGCATCAGGGATGGTCCGATGTTGTTAGCCGTTGAAGCACATTTCAGCGAGGGTCAAGCAGTCTTGATGTTATCCGCCGTTAGCAATTAAACCCAGCGAAGCATCGGAGGTGATCCGATGATGTTAGCTGTTGAAGCACATTTCAGCGAGGGTCAAGCAGACTTAACGTTATCTGCCATTGGCAATTAAACCCAGTGAAGCATCGGAGGTGGTACGATGATGGTAGCCATTGAAGGACATTTCAACGAATGGCAGGCAGCCCTAACAACACAAACTACTGACAGTAACTCCAATAAAGCACTAACAAGACCTGGCGATACAAACTAGGGAAAACCATCCTCATCTAGGAGAACCGCTGATGGAATATATTATACAAGTTTTCGTCAGACAAAGCGTAATTCCCCAAAAATATCTCTAACATGAGAAGAACATCTGAGGTGGAAAGTCTGCGCTGAGGGTTAAGGACTTTAGTGATAACCCCAATGTCAACATCCTCTAATCTCATCCATGGAGCAGCCTCCATTCCTTCATACACTCAGCATAACATTTGCATCATGTTGCATTACATTACATCATGATTATCTTGTCACATTTCAAGTATATAGTGGTCTTTATCCTATCCATGCCATTACATTGCATGAATATGATAAAGAGGGGCATCTGTAGACACTCAAAATTTTGTATTCCTGTTACTAACCTTACAGGAGGGCAAAATCGCCTTTCGAAGACAACCCTAGAAGTCAAATCAGCTCAATCCCAAAGACAATCCCAGGATACTTAGGTTTCAAACTCGGAGACAACCCCGAGATATTCAGTTGCAGTCCTGGAGATAACCCCGGGAGATTGAGTTCAAACCTCGGAGATAACCCTAAGGTATGCAGTTCTAGTTCCGGAGAAGTAAGTTTTAAACTTAGAGACAACGAGGCACTCAGTTCCAACCTCGGAGATAACTCTGAGAGGTCAGGCACACCTCAGAGACAACCTTGAGGATATTCAGCACCTACAACAGTCGAATCTCAGAGATAACCCTGAGAAACAACTACTACATCAGCACAGAGCCAGAGATAACCCCGGTGAGGAGTAAAATCATCATTTTGCCACCTCGATACTCCTTTCACGTCGTCTCAACAACATTTCAACCCACATTTTCTTACAGAAGTGTCCCACAATAACCATAGCTCAAAATCACGAGTGATTACTACACAAGACAGTACACCAGATAGAATTTGAAGACTTGAAGATCTTGTCATGGACCTATCTTCCCAGCTTCGTACAACCTTTTATCCTATGTCAATGTGTAGCTCTCGACAACAGCATTCCAAAAAGGTATAATACACCTCAATTGGATGCCCGAATTGAAAGTTATGAAGGTTCGAGCGGACAGCGTGTTGCACGAGTGCACGTACTTCGAGATTGCAAGACCCACATGGCCCGGGACAACCTGGGTAGCTGCAGGTAGACCGACGACTGTCGCGGGTAGACCCGCGACCATCAGTTCTATAAATAGAGGCCTTAGGTTGGCCATTTTAAGAAGAAAAAAGCGAGAAAACTCTGCCCATTTTAGTTCATAAACACATCTAGAGTGCTTTAAACTGAGTGCTTCCTTTTTCTAAACACTTGTGAGCTCGTGTTTTATGGCATACTGAAATTTAATCGGTGGAAACAAACTTTTTAGGCGTCAAAAGCTATCTGAAGTCTTCTTGGCAGCCCATTGTAAGATATTTTAGATTTTAAGCTTTTTCCCACTTCTGTATATATATATATATATATATATATATATATATATATATATATATATATATATATATATATATATATATATATATATATATATATATATATATAGTCACGTTGAGAGTCGCGTCTTGTGGGTATGCCCGGATCGTCGATATGTGGCTTTTATTACTTTTATATATATATAAATACTTATATATATTATTACCAAAATATATTATATAATATATTATATAATATAATAAATATATATATATATATATATATATATATATATATATATATATATATATACACCTCTTTCTATATATATATAGATAGAGAGAGATAGAGAGAGAGAGAGAGAAAGGATCCTGTCCGGACTCCCGGACATGCTTAAAATACGGACCAGTAATTTTTATTTTATGTTTTGCTTTTTTTTAAACCAACTAAAAATAAATAAATAAAACTTTATAGAACTGGACAGTCTGTACAGACATGTTTTGTTATATGTATCCAAATCACACCCAAAACACTGTATTATGTAAAAATTCCAGTTCTATAAAATATTTAAAAAAAAATTTAGTTGTTTAAAAAAAAGTCTGTATTTTATAAAATCCGGGATCTCGGAGGTATATATATATATATATATATATATATATATATAGAGAGAGAGAGAGAGAGAGAGAGAGAGAGAGAAAGGATCCTGTCCGGACACTCAGACAGGCTTAAAATACGGACCAGTAATTTTTATTTTATGTTTTGCTTTTTTTTAAACCAACTAAAAATAAATAAATAAAAATTTATAGAACTGGACAGTCTGTACAGACATATTTTGTTATATGTATCCAAATAACACCCAAAACATTGTATTATGTAAAAATTCCAGTTCTATAAAATATTTAAAAAAAATTTAGTTGTTTAAAAAAAAAGTCTGTATTTTATAAAATTCGGGATCTCGGACTGGATCCGGATCCTACATACATACATACATATATATATATATATATATATATATATATATAGGGATTCCATCCATGGACACTGTTCTAACAACCCCTTTTTGGACCGTTGATCAACTTCTTGGAAGGCTGAGATTGAAACATAAATATACCAAGCCGGTACAACTTGTTGTGTCTAAATACCTACTTCTATTTTAATACAAGGGCCCCACATAATCAACATGTTGTCAGTATAGTTCAACAAATTGAATTTTTAATATTAAAAAAGTCTAGCCAGCACAGCTTGTTCCAGCCTGGTATTTGTTTTTTACGCATTTCTCCATTACATGTCATGACTCAGCACATTTGGTTAACTTAAAAAAATTAAAAAATGTTCGGCCGGTATAGCTTGTGCCGGCTGTGAATAAAAAAAATAAAAATGGTCAGCCGCAAAAAGCTGTCACGGCTTGCTATTAAAAACTATAAAAAAATTCCCTTCGCCTTCAAAAGAATTATTTCCAAAAATTTACTCCTAACAAGATTCGAAATAGAGAACTCTCGCTTCAAACCCTCGTCCTATGACCACCCGAGCACTACCACGGGCCTAGCTACATATTTCTCACAAGGATTGGTCTTTATAATAAAACATTACATTTCCCCCAAAATCGTACAATAAGACATTTTCTCTTGTATTACGATTCATTATTCCCAAAATCTATATTATTATTCAATAATTCTTATTATTCTTATTCTTATTACTATCTATTATTATTATTATTTAAGTTTTGATGATAAGAAATAAATGCCTTATTCTTATTAGTCTTAGTCTTATTACTATCTATTATTTTTATTATTATTATACCTTTTATTGAATATGAGAGTATGATATTCATGTATTAATATTATAAAATATAATATTAATAATTATTTTTAATATTAATATAAATAATGTGATTATTAATATTAATCCGAATAATAATATCCATACAGTTCAACCAAATAAATATATTATTTCGTATTAATAAAATGAAGTGGTTATATGTGATTAAATAATATTAATATTAGTAAGTTATGAATTTGAAAATCCCATACAGTTCAACCAAATAGATATTCTTATTCACATAATGTACATGAGATAACGCTAGAACATTTTCTATATCTCAGAGGCCGGAAGTATTCTTGCTGATTTCTTGTAGAGCTCCCACACGATGCGGTAACGAAAGACCGTGACATCTACCAAGGACCACTTCTCTTCGCAAACATCAACATTGGCCCTAACGAAATCGTCAACATACTTGCATACAAAAATGCCACTGTCTGAGTTGTTGTGTTGTTTCGGTTGAATCTTTGTTACCTGCACAATAGGATTAACGCTGGGCCACTCATGCATCGGATTACCATTCCGCAAACAAAATGGTATCAAATGTACCTTCATGTACAAAGTAGTTGGTTAATAATTTTATAATATTAAAGGACATTATAAAAGTAATATATTTTAAAACTACACATACCGCAACTTTAACGAATTTTGAGTACATTTCCTGTAACTTCATATGCTTGGTACCATTGTAGTACGGGTCAATGATCGTAACCATCCAATCTTCAACTGAGAATAGGAGCAAGACAAAATGGCTTTGATGTGTACTACACACCGGCATGAATATATAATGGAATTTGTGTAAAGGTGGGCCAACATCTTGGTTCACATATGGATTGCAAAAACTCCATGCATGATTCTCTTCAGTTGGGGGCACATAGCTCTACCCAAGATGCATGAAGAATAAATTCATGAAAGTAAATTGGGCCCACCTTTGTATTCCCCGTGACTTGTAGTATTCCTCTCTATCTCGTAGCAACAACATATAAGCGTCGAAGACATGCTCGAAAATCCAATTCCCAGGCCCTAAGGAATGCAATGCACTGTGGTCTAAATCATATAACTGCCACGAATGTGACAAAGGATATAAATTCGCTTCCGAGGCCACTATGTTTCCAAACATATGTTTATTTATGAATGCCTCCTTCCAATCTTTCAATTTTTTGGTTAATGACCCTTTTTGTCCATAAGAGATGTGATCTCCCGCATCTTGTACCTGATTGAGACCCAAATGTACATTATTGTTACATGGCATGCCATTTTTATTTATAAATATGAATATAAATAAAATTAATATGCTTTAATTAAAACCATCACTATATATACCTTAGTGAACCAGCTCCTATGACGTCAGAAAGTCCCGCAAAGTCAGAGGTGGTTGAAATGTAACACTCCTCATAGGCTTGGGAGGTCAGAATGTAACACTCCTCATAGGCTTGGGAGGTCAGAATGTAGCTCTCCTCTTAGGCTTGGGCGGTGGGAATGAAGCTCCCCTCATATGCTTGTGCAGTGGGTATGTAGCTCTCTTGTACTGCATAATCAGTTTGTTTCCCAAACCCTTCATTGAATTGGGAGAATTGGGACTGTGGTCCTAAAATTATGGGACCCCCCTGTCGAGGTATTTGTTCCCCTCTTGCTTCGAAGTCGTATAGACCATATTGGTAATCCCAATTGTGTTTGTGCATAACCAACTCGGGAGGCATCTGAGTAAGTGCTGAAAATTTATCAAGTAAAGACTTTGCACTCTCAACCTGTCATGTAAGATGAACACAAGCAAATATCAATAACACTAAATATGAATAAATGTAATATTAAGTTTATACTCTATTATATTATTATTAAAGAAGAAGATAATTTATACCGTTTGAATCAGGTGTTGTTGGTAGTAAATGGCCCGAGGCTCATAACAACTGTCATGGTTCCTTGCCTGTCGAAGTCGGTGGATTTTCCAACTTGTAATTTTCCTATACCATGCCGTGTAATCATCTACCGACACAAAATTACAAATTTCATATTGTTGTCCCTCGAGATGATCCATGCATGCCTCCCAAATCGAGATGTATTCCCCTCTCAAGGCCATGCAATCCTCGACATCAATAAATTTAAACTTTTTCTCCTTCCTAAGGTCACCGTGGTTTTTGGTTGGGGATGGTATACCTTGCATGAACCCAATCTGTCTCATCACAAGGTCCGACATCTAGAATTCCACAATATCAAAGTGGATCAAGGGGACCCTACCAGATCCCAACAACCTCCCTTCAAAATTAAATCCATTGATTACATCATCTCACATCATGTAAGGCCGCCAAACCACATTCCACATAGTGATTGATGAGTGATTAATCAATGCGCTATAATC
Organism: Panax notoginseng; assembly: GCA_016801055.1. Classification (NCBI taxonomy): domain Eukaryota; kingdom Viridiplantae; phylum Streptophyta; class Magnoliopsida; order Apiales; family Araliaceae; genus Panax; species Panax notoginseng. The sequence continues at coordinate 44,604,803 of CM029012.1, forward strand.
ATTTGATGAGTGATTACAATGAGTTAGTGAGCAAAGCGGCTTGCTCAGTTCGAGGTTACAAAACTGTTCTTTAACTGAATGCACGAGGAAAAGCGTTGGTTGACCAGTATGATCCGGATGAGAATATTACTGAACTGGCAGATGATAACATTGATTGCACGGTTGGAGATCCAAATCATGATATGGGATACGATAATGACGACGAAGATGCAGAGGTGGAAGCATAAGAAGAGTTTTTGTCGCCTATTATTTCTCAGACAAAGGGCGGCAAAAAATAATCTAGATTCAAGAGTGCACTCGAGAAAATCATTCCTTGTAAGCCTCATCGAAAATGTGCAATTTATGGCTTTGAAACCGACGACGATAAGCGAAATCATTATCGGGTGCTAGGGATTCCTGAGCCAAAAAACTAGGCGTCGGTTGTATTATTTATGCTATGTTTTTTTATATTTTATGAAAATGAACATGTAATCTGTACTATTTATGTTAATGTTATGCAGTAGCAGTATTGGTATAATCTGTACTTCTAATATTGATAATCACATTATTAATATTAATATTAATATTAACATTATATTTTGTAAAATTAATACATGAATATCATACTCTCATACTCAAATAATAATAATAATTTATATAATAATAATAATAATATTAATAGTGATAATAACAATAATATTTAATAATAATAATATTTAATAATAATAATAATAATAATAATAGTAATTATTATTATTATTATACTTAACTGCTTTTATAAATTGAAATAAGTAAAATAATTTCCTGAAATGTCTTGAAAAATTATCATCATTACTTATTAAACTAATTGTACTTGATATATTTTCAAACTCAGAACTTACGATAAAATTGATTTCATGGAATTCGATGGACAGAGTTCATAAAGGAACATGGCATAATGTAAGAAATGACGAGGGTTTAATATAAAGACTAATCCTTGTGAAAAATGAATAGCTAGGCTCGTGGTGCTCGGGTGCTCATATAACGAGGGTTTGAAGCGGGAGGTTGCGAGTTCGAATCTGTTTAGCAACGAATATTTGGAAACAATTCAAGGGAATTTTTTTCAATTTTTTATTCCAAGCCGCGAAAGCTTGAACCGGCTAACATTTTAAATTTTTTTTTATTCTCAGCCGGCACAGGTTGTACAGGTCGGCCTATTTTTTATTTTTTTATGTGATTTTGATGTGCTGAGTCATAACATATAATGGAGAAATGCGTAAAAAAATTAAAAAAAATACCCGGCCGGTACAAGCTGTGCCGCCTGGAGAATTGACATATAATGGAGAAATACGTAAAAAAAAAAACCCGGCTGGTACAAGCTGTGCCGGCTAGACTTTTTTAATATTAAAAATTCAATTTATTTAACTATACTGACAACATGTTGACTATGTGGGGCCCTCATATTAAAATAGAAGCCCGTACAAGTAGTTATTTAGACACAACAAGCTGTACCGGCTTGGTATATTTATATTTCAATCTCAGCCTTCCAAGAAGTTGATCAACGGTCCGAAAAGGGGTTGTTAGAACAGTGTCCATGGCAACCGATTGCCATGGATGGAATCCCATATATATATATATATAACTGTTTATCAGCCTGCGGGTTAGATTTGCCTAACTCTGGCTATTTCTCACTTTAATCGGTTCATAATGACTAAACTGGAATCGTTGAAGCTGGAATGCTTAGATTTACTCAAATCTAATTCATTTTCTAGCTTTTGGTATGGGCTAGATTTATCTCAATCTAGCTATTTCTCACATTAGCCGGTTCATAGTGACTAAACTGGAACCGATGAAGCTGAAATAGTTTCGATTTATTCAAATCTAGTTCATATTTTAGCATTTGTATATATTGCTTTATCATGTGAGCCTAGGAATCATGTAATCACAGATTTAGTTCCTGAATCTAGATTCGGTTCCCGTGATGGAAATTTTCAGCTGCAGCCAACTTGTAAATTATTCACGGTGTCTGAATTTCCTTAGATGGCTCTCATGCCCACAAGGAGTTCGGCACTGCTATGTATTTTATTTTCTCGAAGATGCTTCGCATCTCAAAAATAATAAAAGTAATCCAGTCGAACACATAATAAAATGGAAGTATCGAAGACCTCAATTACTATTGAGTATAAGGGTTTGAAAAACCTATTTCTCAAAACATCACTGCCATAACTCGTTAAAATTGAACTTTTATACAAAAGTCAAACCCTTTGTATATAAGTGCAAACGATGAATAACACTACTTCCAGACAACTGCACATAGACCTAAAGACACACACATTCAGATAAAAGTTTAAATTAAAAAGTGGTGGTAACCGTGTTAACACGGAAGTCAGGGGGTGCCTAACACCTTCCCTCTGCTTAATCAAGCCCCCTGACCTTAACGAATTTCTATTTTGCAGACCAGTTAAACAGTGTCACATCACTATTTCTTTGTGCAAACCTTTTCTCGGTTGAGTTGGTGCAACCATTTAAAAATACCAACTGACGACTATTACAGTTAAATCGTCGACATATACATGTCGGGCCTTTTCAAACTTGTTTTTTCAAAAAAATATCACCTAACATTAGAACACCAAAAGACAAGAATAGAAAGGCACAAATAAAAATCCCGACGTCGACAAAGGGTTTGTTATTATTAGTCTCATCTTATTTAGCGCACATGCACACACACACACACACACACACACACACACACACACACACATATATATATATATATATATATATATATATATATATATATATATATAATACTAGCATGCATATTATAGAATACTATATTCTACCCGAATTGATTATGAACTTTTATTCTAGTTTGGTTCACTAGAGCCACCAAGTGAACCAAAAGGTCAAACCCTAAGGTGCAAGAATAAATATTTAAATATAACTATTACATTTAAACCCGGGCTCCATTACAAACGGGTCTTCGAGCCCTCCTTTCTCCTTGATTTCCAGTTCTTCAAAAAATTCTAACTAATCATATTACACAAACTATTTAATTTAAATAGAAACCTTAATCAGCAGTCAGGGGGAAGTACATAGGAGAGATATAGAATTTACATCAAGAAGAAAACCAAAAAAGACGAGGTACGCATACCCTATTTAATAAAACTCATTCATTCAAGCATCTAACCAAAATAAATTCAATCATATTGGTCAATAGTCCATAATCAACCTCATTTATTATCATACATATTATCATATGTATCAATAAATAAAACATTCATCTTATGAATTAAAATCATTCCATACATATATGAATATCATTTAATGGGTAATTTTAAGTTGCATGAAATTCAATTTCAAGATTAAAATAAACTTTTTATTTTAATTATAAAATTATTAAGAATATTATATATATATATATATATATATATATATATATATATATATATATATATATACCGAAGGAACAAGATACAACTAAATAATAAACCGTTTTTTAAAATAAATTTTATACAACAAATTATGCCCAATAAATTATTCTAAATACATATCCATACATATATGAAATTAAAACAATTAATAATTCGCATAAAGTTTGGCTCTAATGCCACTGTAAAAGTTTTGTGAATATCAAAGTAGCAATCAAATTGCAAAATTAGCGAAAGCAAAATAAAATCAGATTTTAAAATATTTCACAAACAAATTACCCGGATCGTCCTTTATGCATATTATTAATTAAAACGAAGAACAAGAAATTATGGAATCATACCCTTGTAGATACGAGCTTCCATAGGTACGAGTTTAACTCCTACTTCTCCACGATCTCCTTGAATCTCTGGGTAGATTCTTTCCTTTGATCAATGTTAGCCACCCAAGTGTATGGCCTTTAGAGGTGAACCACCAAGGAAGAAGAATTTTCAAGAAGTTGGTATTGACTCAAACCCTAGTTTTTTATATCTGTATAAAAAAGGGGCGTACTCTCCAACTATTGGAATCACATATATTTGATATCTGATATAAGACTCGTCTTATAAAGATATCAGGTAACCCTATTTAATTAAAATACGGTATTATTTTTTTAATTAATAAACTCCTTTAATTAATTGGGCTCCCTAATCTTATTAGGGATAATTAATTAAACTCCTTTAACTAATTTTGCCTCTTAATCCTTTTAGGAATAAATGAGAGTACTTATATTAAATTAATTTTTAAACTCTTTTAGAAATTAAAATAATAATAATTATAATAATATTAATAAGACTCCTCTTATTAGTTTATATTAAATATTTCCAAAATATTAAATAATAAATATTAAGCTATTTAATTTATTCTATCACCATAAATTAAATTAAATATACTTAATATATTATTATGATTATGCCATTAACTTCTTAAATAATTATTTTTCCTTTTATAGTGTGACCATTTATGTTCTCCATGTTAGACCGGTTGTGAATAAATCAATTAGAACAATTCTAATCTTATTTAAATAAATAAATTAAACTATTAATTTATTTAAATAAATAATATTTATTGTACAATTGGGATAAGCCTCCTTAGCGATCAACAACTTTCTAGATAATATAGATTGTAACATTAATCATAAAAGAAGCTTTGAGTAAATAGTTACTATACAATTCAATTCTTTCACCATACAATGTCCTAATTAAATATAAGACATAGAATTACTGTCAAGTCTTATTTTATTTAATTATATGTATTTCTATTCTCAAATGCACAACTCCGAATAAATGTAAATTATAAACTACTTTTTAATTTCATTCCACCTTGGCTAAGGATTCTTGGGTTGTCATTTATCGAATCACATATGACATATCTCTTCTTTTACTAGAAATGGTAGATTCTATATTGATCATTCATTATCTCCATATATAACTTATTACACCCAAGTATACCCTTTGATATACCCTAAGGGTCTTAAGGAATAAGTCGAAATGTAATTCATTATACATAAGATACTATAATGATCTCAAGTCTAAGTATCATTTGTACTACTATCACTACAGGAATTCCTATTGACAGGCAAGTAAAACTCTATTAGATATTCCATAGCGAGTCACGTTCAGTGAACTTATTCTCCAATAAGCACCTACATACTTGCTTTAATGTCTCCACACAAATGATCATGAGCTCAATCATTCTCATCCAATGAGAAAGCAACATATGTATCAATCTATCCGGATTCACTAATCCCCTTTTTAGTAATCCATTGATTGATAATATTTTAGTTTTAAGCTATCTAAGAATTTAGATCTCATTAGCATGATCTCATCATGACTCTAAAAGTATTGCTTAAAACTATGGGTTTATCAAATATTATTAAAACAGCACCATGTAGATAATTAAATGTCTTTAATAAATAATTTATTTATTAATAAATAAATAAGATTGATTACAAAGTATATGCTTTATCATCATATTTGATTGGCTTGTATACATACTACTTTCACCACATAGCTTTCATACATGTATACAACCTCAGTTAACATCTAGACATCAACTTACAATCAAATTTAACAAGAGATTTCCATGAAATTCAAGGAATTTGAAATACTTTGAAGGTAAGAGTATAGTTTAAGAAACTATCTCAGTTGAAGCTTACAAATAGAAATTCTTCCAATCTCAGTTTGCTTAACCTCAATTAATAGACTCACACTATATATGAACATAGCAGAAAAACTCAGTAACGTGAATTGAGAAGAAGAGCTTGACATTTATAGAGAGTTTATTGCCCAATTTTGGGTTTTACACAATGAATTAATCCAAGAGAAAGAAGAAGAATCCAATGGTTTGAGAGGATTTGGTGAAAAGAATTCACCCACTTCTTCTCCTCCATTCTCCTCATCATCATCACAGCTAATATAGTCACCATGTGCAGACTTAATTTTACTTAATAGGAAATAGGTTACTGTTGAGCACTATTGAGTCACTTAATCTGGGACAAGGAGTCTGTTTGGTCTGTAGTAGCAAAATGGTTGCTAATATACCTAAGTTTTAATTCCTTTTTGGCTTACTAGTTCACATTTTATAACTTAATGTTATTTCTTAGACTTTAGTCATGGAAACATATACACATAATCATATAATCCATGTACATCGAGTCCTCATAAAATAATAATTAATGTAGATGAAATAATGTAGTTAGGTCTTATTAACCTAGTATTCTCCATAAATATTATTAGTACAAATACTTCAATATTATAACACTATCCAATATTAAATGTTTATTTTTCTAACATTCAATTTCCCCACCCCCCCCCCCAATTTTTAAGATGCACAGTTAATTAACTATTTTTGTATTAAAATGTCATACATGATTTTATTGTGCTACTTGGTACTTCATACCATTAAATTTACTCTTATCATATGATTTTAATAATGTCACACATTACAATAATGTTTAATATAATATCCATACTAATAACCAACTTCCAACCTTTGGCCACTAGCGCAGCTGCGCCAATTTGTATTGCAAGAAGGGCGCAGCTGCGCCGGTCCCTGGCAGTGCCAAACTTGTTTAGCTACATGCCAGTTCCAACCTTTACCACCATTCCAATTTCAAATAAAATGAATTAAATCCCAAATTGATCATACTACTAGTTAAACATCCTAGTCATTCTTCATGTATGAAGTTACTCATAATAACAATTAATAACTCTTTCTCTAATTAAATTGTTCCTCTATTAATTCACTTAGTGAATTTTTTAGCCCTTCATTATGCCACACTAGGCAATTCTTATAAGCTTTACGTTAAGCTCTTCACCAATCTCACCCAATTACCTTACTGTCATATAGTTCTCAACACTTAACTTAATTGAATAGAATCTATATAAACCATGCCACAATAATATTTAATTATATTCAAATAAATATTCGACTTTTTATTAATATAATTATTAATAATATTCAAAAAATTCTCAGGTATTACATCCTCCCCCTTTTATAAAAATTTCGTCCTCGGAATTGGTGTAAGATTACATAAATAGATGGGGATAATCCCTCCTCATTTTATCTTCTAATTCCTACGTAGCCTTATCGGCGTTTTGGTTTAGCCAAAATACTTTTACATAAGATATAATTTTATTTCTTAAAATTTACTCTTTCCTATATATTATTTATACAGGAAATTCCTCGTAAGTTAGATTCTTCTCTACTTGAATCAGCTCATAAGATATCACGTGCTTATAGTCAGGCCTGTATAGATGCAACACGGAAATATGAAACACATTGTGAATGTGTTCTAGCTCAGGTGGTAAGGCTACTTTGTATGCCACCTTGCCAACTCACTTCAATACCTCAAATGGTCCTATGAACATCGAACTCAACTTCCCTTTCATATCGAATCGTATTTTCCCCTTCCAAGGAAATACTTTCAAAAACACAAAACTCCCGACTTCAAACTCGCGATCTTGACGGGGCAAATCCGCATATTTCTTCTAGCAATCTTGTGCAGCTACTAATCTGGCTCTTATCGTTGTTGCTACGTCAGTTGTTTGTTGAACTAATTCTGGTCCTAATATCCTTCGTTCTCCGATTTCATCCCAACACAATGGTGTTATTCACTTTTTCCCGTAAAGAGCTTTGTAAGGTGGCACGCTGATACTCCAACTATTATTGTAAGAAAATTCCACTAAGGGCAAGTGGTCGTCCCATCTCCCCTTGAAGTCCATCACGCAAGCTCTAAGCATATCTTCTAACGTTTGTATGGTTCGCTCACTCTGCCTATCGGTTTGTGGATGATAAGCAGTACTCAATCTTAATTGTGTCCCCATTCTCTCTTGCAAACTTTTCTAGAAAATTAATGTGAAGCACGAATCTCGATCGGAGACTGTCGATATCGGCACTCCATATCGCAAAACTATTTCCTTTACATATAATTTTGCCAATTGATTCAAATCAAAATAAATCTTTATGGGTAGAAAATGAGCTGACTTCGTTAGTCGATCCACGATAACCCAACTAGCATTGTAACCTTTTTGTGTGATTGGAAGTCCTTCCACAAAATCCATCGTAATGTGCTCCCATTTTCACTCAGGTATTTCTAATGGTTGAAGTAGACCACTCGACCACTGGTGCTCTGCTTTGACTCATTGACAAGTAAGACATTTACTAACGCACTCCGCAACCTCTTGTTTTAGATTGGGCCACCAAAAGTGTTGTCAAAGATCTCGGTACATCTTCGTACCTCCTGGATGAACAAAATACATCATATTATCTGCTTTGCGCAATATCTCTTCTCTCAGTTTGGTTACAGCTGGCACCCACACTCGACCCTCAAATCTCAACATACCATCCTTATGCATCTTGAACTTTTCTTCTTCATTTTCTATTATCATCTTCCTTATCTTCTCACCTTCATCTTTCTCTTGTTACTTAGAATTAATAATTCCTAATTAAAATTGCTAATTAAGCAATTAGGGTCAAAATTGGTCATTTGGGTTTCCAACTTCCGAATTAGGGTTTCGAATAACCGGAACCGAAATTAGGATTTTCAGAATCGGTTTTTAGGGTTCTTGTTAATCGCTAGGGTTTTCTAATCGAACATTGACGTTCTTAATATATACTTAGGGTTTGTTATAGATATCGTTTATCTGGTCAACCTTTGACCCTTAACCACATCATGTACACATATACATAGAACATATTCACGTAGTCACTTAATCCTGAATAATTCACCTAAATCCTTCACAGAATTTTGAAATCCTCAAAATTTCATCTTAAAAAATATCAAACGCATACACTTATTTTCTATCTAGGTTCTAATTTTGAACCTTAAATAATTTAATTAAAATTTAAAAATATTTCAAAATTCTCGGGTTGTCACATTCACCCCTTCTTCTAAAAATTTCGTCCCCGAAATTTACCTTACATGTTACACCTTACACCATACACCATACACCATACATCATTCATCATACATTCTCATCATCACATGTTACACAATACACCTCTCACAGGAGTAAAAATTTTGAAATTTTGCTGAGGAGTCATATAGACTATTTGTCTGTCATTTTCGCAAAGGTTTTATGGAAATTCATTCGCAAACCGTCATAACTTACAGACACAAAGGGTGATTAGCATGATATGCCCTGTACTGGCCAAGTACTGCTGGTCGGAATAATTTATTCCTCTTATCCGCCTTAGGCGCACAAAATTTCTTACCTCAGTCTTGTTGGATTCTGCACCCAAACAATTTGGTTCGGAAAATTTTTTTCAATGAACACTTAGAGTTTTCATAAACTTTAGTCTAGCTGAATCGAATAACATAGACTCATATCAATAATTCAATTCAATCGAATTTTTTAAGTGTAGCCAAACCCCGTTGGCAAATTAAAATTTTTGAGAATGACGCCATGATGTCGTACTGTATTAACAGTCCGTTTGAGGATGCCGTTATTATATGACTTTGTCATAACACATCATACAATAGTGGAATATCGATTTTAGATCAAATTCAACACTAAGTATTCCTGTATTTACAATTCTATCAACTTTTTATCATCTCTGCACCAGGTTACATGGTACATGAGTGATAAATAAAATATATTTTGATATTTCAAATCATTTGCGTCTAACTAAAATAAGTAGCATAGACTATACTTTAAACCGTTTCAAAAATGATTACGAGTCTACATATTTTTTTAAAGGCACATAGTGCATATTTAGCTTGATGTCAATCATTTTGAAGTCTAGTATAGCTAGGAGTTTCGAAAAACTTATGTCTCCACTAATAATCAGTTGCTTAGTAATCTATCTGTTCCTATTAGCCTCAATACTGCATTCACACACAACTATGCCCAGTTCGTAAAACCACACTTATGCGTTCATTTACTTGCCACAATCATATAAGTTTAAGAACTTGTCCTAGTCAGACCTTTGGCGTCCATTCGCTGAGGGGTTCATAAACATTTCATATAACTATGAATAAAGAATGTCACATAAGTATGAGTTTTAAGAACTCGTACTTAACCTGATATTCTCTACCTATAACCTATCTATCTGTTATACACATGAGAAAGGAATCACCCTCTTCACATGCATATAGCAAATAGTGCGACACAAACATTTCAATGATTATCATTATCAGAACTAAGTAGTTGTTACACCAAGTATAATTCCTTGCCCACACAAGGAATCATACAACTCAGCTGCCGACATGAATCCTCAATTGAATCCCCACCTAACACTAACCCTCTTCTCAAAACGAATTTCATTCAACTCGTATTCATAATCCTTTCCTGAATCTATACCAATTAATAGTACAACTGTCACCCAGCAAACTTGCTGTAACTTTTCAATCATTCGCTTGATCCTTCTCCATACTATAACCTTATCTGATCACGGAGTGATCTCATCGTATACATTACGATTCATTTCTATATCTAGATCGTTTTGTTTTACGATCTCCTATCACTTCACTTTTAGTCTTTTAGACTCTATCTATTTCTCACTTCTGTTCAACTTTATTATCAGAGTTAGGGAACTCTGTATCTTATAACTCGTCGAGATTCATCTTTGAATCTTACCGACTCAACTAACTCTATGTGAGTTAGTACTTATCTTAATCATTGCGGTTATTAGTCTCAGGTATTCCTACCAAAGGTTCATAACCTACAGCTCTGATACCAATTGTGACAGCCCCGAATCCAGGTCCCAAATCACCTCGGATCCGGTTTGATTATTCTATACAACTATTATTATATTTGCGAAAGATATAAACATAAATTGTTTATACATTAAACTTACACACTATTCTCCAAGGTCGAGTAACCTTAACTTAATACACATTACATAACTTACTTAACACATAACCTTAAAATACAACACTTATACAATTTAGCTGCACACATATCCTAACGCTGGAACTGTCTTTAACCTTTTCTTGTATCCAACGCGTTCGTCTTAATCTGCAATGTTTTATCATGATATAGCAAGGGTGAGCATAAGGATTGCCCAGCAAGTTTAAATTTAATAATATAACAATATATCATGATTGAAAGAGTATGAACAATAAGCTGGCTATAATTCATCAATATAATTGAGAACTAGCACGAACAAATTTATGACTGAACAAGTATTATACATGAACAATTATATCTGAAACCAACTAGTAATGAAGGTGATCAGCCTTTCATACCTGACTTATACATGCAATATGTACAGAGTACAATTCATGGCAACCAACAATGATTAACCATAAGCTTATCCGAATAAAATAACTCTTAGTGGAGTTAAGTAAAAACAAACTTGCCTGAACCGTTGATTACCACTATGCAATTTATATAGCTTTATCCGAAGACATAATATTAGTAATATAGATCTCCAATATTAGAATAATATTATCACAATATAATACTAGTATGTATATATATATACACAGAATAATCTAAACACATAACACATAACCTTATCAGTCTACAACACATATAAGACTCGGTATCAAGTCAAACTATTGCAGTCTGAGTTGAACCTGACACAAAACTGACATCCCGACGGTCTAGTCGGACTTTTATCGAGTTTAAGTTCAATTAAACTATGCCTAAACACTTAACAATTATCTCAGATAATTTTATTTTCAATCAAAATATTTTTCACAGACTTGTAATAATTTTTAAATAATTATTACCATTTATCGCAAATTTTCAATCATTAAACACGTATTTAACTAAATTAAATACCACATAATTCTTTTATCATTAATATTTATTTATCATCAAATATTAATGAAATACTCAACATAATATTATAATATATTTATAATATATTAAAGTATTTTTTTAATGCCTTCAAATTATTTTTATATGATTTTTAAACACTTAAATCCATTATCCAATAATTGCTTTTAATATTAAAATATTAATATTTTCATAACAAAATATCAAAAGTTATATTTTATAACTTAAAATATTTTTATAATCCTTAAATCATTTTTATATGATTTATAAATTATTAACTCTATTTTTTCTTAATTTATTTAATATATTTATTAAATAAATTAATTATCATTAATATTGATAAATTAATGAATTTCATCACAAAATATTAAAAGTCACTGAAAAATATCTTTAAATATTTTTTTATATCATAATATTATTTTTCTTGATTTTTTATGAATTAAAACTATTTTAAAATAATTTATTTAATATTTTAATTAAATAAATTAAATATCATTTATATTCCAAAAATATTAAATATTTATTAAATATACTCTAAATAATTAAAAACTATTTTTCAGGCTTTAAAATAATTTTTCATAATTTATTATGTATTTTTAATAATTAAAAACTATTTTTCTCTAATTTTTAAATAATTTCCAGAAAATTAGAAAATAAATTAAATAGAAACCGTTGCTAAAGCGCCCTATAGCGACAGACCCGTCGCTATAGGTGTTCTTAATGTTCTTGGGCTAAGCCCAGTTCTTCAAAGTCAGCTACCAGGGTACCATATTTGACCATCAATAGTTCTTTGATCATACGGTTTCTGGGCAATCTAATGTAATATGCTTGTAGTATTGATGTAATACTATAATATACAGCAAGTTTCATAGCCAATATACATCAAATCTGCAAGATCTAAACGACAGAAAACCTTGTCAGACATGTTCTTCAATTTATGGGTTTTCCAGAAATTGAAGAACAATCGAGGTGCTTCTTTTGAGCCACTAAATCTTTACTTTCAAAGCTTGGCTTAGGTGATATAATGGTTCCAGTATGTAGTATATACGTCAGTGTACAATCCTATAACAACCGATCAACATAACAACATTACATACTCATGATCTGAGCCGGTCAAACTTACTGTCATGAACGTGTTCTTGAACTTTCTGGGTTTCCCAGAAAAGTTCATCCGGCTGATGGTCAACGGTTGTTTGACCAACTTTAATTTTGTTTCTACGCACGATCTAAATGTTATAAAGGCTTGATATTATAGTACTTATACCAGACTACAACCTGAAAACAAAAACGTGGCCAAACCAGCAAAGAACAACAAGATTCAAGGCCTTAAAAACGTGCCAGACGAAATCTGGAAATCTGGGCTGCCCAAATTTCCAGTTTTCGTGGTTGGTCAAAGGATTTCGACTGCTCATAACTTTCGATCTAGACTTGCTATGACCCTGATTCAAGTTGTAGAGTAAAGACCACATATCATAGAACATATCCAAAACATAAAACACACAAAACATCTAACACATAAAGATTTAAGGCCACTGACATATGGTTGTCAGGCCATTTCTTGAACTTTTTCCAGATTTCTAAAAATGCTAGATTCGTGCATCTAGATGTTATGGATCCATGATCCAACAACCGAGATCACTTATAGACACCTTCTAACACAACTTTAGACAATCAATTACAACATCAAACATAAAATCAAGAGATTTCAAAATTTAGGGTTCTTATACCTTCTAGCTTGGATTTTGATTTCTGATCTTTGATCTTGTTCTTGAATTGATACTAACTGACCAAGGCTTTGTTTCTCACCCTCTCTCACACTAAGCTCCCGAATTTTAGAGAGAGAAGGGCTTGGTAGAAAATGAAAAATGTAAGTGGCTTTCTCTCTCTTTAATCTTATAATTTGATATGATTCAATGTATCTAATGTTGCTAGTTGGCATACCTATCTAATATAAAATAGATATAGAGCACATGGGATAAACATTAGGGTGATGACTCACAAGATTTACAAAATCTTTTGCTTAAGTTTAAGAAAAGGGCATTTTGGTCTTTTTCCTTTTAATTTTAATGGCATTTTTGATATTTACCAAATCCTTAGGGTTTAGGGTTTAGGGTTTGAACCCTCAAGTTTTGCAATTTAATTTCTAACATTTCTAAATTTTGGTTTTAAAAATAAAAAATTAATATTTCTAAATTATATTTAGAATTTTCTAATCATATTAAAATTTCTTAATCAAATTAAATCCTGCTACTTAGAATTAATAATTCCTAATTAAAATTGCTAATTAAGCAATTAGGGTCAAAATTGGTCATTTGGGTTTCCAACTTCCGAATTAAGGTTTCGAATACCCGGAACCGAAATTAGGGTTTTCAGAATCGGTTTTTAGGGTTTCTTGTTAATCGCTAGGGTTTTCTAACCAAACATTGACGTTCTTAATATATACTTAGGGTTTGTTACAGATATCATTTATCTGGTCAACCCTTGACCCTTAACCACATCATGTACACATATACACAGAACATATTCACGTAGTCACTTAATCCTGAATAATTCACCTAAATCCTTCACAGAATTTTGAAATCCTCAAAATTCCATCTTAAAAAATATCAAACGCATACACTTATTTTCTGTCTAGGTTCTAATTTTGAACCTTAAATAATTTAATTACAATTTAAAAATATTTCAAAATTCTCGAGTTGTCACATAATTACTGTTTCTGTTATTGTTATCCCATTTTCTTTTCCCTAGATTACTTCATCCACAACTATTACTCCCTCCACGAGTATCCCCCCAATATTCTTATTCTTCTTTTCCATATTGTATTGGCTTAATGCCTCGTTACCTCCCTTAGCAATGATCGCCTTCTCCAATAATGTGGTGAACGAGTCAATTTGAGGAACTGACACCTGATTGAACAACCAAGGTTTTAATCCTAGTTCGAAGCACCTAACTTTCCTCTCTTCAGTGTCGACTTGATGCGTTATAAATTGTGTGAGCTCGTTGAACTTAGCCACATACTGCGCCACCGTCATCTCTACTTGTTTTAGTTCTAGAAACTTCACCCCTATCATATCCTACATGTTTTCTGGAAATAATTCTCTAAAAACAAGGCCTTAAACCTTTCCTAGGTTATAATTCTGTCTCCCGCTCTCTGTTGGTTGGCTTCCCACCAGTAGTTTGCTTCACTCGTCATCATATACGTAGCGAACACAATTTTCTGCTCTTCACCTACACGAGTGATGGCGAAGGCTTTATCCATCTCTTTGATCCATGTCTGGGCCACGATAGGATTGGTAGTACCCATGAATTTTGGAAGTCCTACACTCCTAAAATCCTTAAAGTTCATAATTAGAACTGCTTGGGGATTGAGTGGTACTGGTTCGTTGTTTCTTCCTCGGAGGGCCTCCCCTAGTAAATCTACTAGTCGTTGGATAGGGTCTACTTGCTCTCTCTCATTTTTAACTGACTCTTTCGGTGTCACTGGTCTACGCCTGGGCGGCATTTTTTGCATCACAAAATTTCATTCTTATTATTTAATTATGTTACTTAAGTATTCTTCATAGAAATAGGGAAAAAAATTTCATAACACATTCTCTGAAATAAGAACATTTATATTCATATGCCAAATCATTACATCGATATGATCATTCCTAGCGTACTTTTATAAATGTCAACATCTATCCCCCTAATATCACAAAATATGGGGAAATGTTAACATACTACCCCTCTAACATGAACCTCATTGGGTTTACATAACTATCCCAAATCTCACGCAAAAGATTGGAATTATATATAAAATATACACGTCAACCTACACTACTGGACACTTAACCAACAAGCTATCCCAACATCCCGCGCTCCACTGCGCTCTTGTACTCGACTTGTGTCATGCGAGCCATCATTTCTCTGCTCAAAGTGTGACGGGTCTGCCCTTGTTCCGCCAGATAATGGTATATATCATTAATCTACCTCTCCATAGTCGTGCGAAAAGCGTAGCTCATATGGTTCATCTTCCTCCTCTTACACCTCACCTCATCTTCTAAGTCTCCTACCCTATCATTGACTTCTTCCCAATTCTCCTCAAAATGAATCATATCCATAACCTCCA
The DNA here is from genome assembly GCA_016801055.1 of Panax notoginseng. Taxonomy (NCBI): domain Eukaryota; kingdom Viridiplantae; phylum Streptophyta; class Magnoliopsida; order Apiales; family Araliaceae; genus Panax; species Panax notoginseng. The sequence continues at coordinate 44,620,568 of CM029012.1, forward strand.
TCTCCAGCTATGTACGAAGGACCTCCTTCTCAGCTTTCTTGCTTATCTCCCTCTGCTCAGACTCTTCTAGTTTTCCTGCCAATTTTACATTCCTAGCTATCGATTGATGGAAAAGGGTTCCCATTTGTGCGTCTGCTTCCTTGCGATATGCAAGTTCTACCTCTAACTCGTGCATCTCCAGCTTCCTCTTATGGTCTTTATCCCTCAGCTGCTGTATTTCAGTTTCTCTCTCTTGAGCTCGGGTCTCTAGTTCCTCTACCGACACTCGAATTCCAAAATTCACTCCTCGTATTCCCCCAACATCCAATCCCCGAATGTAGCCTCGTCAAAATCTTCCACGGGCTCATCCTCCATGGGATCTTCCTCGGAATCTGACTCTACGACCACTGACTCCATCTCTTCCTCATCATCCTCGTCATCTATAGGGGCTACTGCCGAAATGGGCTACGCTATCAGAGGTGCTTTACATTCTACGTGTTTGTCACGAGGCTCCTCCTCTACAACTCTGCTAGGTCCTCCCAAATCCGACATCCTACAACCATAAACACAAGGCAACAAACAACAAACTCCATTAAAATATAAAAATAATATATAAATTCATTGTATAGAATGAAAATATATTTCATAATGTTACTATATCTCTATGAAAACTCTATATGAGTTTTATCTCCATCTATCCTCTAAGTTCTTCTAAGGTTATAGTATAAGGATTCTCGCTCTTAAGGTTTATAACCTAATACTTTGAGACCAACATGTGACGCCCCCAAATTTAGACACTCATATCTCGAATTTGGTTCGTCACGTACTATCTCTAATAATAAATCAAAGTCTCACACAACGGAAAAATAGAATAATTTATATTGCCATAACATAAATAATGTGATAACCCGAGAATTTATACTATTTATAAAATCTAAATTGATTAATTAAAGGTTTAATAATAAGACCTAGAGTAAAAATAAGGAATGGATTTAAAAAATTTTATGTGAACGACTTATATGGTTTTGTGTATTGTTATATGTGAGTAATTGTATATGAATAATATGTGTTTATTTTTATTTTTTTATTATAAACAAATAGGAGAAGCTAAGGTAACCTAATTATAAATTAGGAATGGAAAATTGAATAACTTGAGGGTTATGATACGGGAGAATATTAGTCTATAAAATATATACTAATTCTAAGAGATTTAATTTTTATATCTCAACTAATTAATTTTATAACCTAATTAAAGCAAGTCTAATTGGGTTAAGAAATTAAATGTGTATGAGTAAGGAATTTATGATATAATTGAGGAAATGAAAACCCTAATTAAATAATTAGTGAATTGTAATATTAAGAGTATTGGATTATATAAATTACATGGCCCAAAAATGTTTAGTAGAGAGCCCAAACATTTTTTAATTTGAAAGCCCAAATGAAATATTGGATGGCCCAACTTTTAGCCCAAGTGGGAGAAGACTTTTTGGACATTTAATAAATCAAATAAAACAATAAAAATAAAAATAAAATAAATATGAGGAGATAAAGGCCATATGGCTGGCCACACGGCTGGACACACAAAAGGGAGAGAAAGGGGGGTGAATGAAATGATTTCTTTACTTTATTTGGTCACCAACTTTGCTTAGGTGTCACTAATTAACTTGGCAACTTTTTTTTATCGAAGAGTGCAAGCAACAATATAGTGATTAAGGAAGAGAAGAAGAGATGAGATTGGGGGATGTATGTAGATATATAAAATATATTTATACATAAATTACTAACAAACAAATAAAACCCATTTTCTCTTTCATTTTATTTCTTAAATTTTGCTAAGAAAACCAAAGAGAGAGAGAGATAGAGAGAATAAAGGGACCATTTCGACAACCCTAAAGAGAAGAGAAAAGGAGATTTTGATCTTCATACACCCAAGATCCATCTCATATTTTAGAAGGAGAAGAAGGAAAACTAAGGTATAACAAAATTTCTACTTATGTAGTTTAATTTCCTTTTTGGGTTGATTTGATTTTTGACAATATGAAGTTATGATCTTAAGGTTTAAAACCTTAGATCTATGTGTTTATGAGTGTTTCATATTTAGATATACTCATATTGGGTGTTGTTTTAGTTAGAAATCAAAAGTAAAGAAAAGTGATTTTCTAGTTTATAAACCATAAAATTTGTATGTACTTTGGATTTCCATCGTTTTTGATCTACACCTTTTTTTTTGCGATCCGTCAAAAAGAGGTGTTAGATATGTAAGTTAACTACTAAACTCAAGTGGTAGCACTCAAAAATGTTGAGTACACAGTCCGTAGAGATTGATTTAACAAAAATAGTTTTGTGTCTTTTAAGGAAAAATAGACTGTTTCGGACAGTTAAGAGTAGGGGCAATTTCATCATTTTTCTGACATTAAAAAATTTTGAAAAAATTTGGGAGGATACTATGATAAGTTTTCTAACATCTCGAAGTGGAATCACTAAAAAAGGAGTTGTAGATTTTCGTATGGATTATTTTTAAGAAAGTACGAAAATCTTCCTTTTCCAAAATAGCTACTGCCCAATAATTTGTAAAGGCTGTTTCGGCCACTTAATTTGTGAGAAAAATTCTAGCCTTTTGAGACATGAAAATATATGGTATTAAGTACCTCCTGTCCAAAAATGAGCTCTATCAATTTTTGAGATTTTACGACAAAAATGGATATAACCGGAGTTCTATAACTCCGATAGCTACGAAATTTAAACTGGAGGCTTACGTTAACACGTATAAGATTGTGTCAAGAGATGGGAATTTATGGAGTTGAACATGATAGGGCTAATTTCTTAAGCTACGAACTAAAAATGATTTTTGAAAAATACTAAAGGGAGTTAAAAAATTATGGAAAAATATTTTTTTGTATGAAATATATGTATATATGTTTGGGCAAAGGATAGAAAAATAAAAAGTTGATTTGATATTGTCGTGAAAAAGGATAATGAATCCATCTTGCTGGATTAAAAAATCTGATGAATCCAACTTGCTGGATTGAAAAGTAGTTTACTGAATTGAAAATATGTTGAATCCAGCTTACTGAATTTGGAATCCAGCTTGCTGGATTGCAGTTTGGTTTCCTGGATTGGCTATCTAGATGTTGGATTTGGAATCCAGGTTGCTGGATTTGGAATCCAGTATGTTGGATTGACAATTTGGTTGGTGAATTTAGAATCCAAGTTGCTGGATTAGTATTTGACTTATTAGATGTTAAAGAAAAACTTATGAAATGAAAAAGTAAGTGTTTAATCATAATGTATATGATATAGTGATTAAAGAATTATCAAAGGATGATAATAATGCTAATATTGTAAGGTGTTATCTAATATTTAATTATGTGATTAAGTGTTAGATAATTGATTGATAAAGTAGTTGTATTATGATACAAAGTATGATATGTTGATTGAAAGACCAATCTTATTAATGATAGGTCTTACAAAAGAAGTTAACTTAAATTGTGTAGCAGTAGTCAACGAATCAGGCAAGTTTCCTTAACTCAACCTTGAGTTAATACTTTCAAATATTACAGTGGTTAATTATTGTTGATTAAACCACGTCTGAGAATTTATTGTTGATTATTCATAGTTAGTGCATGTTTATTAATTCAAATTGAATTAGTGATTCTGAGAATATACTTAGAGAATAATTGTTGTTGGATAATTACATCCGTAGAAGCTATTATTGATTGCAAATAGTACAGTAAAATTATGTCTATTGTTAAATCGTGTTGAGAAATGTCTTAGCTAATTGTTCTAGCTAGACGAACATTTGTTAGAACTTGATAGGTTCGAGAAGAGAATTCAATTATTATTGATAGATAGATACCAATTTTTTCGGCTAGATCGAAAAAGAAAACTTGATAGGTTTGAGAAGAGAAGAGAAGAGAAATGATTAGATATTGAAATCATTATATTTCGTTGTTAAATTAAATTTTGATTCAAAGACTGAGAAAAACAACCTTTTATATAAAGGAAACATAATTGGTCGTATATTCGGCCTTTGCGCGCGTTTGAATATTATGCATAATATAGGGTATACTAAAGCTAATCACTTTATATACTTGCAAAGGGGTATGATTTAATTTTTATGGTTATCTGATACACCTGGGTATATTAGAGTAAATCTTTGATAGTTACTCGAGAAAATCTTTGATAGTTACTCGAGAAGAGAAGTTCAAGATCCTTAGGGATCACTTAGCATAAATTCAGGAAAAATATTTCCATCCTGTTATTTGGGTATATAAGAGTAAATCTTTGATAGTTACTTGAGAAGAGAATTTCAAGATCTTGTAGATCATTCATCATAAACTCTGGAGAGTATTTCTAAATTTTTATTCAATAGAATATCATAGAAACTTTGAAAGCATTGTATCCTTTCGTTAATGTGTTGCTTAAGTTACGAGAAGATTGGTTAGAGAAGAATGAATTGTTCAGCTATTTCAAAGTTCTCCAACCTTTAGAGTTATTCTATCGAATTAGATAGTCTGTTGTTCTAATTCTTATACATTCATTGTATATCTTAACTTACGGGACAAATTTGTTGAAAATATTTTAGCTAGGGACGAAGTGGCTGGAAGTGCTTTAAACAAGAAAGGCAAAGGTGTTATGCTGCAATAGCTATGATTAACATTATTATTATGTTGTATTTGTAAACCCTTTTTGTATATCTAAAGGGTATGTTTGTAATATAAATGTTAGATAACCTGGGACGAATGTATTAACTATATCAGTTAATGTGGTGTAAATTTCTATTCATATTTAAATGGGTAGTTAGATGTTATTATATTGTGGTTCGTGCGCACCAAACTCGGGGGTCATGTACCCCCGATTTAGGGGCATCACAGGTTGGTATCAAAGCTATAGGTTATAAACCTTAAGTGGGGTGGGAAAAATCCTAGGATTATAACTATAAGCGAGATAGAGAATACTCATTTAGAGTACGGAGTGAGGGATTGATAAAGTGTGTCAATAGTGAGATGTGTGGACATCGTGTGTATTAAGTTTGTTCTGGTAAAGTACTAATTAAGTTGTTTAACTGACTGTAGGATCTCAGGAGAAGACGAAATGTGTACAGAGATGCTAGTGGTTGTTGCACCAGTGCCAGTAGCCGAGGTGCCAACGCAAAGAGGGTCAGTTGAAGAAATGGGAAAAGATGAACCCATGGTGAATATGAGGAGTGATCATGATGATTATTCCGAGATGTATTTGAGTGGAGATGAGGAGGCAGAGTCTGAAGAAGAGAAGGTGGAGTTATAAAATAAAACTAATATTAGAGAATAAGATCTAGTATCTGCAGAAGTTCAAGAACTCTAAAGTAAAGTATTTCTCTTGGAGGAGTTGTGGAAGACCGAGCGAGCACTACGCAAGATGACCGAAGAACGAAACGACTTGAAGGCGCAGGTCGAAAGAATGAAGGCTGAAGGTGGTGGATCGTTTGAGAGAACAATCAAGCAGAAGAAGAGTAAGAATAAGAGAAAGAGGGACAATGACAGCGGTGATAACTATGAAAATTCAAAACCGAAGATGAAACAAGTATGTGGCAAGTGTGGATAGACTTACTTGGGAGAGTGTATGATGTGGAAGAACGTTTGTTTCAACTGTAAACAGGAAGGACATATTACTCTACATTATCCTATGTCGAATATAAGAAAGTGTTTTTTATGTGGAAGAATAGGTCACGGATTCAACAAGTGTCCCAGTAAGAAGAAGATTGATGAAGGGTGTGGACGGTAGACAGCTTAAGTATAAGCGATAGTATCTTTGGATAATGTGTGATATTTAAGGTGGTAATATCGAGAATGATGTGTAAATATATGTAAATATATATGTTTGTATGAATGTAATCTTTATTTTCTATATGAATATAAGATTAAGTTGCAAGTTCTTAAAACTCATACTTATGGTAAGTTCGTGACTCATAATTATATGAAATTTTTGAACCCCTCAGCGAATGGACGCCAATGGTCTGACTAGGATAAGTTCATAAACTCATATAATTGTGGCAAGTTCCTAAACTCATAAGCGTGGTAAGTTTGACGAACTGGGAATAACTATGTGTGAATGGAGAAGTGCAACTTTTTGTGTAAAGTTAGAGAATTATAACTTTTTGTGTAAAGTTGTGTTATTAATCTTAATATTATTAAAAAGGGATAGTTGTATATGTTGAGTACTAAATGTACTATGTGTTATTTGAATAAATATGTGATTATATGAGAAATTTGTGTTAAATTCTTATTGTGTGATTAATAAGAATTTGGGTAGAGAAATAGAATTAATGTAAGATTTTTATTTAAATCAGATAATGCCGCCTATATGATAGAATCGAAACCAGAGAGAAGAGCAGTCAGTGAATAATGAAGGAGGTCAACCAGACCCGATTCAAAACTTTACGAAAATAATAGCCCAAGCTATAGGAAATAGAGCTCCAGTAGCAGGAGCTAGAGATCAACCAGTGACAAGTAGGTTTTATACCTACTTATCCGGTATCTGTTACTTGAATTAGTTGTTTAATCTCATGCTTCTTAGTTACTTTTCATTCATTTTGTGTTCGTTTTGTAGATTATATGCTTGGGAGCTGAAATCGCAAAGAATTGGTATAAAATCGCAAAGAAAAGCAATCCGAACATCGTTTGGGGTTTCATGTTCATCTCTTGTTCTTGGCTTGGAACTTAGATTACATTGTAGAGCTTCTTCTTCACTTTATGGAACATCTTGAATCATTCCAATTGGAGTTCAGTTGCAAGAGTTATGATCTTTGTACCAACGGACGTCGAACGTCACTGTTTTGGGTGACCATTTACATAACATCTACTTCAATCTCGATTTCCACATTGATCCAATCTGAATCTGTCAATTCTCAAAAAATGAAAGTTGTAGATCTCGTCGATATCTTCGATTTGATAGGTGGCAGGCCTCGTAACTCTTTCTGGATCAAACGTTATGGCCATTTTTCAAAAGGACGTCAGAGCAGAAAAGGTACCCCCGTAGGGGCGGGCTTTTCCTTCACAAGACCCCCGTCGGGGCGGGCCAGCTATAAAACAGACCCCTAGCCTGCCGGGGCGGGCCCTTTTCAAGCCTAGACCCCCACCGGGGCGGGGGTATGCCCAAAAAATGCGATTTTTGTCCAACTTTGAGTTCGAGAAGGATTGTTTCGATCCGATTGACTCAAGGACTTCTAAGAGGACTTCCAAGAGAACTTAAAGACATATGAAGAGACTTATAAAAGGAGGAGAATCGCAAGGATTAGAGGGGAGATTAGATTGTAGAGAGAATTCTATTAGATTATATTATAGTAGATTAGATCAAAACACTAGTTCTAATTAGATTTGGAGATTGAAGCAACTTGGAGACCATTGAAGATTAAAAGTAGGAGCAAGGAGAGAGCATCAAATCTACAGACAATAGATTCTACCTTCATCTTCTTCTATCTTTGTCTTTTAATGTGTATTCAAGTGTGAATTCTTAGTTTTAATTCAATAATCATGAACTAATTCTTTGTTTAAGATTACAATGGATCTTATTGTGTAGTTTATTTTAATATGTTTCGCTATCAATTATTATATTCTATTGCGAGGATTGTCTATTGTGATTTGGACTTAATTGTTTAATTGATTGGCTATCAATTACCGTGATAATCCATATGAACTCGAGAGATGAAGTATAGATTTAGATCTAATCATGATAGCATATGTTTGTGATTTCTGCATAGATGGAATTCACGATTCGTGTTTAGGATAAAGATATGTGTTTATCCATATGTAGTCTAATAAGAACTTGTACTTAAACCCTTTTTAATTGTAATTCACATAGAGATATAGTGGGTTAGTTAATTAGGGTGTTCAAATTACTTCTATCATCTGTGGATTTGATTTGATATGAGTATGGTGCATTGAGAGATGGCCATATTTTACTTTCGTGTTCTTGATTAACAATCCAGTATAAATAATTTGGCTTAACAGGAAGTGTGTTTATTTAAATGAAACAATAAGTAAAATTATAATCTCAAGTCTTCAATATCTTGTTTCATTCTAGGGATAGTTAGTAATAGTTTATTTAATTATTTTAAATTAAATATTAAATCATTTATTTAAATAAGATTAAATTGGTTATAGGTTAGTACTTGGTAATTCTTGTTAACTAATTCTCTGTGGGAACGATACTCTATTTTCACTTTATTACTTGTTGACCACGTATACTTGCGTATTGTGCGTAATTAGATTTTACCCAACAAGTTTTTGGCGCCGTCGCCGGGGACAATTTAGCCTTGATTTTAATATTTTTACAATATCAGTTTAATTAGTCCAGTTTTACTTAAACATTTTTGTTTTTGTTCTTCCTATTTCAGGTTTTTAACATTGGTTTATGCAAACACGATCCAAAAATCCAGACTTGCTTCCTTTTGAGGACGACATTGAAAAAAGATTTTAGGGGTTGAGTAAGTGGATCAAGGAAACAAGGAACGAATTTGAAAACTCTAATAAGGAAGAAGCAATGGTTGCCAAAGACCAGAAAGCGTTGAGGGATTTTGCAACACCTAAGGTGACTGATCTGCAGTCGAGTATCACTAGGACTGCAATAGCTGCGAATACTTTTGAAATCAAGCCTGGGACCATTCAGATGATGCAGAATTCAGTTTAGTTTGGGGGAATGGCAAATGACGATCCGAACGAGCATTTAATCAGTTTTCTGGAAATGTGCGACACGTTCAAGTACATTGGGGTGTCGGATGAGGCAATGAGACTTCGCTTGTTCCCATTCACTTTACGGGACAAGGCGAAGAGTTGGTTACATTCTCTGTCGCTGGGTTTGATAACTACGTGGGAAGACTTGGCTCAGAAATTTCTTGCCAAATTTTTCCCACCGGCGAAAACTGCTAAAATGAGGAATGACATAACAATATTTGAGCAGCAAAATGGGGAGTCGCTATATGAGGCATGAGAGAGATACAAGGAGTTACTCAGAAAGTGCCCACATCATGGATTGCCCAAGTGGCTGCAAATGAACACCTTTTACAACGGACTAAATGGGAATATCAGAACGAGTATTGATGCAGCGTCGGGTGGAGCGTTCATGGCTAAGAGTTACGAGGAAGCCTACAATTTGATTGAAACCATGGCGGCCAATAACTACCAGTGGCCCACAGTAAGAATGACACAGACAAAGGCGGCTGGGATTTTGGAAGTAGATGGGGTGACAGCTATACAAGCACAGATTTCAGCGTTGTCTAAGAAGTTAGATGCTATGACATGGGCTCAAGTACAGTAGATTGCGGTATTATGCGAATTGTGTACGGGTGACCATCCTACAGATCAGTGATAGTTGGATAATAAGATGAAATTTTGTGATGCAGAAAATGCCGCCCAGACGTAGAATACCTATTCCAGAAGAGTCAGTTAACGATGAGAGAGGTCCAATAGATCCGATACAGCGACTGGTAGATTTATTGGGAGAAGCTTTGAGGGGAAGAAACGAACCTATACCACCCGTTCCCCGAACTGTCCCAGTAACAACCTTCAAAGACTTTAAGAGTGTAGGACCCCCAGAGTTCACGGGAACTACTGACCCGATAGTTGCGCAAACTTGGATCAAGGAGATCGAGAAGGCCTTCACTATTGCACACGTGGGTGAAGACCAGAAGACTGTATTTGCCACATACATGATGAGGGGCGAAGCAAACTATTGGTGGGAAGCTAACCAGCAGAGAGCGGGGGACGGAACGATAACTTGGGAGAGGTTTACTACGTTGTTCTTCGAGAACTATTTCCGAGTAGGATGGAAGTAAAATTCCTAGAATTAAAACAAGGTGATATGACAGTGGCGCAGTACGCAGCTAAGTTCAATGAACTAGCGCGGTTTGCAGAACACCAAGTTATGGATGACGAGAGGAAGGCGAGACGTTTTGAGCAAGGGTTGAAGCCGTGGTTGTATAATAAGGTATCGGTCTTTCAGATTGATTCCTTTACGACTTTGTTGGAGAAGGCAGTCATTGCGGAAGGTGGCAGTGAGGCCTTAAGTCTATATCACAAGGAGAAGAAGAATAAGAACACTGGTAGCGAGCATCGTGGAGGAAGCAGCAGCGGAGGATGTAATTCGGGAAAAAGGAAATGGGAAAACAACAACAACAACCACAACAGCAACAACCGAAACAATAACCAAGGTGGGAGTCACCAGGGAAACTTCAAGAAAAGGAACGAAGCCTGCAATAAATGTGGAAGAAACCATCAGGGAGAATGCTGGAAAGGAAAGACCACTTGCTATAATTGCGGCCAAGAGGGGCACATCTCGCCAAATTGCCCAAAGCCAAAGAAGATCCGAGGATGTTTTGCTTGTGGATCAACAGAGCATCAGATCAAGGATTACCCGAAGAAAGGAAGCAGTGGAGCTGGCGGAGGCCAGGGAGGAGGGAGCAAGTTAATGATTGGTGGACCTGCACAACCCAACCGATCGACCGCTCGAACCTTTAACATGACTGTCCAGGACGCAGTGGCTGCGAAGGACGTGGTGTCAGGTATAATCCTAATCAATAATATAAATGCTTATGTATTATTTGATTCGGGTGCCACCTGTTCTTTTGTATTTGAAGAATTCGCTAGTAAATTTAGTACACCCCGAGAACGTTTAGAAGATTCCTTGAACATAGAGGTTGCAAATAAGGAAATAATCCCTGTAGAATACGTTTATCGAAATTGTCGCGCAAACATTAGAGAACATGAACTGAGCGTAGACTTGATTCCTATTAGACTGGGAGAATTTGACGTAATACTAGGAATGGATTGGTTATATAACCATGCAGCGATAATTGACTGTCAGAATAAGTGTGTGAACCTTCAGACTCCGAGTAAGTCTAAGGTAGTGTTTCATGGTAGCTCATCGCTTAAGCAATCATGTTGTGTTACGATGATGCAGGCCAAGAAGTTGTTAAGGAAAGGATGTGTAGGTTATTTAGCTTACATCATAAATACTCAGAAAAAGGGAGTAGAGATTAAAGATATACCCGTAGTGAATGAATTTCAAGACGTGTTTCCAGACGATCTGCCTAGTCTTCCGCCAGACAGAGAAATCGAATTCGTAATAGACTTAGCACCGGGAACGGCACCGATTTCGAAAGCTCCATATCGTATGGCGCCAGTAGAAATGAAGGAATTGATGATACAACTTCAAGAGTTATTAGATAAGGGTTACATACGACCGAGTGTGTCTCCTTGGGGAGCACCAGTGTTATTCGTGAAGAAAAAGGACGGATCGATGAGGCTCTGTATTGATTATCGAGAATTGAACAGAGTAACGATCAAGAATCGATATCCATTACCGAGGATAGACGACTTGTTTGATCAACTGAAAGGAGCAAAATGTTTCTCAAAAAAATTGACTTACGGACAGGATATCATCAACTGAAAGTGCGAGATGAGGACATACCAAAGACTGCGTTTCGGACCCGTTATGGACATTACGAGTTTTTGGTAATGTCATTCGGTTTAACTAATGCTCCGGCAGCATTCATGGACTTGATGAATCGAGTTTTTAAGCCATACTTGGATAAATTCGTTGTAGTTTTCATCGACGACATTTTGATTTACTCAAAAACAGAGGAAGAACACGCCGAACATCTGAAGATTGTTTTAGAGGCACTGCAAAGGGAGGAGATGTATGCGAAGTTTTCAAAATGCGAATTTTGGATGAAGAAGGTTCAATTCTTAGGCCACGTGGTGGATGAGAATGGAATCTCAGTAGACCCCGAAAAGGTTGAAGCAGTAAGTAGTTGGGAACAACCGAAAACACCGACGAAAGTAAGGAGTTTCCTAGGGTTAGCAGGGTACTATCGAAGATTCATCCAAGATTTTTCTAAGATAGCGACCCCGTTGACTAATCTGACGAGGAAGACAGTGAAATTTGTATGGACCGACATATGTGAAGAGAGTTTTCAAGAGTTGAAGAAGAGATTAAGCGAAGCACCTGTATTATCCCTACCAGATGATACGGGAGGATTCGTGGTGTATAGTGATGCATCGCATAGAGGACTGGGTTGTGTGCTAATGCAGCATGGCAAGGTCATTGCATATGCGTCACGGCAATTAAAGGATTACGAAAAACGATACCCTACCCATGATTTAGAGTTAGCAGCAGTAGATTTTACGTTAAAGATCTGGAGACATTATTTGTACGGAGAGAAATGTGAGATATACACGGACCACAAAAGTCTAAAATATATCTTCACACAGAAGGAGTTGAATATGCGTCAGAGGAGGTGGTTAGAACTAATCAAAGATTATGACTGTGAGATTCTTTATCACCCGGGGAAGGCAAACGTAGTTGCCGACGCTCTGAGCAGGAAAGGAAGGGAGAAATTGTTTCAACTAACAACTCAGGAGGAGTTAATAAGAGATATGGAGAAGTTGGAAATAGAAGTAAAGGGACCCGAGAGGTCTGAAGAGAAGTTATTTGCAATGGAAGCTCGTCCGACATTGTTGGATAGAGTAAAGGAAACACAGGAAAATGATGGAGAGTGTGAGAAGATTAGGAAGAGGATTGCGGAAAATGAGGAAGAAAAATTTCGAATAGGTAAAGATGGTATTTTAAGATTCGAAGAGAGAGTGTGGGTACCGGCGGTAACCGAGTTAAGAGAAGAGATTCTACAAGAGGCACATAATACGGCATATTCCGTTCATTCGGGAGGCACTAAGATGTATCGAGACTTGAAACAACATTTTTGGTGGCCCAATTTGAAACGGGAAGTCGCAGAGTGGGTTGGTAGATGTTTGACTTGTCAACGCGTAAAAGCAGAGCATCAGCGGCCGAGTGGGTTACTTCAACCGTTAGAAATACCAGAGTGGAAATGGGAGCATATTACGATGGATTTCGTGGTAGGACTTCCGGTCACGCAGAAAGGTTTGGATGCCATTTGGGTTATCGTGGATCGACTTACAAAGACCGCACATTTTCTACCGATCAAGATCCGCTACAGTTTGAATCAGTTAGCAAGTCTGTACGTAAAGGAAATTGTTTCAAGACATGGAGTGCCGGTATCGATTGTTTCTGACCGAGACCCGCGTTTCACGTCAAAGTTTTGGAAAAGCTTGCAAGAGAGGATGGGAACACAGTTGAGGATGAGTACAGCTTATCATCCTCAGACAGATGGACAGAGTGAGCGGACAATTCAAACGCTAGAGGACATGCTTAGAACTTGCGTGATGGACTTCAAGGGAAATTGGGACGACCACCTGCCCTTAGTCGAATTTGCATATAATAATAGTTACCATGCGAGTATCGGCATGCCACCGTACGAAGCTCTTTACGGAAGGAAGTGCAGGACGCCATTATGTTGGGTTGAAGTCGGTGAACGACGAATACTCGGACCAGAGTTAGTACAACAAACCGCGGATGTGGTGACAGTAATAAGGGCTAGACTTGTGGCAGCTCAAGATCTCCAGAAAAAGTATGCAGATTTGCATCGGCAAGACCGCGATTTTGAAATCGATAGTTTTGTATTTTTGAAGGTATCTCCATGAAAGGGAAAGATCCGTTTCGGCAAGAAAGGGAAACTGAGTCCAAGATTCATAGGACCGTTCGAGGTACTCAAGCGAGTGGGCGAAGTAGCATACAAAGTTGCACTACCACCCGAGTTCGAGCGTATCCATAACGTTTTTCACATATCCGTGTTGCGTCCGTACAAGCCAGACTACAAGCACGTGATTTCTTATGAACCCATTCAGGTGGAGAAGAACTTAGAATATGAAGAAATTCATGTCCAAATTCTGGATAAGAAAGAGCAAACTTTAAGGAACAAAGTCATTTCTTCTGTAAAAGTACTTTGGCGTAACTATGATGTCGAGGAGGCAACATGGGAGTTAGAAGATAAGATGAGGATGGACTATCCCAATCTATTTGTGTAACCTTGTAGCAATTCCGGGACGGAATTTTTATAAGGGGGGAGGATGTAATACCCGAGATTTTTATAAATTAGAAATAAAAGTGTTTGAATATTTATTTTGAACACATATATATTTTGGTGGGTCATGAAAGGTGAAAATGAAAATTTAATTGAATCATGTTTGAAAGGATTAAGAAATTTATTGATAATATTGATAAGCTTGGTTACGATTGATTAAGCTTAAGTGTAAAGTCTTTTGTGGTGTAATTAAATTCTTAATGAGATTAATTGATGGATAACTTAATGAAGTGTTGGATCTAGGATAAATCCAAGCCCAACATTATTATTGTAACATACTTGCATAGTTGGGAGTTTAGCCCAAGAATTTGAATTGGTAGACTAATGTTTAACCCAATGTGTATAAGTGTTTGTACCTAGCCCAATTCAAATATTAATTTGGACAAACCCAATGTATATGGATTATATAAATACATATATAAGATAGTATATATATATATATTATATATATATAATATATATATATATATATATATATATATATATATATATATATATAGGTGTAGAGATGTATGTGTAAAGGTAGCAATAAGCTAGCACATGGTACAAATGATGGAATGAAAGTGCAACATATGGAATGCTACCCCTCATGGCCGAAATTTTGGCCCTATTAAGCCTAAGTGATGATTGTTGTTGCACAAAAATTCTTACAAGCAATCCCATGTGGGTTCATGATGAAGAAGGACATAGTTGGTGAAGGAGTTGGTAATTCTTTTTACCTAATCATCTTTTAACCATGGTTAATACCTAGTTGGGTGTACATATACAAGTATTATACCAAGTATTAGTACATGTATTGTATACATAGAACTTGCCTATAAATATAACCCATCCTAGTTCATTGCTTCATTTACTTGAAATTTCATAAGTGTTAGTAGTATAATAAGAGCTAGAGAGAAATTGAGGGAAGTAGAAGGATTCTAGAGGAACTCTTGCACTTTGGTGGTTCAAGAGGAGTTCAAGAAGGAGAAGCAAAGGTGGAGAACTACTTAAGGTTCCTAGCCAAGAGGAAGAAAGCCTACAAGAAGTAAGATTCATAATCTAGCTTTATTTTTGGCAAGCTAAGTTAGTATGTGTAGATATTAGTAAGAATGCATGCTTGATTGTGGGAAGTTTATGTGTATGCTTGAACGTTTGATAATCGTGATTAACATATGTAAGAGATATGTGTAATTCTAAAATGTTATATTAAGCATATATGAAATACGATCATAACACAAGTTGAATCATCAAATTCGGTCATAAAACGAACTCGTAGCAAAATAATTGGTAAGACAAGCTAGCATGAGAACCTTTGCTTGGAAAAGTAAATAATTTGATTAAATAAATATTTTGAAAAATTGTTCAAGATATCGCATATTGAAGATATGTAAGTTTATGAGATAATGGAAGTGGTTTGAACTCATTTGGATATGAAATGAGCAAGTTATGAAAGATTGAATCAAAAAGGGTCAAAAACTGAAAATGTTGAAAAAATCGGATTTTTTGCTTCTGCAGGGGAGCGCCTAGGCGCTCAACCCAGGCTTATTTCAAGCGCCTAGGCGCTAGGCCATTTTCAGTGTTGAGTCAGTTTGGTTCGGGTCGGGTCAAACGGGTCAAGACTTGTTTTTTTGGATATAATAAGATAAAATAAGATTAATAACAAGATAAAAATATAATATTAATACTAAGTAAGGTAAGAATACTTTATTTATGTAATGAGACATGGATAAATAAAACCAAGTGAACAATTGATTAAACAAGTAAAATGATAGAAGGTGTCTTCGGGTTCGGAGATGAAGTCTTCGACTTCGTAAGATGTCTTCGGGTTCGAACGTGGCGGGATGTCTTCGGATTTGGAAACAACATTGTGACATTGGGAAAGGCGGGATTAATTGATAAATATTATCAAATTGATATATGTTACCCACGCATGAACTAAACTAAAATTTTAAGTAGAGAGTTATACTAGCTGCGTCTGAATAAACTTAATTTAAAAGTTTCTTGGCACGTATGTGTGAACGACGTAATATAGAATGCGTAACTCAAGTAATGTTTCACGTATACAAACATGAAATGAGTATATGAGACTTAAATTTGCTAAAATGTTGTTAAGGTTTTTAAAAGTAAGAACAATCTGAATTATACATCTATGAGTTCTAAGGTGTATGAATAGATATATGTGTAATAATTGCATGTTGAGATTTATGTCAGGATGTGTGGCTAATGAGTACCTATACATACATAAATAGGATAATATAGTTCGTTGAGGTGATTTTATGCTATAAGTGGTAATCAACGCTTAAGGCAAGTTCCCTAACTTACTCTCTTTTATATTGAGCAAGTATCCGAACCCTACTTTTATTGTGCAAGTATAATTGCATTCTTTATTCGACGAATACCGTAAACTTATTTCTTTGAATACAAGTTATATTACCTTCTCGTGCAAATGAGTTAATATGCTTAAACCCTTGTGAGAACTATTATTCATGATAAACTTAGTATTGATCTTGAATATTGTGAAAAAGTCGATGCCATTTGATTCGGCTAGACTATATGCATGTTTATAATAAAACTGTCCAAACCAATTGATTGGTGCGGAAATCTTGAAAACTGGGTTGAACAACCCTTTTGGTAAGGGGAGTGTATGTTGTTGGAAACCCCAACACATGAATAAATATTATTGTGGTGTTATGCATAACGTGAAGTATTGTAGACTGATCATCTATAGTACTTGATATCTTTGGTTATCAATTTAATATTGGTAACTCTAGTGAAAGTTCAATGGTCTTTAGTGACTGCTCAGTATAAAGTGATTATCCAGTGGGATACATTGTTAGCCGTTGAATTCATATACATCTGTTGAATTATATTGAATTGTCATATCCCTTATTCATGATGTTATCCTGACACTTTGAACTATCTTAGAAATAACCCTTCGATATTTCAAATCTTGTGATATTATATCCTACACCCTTGTTGTATATTACTTGCTGGGCAATTTGTGCTCATCCTTGCTTATTTAAAACCTTTCAGCTAAGGCGGAACAGGGAGGTGTCTCTGGGAAAGACAAGGGCAAGGGCAAGGCTACTGACTAGCTTGTCCCTTTTATGTTTAAATCTATCATGTTGTAATAAGACTATTTGCAAACTATGTTTAAACTTAAGTAGGATTATGTAATAAGTCTTTATTCGATATTATTATGTAATCTATTTAGTAATGTAGGTTGCGAGACTTGGGGAAATAATTATAATAAATCATTGTATATTATTCTAAATTAGATCTTTCGCTGTGAATGAGTGATTTTAGTTATTATGGTAATATCTTGAGAACGTGACGAACCGAATTCGGGTGACCAAGTGGAGGTCAAAATTTGGGGGCGTCACAGGTTGGTATCAGAGCTATAGTTATAAAACTTAGGAAACGAGAATCCTTATACTATAACTTAAGAAAACTTAGAAGTTAGGAAGAGGGATAAAACTCATGTAGAGTTTTTTCTGAGAGACTCAGGGTGTCATGAAATATAACTTCATTCTGTACAATGAACTTATGTTTATTTAACATTCTGATGTAGTTGTTGTTTGTTTTGTCTTATGTTGGTGATTGTAGGATGACTGACATGGGAGGACCTAGCCGAGTAGTAGAGGAAGAGCCGCGTGATATCCACGTAGTCTATGAGGCACCCTTGATAGCGGAGCCTATATCGGTTGTTGCCCCTATTTATGACGATGATGAGGAGGAGGAGATGGTGCCTCTACCGGAGGAATCTGATCCTGAGGAGGAGCCTATGGAGGAGGAGCCCGTGGAAGAGGAACCTGAGCCCATGGAGGACTCCGACGGGACTACCTTTGAGGATCGGATGCTAGGAGAGTATGAGGAGCGGATTTTGGAGTTAGGGAGTAGAGTCGAAGAGTTAGAAACTGAGACTCTTGAGAGGCAGCTAGTAATGCAGGAGATGGAAGTAGAAATTGCTCACCGTAAGGAGGCAGGGATCCAGATGGGTGCCTTGTTTCACCGATCGGTGGCAAGGAATGTCGAGTTGGCAGGGAAATTAGAAGAATTGGAACAGAGGGCGTTGAGTGAGAAGGCGGAGAAGGAGGCTCTCCGAACTCAGTTAGAGATGGAAGTGATGGATCGGATCCACTTCGAGGAGAAGTGGGAGGATTCTAATGACAGAGTAGGTGATCTTGAAGATGAGGTACGATGCAAGAGGAGGAAGATGAACAAGATGGGCTATGCTCTACGCACGGCCATAGAGAGATTGATCGATGGGATAAATCACTACCCCGCTGAGCAAGGACAGACCCGACATACCATAAGTCGGGATATGGTGGCACACATCACACAAAAGAAGTATGCAAGCGCCATGGAGCGTGGGATGTTAGATTGAGTCTAGAGGAAAAAGTTTAGTAGTGTAGTATTCTTAATTATGTGTTGTTAAAATATTGTTGAAATCTCAGTCTTTTGTGTAAGATGTGAGATAGTGGTAAACCCCGAACTTTTGGAAAATATTAGAGGGGTAGTAAGTTAGTGTTGTCCCCGTCTTTTGTGATATTAGGGGATATGTGCTTTCATTTATAGCAGTATGCTAGAAAAGAGCATGTATTGTAACCATTTGGCATATGAATATGAATGATCTTATTTCAGAAACGTGTTGTAAACTTTTAGATCTTTTCAATTGAGAAATGTCTGAACATGATAGTTGGATAATAAGATGAAATTTTGTGATGCAGAAAATGCCGCCCAGACGTAGAATACCTATTCCATAAGAGTCAATTAACGATGATAGAGGTCCAATAGATCCGATACAGCGACTGGTAGATTTATTGGGAGAAGTTTTGAGGGGAAGAAACGAACCTATACCACCCGTTCCCCGAACTGTCCCAGTAACAACCTTCAAAGACTTTAAGAGTGTAGGACCCCCAGAGTTCACGGGAACTACTGACCCGATAGTTGCGCAAACTTGGACCAAGGAGATCGAGAAGGCCTTCACTATTGCACACGTGGGTGAAGACCAGAAGACTGTATTTGCCACATACATGATGAGGGGCGAAGCAAACTATTGGTGGGAAGCTAACCAGCAGAGAGCGGGGGACGGAATGATAACTTGGGAGAGGTTTACTACGTTGTTCTTCGAGAACTATTTCCCGAAGAGTATGAAGAGTAGGATGGAAGTAAAATTCCTAGAATTAAAACAAGGTGATATGACAGTGGCGCAGTACGCAGCTAAGTTCAATGAACTAGCGCGGTTTGCAGAACACCAAGTTATGGATGACGAGAGGAAGGCGAGACGTTTTGAGCAAGGGTTGAAGCCGTGGTTGTATAATAAGGTATCAGTCTTTCAGATTGATTCCTTTACGACTCTGTTGGAGAAGGCAGTCATTGCGGAAGGTGGCAGTGAGGCCTTAAGTCTATATCACAAGGAGAAGAAGAATAAGAACACTGGTAGCGAGCATCGTGGAGGAAGCAGCAGCGGAGGATGTAATTCGGGAAAAAGGAAATGGGAAAACAACAACAACAACCACAACAGCAACAACCAAAACAATAACCAAGGTGGGAGTCACCAGGGAAACTTCAAGAAAAGGAACGAAGCCTGCAATAAATGTGGAAGAAACCATCAGGGAGAATGCTGGAAAGGAAAGACCACTTGCTATAATTGCGGCCAAGAGGGGCACATCTCGCCAAATTGCCTAAAGCCAAAGAAGATCCGAGGATGTTTTGCTTGTGGATCAACAGAGCATCAGATCAAGGATTACCCGAAGAAAGGAAGCAGTGGAGCTGGCGGAGGCCAGGGAGGAGGGAGCAAGTTAATGATTGGTGGACCTGCACAACCCAACCGATCGACCGCTCGAACCTTTAACATGACTGTCCAGGACGCAGTGGCTGCGAAGGACGTGGTGTCAGGTATAATCCCAATCAATAATATAAATGCTTATGTATTATTTGATTCGGGTGCCACCTGTTTTTTTGTATCTGAAGAATTCGCTAGTAAATTTAGTACACCCCGAGAACGTTTAGAAGATTCCTTGAACATAGAGGTTGCAAATAAGAAAATAATCCCTGTAGAATACGTTTATTGAAATTGTCGCGCAAACATTAGAGAACATGAACTGAGCGTAGATTTGATTCCTATTAGACTGGGAGAATTTGACGTAATACTAGGAATGGATTGGTTATATAACCATGCAGCGATAATTGACTGTCAGAATAAGTGTGTGAACCTTCAGACTCCGAGTAAGTCTAAGGTAGTGTTTCATGGTAGCTCATCGCTTAAGCAATCATGTTGTGTTACGATGATGCAGGCCAAGAAGTTGTTAAGGAAAGGATGTGTAGGTTATTTAGCTTACATCATAAATACTCAGAAAAAGGGAGTAGAGATTAAAGATATACCCGTAGTGAATGAATTTCAAGACGTGTTTCCAGACGATCTGCCTGGTCTTCCGCCAGACAGAGAAATCGAATTCGTAATAGACTTAGCACCGGGAACGACACCGATTTCGAAAGCTCCATATCGTATGGCGCCAGTAGAAATGAAGGAATTGATTATACAACTTCAAGAGTTATTAGATAAGGGTTACATACGACCGAGTGTGTCTCCTTGGGGAGCACCAGTGTTATTCGTGAAGAAAAAGGACGAATCGATGAGGCTCTGTATTGATTATCGAGAATTGAACAGAGTAACGATCAAGAATCGATATCCATTACCGAGGATAGACGACTTGTTTGATCAACTGAAAGGAGCAAAATGTTTCTCAAAAAAATCGACTTACGGACAGGATATCATCAACTGAAAGTGCGAGATGAGGACATACCAAAGATTGCGTTTCGGACCCGTTATGGACATTACGAGTTTTTGGTAATGTCATTCGGTTTAACTAATGCTCCGGCAGCATTCATGGACTTGATGAATCGAGTTTTTAAGCCATACTTGGATAAATTCGTTGTAGTTTTCATCGACGACATTTTGATTTACTCAAAAACAGAGGAAGAACACGCCGAACATCTGAAGATTGTTTTAGAGGCACTGCAAAGGGAGGAGATGTATGCGAAGTTTTCAAAATGCGAATTTTGGATGAAGAAGGTTCAATTCTTAGGCCACGTGGTGGATGAGAATGGAATCTCAGTAGACCCCGAAAAGGTTGAAGCAGTAAGTAGTTGGGAACAACCAAAAACACCGACGGAAGTAAGGAGTTTCCTAGGGTTAGCAGGGTACTATCGAAGATTCATCCAAGATTTTTCTAAGATAGCGACCCCGTTGACTAATCTGACGAGGAAGACAGTGAAATTTGTATGGACCGACATATGTGAAGAGAGTTTTCAAGAGTTGAAGAAGAGATTAAGCGAAGCACCTGTATTATCCCTACCAGATGATACGGGAGGATTCGTGGTGTATAGTGATGCATCGCATAGAGGACTGGGTTGTGTGCTAATGCAGCATGGCAAGGTCATTGCATATGCGTCACGGCAATTAACGGATTACGAAAAACGATACCCTACCCATGATTTAGAGTTAGCGGCAGTAGTTTTTGCGTTAAAGATCTGGAGACATTATTTGTACGGAGAGAAATGTGAGATATACACGGACCACAAAAGTCTAAAATATATCTTCACACAGAAGGAGTTGAATATGCGTCAGAGGAGGTGGTTAGAACTAATCAAAGATTATGACTGTGAGATTCTTTATCACCCGGGGAAGGCAAACGTAGTTGTCGACGCTCTGAGCAGGAAAGGAAGGGAGAAATTGTTTCAACTAACAACTCAGGAGGAGTTAATAAGAGATATGGAGAAGTTGGAAATAGAAGTAAAGGGACCCGAGAGGTCTGAAGAGAAGTTATTTGCAATGGAAGCTCGTCCGACATTGTTGGATAGAGTAAAGGAAACACAGGAAAATGATAGAGAGTGTGAGAAGATTAGGAAGAGGATTGCGGAAAATGAGGAAGAAAAATTTCGAATAGGTAAAGATGGTATTTTAAGATTCGAAGAGAGAGTGTGGGTACCGGCGGTAACCGAGTTAAGAGAAGAGATTCTACAAGAGACACATAATACGGCATATTCCGTTCATCCGGGAGGCACTAAGATGTATCGAGACTTGAAACAACATTTTTGGTGGCCCAATTTGAAACGGGAAGTCGCAGAGTGGGTTGGTAGATGTTTGACTTGTCAACGCGTAAAAGCAGAGCATCAGCGGCCGAGTGGGTTACTTCAACCGTTAGAAATACCAGAGTGGAAATGGGAGCATATTATGATGGATTTCGTGGTAGGACTTCCGGTCACGCAGAAAGGTTTGGATGCCATTTGGGTTATCGTGGATCGACTTACAAAGACCGCACATTTTCTACCGATCAAGATCCGCTACAGTTTGAATCAGTTAGCAAGTCTGTACGTAAAGGAAATTGTTTCAAGACATGGAGTGCCGGTATCGATTGTTTCTGACCGAGACCCGCGTTTCACGTCAAAGTTTTGGAAAAGCTTGCAAGAGAGGATGGGAACACAGTTGAGGATGAGTACAGCTTATCATCCTCAGACAGATGGACAGAGTGAGCGGATAATTCAAACGCTAGAGGACATGCTTAGAACTTGCGTGATGGACTTCAAGGGAAATTGGGACGACCACCTGCCCTTAGTCGAATTTGCATATAATAATAGTTACCATGCGAGTATCGGCATGCCACCGTACGAAGCTCTTTACGGAAGGAAGTGCAGGACGCCATTATGTTGGGTTGAAGTTGGTGAACGACGAATACTCGGACCAGAGTTAGTACAACAAACCGCGGATGTGGTGACAGTAATAAGAGCTAGACTTGTGGCAGCTCAAGATCTCCAGAAAAAGTATGCAGATTTGCATCGGCAAGACCGCGATTTTGAAATCGGTATTTTTGTATTTTTGAAGGTATCTCCATGGAAGGGAAAGATCCGTTTCGGCAAGAAAGGGAAACTGAGTCCAAGATTCATAGGACCGTTCGAGGTACTCAAGCGAGTGGGAGAAGTAGCATACAAAGTTGCACTACCACCCGAGTTGGAGCGTATCCATAACGTTTTTCACATATCTGTGTTGCGTCCGTACAAGCCAGACTACAAGCACGTGATTTCTTATGAACCCATTCAGGTGGAGAAGAACTTAGCATATGAAGAAATTCCTGTCCAAATTCTGGATAAGAAAGAGCAAACTTTAAGGAACAAAGTCATTTCTTCTGTAAAAGTACTTTGGCGTAACCATGATGTCGAGGAGGCAACATGGGAGTTAGAAGATAAGATGAGGATGGACTATCCCAATCTATTTGTGTAACCTTGTAGCAATTCCGAGACAGAATTTTTATAAGGGGGGGAGGATGTAATACCCGAGATTTTTATAAATTAGAAATAAAAGTGTTTGAATATTTATTTTGAATACATATATATTTTGGTGGGTCATGAAAGGTGAAAATGAAAATTTAATTGAATCATGTTTGAAAGGATTAAAAAATTTATTGATAATATTGATAAGCTTGGTTACGATTGATTAAGCTTAAGTGTAAAGTCTTTTGTGGTGTAATTAAATTCTTAATGAGATTAATTGATGGATAACTTAATGAAGTGTTGGATCTAGGATAAATCCAAGCCCAACATTATTATTGTAACATACTTGCATAGTTGGGAGTTTAGCCCAAGAATTTGAATTGGTAGACTAATGTTTAACCCAATGTGTATAAGTGTTTGTACCTAGCCCAATTCAAATATTAATTTGGACAAACCCAATGTATATGGATTATATAAATACATATATAAGATAAGTATACTTATATATATAGGAATATATATATATATATATATATATATATATAGGTGTAGAGATGTATGTGTAAAGGTAGCAATAAGCTAGCACATGGTACAAATGATGGAATGAAAGTGCAACATATGGAATGCTACCCCTCATGGCCGAAATTTTGGCCCTATTAAGCCTAAGTGATGATTGTTGTTGCACAAAAATTCTTACAAGCAATCCCATGTGGGCTCATGATGAAGAAGGACATAGTTGGTGAAGGAGTTGGTAATTCTTTTTACCTAATCATCTTTTAACCATGGTTAATACCTAGTTGGGTGTACATATACAAGTATTATACCAAGTATTAGTACATGTATTGTATACATAGAACTTGCCTATAAATATAACCCATCCTAGTTCATTGCTTCATTTACTTGAAATTTCATAAGTGTTAGTAGTATAATAAGAGCTAGAGAGAAATTGAGGGAAGTAGAAGGATTCTAGAAGAACTTTTGCACTTTGGTGGTTCAAGAGGAGTTCAAGAAGGAGAAGCAAAGGTGGAGAACTACTTAAGGTTCCTAGCCAAGAGGAAGAAAGCCTACAAGAAGTAAGATTCATAATCTAGCTTTATTTTTGGCAAGCTAAGTTAGTATGTGTAGATATTAGTAAGAATGCATGCTTGATTGTGGGAAGTTTATGTGTTGTGTGATCATGATGGATATAAAAGTATAATGATGAGTATTGGAAGGAGAATATGTGATTTATATGGCTTGGTATGTGATCTAAGTTAAAATGAATCATGTAAAAGCATGTGAGCATAAAACCTAGCTTAGTATGCTTGAACGTTTGATAATCGTGATTAACATATGTAAGAGATATGTGTAATTCTAAAATGTTATATTAAGCATATATGAAATACGATCATAACACAAGTTGAATCATCAAATTCGGTCATAAAACGAACTCGTAGCAAAATAATTGGTAAGACAAGCTAGCATGAGAACCTTTGCTTGGAAAAGTAAATAATTTGATTAAATAAATATTTTGAAAAATTGTTCAAGATATCGCATATTGAAGATATGTAAGTTTATGAGATAATGGAAGTGGTTTGAACTCATTTGGATATGAAATGAGCAAGTTATGAAAGATTGAATCAAAAAGGGTCAAAAACTGAAAATGTTGAAAAAATCGGATTTTTGCTTCTGCAGGGGAGCGCCTAGGCGCTCAACCCAGGCTTATTTCAAGCGCCTAGGCGCTAGGCCATTTTCAGTGTTGAGTCAGTTTGGTTCGGGTCAGGTCAAACGGGTCAAGACTTATTTTTTTGGATATAATAAGATAAAATAAGATTAATAACAAGATAAAAATATAATATTAATACTAAGTAAGGTAAGAATACTTTATTTATGTAATGAGACATGGATAAATAAAACCAAGTGAACAATTGATTAAACAAGTAAAATGATAGAAGGTGTCTTCGGGTTCGGAGATGAAGTCTTCGACTTCGTAAGATGTCTTCGGGTTCGAACGTGGCGGGATGTCTTCGGATTTGGAAACAACATTGTGACATTGGGAAAGGCGGGATTAATTGATAAATATTATCAAATTGATATATGTTACCCACGCATGAACTAAACTAAAATTTTAAGTAGAGAGTTATACTAGCTGCGTCCGAATAAACTTAATTAAAAGTTTCTTGGCACGTATGTGTGAACGACGTAATATAGAATGCGTAACTCAAGTAATGTTTCACGTATACAAACATGAAATGAGTATATGAGACTTAAATTTGCTAAAATGTTGTTAAGGTTTTTAAAAGTAAGAACAATCTGAATTATACATCTATGAGTTCTAAGGTGTATGAATAGATATATGTGTAATAATTGCATGTTGAGATTTATGTCAGGATGTGTGGCTAATGAGTACCTATACATACATAAATAGGATAATATAGTTCGTTGAGGTGATTTTATGCTATAAGTGGTAATCAACGCTTAAGGCAAGTTCCCTAACTTACTCTCTTTTATATTGAGCAAGTATCCGAACCCTACTTTTATTGTGCAAGTATAATTGCATTCTTTATTCGACGAATACCGTAAACTTATTTCTTTGAATACAAGTTATATTACCTTCTCGTGCAAATGAGTTAATATGCTTAAACCCTTGTGAGAACTATTATTCATGATAAACTTAGTATTGATCTTGAATATTGTGAAAAAGTCGATGCCATTTGATTCGGCTAGACTATATGCATGTTTATAATAAAACTGTCCAAACCAATTGATTGGTGCGGAAATCTTGAAAACTGAGTTGAACAACCCTTTTGGTAAGGGGAGTGTATGTTGTTGGAAACCCCAACACATGAATAAATATTATTGTGGTGTTATGCATAACGTGAAGTATTGTAGACTGATCATCTATAGTACTTGATATCTTTGGTTATCAATTTAATATTGGTAACTCTAGTGAAAGTTCAATGGTCTTTAGTGACTGCTCAGTATAAAGTGATTATCCAGTGGGATACATTGTTAGCCGTTGAATTCATATACATCTGTTGAATTATATTGAATTGTCATATCCCTTGTTCATGATGTTATCCTGACACTTTGAACTATCTTAAAGAAATAACCCTTCGATATTTCAAATCTTGTGATATTATATCCTACACCCTTGTTGTATATTACTTGCTGGGCAATTTGTGCTCATCCTTGCTTATTTAAAACCTTTCAGCTAAGGCGGAACAGGGAGGTGTCTCTGGGAAAGACAAGGGCAAGGGCAAGGCTACTGACTAGCTTGTCCCTTTTATGTTTAAATCTATCATGTTGTAATAAGACTATTTGCAAACTATGTTTAAACTTAAGTAGGATTATGTAATAAGTCTTTATTCGATATTATTATGTAATCTATTTAGTAATGTAGGTTGCGAGACTTGGGGGAATAATTATAATAAATCATTGTATATTATTCTAAATTAGATCTTTCGCTGTGAATGAGTGATTTTAGTTATTATGGTAATATCTTGAGAACGTGACGAACCGAATTCGGGTGACCAAGTGGAGGTCAGAATTTGGGGGCGTCACAGTCATGGTGCTGCAACGATGTAAGGATACGAATCTTGTACTCAATTGGGAAAAATGCCACTTCATGGTTGAAGAAGGCATAATTTTGGGCCATAAGGTGTTGGCTCAAGGATTGGAGGTGGACAAAGCAAAGCTGGAAATAATCGAGAAACTGCCTCCACCGAGCTCAGTTAAGGGTATTAGATGTTTTCTGGGACATGTTGGGTTCTACAGGAGGTTCATAAAGGACTTCTCTAAAATTACAAAACCCCTATGCAGTCTTTTAGAGAAGGATGCTACTTTCAGTTTTACCGAGGAATGCAAATCAGCGTTTGAATCATTAAAGAAGTAATTAACTGCAGCCCAGTGATAGTGGCACCGGATTGGAATATGCCTTTCAAGCTTATGTGTGATGCAAGCGACTATGCGGTTGGGGCTGTTTTGGGCCAACTCAGAGACAAGGTGTTTCATGCCATATACTATGCAAACAAAACACTTACAGAGACTCAAATGAATTATACAACCACAGAAAAGGAATTTCTTGCAGTCGTGTATGCGTTTGACAAATTCTGGACATACTTGATTGGGACTAAGGTGATAGTCTACACGGACCATTCGGCGATTCGGTACCTAATAGCGAAAAAAGATGCTAAGCCATGCCTTATCCGATGGATTCTCCTTCTTCAAGAATTAGATTTGGAAATAAAAGATAGGAAGTGTGACGCCCCTAAAATAGGTATACATCACCCATTCTGAGTAGCCAAATACATGGTACAGAAACAAATACAACTTCATTAAAACACTTGTCGCGCAAAATACGACAACACAATACTGTGAGTTTAAATATAAATATTGTCTTCTAGACAATATCTACACTCAAATAAGTCCTCATTACAATTATTGAAACACTATTTTATAAAATAGTGAGGACTGCTAACACAACTGACTAGAAACATCACTCCACACCCCGACTAGTTCCCGCTATATTCTCGCCTCCTGAGAAAAATGAAACAAAAAGGAAAAGGGTGAGCTTAACTAGCCCAGTAAAGAATATTATGACTAAGATAATATACAACAACTTATCATTAGTCTTCAACAGGGAAAAATCTGATAAAATATAATAGACAACAAGTTTTAGATCAACAACTGCAGCGGAAACAGCAAACCATTAGAAGAGTCAAGTAGAGAATGAA
This sequence comes from Panax notoginseng, assembly GCA_016801055.1. Taxonomy (NCBI): domain Eukaryota; kingdom Viridiplantae; phylum Streptophyta; class Magnoliopsida; order Apiales; family Araliaceae; genus Panax; species Panax notoginseng. The sequence goes on from CM029012.1 coordinate 44,648,492, forward strand.
TTCTACTATCTTCTAAGATTTAAAAGCCCATCAACGATATTTTATCCTTGTAACATCAATCAATATACATCTTGAATCAAATATTCATCTTTGCACTACAGGCCAAAGATATTCATTTGTATCACCAGTCGGCCATGTTCATCTCAACACCTGTTCATCTTTGCACTACAGCCAAAGATATTCATCAGTTAATCATTCATCTTTGAACTACAGGCCAAAGATATTCAGTAATATCATCATTTAGGGCTGAGGATGATGAAAAATATTTTAAAGAAAACGAATCCAGTGAGACAGAAGGACAAATATTAGGGATCCGTATTACAGTTTATCCAAGTGCAATAATACTCCATAACAACCAATTGTGAAGTAGAATTCAAAAATAAAGATCAAAACATGGATACAATCAAAGATAGTAACCATAATAGACATCTTGGACAAAAAGAAAAAAAAAATTTGTGAATAGTGTCGTATTCGCGAATAGTGTTGTATACGTGAATAGTGCCGTATACGTGAATAGTAACCCCGACACAAAAAGTTCCAAATTTGATAAAAAGTTCAAACCAATATTTCGGCATAATGATATTAAAGAAAATAATATCATTTAAGAAGAAAATAACATCCCTTACATCAAGATAAAAGTACTTTTGTTCGGAATATCGGTATAAGGCTGAAGGAAACTTACACTGATAAATAAAAACTCACAAAGTATCTAAATACTCACAAAATACGCTCGATAATGTAGAGAGAAAAAGAGAGAAAGCTTATGTTTCTGGTGTGATTTTGAATTCTAACTTAGCCCTCTATTTATAGGAAAATATTAGCACGCCGAAGAAGACTTGACCTGCTACCTGATGGCTTTACCTGCTACTATTGCCACCCACCACATTTGAAATAAAATTCAGCATATTTCTTCACCAACCACAAGTGGGGCCCACTCAATTCTAGAATTTTCCACCAAAATCATTTATAAACCTAATTTCTGAATTAGTCACCTCTTAAAATTCATAACAAATTATACGTTCAATTTTAACGGTTCAAAATTTGTTGACATATACTCAACTTATATATGTATAACATATCCAAAAATCACAACGATCCAACGGTCAGATTAAAAATTATAACTCACGCAATATATCTCAAGAACACTGATTTAATTTTTAATACCTCCATTCTGACAAAAACACCTCAACATTAATTCCTTCACATAAAATAAATATATCTATCAATTATATCCACATAAAATAAATATTTTCTTATCATATAAATCAATAATTAATTATTCACAAATAATATTACAGAATCACAATTATGACAACCAGGCCGTTCCCAGCAAAGAAGCGGTTTTCCAATAAGGATTTCTCCTTATTGGCGCGCAATTAGATGACAAAACCTCTCCTTAGACTGAACTTTTTAGACATTGTCAATAATGCTATCTAATAATATTATTCAAATAATATGAATTATTGATTTGATAATATGAATTATTGATCACGGTAATTGATAGCCAATCAATTAAACAATTAAGTCCAAATCACAATAGACAATCCTCACAATAGAACATAATAATTGGTAGCGAAGCATATTAAAATAAACTACACAATAAGATCCATTGTAATCTCAAACAAAGAATTAGTTCATGATTATTGAATTAAAACTAAGAATCCATACTTGAATACACATTAAAAGACAAAGATAGAAGAAGATGAAGGTAGAATCTATTGTATGTAGATTTGATGCTCTCTCCTTGCTCCTACTTTGAATCTTCAATGGTCTCCAAGTTGCTTCAATCTCCAAATCTAATTAGAACTAGTGTTTTGATCTAATCTACTCTAATTTAATCTAATAGAATTCTCTCTACAATCTAAGCTCCCCTCTAATCCTTGCGATTGTCCTCCTTTTATAAGTCTCTTCATATGTCTTTAAGTTCTCTTGGAAGTCCTTGAGTTAATCGGATCGAAGCAATCCTTCTCGAACTCAAAGTTGGACTAAAATCGCATTTTCTAGGCATACCCCCGCCTCGGCGGGGGTCTAGGCTTGAAAAGTGCCCGCCTCGGCGGTCTAGGGGCCTGTTTTATAGCTGGTATGCCCGCCCCGGTGGGGGTCTTATGAAGGAAAAGCCCTCCCCGGCGGGGGTACCTTTTCTGCTCTAACGTCATTTGGAAAAATGGTCATAACATTTGATTCGGGAAGAGTTACGAGGCTTACCACCTATCAAATCGAAGATATCGACGAGATCTACAACTTTCATTCTTTGAGAATTGACTGATTCGGATTGGATCAAGGTGGAAATCGAGCTTGAAGTAGGTGCTATGTAAATGGCCACCCAAAATAGTGACGTTCGTCGTCCGTTGGTACAAAGATCATAACTCTTGCATCCGAACTCTGATTGGAATGATTCAAGATGTTCCGGAAAGCTAAGAAGAAGCTCTACAATGTAATCCAAGTTCCAAGCCAAGAACATGAGATGAACATGAAAGCACAAATGATGTTTGGATTGCTTTTCTTTGCGATTTCATACCAATTCTTTGCGATTTCAGCTCCCAAGCATATAATCTACAAAACGAACACAAAATGCATGAAAAGTAACTAAGAAACATGAGATTAAGCAACTAATTCAAGTAACAGATACCGAATAAGTAGGTATAAAACCTACTTATCAAATACCCCCAAACTTAAACCGTTGCTTATCCCCAAGTAACACAATATAATGTAATCTACATGTTATGAAATACAACTAATCTACATGCCTACGAATCCAGCAGTATTGAAAAACGCAATTCTATTCAACCGGCCTTAGAGAAATCAAGTAAACATGATAATACATCATATCAAAACCAATCAACAATTTCCTAGTCAATCATCAAATCTTAAACTATTATCACTGATATTGTGCGTGTGTGCTCAACAACCATGCTAATTGATATGAAATCAAATTTAACACATAATAGGTCTCTTTAAAGGCATCATACAATGAAAACTCACAAAAATTCACGAACAAGCTAGATCCAACTAAAGTCAAACATCCACCAAGTTCAAGAGTCCAATCCGGGATACTTATGCTTTACTTTTCATTACGGGGGCTTTTTATTCTTTTCCCGTTTTATTGTTTTTTTACTTTCTCATTCCATTAGGCTAACATTGATACCCCTTAGCGAGCTTTTGACCAACGACTCCCAGACCATATAAGACCTTAGGGTGCTAGGTGTCAAGACACTCTCTCGGGCGTACTTGCTCAAGTAACAAAGGCCCCGAAACAAAACTAGCCACGATATTTATTATTTTCTATTTTTTTCTTTTTTCTTTTAGTCAAGCTTATATATCCCAAATTTTTCTCCCAAACATAAGTTTTTGTCTAAATTTAGCCATCTCCGCCTATTCATGTCTTTCATTCATTCAAACTAATATTATCCTTAAGAAGTCCATTATGTATCAATTTAAACTTAATCAGTCAACAAAGTTGTTTCTAACGTGCTAACCTTGATTATACCAGTTTCAAACAGGAAAAGATTCAATTCATAACAAGAAATCACATCAAAGCTCTAATAATTAGTATTATACTTGTCTACTCAATTCCAATCTCATTATTGGCCAAAACAAACTGTAAATATCAAACAGCTGGACTCATACAAGATGAACATAATAACTAACTATTATTTTTGATTTTTTTTTGATTTTTTTTACAAGAAACTGAATATAATGCTATTCAAACTATACTACTATGCAACTACTTATGCAATTGTACTACATGAATGCAAACATAATGAACCTAAACTAAACTAACAACATATGCAAAATAACATAACATAATCATGAAACTAAACATGCAGTAAAGAACTAAACTAAACTCCCCCAAACTTAGCAATTACAATGTCCTCATTGTAAGAATATAGCGATAAGTAGAAGAGAACTTCCCTGTAATCAGCTAAGCGTGAAGTGATAGTAGCGATGGCGGCGACGATCATTTTCCTATTCGTTGAACCTCCAATACCTACAATGAAGAGAGACAACATGGATTAGAATAGCACTTGGATTGGTAAGAGAACTTAATAAGCAAATTATTTCCTATCTACTAAATAAACTAGTAAAGCATATAAATATAAAAATTCATGGGTTGCCTCCCAGTCAGCGCTTGATTTACAGTCTTTCAGCCTGACTTTGTCTGGTCAACGCTATCCAATTCCTCTTCGAAAGTTGAGGAACCATCCATCCATCGGAAGTAATGTAGCTTTTGGTAGGTTCCCATTTGTGATGGCTATTGAGTTAAAGTCACCTAGCATGCTTTGCTTAAATATGTGCCCAATTGAAAATGTTGAATAACTAGGTGCTTTTCCGTCCGTTGAGCCTATGATTCGATTGGGGCTTTGAGGCTTGACAAGAATAACGGGCTCTTCTTCTATCTTTTCCACCTCATCCCACCATGGCTTCACATTTGTACTAGCTCTCATGTCATAAAGAGCCTTGCCGACGACATGACTACCAAGCGAGCACGGTTTTGCAAATATAACTGGACCCTTGATCTGTGGTGCAGAAGGAACTTGGGGCACTAATAACATCGGCTCATCCTCATTGGGACTCATAGTTAGTTCTGCACTGACCTTATTTTCATTATCCCACTTTTTTCCTCTTTTTCAACATCTCGTGCCTCATCCAGTTGTAGATATGGCTCGGACACTTCATCAATCTCGAAATCCTCGTCATAACACCAATTATTTTACGGATAGTTGTTCAGGGCTTTGAGCATGTGATCTATCTGGTTCTGCAAATTTTGAATTGATATCTCTTGATTCTAAATTGACCGCTCTTGATTAATCCTCCTCTCCTCATTTGATGATACGAACTTGGACCACAATTCCTCCAACCTTGAATTATCTGTCTCAGTCTCGGAAGCCATGTATTGAGGACCATTGGTTGAGGTAGTGACGAGTTGTTCCATTCGATTATTAAAATTTTGGGTTGACAGCTCTTGGCTAATCCTCATCTCCTCTAGGGTTGCTATGCCCTTCAATATTACATCCCTCGGATTTAGCTTTTCTTCTTGTGGCAATGGAGGTGGACATGAAAGTTTCGGTGTGTATGTTAGATTTGGAGTGTAGTACTGGTCTTCACAAGTATAGCTCCATGACGAATCCGGGTGATACCCCCAAACTTGATAATTAGCATATGTATAATCGTTGAGGTATTCACCACCGTGTTGTCCCGGCCCAAAACTAACGGTACATTGATTACTCGGATGATTGCCAACACAATAATTGTAAGTAACTGCTATCCTTCAATTACATTGGGCTGCAATAACGTCCAACCTCCTCGAAAGTGTCTCAAGTTTTTGCTGATAATGCAGAAAATACATTGAGTCCATCAATCCTCGCTCCCCTTGGTTGAGACATACTCGAATATGGCCTTTGATAATTGAATCCCGCCATGGTACCTGAAACGAGAGAAAAAGAAGAAGATAATAAAATAAAATAAAAATAAATAAAGAAAAAATGTTTAAATTAAGACTAATTTGATTGAAGCTAATATTGGCAAAAATATATTAAACTAATTCCCCGACAACGGTGCCAAAAACTTGTTGGGTAAAATCTATATACGCACAGCACGCAAGTATACGTGGTCAACAAGTAATATAGTAATGAGTAGAGTATCGTTCCCACGAAGACAAATAAGCAAAAAATTTAACTTCACAATTACCAATTTTCTATTAATCCTAATTCAATTAAACTATTCAATTCAATGGTTTAAAATTATAGAAACTAAATTAATAAATAAATAAACTATCACAAAACAATCACAAATATCAAAATCCAGAATTTCAAATAATTGATGGAAAATTAGACTTATGATTTCACCCAAAGCTTCACTCTGATTTTCAAACCTTTATTCCAATTCAACTCAATATCTCAGTTTATTAATAAAGAACACGAATATAGTACTAGCCACCTCTCGATGCATTAATACCGTATTAAATTAAATCCACAATTAAGATAGAAATAAGTTAAACACCTGAATCAACTAACTCACTATATTTCTATGTGAACTGAAATTAAAGAAGGTTTAAGCTTAAGTTCTCTATCTGATTACATGTGATGTCAAGCATATCTTTACCTTAACAATAATCAAGAATCTGCTATTCACAAAATTCATGACACATGCTATGTTAACTAAGTCTAGATTTGAATATCCTCTCTCGATTCCATACAAATCCACAAAGAATTGTTGATCAAGCAATTCATAAATTCAAGCTCAAATTAACATAGATAAACTAAAAATACTTTATTGAAGTGGAAATCAAACTTATAAAATCATCGGTTCACCCAAGAATCCATCACAAGCCTAATAAGCGAATTAGTTCATAACGAATGAAATAAAAACTAAATAATTTAAAGGAAACATCCTTCCAACTACAAATAAATGACTAAAGAGAAGAATGGTGATGAACACCCTTCACGTAGCCTAAAATTGCAATCGTCACGAAAATCCCTTCAAAATACTCCTCCTATGCTTTTTGTGAAAATCTGGGAAAAATCTTCGTAAATTCCCCTTGTGTCTTGCTCAATTTTATTGTTAGTCAAGTAATAGACGTCTCCCCTCACAAGTTCTAGTCGAATCCTTTATTTCTTGGAGTCCCTATGTGAATACAACACTAGAAACCATGTAGCAGCACAGTCCAACATCAAACAAGAGAGTCAGCTGGTCGAGACCCCCTGACCCGGCGGGGGTACATGGGCAAATAGGGCCTGCCCCGGCGGGCTAGTACACTGCTAAAGAAATTTTTGCCATTTCATGTGTTTTGCGAAATATGCTCCAAAAGACCTCCTTTCTTCACCACTTACCTCCATGACCACCCTACACATAAAAGAACATGAAACAAGTGAAAGTGAACACGAAACAAGAAAGTAACAACGAATTTAAGCTTGAAATAAACTTTGAATCGTGGATATAAAATCCACTTATCAGCCAACCAATAGATTGGCGAATTTCAAAGATTTTAAAGCGGTAGGACCACCAAAATTCAAGGGGACTACGGATTCGATTGAAGCCCAAACTTGGGTGAAGGAGATGGAGAAGGTATTCATTATTGCCAGAGTAGCGAAAGAGCAAAAGACAGCTTTTGTAACATACTTGATGAAGAGAGAAGCCAATTACTGGTGGGAGACGAATCAGGCGAGTGTTGGTACAGTGGTAGTGACTTGGACCAGATTCAAGGAGTTATTCTTTGAGAACTACTTTTCGCCGAGTATGCAATCTTGGATGGAAGTCAAATTTTTAGAACTGAAGCAAGAGAACATATCGGTATCCAAATATGCTGCTAAATTTAACGAGTTAGCGAGATTTGCACCTGGACACAGAAGCGAGAAAAGCGAGAAGATTTGAGAATGAGTTAAAGCCAGGGATATACAACGAAGTAGCTATCTTGTAGATTAATACGTTTACGGCTTTATTGGAGAAAGCAATCATTGCTGAGGGGGGAAGCGAAGCTGCATCCCGATATAATCAGGAGAATAAGAAGAAGACAAATGATGGAGGAATCAGTGGTGGTCGTAATCCAAACAAGAGAAAGTGGAGCGAGAATACCCAGTCGGGTAACAAACCAGAAGAGAAAAGAAAGAGAGGTGAACCTTGTGCAACTTGTGGGAAGAATCATGTAGGAGTATGTTTGAAAAGAAAGGGAGTTTGATATAACTGTGGACAAGAGGGACACATGTCGCCCAATTGCCCCAGTCCGAAGAAGATACAAGGTTGTTATGCCTGTGGATCAACTGATCATCTGGTTCTTAACTGTCCAAAGAGAAATGTGGAGAAGGAAAGTGTTAACAAGGGACCCAGTGGCGGAACCTTGGCGATTAGAGGACCTGCTCAGCCAGGAAGACCAATGGACCGTACATTTAATATGACGGTGCAAGATGTAATGGCTGCCCAAGAGGTGGCGACAGGTAACAATTTCGTTGAGAAATTAAATTACGCGAGTAATATTTGATATATAATGTTGTGAATAGTTTCTTTTATAAATCCAAGTCACATGTTAGAATATGAGACACAAAATAATATTGTGTTGGTATAAGTGAATTGATGATACAACTTTAAAAGATTGAAGAGAGTAAGAAAGTGGTGATTCAGAGGACGGAATCCTTATAACGGGGGGGGGGGGAGAATGTGATAACCCGAGAATTTATACGATTTATAAAATACTTTATAAAATCTAAATTGATTAATTAAAGGTTGAATAATATGACCTAGAGTGGAAATAAGGTACGGATTTAAAAAAATTTGTGTGAAAGCCTTATATGGTTTTGTGTATTGTTATATGTGAGTAATTACATATGAATAATATGTGTTTATTTTTATTTGTTTATTATAAACAAATAAGAGAAGCTAAGGTAACCTAATTATAAATTAGGAATGGAAAATTGAATAACTTAAGGGTTATGATACGAGAGAATGTTAGTATATAAAATATATACTAATTCTAAGAGATTTAATTTATATATCTCAACTAATTAATTTTATAACCTAATTATAGCAAGTCTAATTGAGTTAAGAAATTAAATGTGCATGAGCAAGGAATTTATGTTATAATTGAGAAAATGAAAACCCTAATTAAATATTAGGGAATGGTAATATTAGGAGTATTGGACTATGTAAATTACATGGCCCAAACATGTTAAGTAGAGAGCCCAAACATTTTTTAATTTGAAAGCCCAAATGAAATATTGGATGGCCCAACTTTTAGCCCAAGTGGGAGAGGACTTTTTGGACATTTAGTAAATCAAATAAAGCATTAAAAACAAAATAAATATGAGGAGAAAAAGGCCATATGGCTGGCCACACGGCTGGACACACAAAAGGGAGAGAAATGGGGGGTGAATGAAATGATTTCCTTAGAGCATTCACAACAGTTTCTCCAATAGACTATCAATCCCTATATTTGAAGAATATATCAACAAATTAGTATCCAACAGTTTCTTTATCCTTATATAATTCTCTATTTTAATTCCTATATACGATTTGACTCCTCAGAGTGAGGGAATCAAAAGAGTGTTCCCTATTTATGTAAAATGACATTTCACATCCTATTTATTACGATTTATGTTGGTTAAAGGATCTTATCTCACTTAATTACTGATTTGGGTATGCCTATCAAATTCACTCATTTTTATTTTTTAAATAGAGGATTTAGAGAAGAAAGAGAACTATAAAAAAAATTTAAAATCAGTCAAATTTTATTTTTGATCATTTTTGTAAAAAATATTACTACTAATTATAAATTTCATTATTTTATAATTAAAATAATGTTGTTTTAGTTCTCATAAACACATAATGATCGTTGTACATTTTGATTTCTAGCAATATCTAATTTTAAATTAAAATAATTGCAAATTTTAAATTCAAACAAAATTAATTTTAAATAAAAAATAGTTACAACGTTCAAAAATTTGATTATTGGAACATTAAAATTTAAAATTTAAAATTTAAAAATTTAATATTTAAGGAATCAATATAAGGAACATGTTGGGTACATAGTAAAAAAAATTGAATCCCTATCCTACAGAATGACCCAATAGCACTGTAGAGTAGGGATAGAGATAAAGAAACTGTTGTGAATGCTCTTACTTTATTTGGTCACTAACTTTGCTTAGGCGTCACTAATTAACTTGGCCACTTATTTTTATCCAAGAGTGCAAGCAACAATATAATGACTAAGGAAGAGAAGAAGAGATGAGATTGGGGGATGTATGTAGATATATAAAATATATCTATACATAAATTACTAACAAACAAATAAAACCCATTTTCTCTTTCATCTTATTTCTTCTATTTTGCTAAGAAAACGAAAGAGAGAGAGAGTAGAGGGACCATTTCGGCAGCCCTAGAGAGAAGAGAAGAGGAGATATTGATCTTCATACACCCAAGATCCATCTCATATTTTAGAAGGAGAAGAATGAAAAGCTAAGGTATAATAAAATTTCTACTTATGCAGTCTAATTTCCTTTTTGGGTTGATTTGATTTTTTGACAATATGAAGTTAAGATCTTGAGATTTAAAACCTTAGATCTATATGTTTATGAGTGTTTCATGTTTAGATATACCCATATTGGGAGTTGTTTTAGTTGGAAATTAAAAGTAAAAAAACGTGATTTTCTAGTTTATAAACCATAAAATTTGTATGTATTTTGGATTCCCACCGTTTTTGATCTACACCTTCTTTTTGTGATCCGTCAAAGAGAGATGCTAGATATGTAAGTTAACTACTAAACCCAAGTGGTAGCACTCAAAAATGTTGAGAACACAGTCCGTAGTGACTGATTTAACAAAAATTGTTTTGTGTCTTTTAAGAAAAAATAAATTGATTTGGACAATTAAGAGTAGAGGTAGTTTCGTCATTTTTCTAACATTTAAAAATTTTGGAAACATTTGGGAGGATACTATGATAAGTTTCCTAATATCTCCAAGTGGAATCTCTGAAAAAGGAGTTGTAGATTTTCGTATGGATTATTTTTAACAAAGTACGAAAATCTTGCTTTTCCAAAATAGCTACTGCTCAATATTTTGTAAGGGTTGTTTCGGCCACTTAATTTGTGAGAAAAACTCCGGCCTTTTGGGACATGAAAATATATGCTATTAAGTACCTTCTGTCGAAAAATGAGCTCATTCTGACTTAAAATGACCAAGTTATGACCATTTCAATTTTTTAGATTTTACGACGACAATAGCTATAACCGGAGTTCTATAACTCCGATGGCCACGAAATTTAAACTGGAGGCTTACTTTAACATGTATAAGATTGTGTCAAGAGATGTGAATTTCTGGAGTTGAACATGATAGGGCTAATTTCTTAAGCTACGAACTAAAAATGATTTTTGAAAAATACTAAAGGGAGTTGAAAAATTATGGAAAAATATTTTTTGTGTATGAAATATATGTATATATGTTTGGGCAAAGGATATAAAAATAATAAGTTGATTTTGTATTTTTGTGAAAAGGATAATGAATCCAGCTTGTTGGATTGAAAATCAGATGAATCCAGCTTGCTGGATTGAAAAGTAGTTTACTGAATTGAAAATATGTTGAATCAAGCTTGCTGGATTGTAATCTAATTACTAGATTTGGAATCCAGTTTGCTGGATTGCAGTTTGGTTTGCTGGATTGGCTATCTAGATGTTAGATTTGGAATCCAGACTGCTGGATTGGCAATTTGGTTGCTGAATTTAGAAACCAGGTTGCTGGATTAGTATTTGACTTATTAGATGTTAAAGAATAACTTATGAAATGAAAAAGTAAGTATTAAATCATAATGTATATGATATAGTGATTAAAGAATTATCAAAGGATGATAATAATGCTAATGTTGTAAGGTGTTATCTAATATTTAACTATGTGATTAAGTGTTAGATAATTGTTTGATAAAATAATTGTATTATGATACAAAGTATGATATGCTGATTGAAAGACCAATCTTATTAATGATAAGTCTTACAAAAAGAAGTTAACTTAAATTGCATATCATTAGTCAATGAATCAGGGAAGTTTCCTTAACTCAACCTTGAGTTAATACTTTCAAAAATTATGGTGGTTAATTATTGTTGATTAAACCACGTCTGAGATTTTATTGTTGATTATTCGCAGTTAGTGCATGTTTATTAATTCAAATTGAATTAGTGATTCTGAGAATATACTTAGAGAATAATTGTTGTTGGATAATTACATCCGTAGAAGCTATTATTGAATGCAAATAGTACAGTCAAATTCTGTCTATTATTAAATCGTGTTGAGAAATGGCTTAGGTAATTGTTATAGCTAGACGAATATTTGTTAGAACTTGATAGGTTTGAGAAGAGAAGAGAAGAGAATTCAATTATTATTGATAGATCGATGTCAATTATTTCGGCTAGATCGAAAAAGAAAACTTGATAGGTTTGAGAAGAGAATAGAAGATAAGTGATTAGATATTGAAATCATTGTATTTTGTTGTTAAATCAAATTCTGATTCAAAGACTGAGAAGAACAACCTTTTATATAAAGGGAACATATTTGGTCGTATATTCGGCCTTTGCGCGCTTTTGAATATTATGCATAATATAGGGTATTCTAAAGCTGATCACTTTATATACTTGTAGAGGGATATGATTTAATATTTATGGTTATCTGATACACCTGGGTATATCAGAGTAAATCTTTGATAGTTACTCGAGAAGAGAAGTTCAAGATCCTTAGGGATCACTCAGCATAAATTCTGGAAAATATTTCCATCCTGTTATTTGGGTATATATCATAGTAAATCTTTGATAGTTACTCGAGAAGAGAATTTCAAGATCTTGTAGATCATTCATCATAAACTCTGGAGAGTATTTCTAAATTTTTATTCAATAGAATATCGTAGAAACTTTGAAAGCATTGTATCCTTTCGTTAATGTGTTGCTTAAGTTGCGAGAAGATTGGTTAGAGAAGAATGAATTGTTCAGCTATTTCAAAGTTCTCAAACCTTTAGAGTTATTCTATCGAATTAGATAGTCTGTTGTTCTGATTCTTATACATTCATTGTATATCTTAACTTACGGGACAAATTTGTTGCTCACCCTTGCTAAATAAAATATTTTAGCTAGGGACGAAGTGGCTGGAAGTGCTTTGAACAAGAAAGGCATAGGTGTTATGCTGCAATAGCTATGGTTAACATTATTATTATGTTGTATTTGTAAACCCTTTTTGTATATCTAAAGGGTATGTTTGTAATATAAAGGTTAGATAACCTGGGACGAATGTATTAACTATATCAATTAATGTGGTGTAAATTTCTATTCATATGTAAATAGGTAGTTAGATGGTATTATATTGTTGATCGTGAGCACCAAACTCGGGGGTCAGGTAACCCAGATTTGGGGGCGTCACATATTCTCGTCCTAAGGTCTCGTAACCGTTACTACATCATTCCACTAAATGAACTTAAACATAACTTAGTATATCATAATACATAAGTCTCATTACAACAAGATAATATAAACTCCTAGAGCAAAAGAACAAAGCTATTTCGAAGCCTTCTCTTTACCCTTGTCCTTGCCTGAGGGTTCACCATGTTCTGCCTTAACTGAAAGTTTTAAGGAAAGTAAGGATGAACAATAATTTTCCCAACAAGTAATATAGCAATAAGGGTGAACAGTTATAAGTACGAATCTCAAGGGTAAATCAATGAATAATAGTTCATGAATTAACGATAATTCTCAATAAGTGTCGCTATGTACTGAAAGATATCAACAAGATTAAAAGATTTAATAATAAGATTCAATAATTGAAAAGTTCAAGAATAATGAACACTAAGTAGTCACCAAGGAATAAGAACTTCTACTAGAATTAACAATATTATACTGAAAATCCAATAAAAATGAGTACAACTGGTGATCAGCCTAAGTACCCTATGTTATGTATAACATTTAAACATGATAGTATGTGCGCATGTCGGTTCCCCGACAATTATATAATTTCCCTTTCAACGAGAGTTGTTCATCTAAGTAGATTTACAAGAGTCCGCACCAAGTCAATTGGTTTGGATAACTTTCTTACACATGATAATAGTCTAGCCGAATCAATGACTTAGACAACTTTTATAATACATTTAAGAACGATAAGTTCAATGCTTTCAACAACATCAAGATATAAAATTGATTTTCGAATAGTAATAGATATTTGCTCGATGTAAGTATGGTTGACATGGCAATAAGTCAGAATTATAAAATATATAAAGTGTAAAGAGTTTAGGAACTTGCATTCAATATGAAAATCAAATGAAGTTAGAGAACTTGCACAAAATCCAAAGTTGTGTAAGTTAGGGAACTTGCCTCAAGCGTAATTTACCAACTTATAGCTTATCAACACTTTGAAATCCTATTGTAACGTAGTTATATATACAACAGATTTATTAGTTACTCAACTCTATGAGTTAATACTTTCATACATATTTGATCACATAAGTCAATAATAGACATTCATTATCATCTTAGCAATGTAAATGGAAAATGACATTATCATGCTATCACATCATATAGCTATATAACCAACATCTATTTAGTTTGTATAAAAGAAATACGAGAGCATGTATACATCTTTAGACTCTTGGTTGCACATGGCCATTATGTATTATGACTAAAAATAGTATACAATTCATGATACCAGTTTACAGATTACAAGCAAAATAAGTCAGACAAGACTGCAAGATGGCACAGTTGCACCCTGGTTAGGCTTAGGGACGGCGCAGCTGCGCTGTCCTCTAGCCTGACCAGAGTTGAGTTTTGCACTTCCTAGTTCTGTCCAACTCTTTAGCAGGCATTCAACATATACTTAGATACTTATTAAAGATTCTTGAATGCTCTCAAGGTTATCCTACGCTCATCTTTGAAATGTATTGTTCTAGTTTGAGATTTCAAGTAAGTTAAGGCCAATTTAGGTCATGAATCACAAGGACTACTATGCTCACCATGTACATGTGACAACCCCAAAATAGGTCCAATTCACCCAACCCATTTTGAGTCGCCAAATACATGGTACAGAAAACAACTACAACTTTATTACTACAATTATCGTGCAAAATACAACAACACATATGTTGTGAGTTTTGATACAAATATATACCAACTGTAACTCTCATCCCAACCTTGGATAGCACGTCACAATGGTACCTTACATAAAGGTACAGTCAAAAATTGTTTTAGAAACTAGAATCTTTGGGAAGTGCTCAAGGAAACCTTCGTACATGGGAGGCCATGCGTCTAGGCTATGATAGATATCATATGTCCACACTATTAACCTTGGTTAACCCAATAGACCCCAAAGAAAAATGAGAAGATTACTATCATTTTCTTTCCAATGGTGAGTCTTCTCTTAATATATCAATATCTCCACTATCTCTAATTGAGAATTATACTTCAAACAAACACCAAGATTATATAGGTGGTGCTCGTAGATATACTCAGCAAGTGGATGTGCACAACCCTGTCTTATGATAACACGAGTTTGTATGTAGTTAGACATCTTGTATGATAGTGGCAAAACACCCTTCCAACGTTGGGTACGCCTTACCCTATTGGATTCACCAAATATAACTACTAAATGAACTTTTCTATACTGCTTAGGGAGAACCTCCACAGCTAGAGACCACCGTTTTATTTTCCCGTTACCCTCGCTCGACCCAGCTACACTCTTATTACCTGAAAAGGAATTGTGAAGCAAAAGGGTGAACACAACTAGCCCAGTAAAGAATATCATGACTAACGATAATTAAATTATCAATAGCTTTCATTAGTAATAAATCAGAGATTTAGAACATATGGTAGATGATAAAAATTTTCAACCATAGTTGCAGCGGAACGAGCAATCCATTAGAAGAGTCAAATAGACCATAAAGTCTATTATATTCTCCACATTAAAAGTCCACCAACAATATTTTATCTCTGTAACATTAATCAACAGTTCCTTTCCACAATTATATGAAAAACTCATAATCATAATTGTAATTCTAAATTACTCGTCGCATCTAGGACGAAGATAATTTTCATCATATGTCTTTACCTGAAACATCAAAGATCATGGTTATACCAAATCACAGTTCCTGTTTATAATCATACAAACAATTTCATCTTTGCACTACGGCCAAAGATATCTATCAACAGACCATCTTTGCACTACAGGCCAAAGATATTCCTCAACAGTTCATATTTGCACTACAGGCCAAATATATTCATCAACAGTTCATATTTACACTACAGGCCAAATATATTAATATCTCAAAGAAATATATAATCATTTCAGAATTTATATAAACAATAATTATAACCATGTTGATCATTTCACCTAAGCACTTAAGCTAAAGATATTCAATTATGAATTCAATGGTCATGATCATACCAGTTAACAATTCAACTTTGCACTACTGGCCAAAGGGAACCTATAGTCATGATCATACCAAAAATCTACCCATCTTTACACTCAAGTCAAATAGAAATATCATCATTAGAGTTATTAAAATGTTATATATAATAGTAAAATCAATATAATCAAAACATCTAGATTTAATCTCAAGAGTAATATTCATAAATCAACTATAATTTGGATAGAAAAAGAAACTAATTTTGTCATGAATAGTAACTCGTGAATAGTAACTTCGTGTATAGTAACTCATGAATAGTAACTCGTGAATAGTAACTCATAAATAGTAAACCCGACACAAAAAGGTAGAAATTCCGTAATAAAATCCATACCAATATTTCGGTATAATGACATTGAAATAACATTTCTTAAACTTATAAACAATTTATTTTAATTGTTTACACTTTACTAAATAATACATTTAATCATCCTAAATTTCCAAACTCATAAGATCTCATCGCCAATAACCAAAACCCTCATAAAAAATCTGCACATACCTCATATAGGATTCTCAAGCCATAAAATTATATTTTTCTAATTTTCTTACTTCACATAACATATTTAATTCATTTACTCATAACTAGTCCATTTTTATAAAAAATACCAAATCAGTACAAAAAAAATTTCTTTTATAAGATTTAGTAGAATATAGTCCCATATTGAACATATATTTTTCTTAAAATTTTTAAAAATCATTTACTATTTTTCATATGGCAAAAACAACCGAATATTTAGATATTTATCAAAAATTATACTTTTATCCAAAAATTTCAAAATTTACAGAGTATACTTCTATCATATACATGTACTCCCAATAATAAATTTTACTAATTTTGGAGTTAACCACAAGGAGTTATAAGCGGTTACTTTTAAAATAGTCTTTTCTCATAAAATTCACAACTCTTAATCTATACATCCAAAAATCGCCATTTTTGGACACAATCAAGAAAAATCATCAAATTATCATTTCAAAATTTTCCCGAATTTTTGAAGGTCAGAAAAATTACGAAACTGAAAAATATAACAACCCTTAAAATCCCTTACTATCCCTTACCTCAAAAGAGCAGCACTTCTGACTGGATATCAGATATGACGTTGAAGGAAACTTGCACTGATGAATAGAAACTCACCAAGTATCTAAATACTCACAAAATACACTCGATAATCTAAAGAGAAAAAGAGAGAAAATTTATGAATTATGGTGTGATTTTCAATTCTAACTTAGCCCTTTATTTATAGGAAAATGTTAGCACACCGAAGCAGACTTGACCTGCTACCTGATGGCTTTACCTGCTACTATTCTACCCACCAAAAATCAGCCATCTTTCCCAACAACCAAAAGTGGGGCCCACCCATTTCTAGAATTTTCCACCAAAATCATTTATAAACCTAATTTTTGAATCAGTCACCTATTAAAATTCATAACAAATCATTCGTTCATTTTTAACGGTTCAAAATTTGTGAACATATACTCAACTTATATATGTATAACATATCCAAAAATCACAACGATCCAACGGTCAGATTAAAAATTATAACTCAGACAATAAAGCTGTAAGAACACTGATTTGATCTTTTAATACCTCCAATTCGACAAAATACTGATAAAATACCTCAACATTAATTCCTTCATTTATAATCAAATAAATAAATTCATCATTTATATCCACATCAAATAAATATTTTATTATCATATAGATCAATAATTAATTATTCACAAATAATATTACACAATCACAATAATGACAACCAGACAGTTTCCAAGAAAGAGGGGGCTTTACGATAAGAATTTCTCCTTACTGGCGCGCAATTAGGTGACCAAACCTCTCATTGACAAAACTTTCTAGACATTGCCAATAATGCTATCTAATAATATTATTCGAATAATATGATTTATTGATCTGATAATGGGAAAAACTATGCAGTGACAATTATTGAACAACAATAATATAAAATTTCAACGTAGCAATTATTGAATCAATAAAATAAAATATTGAACAGTAATTACTATAACAATTATTGAGTAGTGCCTTCTTACGTAAGAATCAATAATTCAAAAATACTGTGCAATACCTTGTGCTACTGTGCAACAACGCGTATTACTTTACTTTACCCATCGGGTATTTCAACAGTGTTAACAGTAACGATTACGCCGTTATTTGTAAAAACTCAAATTTGTCATTTTCTTCATCCGACAGTTATTCTGTTATGGGGCCCACAAATGGCTACGCCGTCGTACGAATATTTCCCGACAATAAGAATATTCCACGACTAAACGAATATACCCCGACAACAATGAATATTTTATAACCATTTGCGTATTTTGAAAAAAAATTCATATATCACCCTTAACTTTAACTTTTATCAATTTAACCATTTACTGAATCGTAATTATAAGAAAAATTGAATACTTTTATTTTATAAAATTTGGGGTCTTACAATCTCCCCTCTTTATGAAATTTCATCCCCGAAATTTACGTACCTGGTATTTCGAAGGGTTGAGAATACCTTGCTTTCATTTCAGATTCTATATCCCAGATTATCATGATTCCTCCATTGCTCATCTCCCGTGATAACTTCATTTAGGTTCCTCATTTATTGGGAAGTCATAACGACCTCTCTCCCTTGAACTACTCGACTTTGACTTGTCTGGGGCAGCATTTAGCGTCATCACTACCGTTGGAATATACTTTTCTATAGGACATATTCCTCCCTCAATTGCCTCGTCGTACTCCTGATTCATGATCTGAATCATAAATCTTCGATCCATATCGAATTTAGGTTGACCGTTCTGTACAATGTAAATCAAAACTCGATGTTGGGTTCTCCCAATTGCTGTCCAAAAAGAGAAATTCATATCATCTTTTTTAGCCTTCTTAGATCGGACATCTCTTTCTACAATATCAACGCGTCGTGCGGCTTTTACCCATGCATCACTCATTCTCACTCGTTCAGTTTTTTTTTCTTTCAGCTCAGATTCCAGCTTTATCATCTTATACTCTGCCAAAGAATGCTTCTATTCAAGCATCACATATCGGGTAACACAAGCTTGAATTGTTGCATCCTTTTGTTCCATGACCGCCTGCCGTTCTTCAGCCTGCTCTTCTAACTCATGAACACGATTTTGCAATTCTACATTTTGATCATAAAATACCTCTAATAAATTCTCCTCAGGCTCCTCTTCTTCCACACTCGCAGCTGCTACCTCTACGACTAGCTCGGGTGCAACTATTAATTCTTCCCTCACCACAAGAATATCTCTAATTCTTTCTTCGTCTGACATCACATTATCATGGTTAGTGATTAGAGGTATCCCCATAGTCTCATTCACTCCATTGTTAGCATTCTCCGCTGCCATTCTCAAATACTGCTATAAAATAAGGGTTAATTAAGCAAATTAACGTATCACATAATATCCGTATATTATGACCAACCAACAATTAAGCTTAGGTAGGACACACTAGCGAAGAATTTACTCATCTCTCCCCTCCTAGTTCTATTCCCCAAACTCCGCCAGAGACCATATCCCTAAGCTCTGATACCAACTGTGAAAACCCTAAAATAGGTCCAATTCACCCAACCCATTTTGAGTCGCCAAATACATGGTACAAAAAACAACTACAACTTTATTACTACAATTATCGTGCAAAATACAACAACACATATGTTGTGAGTTTTGATACAAATATATATACCAACTGTAACTCTCATCCCAACCTTGGATAGCATGTCACAATGGCACCTTACATAAAGGTACAGTCAAAAACTGTTTTAGAAACTAGAATCTTTGGGAAGTGCTCAAGGAAACCTTCGTACATGGGAGGCCATGCGTCTAGGTTATGATAGATATCATATGTCCACAGAATTATCCTTGGTTGACCCAATAGACCCCAAAGAAAAACGAGAAGATTACTATCATATTCTTTCCGATGGTGAGTCTTCTCTTGACATATCAATATCTCCACTGTCTCTAATTGAGAATTATACTTAAAATAAACACCAAGATTATATAGGTAGTGCTCATAGATATACCCAGCAAGTGGATGTGTAAAACCCTATCTTATGATGACACGAGTTTGTATGTTGTTAGACATCTTGTATGATAGTGGCAAAATACCCTTCCAACGTTGGGTACGCCTTACCCTATTAGATTCACCAAATATAACTACTAAATGAACTTTTCTATACTACTTAGGGAGAACCTCCACAGCTAGAGACCACGGTTCTATTTCCCCGTTACCCTCGCTCGACACAGCTACACTCTTATTACTTGAAAAGGAATTGTGAAGCAAAAGGGTGAGCACAACTAGCCTAATAAAGAATATCATGACTAAAGATAATTAAATTATCAATAGCCTTCATCAGTAATAAATCAGAGATTTAGAACATATGGTAGATGATAAAAAATTTTAACCATAGTAGCAGCGGAACGAGCAATCCATTAGAAGAGTCAAATAGACCATAAAGTCTATTATCTTCTCCACATTAAAGTCCACTAACAATGTTTTATCCCTGTAACATTAATCAACAGTTTCTTTCCACAATTATATGAATAACTCATAATCATAATTGTAATTCTAAATTACTCGTCGCATCCACGACGAAGATAATTTTCATCACATGTCTTTACTTGAAACATCAAAGATCATGGTTATACCAAATCACAGTTCATATTTGTAATCATACTAACAATTTCATCTTTGCACTACGATCAAATATATTCATCAACAGACCATCTTTGCACTATAGGCCAAAGATATTCCTCAACATGTCATATTTGCACTACAGGCCAAATATATTCATCAACAGTTCATATTTGCACTACATGCCAAATATATTCATCAACAGTTCATATTTGCACTACAGGCCAAATATATTAATATCTCAAAGAAATATATAATCATTTCAGAATTTATATAAACAATAATTATAACCATGTTGATCATTTCACCTTTGCACTTAAGCTAAAGATATTAAATTATAAATTCAATGGTCATGATCATACCAGTCAACAATTCAACTTTGCACTACTGGACAAAGGGAACCCATAGTCATGACCATACCAAAAATCTACCCATCTTTACACTCAAGTCAAATAGAAATATCATCATTAGGGTTATAAAAATGTTATATATAATAGTAAAATCAATATAATCAAAACAACTAGATTTAATCTCAAGAGTAATATTCATAAATCAACTATAATTTGGTTAGAAAAAGAAACCAATTTTGTCATGAATAGTAACTCGTGAATAGTAACCCATGAATAGTAACTCGTGAATAGTAACTTGTGAATAGTAAACCCGACACAAAAGGTAGAAATTTCACAATAAAATTTATACTAATATTTCGGTATAATGATATTGAAATAACATTTCTTAAACTTATAAACAATTTATTTTAATTGTTTACACTTTACTAAATAAAGCATTTAATCATCCTAAATTTCCAAACTCATAAGATCTCATCTCCAATAACCAAAACACTCATAAAAAATCTGCATATACCTCATACAGGATTCTCAAGCCATAAAATTCTATTTTCTAATTTTCTTACTTCACATAACATATTTAATTCATTTACTCATAACTAGTCCATTTTCATGAAAAATACCAAATCAGTACAAACAAATTTTCTTTTATGAGATTTAGTAGAATATAGTCTCATATTGAACATATATTTTTCTCAGAATTTTTAAAAATAATTTACTATTTTTCATATGTCCAAAATAGCCGAATATTTAGATATTTATCAAAAATTGTACTTTTATCCAAAAATTCTAAAATTTACAGAGTATAGTTCTATCATATACATGTACTCCCAATAAAAATTTCACTAATTTTGGAGTTAACCACAAGGAGTTATAAGCGGTTACTTTTAAAATAGTCTTTTCTCATAAAATTCACAACTCTTAATCTATACATCCAAAAATCGTCATTTTTGGACACAATCAAGAAAAATCAACAAATTATCATTTCAAATTTTTCTAGAATTTTTAAAGGTCAGAAAAATTACGAAACTGAAAAATATAACAACCCTTAAAATTCCTTATTATCCCTTACCTCAAAAGAGCAGCACTTCTGACTGGTTATCGGATATGACGTTGAAGGAAACTTGCACTGATGAATAACAACTCACCAATTATCTAAATACTCACAAAATATACTCGATAATCCAGAGAGAAAAAGAGAGAAAACTTATGAATTCTGGTGTGATTTTCAATTCTAACTTAGCCCTCTATTTATAGAAAAATGTTAGCACGCCGAAGCAGACTTGACCTACTACCTGATGGCTTTACTTGCTACTATTCCACCTACCAAAAATCAGCCATCTTTACCAACAACTAAAAGTGGGGCCCACCCATTTCTTGAATTTTCAATCAAAATCATTTATAAATCTAATTTTTGAATCAGTCACCTCTTAAAATTCATAACAAATCATTCGTTCATTTTTAACGGTTCAAAATTTGTGAACATATACTCAACTTATATATGTATAACATATCCAAAAATCACAACGATCCAACGGTCAGATTAAAAATTATAACTCACACAATAAAGATGTAAGAACACTGATTTGATCTTTTAATATCTCCAATCCGACAAAATACTGATAAAATACCACAATATTAATTCCTTCATTTATAACCACATAAATAAATTAATCATTTATATCCACATCAAATAAATATTTCATTATCATATAGATCAATAATTAATTATTCACAAATAATATTACACAATCACAATAATGACAACCAGACAGTTCCCAGGAAAGAGGGGGCTTTCCGATAAGAATTTCTCCTTACTGACGCGTAATTAGGTGACCAAACCTCTCCTTGACAGAACTTTCTAGGCATTGCCAATAATGCTATCTAATAATATTATTTGAATAATATGAATTATTGATCTGATAATGGAAAATACTATGCAGTGACAATTATTGAACAACAATAATATAAAATTTCAACGTAGCAATTATTGAATCAATAAAATAAAATATTTAACAGTAATTACTGTAACAATTATTGAGTAGTGCCTTCTTACGTAAGAATCAATAATTCAAAAATACTGTGCAATACCTTGTGCTACTGTGCAACAACGCGTATTACTTTACTTTACCCACCGGGTATTTCAACAGTGTTAACAGTAACGATTACGCCGTTATTTCTAAAAACTCAAATTTGTCATTTTCTTCATCCGACAGTTATTCTGTTATGGGGCCCACAAATGGCTGCACCGTCGTACGAATATTTCCCGACACTAAGAATACTCCACGACTAAACGAATATTCCCCGATAACAATGAATATTTTATAACCACTTGCGTATTTTGAAAAAAATTTCATATATCACCCTTAACTTTAACTTTTATCAATTTAACGATTTACTGAATAGTAATTATAAGAAAAATTGAATACTTTTATTTTATAAAATTTGGGGTCTTACAATCTCCCCTCTTTATGAAATTTCGTCCCCGAAATTTACGTACCTGGTATTTCGAAGAGTTGAGAATACCTTGCTTTCATTTCAGATTCTATCTCCCAGATTATCATGATTCCTCCATTGCTCATCTCCCGTGATAACTTCATTTGGGTTCCTCATTTGTTGGGAAGTCATAACGACCTCTCTCCCTTGAACTACTCGACTTTGACTTGTCTGGGGCAGCATTTAGCGTCATCACTACCGTTGGAATATACTTTTCTATAGGACATATTCCTCCCTCAACTGCCTCATTGTACTCCTGATTCATGATCTGAATCATAAATCTTCGATCCATATCGAATTTAGGTTGACCGTTCTGTACAAGGTAAATCAAAACTCGATGTTGGGTTCTCCCAATTGCTGTCCAAAAAGAGAAATTCATATCATCTATTTTGGCCTTCTTAGATCGGACATCTCTTTCCACAATATCAACGCGTCATGCGGGTTTTACCCATGCATCACTCATTCTCACTCGTTCAGTTTTTTTTTCTTTCAGCTCAGATTCCAGCTTTATCATCTTATACTCTGCCAAAGAATGCTTCTGTTCAAGCATCACATATCGGGTAACATAAGCTTAAATTGTTGCATCCTTTTGTTCCACGACCGCCTGCCGTTCTTCAGCCTGCTCTTCTAACTCATGAACACAATTTTACAATTCTACATTTTGATCATAAAATACCTCTAATAAATTCTCCTCACGTTCCTCTTCTTCCTCACTCGCAGCTGCTACCTCTACGACTAGCTCGGGTGCAACTATTAATTCTTCCCTCACCACAAGAATATCTCTAATTCTTTCTTCGTCTGACATCACATTATCATGGTTAGTGATTAGAGGTATCCCCATAGTCTCATACACTCCATTGTTAGCATTCTTCGCTGCCATTCTCAAATACTGCTATAAAATAAGGGTTAATTAAGCAAATTAACGTATCACATAATATCTGTATATTATGACCAACCAACAATTAAGCTTAGGTAGGACACACTAGCGAAGGATTTACTCATCTCTCCCCTCCTATTTCTATTCCCCGAACTCCATCAGAGACCATATCCCTAAGCTCTGATACCAACTGTGATAACCCCAAAATAGGTCCAATTCACCCAACCCAATTTGAGTCGCCAAATACATGGTACATAAAACAACTACAACTTTATTACTACAATTATCGTGCAAAATACAACAACACATATGTTGTGAGTTTTGATACAAATATATACCAACTGCAACTCTCATCCCAACCTTGGATAGCATGTCACAATGGCACCTTACATAAAGGTACAGTCAAAAACTATTTTAGAAACTAGAATCTTTGGGAAGTGCTCAAGGAAACTTTCGTACATGGGAGGCCATACGTCTAGGTTATGATAGATATCATATATCCACAGAATTATCCTTAGTTGACCCAATAGATCCCAAAGAAAAATGAGAAGATTACTATCATATTCTTTCCAATAGTGAGTCTTCTCTTGACATATCAATATCTCCACTGTCTCTAATTGAGAATTATACTTCAAATAAACACCTAGATTATATAGGTAGTGCTCATAGATATACTCAGCAAGTGGATGTGCACAATCCGATCTTATGATGACACGAGTTTGTATGTCGTTAGACATCTTGTATGATAGTGGCAAAACACCCTTCCAACGTTGGGTACGCCTTACCCTATTAGATTCACCAAATATAACTACTAAATGAACTTTTCTATACTACTTAGGGAGAACCTCCACAGCTAGAGACCACCGTTCTATTTTCACGTTACCTTCGCTCGACCCAGCTACACTCTTATTACTTGAAAAGGAATTGTGAAGCAAAATGGTGAGCACAACTAGCCCAATAAATAATATCATGACTAAAGATAAATAAATTATCAATACCCTTCATCAGTAATAAATCAGAGATTTAGAACATATGGTAGATGATAAAAATTTTCAACCATAGTTGCAACGGAACGAGCAATCCATTAGAAGAGTCAAATAGACCATAAAGTCTATTATCTTCTCCACATTAAAAGTCCACTAACAATATTTTATCCCTGTAACATTAATCAACAGTTCCTTTCCACAATTATATGAATAACTCATAATCATAATTGTAATTCTAAATTACTCTTCGCATCCAGGACGAAGATAATTTTCATCTCATGTCTTTACCTGAAACATCAAAGATCATGGTTATACCAAATCACAGTTCCTGTTTATAATCATACTAACAATTTCATCTTTGCACTACGACCAAATATATTCATCAACAGACCATCTTTGCACTATAGGCCAAAGATATTCCTCAACATGTCATATTTGCACTACAGGCCAAATATATTCATCAACAGTTCATATTTGCACTACATGCCAAATATATTCATCAACAGTTCATATTTGCACTACAAGCCAAATATATTAATATCTCAAAGAAATATAGAATCATTTCAGAATTTATATAAACAATAATTATAACCATGTTGATTATTTCACCTTTGCACTTAAGCTAAAGATATTCAATTATAAATTCAATGGTCATGATCATACCAGTCAACAATTCAACTTTGCACTACTAGCCAAAAGGAACCTATAGTCATGATCATACCAAAAATCTACCCATCTTTACACTCAAGTCAAATAGAAATATCCTCATTAGGGTTATAAAAATATTATATATAATAGTAAAATCAATATAATCAAAACAACTAGATTTAATCTCAAGAGTAATATTCATAAATCAACTATAATTTGGTTAGAAAAAAAAAACTAATTTTTTCATGAATAGTAACTCGTGAATAGTAAACCCGACACAAAAAGGTAGAAATTTCACAATAAAATCCATACTAATATTTCGGTATAATGATATTGAAATAACATTTCTTAAACTTATAAATAATTTATTTTAATTGTTTACACTTTACTAAATAAAGCATTTAGTCATCCTAAATTTCCAAACTCATAAGATCTCATCTCCAATAACAAAAACCCTCATAAAAAATCTGCATATACCTCATACATGATTCTCAAGCCATAAAATCCTATTTTCCAATTTTCTTACTTCACATAACATATTTAATTCATTTCCTCATAACTAGTCTATTTTCATGAAAAATACCAAATCAGTACAAACAAATTTTCTTTATGAGATTTAGTAGAATATAGTCTCATATTTCTCAAAAATTTTAAAAATCATTTACTATTTTTCATATGGCCAAAATAGCCGAATATTTAGATATTTATCAAAAATTATACTTTTATCCAAAAATTCTAAAATTTACAGAGTATACTTCTATCATATACATGTACTCCCAATAAAAATTTCACTAATTTTTAGAGTTAACCACAAGGAGTTATAAGCGGCTACTTTTAAAATAGTCTTTTCTCATAAAATTCACAACTTTTAATCTGTACATCCAAAAATCGTCATTTTTGAACACAATCAAGAAAAATCATCAAATTATCATTTTAAATTTTTCCAGAATTTTTGAAGGTCAGAAAAATTACAAAACTGAAAAACATAACAACCCTTAAAAATTTCTTATTATCCCTTACCTCAAAAGAGCAGCACTTCTGACTGGTTATCGGATATGACGTTGAAGGAAACTTGCACTGATGAATAACAACTCACCAAGTATCTAAATACTCACAAAATACACTTGGTAATCTAGAGAGAAAAAGAGAGAAAACTTATGAATTCTGGTGTGATTTTCAATTCTAACTTAGCCCTCTATTTATAGGAAAATGTTAGCACGCCGAAGCAGACTTGACCTACTACCTGATGGCTTTACCTGCCACTATTCCACCCACCAAAAATCAGCCATCTTCACCAACAACCAAAAGTGGAGCCCACCCATTTCTAGAATTTCTCACCAAAATCATTTATAAACCTAATTTTTGAATCAGTCCCCTCTTAAAATTCATAACAAATCATTCGTTCATTTTTAACGGTTCAAAATTTGTGAACATATACTCAACTTATATATGTATAATATATCCAAAAATCACAATGATCCAACGGTCAGATTAAAAATTATAACTCACATAATAAAGCTGTAAGAACACTGATTTGATCTTTTAATACCTCCAATTCGATAAAATACAGATAAAATACCTCAGCATTAATTCCTTCATTTATAACCATATAAATAAATCCATCATTTATATCCACATCAAATAAATATTTCATTATCATATAGATCAATAATTAATTATTCACAAATAATATTACAGAATCACAAAAATGACAACCAGACAGTTCTCAGGAATGAGGGGGCTTTCCGATAAGGATTTCTCCTTACTGGCAAGCAATTAGGTGACCAAACCTCTCATTGACAGAACTTTCTAGACATTACCAATAATGCTATCTAATAATATTATTCGAATAATATGAATTATTGATCTGATAATGAAAAATACTGTGCAGTGACAATTATTGAACAACAATAATATAAAATTTCAACGTAGCAATTATTGAATCAATAATATAAAATATTGAACAGTAATTACTGTAACAATTGTTGAGTAGCGACTTCTTACGTAAGAATCAATAATTTAAAAATACTGTGCAATACCTTGTGCTACTGTGCAACAACGCGTATTACTTTACTTTACCCACCGGGTATTCCAACAGTGTTAACGGTAACGATTACGCCGTTATTTGTAAAAACTCAAATTTGTCGTTTTCTTCATCCGACAGTTATTCTGTTATGGGGCCTACAAAAGGATGCGCCGTCGTACGAATATTCCCCGACAGAAAGAATATTCCACGAGTAAACTAATATTCCCCGATAATAATAAATATTTTATAGCCACTTGCGTGTTTTGAAAAAAATTTCATATATCACCCTTAACTTTAACTTTTATCAATTTAACCATTTACTGAATCGTAATTATAAGAAAAATTGAATACTTTTATTTCATAAAATTCGGGCTCTTACAGTACACATATGAAATTGCCATGAAAACAGTTAGTATGTATGCTCACAATGGTTTTCATCATATACGCACAACTAACATCATTTATTTCTTTAAAACACCTCTAACTTATGCTTGAATAACTTTCATTGTGTCTAATCAAAATGGACGTACGTATGTGTTATGTGTGGTTGCATAAGAAGTATAAATCATACATGCTTTAGGTCAGATAGTACACAACATCATGTTCTTATTATTAGTTTACAACACATCTACGTTTGCCTTTAAAGATCATTTTAACCCAACCAAGGTATTTCTTAATCCATGGGTCTTACTTTGAATCACATTTCATGCATAGCTAAACCATATACACATGCTCTCAAAATCAGAAATGAGACATTATAAGTTTAGTCAAAGTCTATTTTAAAAATTATAATTCCTTTTAATACATGTACACTAACACAATCCAAAGTATTGATGTTGTGTCAAGGAACCTAAATCCACATGTTAAACCTATTCGTATGCATTCTCAAGTCATAACATCATGATAAATTTCACCATATTTAAAAACAGAAGTCAAAATCAAAACTGATGCACGGCGCGGCTGCGCCGTGTTGAACTGCAAGGAGCGCGCAGCAGCGCCCGTCCCTGGAGAGTTCAGAAAGTACTCTGCTTCTGCATAACTCAGCATCAAACGTGAATTTTCTCAATTTAATATCCTAAAACCAACCACATAGCTTTCATACATGCATACAACCTCAGTTAACATCTAGACATCAACTTATAATCTAATTTAACAAGAGATTTTCATTAAATTCAAGGAATTTGAAATACTTTGAAGGTAAGAGTATAGTTTAAGAAACTACCTCAGTTGAAGCTTACAAATGGAAATTCTTCCAATCTCAGTTTGCTTCTCCAAAATTAATAGACTCATTATATATGAACTTACCAGAAAAACTCAGTAATATGAATTGAGAAGAAGAGATTGCCATTTATAGAGAGTTTATTGCCCAAATTTGGGTTTTACAAAATGAATTAATCCAAGAGAAAGAAGAAGAATCCAATGGTTTGAGAGGGTTTGGTGAAAATAATTCACCCACTTATTCTCCTCCATTCTCCTCATCATCATCACAGCTAATATAGCCACCATGTGCAGACTTAAGCTTATGCAATAGGAAATAGGTTATTGTTAAGCACTATTGAGTCACTTAATCTGGGAAAAGGAGTCTGTTTGGTCTGTAGTAGCAAAATGGTTGCTTACATACCTATGTTTTAATTCTTTTTTGGAATACTAGTTCACATTTGATAACTTATTGTTATTTCTTAAACTTTAGTCATGGACACATATACACATAATCATATAATCCATGTACATCGGGTCCTCATAAAATAATAATTAATGTAGATGAAATAATGTAGTTAGGTATTATTAATGTGGTATTCTCCATAAATATTATTAGTACACATACTTCAATATTATAACACTATCCAATATTAAATGTCTATTTTTCTAACATTCAATTCCCACCCCCCCCCCAATTTCTGAGATGCATAGTTAATTAACTATTTCTGTTTTAAAATGTCACACATGATTTTATTTTGCTACTTGGTACTTTTGTTGGGTATAATCTAGTTACGCACAACACGCAAGTATACGTGGTCCACAAGTAATACATTGATAAGTCAAGTATCGTTCCCACAGAGATTAGCAAGAAATTAACCCTCACAATTACCAGCTTCTTATTAATCCAAATTTTATTAAACTATCCAAAATAAGAATTATAACTAAAAATATTAAGATTACCAAACAATCAACGAACCCTAAAAATTGAATTTTCAAACAAATATTGGAGAATTAGGCTTACAACTTCACTCTAAGCATCACTCTGATTACTACACCTTATTCTAGTTTAATTCACTATCCCAGTTTATTAATCAAGAACACTTAAGTAGAACTAGCCACCTCTCGATGTACTAATACCGTATTAACTCAAATCCACAAATTATATAGAATTAAGTTAAACACCTTAATTAGCTAACTTACTATATCTCTATGTGAATTATAATCAAAGAAGGTTTAAGTTCAAGTTCTCTATCCGATTACATGCGACGCAAGACATATCTCTACCCTAACATTCATCAAGATTCCATTCATTCACAGAATTCAATAACACATGCTATATTGACTAAGACTCGTATTTCCTCTCTCGAATCCATACAAGTCCACATAAAATTGGTGGTCAAGCAATTTATAGATTCAAACACAATTCAATATAGATAAACCGAAAGATAGCTTACTAAACTAAAAATCAAAGATTACATAATCATCGTTCAACCCAAAGATCCGTTATAAGTCTAACGAAGAATTTTGTTCATCGTCAATGAAATAAAAACTGAATTAATTAAAGTAAGCATCATCCCAATTACAAATAATAAACTAAAGAAGAAGAATAAATCCAGAACCACCCTTCTCTTTAGCCTTAATCTGTAATTGTTGTGAGATTGCCTTCAAAGTCTTCCTCCAATGCTCTTGCTCAGAAATCTCTCTTCTATGATATTAAATTGCTTGTGTCATTCTTCAATCTTGTGTTTGTTGTTAATAATAAGCCTAAACACGTATTTCTGGCTCAAATTACAAGTATAATTGAGTTCTAAATCATCCCAATCACTAGTCTCCATGTTAACTGTAGCATTTCAATTCAAGCAGGAGACTTCTCTTTCCCGTACCCCCGCCTCGGTGGGGGGTATGCCTTGTAAATTGCCCGCCCCGACAAGCATATGAACTGTTAATTCCCTTGCACCCCCCCCGCCCCGGCGGGGGTTTTACACATAGAAAGCCCGCCCCGACGGGGGTCCTTTCGGCTAATTGCCCACTTTAGCTCCCAATCTTGCCAAATTTCACCATAATTTTTGCCCTTTAAGTCCAATTGCCACGCCACCACAACTAAACACAAAATAACACTAAACAAGTAAAAACGAAATATAAACACAAAGAATTAACACCATTTAAGCTCGAATTAGACACCGATTCATAGGTATAAAATCCACTTATCAAAATCTCCCAAACTTAAACAGTGCTAGTCCTCGAGCATGAAACAAAACAAAGATGCTATACAATGCAATGAGATATAATGCATCTAGTCTAAATACATACGAATCCAGCAGTAATCATAGAATCAAATTTATTCCTCCGGCCTCCGAGAAATTATGCAAACACGACAACACTTTATATCAAAACTAATCAATAATTCCTTATCAATCCTCAAATCTTAAACCGTTATTACTAGTATAGTGTGTGTGTGCTCAACATCCATGCTAACTGATGCAAATTTGAATTTATTACATAACAAATCTCTTAAAAGGCATCATACAGTGTAAACTCAAGAATTTCAAAAACAAATGAGATCCAACTAAAATCAATCAATTACCAATATTAGGGGTCCAAACAGGGTACTTATGCTTTCTTTTTCAATCACGAGGGCTTTTTTCTCTTATTTTCTATTTTATTATTTATTTTTTTTATATTTTTTTTAACTAGATAGTGAGTGCGCTTTACGCTTCATCTCACGCCTGTGTTTATGGGGAGTGCGTTTCATGCTCCTTCTCGACCCACCACAAGACCCAATTATTCAACTCGGGAAGGTTCCCATTTATTATTATTATTATTATTATTATTATTATTATTATTATTATATTATTATTATTATTATTATTATTATTATTATTATTATTATTATTATTATTATTATATTTTTAGAAAGCTTATATACCCCACTTTTTCTCCCAAACTTAGGTTATTGCCTAATTCTTCGCCTTCACTGCCTATCCTTGTCATCATTTATTTTAAACTAGCATTATCCTTTAAAAAAATTTTATGTATTAATTTGAACTAATCAATCCACAAAGATATCATTAACGCACTAACCTTTTTATACCAGTATCAAACAGTCAGAAGATCCAGTTCATAACAGAAAATTACATCACAATTTTAATACTCAGTACCGTACTTATCTACTTAATCCCAATCTCATCATTGGCCAAAATAACATGAACTATATCAAATCGCTGGACATATGCAATATAACACAATACTTAACTATTTTTTTTAGATATGTGATAAACATAACATGATTAAAACTAAAAAGAGCTATTTACAATCCTATACTACTATGCAACTAAATCTCTTCATGAATGCAAACATTTAATAATCCTAAACTAAACATGAAATTATATATGCAAAGTTAACTAATAAACTTAAACGTACAAACATAAAAATTAAACTAACTCCCCCAAACTTGAAAATTACAATGTCCTCATTGTAAAGAATAAAGTAGTAAATGTAGGAGGACTTCCCTGTAATCGCCTATGCTTGGGGTGGTGGTGGCTGTTGCTCTTCATCAGAATCACTAGGTGGGAACCTTGGCATCGGAGCTGGCTGTTGGTATGTGAATTGCGCATTGGGATTGAAACTCTGGAGCGTCGCGTTCAATGAGGCAAAGGACATATTCATGGCCTCGAACATATGGTCCTGCCTCGCTGCGAGTCTCCGCATCTTTCTTCGGGCATCTTTGTTGTACCCATCCATTTGTCTCTGAAGGTTTTGGAATTGAGGGCTAGGTGTATCATCGGGTTGTGGTATCGCCTCCGTTCCTTGCTCTCCCATCATCTCATCCCTCGGGTACTCGTCGTCATCCGAGGTGTCCTCAGCTTCAACCTCATCTTCTGAGGCTGGTGGAAATATGAATCTGACTCCTCTAGGGTGATACTCGCCCCCGGGCCACACTAAATATTGCACAATCATCCTCGTGTCTAACATCTAAAGCGATATTTGGGTGGTCTCATCATCGGACCATCGTACTCTCGCCTGTTTACACAACCCACAAATAAGCGATGGGTGTGGAAAGCCGCCAGAGAATGGTCCTCGCATGCATCTTCTGATAGAAAAATTAATTATAGCACCCACATCGATGATTAAATCTTGGACAATGGCATATAAAAGCAATATCTTCTCCTTGGGCACATCTGACGTGTGTGTGGATGGAAATAACGAACGCATACCATATCCTTCCGTACCGACTGAGATCCTTATTGTAGAAGATAGTGCCCCCTTTTCGGCCTTTGATCCACGTGGTACCCGGCTTTGTCATTTCTGTCACAATAGCCTCATAGTCGGGATCATGGTCACCCAAGTAAGCATACTGGTAATGTCTAGGAGCTCATAATTGGTAGTACGTGTTAATGGCGCTGGCACTAAAAGGAACTAACCTACCCCGAACAAATGTTGTGAATGGGGCCTTATCATTTGCGTTGGCGTAGAATTCTTTTACCACATTCACAACTGCAGCCTCGGGCTCTTCCGTGAACTTATTCCAACTTTTCTGATAGATTTGTTGCAACCTTTCACTGTCGACGTGTTCAGGTGCCAACCCCCACTCTAGTCTGAGTACTTTTGGCACAAGGTAGTCATAACGGTCGGCGGTGGCGGCACTTATGAATTTTTGCCTTTAAAAGGTCCGTGTTGGTGGTGTGGCCCTCGAACTCTCTCCACGTTGTCATTTTGAAGCCGGTTTAGGTGCCATTAAAATGGAATTAGTGAGCTTCAACAATAAAAATTCCCCTACACTTCACTCAAGCAATTCGCCGAAAACTTGGTGTGTTAGGCTTGCAATTCCCCCAAACTTAGTGATTTTGCTCCTAATATGGTGGTAGAAGTTGAGAATTTGAAAGACAAACCACTTACTCTCAGTGTATCCCCAAATTGGTTGATTATCCCCTCCCTTATTGCTGCACAAATTCGCTCAAGAACCCTTGACTTTGAACTCTTGAATTGGTGTGAAAAGAGATGGTTATAGTGTGTTGTGAAGGGATGGTTTTATAGAGAGGATGTGATGTAAAGAGTTATCTGTTGAAGTAGTGGGCAAGTGTTTTAATGGAGTGGGGGGGTGGTGATTAAATTGCTAAATTGTGTATGGAAATTGTATAGGAGTAGTGGGGTAGTAGGAAGTTGAAGTGGAAGAGTGTTGAAGATGGCTTGCAAGCTTTGTATTTGCCGAATCCTTGCTCTTCAGATTCTGTACCCCCGCCCCGACAAGGGGTATTAAGCTTTAAAGTTCCGCCCCGACGGGCATGCAATCTATTTTTGAGATCCGTACCCCCGCTCCGACAGGGGGTGTAGACACTCAAAATTTTCTGCATACTTGTTACTGACATTGCATGAGGGCAGAATCGTCTTGCAGAGATAACCCTAGAAGATAGCTCAGTTCAATCTCGGACACAACCCTGGGATATTCAGTACTACCATCTCAGAGATAACCCCGAGACATCCACCTCAGACCTGGAAATACCACCGGAAGTTTTAACCTCAACCCCAAAAATAACACCGGGAGTTTCAGCTTCAACCTCGGAGATAACCCCGAGGAATGCAGTTCAAATATAAGAAATCACACCGGAGAAGACTGTGTCATCTCGGAGATAACCCCGAGATACTCAGTCTCAATCCCAAAAACAATATCGAGAAAGACAGCGTGAACCTTGGAGATTACCCCGAGGCATGCAGTTGCAGTTGCAGTTTCGGAGATAACCCCGAAAATGCTTATTTCAAACCCATGCAATCAGCTTCAAACACTCTGCAATAGCCCCGAGGCACTCATTTTCCAAGTTCGGAGATAACCCCGGGAAGTCAAGAACACCTCAGAGACAACCCCGAGGATGGTCAACGCCTACAGTAGTCCAATCTCAGAGATAACCCTGAGCAACGACTGCTAAATCACCTCAAGCCGGAGATAACCCCGGTGAAGGGAAGAACCGTCATTTTGCCATCCTAATACCACATTGCGCCATCTCAATATTTATACATACATTCTACACAACAATGTCCTATAAGAACCAAAGAGCTCCAATCCGGAGTGACTACTGCACAAGACAGCACACTAGATAGAATTTGAAGCTTGAAGACCAAGGGCATGGTCCCATCTTCCTGACTTTGTACAACCTCTAATCCTATGTCAATGTGTAGCTCTCGACAATAGCATGCCGAAAAAGGTCTTATACACCTCGATCGGATGCCCAGATTGAAGTTCTGAAAGTTCTATCGGACATCACGTTGCACGCGTGCATGTACTTTGAGACGACGGGACCCGCGGAACCCGGGGCACCCCGGGCAGCCGCAGGTGCATCTGCGGCTGCCGCAGGTACACCTGCGGCTCCTCCCTCTATAAATAGAGGGCTTGGGGTAGCCATTTTGCATAGAAAAAAGGCGAGTAAGCCCTGTCCAATTTGCTCTGTACACACTATATAAACTGAGTGCTTTCTCATTTTAAACACTTGTGAGCTTATATATTGTTATATTTTTACCGGTGCAAGCCTAGTGTTCATCCATTTGAAGTCATTGAAGTCTTCTTTGGCAATCCACTGTAAGCCTTCTTACACACTTTAAAGCCTTTCTCTTCATCTTTGCACACACTGTTCTTCACGTTGAGAGTCGTGTTGCGTGTGTATGCCCGGACTTCAGCCCGTGGCTTTTATTTTCCTTTGTATATATATATATATATATATATATATATATATATAATATATATATATATATATGGACTAACATTATCGAGTTATGCCTCGATAGAGCCTGGACTCACGTTCGGAGCGTTTATTTGCTTATATATATATATATATATATATATATATATATATATAAACTGTTGTTGAACTTTGTTCGATGAGCCTAGTTTTACATCTGGAGCGTTTACTGCTTTTTTTTATATATAAATACTTATATATATATATATATATATATATATATATATATATGTGTGTGTGTGTGTGTGTGTGTGTGTGTGTGTGTGTGTGTGTGTGTTGTTGCTATCAAACTCTGTTTGATTGAGCCTGAATTTCACATCTGGTGCGCTTACTGCTTTTATATATTTATATATATATATAGCGACAAATCGCTGAAATGATAAACTGAGCTGGGATCGATATATATCATGTGCGTTAACCACTTATATATATATATTTTTACATTTATGTCAAACCTGGAGTTTACTTCATGGCCTTTTACTGCTTTATTTACATTTCGTCCCTCCTAGAGTTTACTTCGTGGCGGTTGATCGTTTTTACTGCTTTATTTAGATTTAGTCATGCCTGGAGTTTACTTCGTGGCGGTTGACCATATTTATTGCTTTATTTACATTTTTGATCCCCTATGGAGGTCCTTCATGGTGGTTGATCATGTCTCTATATATATATATTTACCGCTTTTATATATATTTATATTTCCGATCCCCCATGGAGGTGCTGTATGGTGGTTGATCATGTCTCTATATATATATATTTACCGCTTTTATATATTTACATTTCTGATCTTCCATGGAGGTGCTTCGTGGTGGTTGATCATGCCTGTATATATATATATATATATATATATTTAAAGCTTTTATATATATAATTGCTTGCTGCTTTCATATAAATTGTGGCATCATGTGAGCCTAGGAATCATGTGATCACAGATTCAGTCTACTGAATCTAGATTCAGTTCCCGTGATGGACCTTTTCAGCTGTAAGTAGCCTGTAAATTATTCACAGTGTTTAAATTTCCTTAGATGGCTCTCATGCCCACAAGGAGTTCGACACTGCTTTGTACATTATTTTCTCGAAGTTGCTTCACATCTTGAAAATAAAAGCAATCAAGCCGAACACATAATAAAATGGAAGTATCAAAGGCCTAAATTACTATTGAGCATTAGGGTTTGAAAAAACCTCTTTTTACAAAACAGCACTGTTATATCTTGTTTAAAACTGAATTTTTATATAAATTCAAACCCTTTGTATATAGGTGCAAACGAGGCATAGCACTACTTCCAAATAACTACACATTGACCTACACACACACATTCATATAACAGTTTCTTGAAAAGTGGCGGTAACCGTGACAACACGGATGTCGGGGGGTGCCTAACACCTTCCCTATACATAAGCAAGTCCCCGGACCCTAATGAATCTCGGTTTCAAAGACTCGTTAAGCAGTGCCACATCACTGAGTCAATGTGCAAACCTTTTCTCGGTTGTGTTGGTATAACCATTTAAAAAACCAACTGCCGACTCTTACAGTCAAATCATCGACATATAAATGTCAGACCTTTTCACAACTTATTTTTTCAAACAAATCTCACCTAACATGAGAACACCAAAGAACATGAGTAGAAAAGGGACAAATAAAATCCCAACGTCGACAGGTTATGTTGGTACAACCATTTAAAAAACCAACTGGCGACTCTTACAGTTAAATCGTCGACATATAAATGTCGAACCTTTTCACAACTTATTTTTTTAAACAAATCTCACCTAACATGAGAACACCAAAGAATAAGAACAGAAAATGGACAAATAAAATCCCGATGTCGACAGGTGGCGACTCTGCCGGGGACTCCAGTAAGAGGACTTAAGCCGCTATTACAAGTTTTTCAAAACTGTTATATGCTTGTGTGTGGATGTTGCATTTACATTTGATGGATGTCTACGAATGCATTTACTTACTGTACTTAATGTTTTACATTATATCTGCTTGTGATATTAGTGCTTCGCACATGTCATCATTTTCATAAAACAGTGAGACACGTTGTATGTGAATGTATGTTGTGTGGTTCCTCCAACATGAGGATATCCTGTCAGTGTATGATTATTGGACTAGTAGGAAGACTAATTCCAACGAGGCTCAGGAAAGGCACCACCCAAATTTGCTCCAGTTGAAAGACCGGATTAACTTCCCGTCGAGTAAATTGCTATGATTTGGGAACATTCATGCCAAAAAGTCGTGAGAGTAGCCAAAGATAGGTCAGCCTCTGATAAACCAAACGCGGAGGAAAGTCTCTTCATACTTTTCCATTCCAAATTACTAGTAATTTCATTTACTTGTAATTTCATTCCATATCAATCTTAATGTAATGGGAAATATGAAGAAATATGTGAACACGCATATTTACAAAGTATTAACATGCTATCCTATATTACAAATAGCTAACATCCGTGTTACAGGATAATACCCCTAAAACGGATACATCATATAGCATGTAAACATTTATACATTCCCTAAAACTAAACTACGTTAGTTTTTCGCAGGGAAACAATCGGACCTATTACTCGGTCAAAGTCAAAAAAGGCCACGAGCCTACAACCAATTATGTCTTTATCTGACCAGGCTAATCTTAATCCTATCTCCCGCGAAGAGTTCGACAGTTTAAGTAAACAAATCACAGATTTGACTGTTCTGCTTAAAGAACTACACCAATCTACTCAGGGTATAAGGATACCCATACATACTGATTCCTCTACACAAGGAGGAACCCAAGGTCCGGATAAAGCCATTCCAGTACCTGAGCTTCAGTTGGATATAACTAACAAAATTCATGATACCACCAATCTCAAAGAAGATCTAGACACCGGTGATATCAGAAAGAAGGTCCTTCAAATGGAAGAGACAATCCGTTCTATCAAAGGAATTGGAGCACATGAGAGTGTTTCATATGCAGACCTTTGTATATTCTCTGGTATGCATTATCCAGAGAAGTTCAAGACTCCTGACTTTGAAAAGTATGACGGGTTAGGAGATCCTTACACACATTTGAAGGTATTCATTGGAGAACACGGATCTTATGCCGAGGACGAGAAGCTCATAATGCAGCTCTTCCAAAAAAGTTTAACTGGAGAAGCCCGATTGTGGTATACCGGATTATACAATTCAAAGATCCATAGCTGGTGTGACAACCCGAGAATTTTGAAATATTTTTCAATTTTAATTAAATTATTTAAGGTTCAAAATTAGAACCCAGACAGAAAATTAGTGTATGCGTTTGATATTTTTTTAAGATGGAATTTTGAGGATTTCAAAATTCTGTGGAAGGATTTAGGTGAATTATTCAGGATTAAGGGTATACGTGAATATGTTCTGTGTATATGTGTACAGTATGTGGTTAAGGGTCAAGGATTGACCAGATAAATTATATCTGTAACAAACCCTAAGTATATACTAAGAACGTCAACGTTCGGTTAGAAAACCCTAGCGTTTAATAAGAAACCCTAAAACCGGTTCTGGAAACCCTAATTTTAGTTCTGGAAAGTAGAAACCCTAATTCGGTGTATAAAATCCAAAATTGGGAACTTAATGGCATAAGTGTAAATAATTATAAGATTATTTAGGGTAAAGCTTAAGTAATTAGCAAACCCTAATCTAACTACGAAATCTAATTTCTAAAATAGAAAATTAGTTTTCTATTAGAAAACCTAATTTTGGGTTTAAAACCCTAAATGAACAATTTTGACCCTAATTGCTAAATTAGCGATTTTAATTAGAAAATGTTAATCCTAATGAGCAAGATTTAAATGGTGATTAAGAAATTGTAATATAATTAGAAAATATTAATTATAATTTAGAAATATTAATTTTCTATTTTGAAAATCGAAATTCGGAAATGTTAGAAATTAAGTTGCAAAGTTAAGGGTTAAACCCTAAATCTTAAAATGGTCCAAACCCTAAACCCTAAGGGTTGGATTTAATGTCATTTTTGCCAATAAATTTGATAGAAAAAAAAGACTATTTTGCCCTTTATCAATTCTTTAATAGGTGGCTTGTAAATCTAGTTATGATATTGAGTAGGTAACCTAATTGATATGCCATGTGCATTATATCTACCCAAGATCAGCCAATCTTGCCACCTAGCAACAATTGATACATTGAATCAAATTTAAAAAGTAAGAAATACTTACTTTACTTAGCATTCTCTCCAAAGTCCCTTCTCTCTCTTCATTTTTGAAATTCTAAAGTGAGAGAGAGTGAAATAGTAAGACATGATCAGATCATAGCTTCCCATAACAGGATCAAAGTCAGAATCAAAGGTCAAAGCTTCAAAGAGGCATAAACCTTCAAAATTCGGAATCCTTAGATCTGATGTTGGATGTTGTAATTTGTTGTTATAAGTCATGTTAAAAGGTGTCATTTGATGATTTGGGTTGCTAAAACTTGGATCCATATCATCTAGATACTCCAAAATTGAGTTTTCAAAATTTTGGAAAAAGGTTGAAAACTGACCTGACAGTCGAATATCAGGCCCTCTAGATCTTTATATGTTTGATGTTTTATGCGTTTAATGTTTTTAATCCGTTCTATGTTGTAAGGACTATGATCTAAAACAAGAAGCAAGGCCAGAGCCTTAGTATATTAAGAGATACAAGTGGTCAAACATCGTTGACCAGTCACGAAATAGAGTTTCTGGGCAAACCCAGAATTTCCAAGAACTTTTTGACAAGTTTCTTGGCGTCTGATCTGGCAGTATTTTCATTGTTTGGCCATGTTGTTGTTTTGGTGTTGTAGTATGACATAAGGACTACACAATCGTGTCCTTAGATCACCTATATCTGCATCAGATTCATAAATAACCTTGGCTAAAGTATCGTTGACCGTCTGCTTTGTTGAAGTTCTGGAAAACCCAGAATCTTCAAAGGCCGAATTTTCTGACAATGTTTGACCGGCCTGAATCTTGTGATTTTGTTGATAATACACTGATATTATTGTATATAATCCTTCCCTGACATCCCTAGTTCATGACTGAATCAATATAACATACAAACAAAGCCCAGATTGCACGTTATAAGGAGTGGTAGAAGGACACCTCGACTGTTCTTCAATTCTGGAAAACCCAGAAATTGAAGAACAGGTCTGACAACGATTTGGAGGGCTTGTATCTCTCTGATCTGTTGTGTAATGGTCGTGAAACTTGGTTATAATTATAGTATTACATTTATACTACATTCTAGGTTCCATTAGCTTCCTAGAAATCAACACGAACACTGTTTTAATCACGGTCAGACATGGTACCCTCGTAGCTGGCGATGAAGTTCTGGGTTGGCCCAAGAACATCAAGAACACCTATAGCGACGAGTCTGTCGCTGTAGGGCCTTTAGCGACGGTTTTATTATTATGTATTTTCTGATTTTCCAAAAATTACTTAAAAATTAGAAAAAATTAGTTTTTAATTATTAAAAATACAAAATAAATTCCAAATTTTTTTTAAAGTCTAAAAAATTGTTTTTAATTATTCTGAGTATATTTCATAAATATTTCATATTTTTGGAATATAAATGAAATTTAATTTATTTAATTATTATATTAAATAAATTATTTAAAAATGGTTTTAATTCATGAAAAATCATGAAAAATTATATTATGGTAAAAGAAAATATTTTAAGTTATTTTTAATGACTTTTGATATTTTGTGATGAAATTCATTAATAAATCAATATTAATGATAATTAATTTATTTACTAAATGTATTAAATAAATTATGGAAAAATAGAATTAATAATTTAAAAATCATATAAAAATAATTTAAGTGTTATAAAAATATTTTAAGTTATAAAATTTAACTTTTGATATTTTATCATGAAAATATTAATATTTTAATATTAAAAGCAATTATCGAATAATAAATTTAATTGTTTAAAAATCATATAAAGGTAATTTTAGGGTATTAAAAATACCTTGTGATATTATAAATATATTATAATATTATGACATGTATTTCATTAATATTTGATAATAAATAAATATTAATGATAATAGAATTATGTGGTATTTAATTCATTTAAATACAAGTTTAATGATTGAAAAATTATAATAAATGATAATAATTATGTGAAAATTATTATGAGACTTAGAAAAATATTTTGACTGTTATTAAAATTATTTAAGTTAATTGTTAAGTGTTTAGGCAGAGTTTAATTGAACTTAGACTCGATAAAAGTCCGACTAGACCGTCGGAATGTTAGAATTGTGTCGGGTTCAACTCAGACTGCAATAGTTTGACTTGATACCTAGTCTTATGTGTGTTATAGACTGTCATGGTTATGTGTTATGTGTTATGTGTTTAAGTTATTCTATGTATATATATATATATATATATATATATATGTGTGTGTGTGTGTGTGTGTGTGTGTGTGTGTGTGTGTGTGTAATAGTATTATATTGTGATGATATTATTCTAATATTAGAGATCTATATTACTAATATTAGGTCTTCGGATAAAGCGATATAAATTGCGTAGCGGTAATCAATTGTTCAGGCAAGTTTATTTTTACTTAACTCTACTAAGAGTGTTTCATTCAGATAAGCTTATGGTTAGTCATTGTTGGTTGCCATGAATTGTACTATGTACATACTGCATATATAAGTCGGGTATGAAAGGCTGATCACCTTCATTACCAGTAGGTCCATATATTTTTGTTCATGTTTAATACTTGTTCAGTCAAAAGTTTGTTCTTGCTAGTTCATAATTATATTGTTGAATTATAGCTAGCTTATTATTCAGAATCTATCAATCATGATATATCGTTATATTATTGAATTTAAACTTGCTGGGCAATCCTTATGCTCACCCTTGCTATATCATGATAAAACATTACAGATTAAGATGAACGCGTCGGATACATGGAAAGGTTCAAGACAATTCCAGCTTTAGTATACGTGTGTAGTAGATTTGTAATAGTAGTGTATAATAATATGTTATGTGTTAAACAGGTTATGAATTGTGATTAAGTTAGGGTTACTCGACCTTGGGGAAAAGTATGTAAGTTTAATGTATAAACAATTTATGTTTATATCTTCCGTAAAAATAGTAATAGTTGTATAGAATGATCGAACTGGATCCGCGGTGATTCGGGACCTCAGATTCGGGGCCCTCACAGTTGGTATCAAAGTTGTAGGTTATGAACCTTAGGTAGGAATACCTGAGACTAATAACTGCAATGCTTAGGATAAGTACTAACTCATATAGGGTTAGTTGAGTCGGTAAGATTCAAAGATGAATCTCGGCAAGTTATAAGATACAGAGTTCCCTAACTCTGATAATAAAGTTAAACAGAAGTGAGAAATAGATAGAGTCTAAAAGACTGAAAGTGCAGTGATAGGAGATTGTAAAATAAAACGATCAGAGTGTAGAAATGAATCGTAATATATACGATGAGATCACCCCGTGATCGGATAAGGTTTTAGTATGGAGAAGGATCAAGCGAATGATTAAAAAGTTACAGCAAGTTTGTTGGGTGACAGTTGTACTATGAATTGGTACAGATTCAGGAAAGGATTATGAATACGAGTTGAATGAAATTCGTATTGAGAAGGGGGTTATTGTTAGGTGGGGATTCAATTGGGGATTCATGTCGGCAGCTGAGTTGTATGATTCCTTGTATGGGCGGGGAGTTGTACTTGGTGTAAAAACTACTTAGTTTTTGGCATTGATAATCATTAAAATGTTTGTGTCACGCTATTTGCTATATGCATGTTAAAAGGGTGATTCCTTTCTCATGTGTATAACAGATAGATAGGTCATAGGTAGAGAATATCAGGTTAAGTACGAGTTCTTAAGACTCATACTTATGTGACATTCTTGACTCATAGTTATATGAAATGTTTATGAACCCCTCAGCAAATGGACGCCAAAGGTCTGACTAGGACAAGTTCTTAAACTCATGTGATTGTGGCAAGTAAATGAACTCATAAGTGTGGTTTTACGAGCTGGGCATAGTTGTGTGTGAATGCAGTATTGAGGATAATAGGAACAGATAGATTACTAAGCAACTGATTATTAGCGGAGACATAAGTTTTTTGAAACTCCTAGCTATGCTAGACTTCGAAATGATTGACATCAAGCTAAATACGCACTATGTGCCTTTAAAAAAAATATGTAGACTCGTAATCATTTTTGAAACGGTTTAAAGTATAATATATGCTACTTATTTCAGTTAGACGCAAATAATTTGAAATATCAAAATATATTTTATTTATCACTCATGTACCATGTAACCTGGTGCAGAGATGATAAAAAGTTGATGGAGTTGTAAATACAGGAATACTTAGTGTTGAATTTAATTTAAAATCGATGTTCCACTATTGTATGATGTGTTATGACAAAGTCATATAATGACGGCATCCTCAAACGGACTGTTAATACAGTACGACATCATGGCGTCATTCTCAAAAATATTTTCAAAAAATTTAATTTGCCAACGGGGTTTGGCTACACTTAAATAATTCGATTGAATTGAATTATTGATATGAGTCTATGCTATTCGATTCAGCTAGACTAAATTTTATGAAAACTCTAAGTGTTCATTGAAAGAAATTTCTCAAACCAAATTATTTTGGTGCGGAATCAAACAAGACTGGGGTAAGAAATTTTGTGCGCCTAAGGCGGATAAGAGGAACAAATTGTTCCGACCAGTAGTACTTGGCCATTACAGGACATATCGGGCTAATCACCATTTGTGTCTGTAAGTTATGACAGTTTGAGGATGAATTTCCATAAAACCTTTGCAAAAATGACAGACAAATAGTCTATATGACTCCTTAGTAAAATTTCAAAATTTTTACTCCTGTGAGAGGTGTATTGGGTAACATGTGATGATGAGAATGTATGATGAATGGTGTATGGTGTATGGTGTATGGTGTAAGGTAAATTTCGGGGACAAAATTTTTAGAAGAAGGGGTGAATGTGACTACCCGAGAATTTTGAA
This sequence comes from Panax notoginseng, assembly GCA_016801055.1. Lineage (NCBI taxonomy): Eukaryota > Viridiplantae > Streptophyta > Magnoliopsida > Apiales > Araliaceae > Panax > Panax notoginseng. The sequence goes on from CM029012.1 coordinate 44,693,334, forward strand.
ATATTTTTAAATTTTAATTAAATTATTTAAGGTTCAAAATTAGAACCTAGACAAAAAATTAGTGTGTGCATTTGATATTTTTTTAAGATGGAATTTTGAGGATTTCAAAATTCTGTGGAAGGATTTAGGTGAATTATTCAGGATTAAGGGTATACGTGAATATGTTCTGTGTATATGTGTACAGTATGTGGTTAAGGGTCAAGGGTTGACCAGATAAATTATATCTGTAACAAACCCTAAGTATATACTAAGAACGTCAACGTTCGGTTAGAAAATCCTAGCGTTTAATAAGAAACCCTAAAATCGGTTCTGGAAACCCTAATTTCAGTTCTGGGAATTAGAAACCCTAATTCGGTGTATAAAATCCTAAACTGGGAACTTAATGGCATAAGTGTAAATAATTATAAGATTATTTAGGGTAAAGCTTAAGTAATTAGCAAACCCTAATCTAATTACGAAATCTAATTTCTAAAATAGAAAATTAGTTTTTTATTAGAAAACCTAATTCTGGGTTTAAAACCCTAAATGAACAATTTTGACCCTAATTGCTAAATTAACGATTTTAATTAGGAAATGTTAATCCTAATTAGCAAGATTTAAATGGTGATTAAGAAATTGTAATATAATTAGAAAATATTAATTATAATTTAGAAATATTAATTCTCTATTTTGAAAACCTAAATTCAGAAATGTTAGAAATTATGTTGCAAAGTTAAGGGTTAAACCCTAAACCCTAAAATGGTCTAAACCCTAAACCCTAAGGGTTGGATTTAATGTCATTTTTGCCATTAAATTTGATAGGAAAAAGACTATTTTTCCCTTTAACAATTCTTTAATAGGTGGCTTGTAAATCTAGTTATGATATTGAGTTGGTAACCTAATTGATATGCCATGTGCATTATATCTGCCCAAGATCAACCAATCTTGCCACCTAGCAACAATTGATGCATTGAATCAAATTTAAAAAGTAAGAAATACTTACTTTACTTAGCATTCTCTCCAAGTCCCTTCTCTCTCTTCATTTTTGAAATTCTAGAGTGAGAGAGAGTGAAATAGTAAGACATGATCAGATCATAGCTTCCCATAACAGGATCAAAGTTAGAATCAAAGGTCAAAGCTTCAAAGAGGTATAAACCTTTAAAATTCAGAATCCTTAGATCTGATGTTGGATGTTGTAATTTGTTGTTATAAGTCATGTTAAAAGGTGTCATTTGATGATCTAGGTTGCTAAAACTTGGATCCATATCATCTAGATACTCCAAAATTGAGTTTTCAAAATTTTAGAAAAAGGTTGAAAACTGACCTGACAGTCGAATGTCAGGCCCTCTAGATCTTTATATGTTTGATGTTTTATGTGTTTAATGTTTTTAATCTGTTCTATGTTGTAAGGACTATGATCTAAAACAAGAAGCAAGGCCAGAACCTTAGTATATTAAGAGATACAAGCGGTCAAACAGCGTTGACTAGTCACGAAATAGAGTTTCTAGGCAAACCCAAATTTCCAGCAACTTTCTGACAAGTTTTCTTGGCCTCTGATCTGGCAGTATTTTCATTGTTTTGCCATGTTGTTGTTTTGGTGTTGTAGTATGACATAAGGACTACACAATCGTGTCCTTAGATCACCTATATCTGCATCAGATTCATAAATAACCTTGGTCAAAGTATCGTTGACCGTCTGCTTTTGTTGAAGTTCTGGAAAAACCGAGAATCTTCAAAAGCCGAATTTTCTGACAATGTTTGGCCGGCCTGAATCTTGTGATTTTGTTGATAATACACTGATATTATGCTATATAATCCTTCCCTGACATCCCTAGTTCATGACTGAATCAATATAACATACAAACAAAGCCCAGATTGCACGTTATAAGGAGTGGTAAAAGGACACCTCGACTGTTCTTCAATTCTGAAAAACCCAGAAATTGAAGAACAAGTCTGACAATGATTTGGAGGGCTTGTATCTCTCTGATCTGTTGTGTAATGGTCGTGAAACTTGGTTATAATTATAGTATTACACTTATACTACATTCTAGGTTCCATTAACTTCCTAGAAATCAACAAGAACACTGTTTTAATCACGGTCAAACATGGAACCCTTGTAGCTGGCGATGAAGTTCTGGGTTGGCCCAAGAACATCAAGAACACCTATAGCGATGGGTCTGTCGCTAACGGCCCTTTAGTGACGGTTTTATTATTATGTATTTTCTGATTTTCCGAAAATTACTTAAAAATTAGACAAAAATAGTTTTTAATTATTAAAAATACAAAATAAATTTCAAAAAATTACTTTAAAGTCTGAAAAATAGTTTTTAATTATTCTGAGTATATTTCATAAATATTTAATATTTTTGGAATATAAATGATATTTAATTTATTTAATTATTATATTAAATAAATTATTTAAAAATGATTTTAATTCATGAAAAATCATGAAAAATTATATTATGGTAAAAGAAAATATTTTAAGTTATTTTCAATGACTTTTGATATTTTGTGATGAAATTCATTAATAAATCAATATTAATGATAATTAATTTATTTATTAAATGTATTAAATAAATTATGGAAAAATAAAATTAATGATTTAAAAATCATATAAAAATGATTTAAGTGTTATAAAAATACTTTAATTTATAAAATATAACTTTTGATATTTTGTCATGAAAATATTAATATTTTAATATTAAAAGCAATTATCGGATAATGAATTTAATTGTTTAAAAATCATATAAAGATGATTTTAAGGTATTAAAAATACATTGTGATATTATAAATATATTATAATATTATGACATGTATTTCATTAATATTTGATAATAAATAAATATTAATGATAATGAAATTATGTGGTATTTAATTCATTTAAATACAAGTTTAATGATTGAAAAATTATAATTAATGATAATAATTATGTGAAACATATTATGAGACTTAGAAAAATATTTCGACTGTTATTAAAATTATTTAAGTTAATTGTTAAGTATTTAGGCTGAGTTTAATTGAACTTAGACTCGATAAAAGTCCGACTAGATCATCGGGATGTTAGAATTGTGTCGGGTTCAACTTAGACTGCAATAGTTTGACTTGATACCGAGTCTTATGTGTGTTATAGACTATTAGGGTTATGTGTTATATGTTTAGGTTATTCTATATATATATATATATATATATATATATATATATATATATATATATATATATATATATATATATATAATAGTATTATATTGTGATGATATTATTCTAATATTGGAGATCTATTTTACTAATAATAGGTCTTCGGATAAAGCGATATAAATTGCGTATCGGTAATCAACGGTTCAGGCAAGTTTGTTTTTACTTAACTTTACTAAGAGTGTTTCATTCGGATAAGCTTATGGTTAATCATTGCTAGTTGCCATGAATTGTACTCTGTACATATTGTATGTATAAGTCAGGTATGAAAGGCTGATCACCTTCATTACCAGTTGGTCCAGATATTTTTGTTCATGTTTAATACTTGTTCAGTCAAAAGTTTATTCCTGCTAGTTCACAATTATATTGTTGAATTATAGCCAGCTTATTATTTAGACTCTTTCAATCATGATATATCGTTATATTATTGAATTTAAACTTGCTGGACAATCCTTATGCTCACCCTTGCTATATCATGATAAAACATTGCAGATTAAGACGAACACGTCGGATATAAGGAAAGGTTCAAGACAGTTCCAGCTTTAGTATACGTGTGAAGTAGATTTATAATAGTATTATATAATAATATGTTATGTGTTAGACAGGTTATGAATTGTGATTAAGTTAAGGTTACTCGACCTTGGGGAAAAGTATATAAGTTGAATGTATAAACAATTTATGTTTATATCTTTCGTAAAAATAGTAATAGTTGTATAGAATGATCGAACCAAATCCGCGGTGATTCGGGACCTCAGATTCGGGCCCCTCCCAGCTGGGAGGAGCTAGCTTATGCCTTCCTCACTCAGTACAGCTTCCAGTCTCAGATGGCCCCTGACCGGTACCAAATTACTAAAGTCAGTAAACAAACCAATGAATCATTCAGAAGTATGCTCAAAGGTGGAGGCGCCTTGTTGCTCAAGTTGTTCTGTGACGCCCCCAAAAAAGGTCCACACGCCCATTCTGAGTCGCCAGATATCGCACTATAAAAATCAAATATAAACTTTATTTATTCAACTGTTGAACTATCGTGCAGAGTACGACAATATATAAGCTGCGAGTTTTAATACAAATATATATAACTCTCATTGTGCCTTGACCACAAGACCTTACAATGGTACCTTACATAAAGGTATAGTCAATAATTATTTTAGAAATTAAAATCTTAGGAAAATACTCAAGGAAACCTTCATACATGGGAGGCCATGCGTCTAGGTTATGATAGATATCATATATCCATAAAATTATCCTTGGTTGACCCAAAAGTCCCCAAAGAAAAACAAGAAGATTACTATCATCTTTTTTCCAATGGTGAGTTTTCTCTTGACATATAATTATCTCCGTTGTCTCCAAGTGGTAATTATATTTCAAATAAACTCCAAGATCATATAGGTAGTGCTCGTAGATATACTCAGCAAGTAGATGTACATAACCCTGTCTTATGATAACACGAGGTTGTATGTCATTATACATCTTGCATGATAGCGGTAAAACACCCTTCCAAAGTTGGGTTCACCTTACCCTATTCGATTCACCAAAATTAAATATCAAATGACATATACAATACGGCACACTTATCTAAAGTTCTCAACAAAATTATTTCCATACTATTTAGGAAGAACCTCAACAGCTATAGACCACCGTTTTATTCCCCTATTATCCCCGCTCGACCTGGCAACACTCTTATTACCTGAAAGGAATTGTGAAGCAAAAAGGGTGAACACAACTAGCCCAATAAAGAATATCATGACTAAAGATAATTTGCATCATCAATAGCCTTCATCAGTAATAAATCAAAGATTTAGAACATATGGTAGATGATAAAACTTTTCAACCATAGTTGCAGCGGAACGAGCAATCCATTAGAAGGGTCAAATAGACCATCAGGTCTATTATCTTCTCCAAATAAAAAGTCCACCAATAATGTTTTATCCCTGTAACATCAATCAACAATTCCTGTCCACAATCATATGAATAACTCGTAATCATAATTGTGATTCTATATTCCTCTTCGCACCCAGGACGAAGATAATTTTCATCACCTATCTTCACCTGAAACATCAAAAATCATGGTTTCCCAAATCATAATTCCTGCTCATAATCATACTAATAAATTCATTTTTGCACTACGGTCAAAGATATACAACTGTATTTTAGAAGAGTCAAGTAGAGCATGATATCTACTATCTTTTACGAATTAAAAGTGTATAATCAACATTTTATCGCCGAGACTCAGCTTAATAAATAATCAACATCATCGAATCCTCCCTGCACTACGGCCAAGGATATTCATGTAATCATCAATGGTCATGATTATACCGAATAATCCCTGGTTATAATCATACCAATAATTATCCATCAATGCACTACGGGCCAATGAGGACTTTTACCACATCATCTATTACATTACAGGTCATGATTATACCGAATGATCCCTGGTCATAATCATACCAATAAACAGTTCATCTATGCACATAAGCCAAAGATACTCATCAATCAATAGTTAATCTTTGCACGTAAGCCAAAGATATACAACTGTAGAACCAATAATCAACAGTCCATCTTTGCACATAAGCCAAAGATAAACAACTGTAAAACCAATAATTAACAGTCCATCTTTACACGTAAGCCAAAGATATACAACTATAAAACCAATAATCAACAGTCCATGTTTGCACGTAAGCCAAAGATGACTTTCATCACAATATAAACATGAGGATAATGACAATGACATAATAATTCAATAAAACAAGTTCAAGGATAAATTTTAAATATTTATAATTTAATTTATCCAGAAATCAATAATATCTAAATTGTCAACATGATACTGCTTTTTAGAGTAAAATTCAAGAATAATATTCATGTACCAAAAATAATTTGGACAGAAAAGAAATATATATTTTCGGGTGAATAGTACCCTATGAATAGTACTTCGGGAATAGTACCTCGTGAATAGTACCCCGGCATGAAAAGTATCCCAAATACCTGAGTGAATAATATTCGGTTGAATAGTAACTTGTGAATAGTAACTCGTGAATAGTACTCCGACACGAAAAGTGCCCCGAATACCCGAGTGAATAATACTAGAGTGAATAGTAACCAGTGAATATTAACTCGTAAATAAAATACCAAATAAAATGATATTTCATGATAATTACAAAAAAAATGATATCTCATACGAGTATAATAGAATATACAAAACTGCAAATGGATTTTCATCCGTCATGTGATAATCCACATGGACAGATCATTTCCATATTTTGATAAGGAATGAATACGAAGGATCATTCACCATGCATGGGATAATCCACATAGACATGTTATTCAAACAGAATAATAAAAAATGGAATAACAGAAGAATTCACCACGCATGCGATAAACAGCACAAATAGGTTATTCCAACAGAATAATAAATAACAGAACCAGGTCATGCGTAATCCGCACAGACATGATATTCCAACATAATAATAAAGAATAGAACCAGGTCATGCGTAATACGCACAGACATGATATTCCATCAGAATAATAAAAAATAGAATAACAATATCTCTCTTCATGAATACGAAAGAAATAATACCCCTTACTATAATAATATCCCTTACCTCAGAAGAAAACTGGATACTGGAATAGTGAGGTAGCATACTTCTCTTCTTCTTTCTCTCTATAATTTTTCTCTATAATAATTGCTCTATAGCTGTAGTGAATTGGTGAGAAATGAAGGAAGAATGAGCTTCTATTTATAGGAAAATATAGTTTCAATAATTACACGTTTTGGGGCTCAAAATATTACATTATAATACCTTCCTCTTTTTCTTCATTTTTAATTTAGTCCTGCAAGTATTATCAAACATGCACCACCTCCCCTAATTGTAAATAATGTAAATCAATAGTTCAATCATGTGAATCAATAGTTATAATCATGTGAAAATACGAATTACAGTATAGTACCTCCATCTATACCTCCATTTTTAACTTAGTCATGCAAGTATTATCAATCTTGCACCAACTCCCCTAATAGTATAAGAATGTGAATCAATAGTACACATATGTGAACAAATAGTTATAATCATGTGAATTATTAGCAATTAATTGCTTATTTATCTGATTAATTACCCGATTGGTCAATATAACCTCCAGATATCAATTATTATCAAAATAAATATCGATTTTCACTAACACTAATAATTTCAACCCAATAGAACAATCAATTTCATCTTTAATCAACACGAACTTATTCATCATTAATATTATAATTCACAATATTTAACAACTAGGTCGTTCCTAAGAAAGAGGGGGCTTTCCGATAAGGATTTCTTCCTATTGGCGCGCAATTAGATTATCTAACCTCTCCTTGACAGAACTTCTAGACATATTACAAATAATAATATGAATAACTTTGTCGTCTCAATTATTGATTTCATAATATAACATATTATGCAGATTATACTGTGACAATAATTGAATCAATAATATGAGAGATATGATGCAGCAATTACTATAGCAATAATTGAGTATACCTGAGTGACTTCTTACGTAAGCATCAATAATTAATACCGTATGCTACTATGCAACCACATGTATTACTGTACTTTTACTACCGGGTAGTTCAATAGTTTTAACAGTAACACTTTCGTCGTTATTTTTATAAAAAGATAATTCTATCATTTTCCTACTACGACAGTACTTCCATTGTGGGGTCCACCAATGATTGTGTCGTCGTACGAATATTCCCCGACCAAACGAATATTTTATAACAACTTGCATACTTTACAAAATTTTCACATATCACCCTTAACTTTAACCCTTTCTCCATTTAACCATTTACTAAATAAAATAATAATTATAAGAAAATTGAATACTTTCATTTCATAATTTCGGGATCTCACAATCTCCCCTCCTTATGAAATTTTGCCCTCGAAATTTACGTACGTACCTGGTATTCGAAGAGATGAGAATACCTTGCTTTCTTTTTGGATTGTACCTTCCCCGTAATATCCTCTGTATCATGATTTTTTCATTGCTCATCTCCTGTATTTCAGATATCATTCTAGACTATATCTTCAAAACAAAGGCCAATTAACATATCACAAATTGTCAACTTATCAAGTAAATATTTCGGCTTAGGTAAGTCACACACTATCGAAGTATATTACTCGTCTCTCCTCTCATAGTTCTAGACTCATATCTCAGTCGGCGACCATATCCCTAAGCTCCGATACCATTTGTGACGTCCCCAAAATAGGTCCACACGACCCATTCTGAGTCGCCAGATATCGCACTATAAAAATCAAATATAAACTTTATTTATTAAACTGTTGAACTGTCGTGCAGAGTACGACAACAGATAAACTGTGAGTTTTAATACAAATATATATAACTCCAGTGGTGCCTTGACCACAAGACCATGCAATGGTACCTTACATAATGGTACAGTCAATAATTATTTTAAAAATTAAAATCTTTGGAAAATACTCAAGGAAACCTTCGTACATGGGAGGCCATGTGTCTAGGCTATGATAGATATCATATGTCCGCAGAATTATCCTTGGTTGACCCAAAAGTCTCCAAAGAAAAACAAGAAGATTACTATCATCTTCTTTCCAATGGTGAGTCTTCTCTTGACATATAATTATCTCCGTTGTCTCCAAGTGAAAATTATATTTCAAATAAACTCCAAGATCATATAGGTAGTGCTCGTCGATATACTCAGCAAGTGAATGTGCACAACCCTGTCTTATGATAACACGAGGTTGTATGTCATTAGACATCTTGCATGATAGCGGCAAAACACCCTTCCAAAGTTGGGTTCACCTTACCCTATTCGATTCACTAAAATTAAATATCAAATGACGTATACAATACGGCACACTTATCTAAAGTTCTCAACAAAATTATTTCCATACTATTTAGGGAGAACCTTAATAGCTATAGACTACCATTCTATTCCTCTGTTATCCCCGCTCGACTCGGCAACACTCTTATTACCTGAAAGGAATTGTGAAGCAAAAAGGGTGAGCACAACTAGCCCAATAAAGAATATCATGACTAAAGATAATTTGCATCATCAATAGACTTTATCAGTAATAAATTAGAGATTTAGACCATATGGTAGATGATAAACTTTTCAACCATAGTTACAGCGGAACGAGCAATCCATTAGAAGAGTCAAATAGACCATCAGGTCTATTATATTCTCCATGTTAAAAGTCCACCAATAATGTTTTATCCCTGTAACATCAATCAACAATTCCTGTCCACAATCATATGAATAACTCGTAATCATAATTATAATTCTAAATTCCTCTTCGCACCCAGGACGAAGATAATTTTTATCACCTATCTTCACCTGAAACATAAAAAATCATGGTTATACCAAATCACAATTCGTACTCATAATCATACTAATAAATTCATCTTTGCACTACGGCCAAAGATATACAACTGTATTTTAGAAGAGTCAAATAGAGCATGATATCTACTATCTTCTACGAATTAAAAGTGTATAATCAATATTTTATCGCTGAGACTCAGCTTAATAAATAATCCACATCATCGAATCATCCCTGTACTACGGCCAAGGATATTCATGTAATCATCAATGGTCATGATTATACCGAATAATCCCTGGTTATAATCATACCAATAGCTGTCCATCAATACACTACGGGCTAATGAGGACTTTTACCACATCATCTATAGCATTACGGGTCATGATTATACCGAATGATCCCTGGTCATAATCATACCAATAAAAGTTCATCTATGCATATAAGCTAAAGATACTCATCAATCAGTAATTCATCTTTGCACGTAAGCCAAAGATATACAACTATAAAACCAATAATCAACAGTCCATCTTTGCACGTAAGCCAAAGATATACAACTATACAACCAATAATCAACAGTCCATCTTTGCACGTAAGCCAAAGATATGTAACTATAAAACTAATAATCAACAGCCCATCTTTGCACGTAAGCCAAATATGACTTTTATCACAATATAAGCATGAGGATAATGATAATAACTTAATAATTCAATAAAATAAGTTCAAGGATAAATTTTAGATATTTATAATTTAATTTATCCAGAAATTAATAACGTCCAAATTGTCAACATGATGCTGCTTTGTAGAGTAAAATTCAAGAATAATATTCATGTACCAAAAATAATTTGGACAGAAAAGAAATATATTTTTTGGGTGAATAGTACCCTGTGAATAGTACTTCGAGAATAGTACCTCGTGAATAGTATCCCGACATGAACAGTACCCCAAATACCCGAGTGAATAAAATTCAGGTGAATGGTAATTTGGGTGAATAGTAACCTATGAATAGTAACTCGTGAATAGTACTCCGACACGAAAAGTACCCCGAATACCCGAGTGAATAATACTAAAGTGAATAGTAATTTGGTGAATAGTAACTCGTGAATAGTAACTCGTAAATAAAATACTAAATAAAATGATATTTCATGACTATTACAAAAAAATGATATCTCATACGAGTATAATAGAATATACGGAACTGCACATGGATTTTCTTCCGCCATGCCATAATCCACGTAGACAGATCATTTCCACAATTTGATAAGGAATGAATACGAAGGATCATTCACCATGCATGCGGTAATCCACATAGACAGATTATTCCAACAGAATAATAAAGAATGGAATAACAGAAGAATTCACCATGCATGCGACAAACCGCACAGACATGTTATTCTAACAGAATAATAAATAACGGAACCAGGTCATGCGTAATCCGCACAGACAGGATATTCTAACAGAATAATAAAGAATGGAACCAGTTCATGCATAATACGCACATACAGGATATTCTAACAGAATAATAAAGAATGGAATAACAATAGCTCGCTTCATGAATATGAAAGAAATAATACCCCTTACTATAATAATAATATCCCTTACCTTAGAAGAAAACTGGATACTAGAATAGTGAGGTAGCAGAATTCTCTTCTTCTTTCTCACTATAATTTCTCTCTATAATAATTGCTCTATAGCTATAGTGAATTGGTGAGAAATGAAGGAAGAATGAGATTCTATTTATAGGAAAATATAGTTTCGATAATTGCACGTTTTGGGGCTCAAAATATTACAATATAATACCTTCCTCTTTTTCTTCATTTTTAATTTAGTCCTGCAAGTATTATCAAACTTGCACCACCTCTCCTAATAGTAAATAATGTGAATCAATAGTTCAATCATGCGAATCAATAGTTATAATCATGTGAAAATATGAATTACAGTATAGTACCTCTATCTATACCTCTATTTTTAACTTAGTCATGCAAGTATTATCAATCTTGCACCAACTCCCCTAATAGTATAAGAATGTGAATCAATAGTATACAAATGTGAACAAATAGTTATAATCATGTGAATTAATAGCAATTAATTACTCATTTATCCGATTAATTACTCGATTGGTCAATATAATCTCCAGACATCAATTATTATCGAAATAAATGTCAATTTTCACTAACACTAATAATTTCAACACAATGGAACTATCAATTTCATCTTTAATCAACACAAACTTATTCATCATTAATATTATAATTCATAATATTTAACAATCAGGTCGTTCCCAGGAAAGAGGGGGCTTTCCGATAAGAAATTCTCCCTATTAGCGCGTAATTAGATTATCTAACATCTCCTTGGCAGAACTTCTAGACATTGTCAATATTACAAATAATAATATGAATAACTTTGTCGTCTCAATTATTGATTTCATAATATAACATATTATGCAGATGATACTGTGACAATAATTTAATCAATAATATGAGAGATATGATACAGCACTTACTGTAGCAATAATTGAGTATACCTGACTGATTTCTTATATAAGCATCAATAATCAATATTGTATGCTACTATGTAACCACGTGTATTACTGTACTTTTACTACCAGGTAGTTCAACAGTTTTAACGGTAACACTTTCACCTTTATTTTTATAAAAAGATAATTATGTCATTTTCTTACTACGACAATACTTCCATTGTGGGGTCCACCAATGATTGTGTCGTCGTTTAGATATTCCCCGACCAAACGAATATTTTATAACAACTTGCATACTTTGCAAAATTTTCACATATCACCATTAACTTTAACCCTTTCTCAATTTTATCATTTACTAATAAAATAATAATTATAAGAAAAATGAATACTTTCATTTCATAATTTCGGGATCACACAATCTCCCCTCCTTATGAAAATTTGCCCTCAAAATTTACGTACGTACCTGGTATTCGAAGAGATGAGAATACCTTGCTTTCTTTTCGGATTGTACCTTCCCGATTATATCCTCTGTATCATGATTTTTTCATTGCCCATCTCCTGTATTTCAGATATCATTCAAGAATATATCTTCAAAACAAAGGTCAATTAACAATTCACAAATTATCAAATTATCATGTAAAAATTTCGGCTTAGATAAGTCACACACTAGCAAAGTATATTACTCGTCTCTCCCCTCCTAGTTCTAGACTCATATCTCCGCCGACGACCATATCCCTAATCTGTGATACCATTTGTGACGGCCCCAAAATAGGTCCACACGACCCATTCTTAGTCGCCAGATATCGCACTATAAAAATCAAATATAAACTTTATTTATACAACTGTTGAACTATCGTGCATAGTATGACAACAGATAAGCTGTGAGTTTTACTACAAATATATATAACTCTCGTGGTGCCTTTGTAACGAATGAGTGGCTTGAGTTGTGATTCTGAGGACAGAATCCTTGTAAGGAGGGAATGATGTAACAATCCAGATTTTTATTATATTATTTAAATATTTATTAAATTATATAAATATTTAATGGATGCGTTTATCATTAAATAAGTATTTGTTTAATTTATTTGATGTGAATTGATTATTTATTTGTTTAATAAATAATTAATGAGTTAAGGAAAGTAATTATTTTGAAATAGTAATCTAATTTAATTTAATAATTAAGTTAGAGAGTTTATAATGATTAAATAAATTATTATATTATGCAATGAATTGTTATTAGAATTAATTAAATTAAGTATGAAAACTTAATTAAAAGAAGTGTGACAAATAACTATATTATAAAGAGTTATTAAAATAAATTAAAGTAATTTTAATTTAGTTTTGCCAAACAAGGTTTAAGTATATTAATCATTTAAATTTTAATGGTTTGCCAAACAAAGCCTTATGGCTTTTGAATTTCTTTTGAATTTAAATTAGTTAAACAAATAATATATATATAATATATATATATATATATATATATGGTAACCGATATATTATTAGGGTAATAAGTGTGGCGTCGGTTTTATACGTTTTAAAACTAGTACGTTGGTGTTATTTTATGTTACGCATATTGTATTTGGCTTAAGAAAAAAATAGAAGTTGGCAGAAAAGGTTTTAAGAGAAAAGAAAAGAATTTGTGATTGAGAGAGAGAGTTCTGTGTTTCAAAGCTTTTCTCAGTGGTTAGCAGAGATTTTGTCTTAGCTTCAAAAAGGTATTCTTCCTATAACCTTTATGTTATAGTTAAATATATGTGTTAGCATATTTTTGCGCTCTCCGTATTTTTGTTTTTCACTGTGTATAAGGTTTTTTACCAAAATTCCTATAAACCATGTTTTATAATTGGTTAGGAAGTTATCTGTAATTGTGATTGGTAGTATTAGTATATATATATATATGTATATGGATTGTATGCTAAATTAAGTTCATTGAGAAAGAGAACTTGGTTTTACAGTGAAAAATAAATATACGAATATGTGTTTTGCATGATAACAAAGAAATTCGTGTATGCTAGTTATGAAGTTGAAGGTCATGTATGTTTATTTGGTATGAATTTCAAAAAATTCATAGTTTAAAGGAATCAAATTGGTTATAACCATGGAATTACAGTTTACTGTATTTTATATATCGATAATGGAGTTTTGGTTTTTAAAACAGTGTTTTCAAATATTTAGTTTCCTAGTATTGTTGATTAATTGCGTTAAAACTAGTGTGTATATGTGTAATTTATATAAGTTATACATATTAATTGGGGTTAATTGCTGTTAAAAAATAAAGACAGTAGCTTTGTTCTGTTCTTCGTGGTTGGGTTCTGCAAGTTTCGACGCCCCAACGCCAAAATTTGAGCCCCAGCGCCAAAAATCGCGCCCTGGCGCCAAAATTCGCGTCCCAGCGCCAGAAGTTGGCGCCCCAGTGCTGAAATTCGCGCCCCAGCGCCACTTGTTGGCTTAGTCCACGCGCCCCAGCGCGGGGACAGAAGTCTGACTTGGACAATTTTGACCTCCTGTAGTAAAATAGCCATAACTTCCTCATACGAACTCCGATTGAGGTGATTCAAGATAATCCGGAACGAGGACGAGTAGACCTACAACTTTTGTTCTTTAAGTTTTTCAATTTGAGGTCATTAGGATAGGTCAAAATGGTCATCTTTAGGACTATTGTGTTTTCAGAGGCAATCGGAGGGTGTCGGGCATGCACATATGCATGTGTAGTGCTCCAGACCATAAAAGATGATGTCCTAAGTTATAAAACATGAATCTTGGTAAATATAATGATGCTTAACATTAATAAATAATGTATTACATAAGTTATAGAAGCATAGTAAGCATACACAAGAGAGGCAAATCGGGCGTGTGACGATTGAACGTCGAAACGTCGTGCCAAGTGTTAATGAACTTAAAAAGTGTTTCAATTCCATTGAAATGGATATTATAAGATATGGAATTGGTTTAATATAAAACCAATAAGTAGTCCTAGCAAGACTTAAGCACTTGAACTTTGAGTTTGACTAAGAAGAAATATAGTGAGTCATAAGTTGAAAAGTTAACACAATCTAATTGACCATTGTGTATTTATTAATAAGAAAGATTATGAGATGTGGAGTAGAGTTTATATTACAATTGCTATGTGTTGTTATGTGACTAATAGTTGATGTGTATGATTATATAATTGTGTAGGGCACGTGAAGTGCAGATAACTGTAAGCTGTTAAGCTATTATTGGTAAACAACGATCAAGGCAAGTCTTTCGGTTCCTATTTTCTACGTGGACTTGATGAACTGTTTTAAATTGAATGATGTATTATGCATGTTGAAATTATGAAATGTTAAAGTCAATATATGACTGCATTATTTTGGCTAAGTAATGAAGATTGAGTAAGGAACTCAATCTTTATATTTGTTATGTGAATTAAAAGCATGTATGCCATGTTACTTTAATGAGATGTATGTCGAGCATGTTATTATGTGATATATGATGCATGAAAACTGTTAGACTTTGCTGGGATGTCGAGCTCACTCTTGCAAATAACCACTTTTGCAGGTCAAGATTTTAAGGTAAAGATACGTGCTATGTGAGTTATAGAGATCTATATTCACGAAGATTACTTATGTTTTATGAGAAATGTATTTCATATTTTGAACGTAACATGTTGTTGAAATGTAAGTTGAGTTATCCAATGTATATGGATATTTAGTTATGATATAAGACTTTGTATAGTTATTTTGTTGTAACGATTCATGATATAAGAATGAATCAAAGAGATGTAATGTAATGGTTGCGATTCAGGGCAAGAAAGAAGGAAATGTATAAAAGTTTTAAATATTCCGCAATTTTATTAAGTTTAGCATAGAATAATGATGTACTATTTAGAGGTTGAATGTATGGTTAACGACCGAAGTCGGGATTTTAATTGTATGGATTTTGGGGTCGTTACAGTTGGTATCAGAGCTGTAGGTTATAAACCTTAGGTAGGAGTATCGTAGGCTATAATCTTAGAGAAGAGAGGTGAAGATAATGAACGAATAAGCTCAAATAGAGTTTGAATAATAAGGGATTAAAACTTGCATAAAAGGATTCAAAGAAGAATCTCGCAGAGTTATAAGGAATATAAAAGTGGGGTTACCCAACTCCAATAATAAGAATGTAAGGTGATAATAAATAGACAATGTCTATAAAAGAGAATGGTAAAGAAGTTATGAATAGAGAGTTATGTCTAAGTATGGTGCAATTGTACTCTTTAGTAGTTGATATATGGTATCTGGGCTAAACGATTCCTTCATGGAGCGGAGGTATCGGAACCTAGTTTGTTGGTTGTTTGTGGAAAACCACTCAGCGTACCATATTGAAACTGTTAGAGACTCGATGTGTACCAAGTGTGTAACTCGAATGAAATTTTGAGCGATGTAAATGAAGTTAGAAAGTTAGAAATTCTTAAAAGAAGAATTGTTATATAAACAAGAAGATTCAAAGAAGAATCTTGAAGAGGTATAAAGATAAGAAACGAGAGTTTCCTAACTCCAATAGCCAAGATAACGAATAATGTCGTAAATGATGAAAAAGAGAAAGAATGAGGATCGTAAAACAAAACGATCACGAGTTAACAAAAGAATTTTAAGGGAGATGATTATAGAATAAGGTCACGACGTGGTCTGTTTAAGTTATAAAAGAAAGATGGTTTGTAATGTTTGAATGATTATAACTTAATGTTATGAAGATGGTGTACTATGAAATAGTACGAGATAACTCACGAGAAGTTATAGATGATGTGATACGAGGAATTCGTATCGAGCAAAGGGCAAGTTATAAGCAAGATAGAGTTAGGTGGGATTTCAATTGAGGTCTCATGTGATGGCTGAGTTGTACAAACCTTTGTATGGGTGAGGGTTTTGTGCTTGCACTCAGTTTATCACATTGATAATCATTGGAATGTTTGTGTCGCACTATTTGTTATATGCTTGTTGAGAAGGTGATTCTTTTCTCATGTGTATAACAGATAGGTAGAGTATAGTTAGAAAATATTATAAGGTTAAGTGCGAGTTCTTAAAACTCATACTTATGGTAGGTTCGAGACTCATAATTATATGGTATGTTTTTGAACCCCTCGGCGAATGGACGCCTATGGTCTGACTAGGATAAGTTCTTAAACTCATATGATTGTGGCAAGTTCCTGAACTCATAACGTGTGGTAAGTTTGATGAACTAGGGTATAATTAAGTGTGAATGGAGTATTGAGGATGATAGGAATAGATAGACCTATTAAGCAATGAATCATTATAGAAAGTGGAGTTGATGGTGGAAGCATAGGTATTCTAAATCTACTAGCTATGCTAGACTTTCAAAATTTATTGACTTCGTGCTGATGTTTACACTTTTATTTTCTTGAAAAACATTGGATCAAATGATGGAACCAATGAGTTTTAACAATAAATACTATTATTCGTATGTCTATGCTAATTACTTCGGCTAGTGGGAGCTGTCGTTGATACTCATAAATTAACCTCACTTTCACTTCACAATTTATAATAATTAGCACAGTAGCAAGTAAGGATCGATCCCACAGAGAGTAAAGTTGTTTTAGAATTAATCTACTATTTAAACAGAAAATAAAGATGGGGGTTTTTGAAAATTATTTTTAAACTAAGAGAACAAGAATTAATGATGAAATTAACCAAATATGTAAAAAACTTCAGTTCTGCAGTTCAGTTTCGCCAAGTACAATAATTAATTAATCAAGTTATTATTATTTTTCCTTCAATGAAATTATTAACCCTAGATAACAATAAGCTCTGCTATCCGAAACTCTCCGTAGATTATCACTGTATGAAACAAGCTCTCCACCAGATTCTAACTAGCATACAACCTAGAACAAGCTCTCTAGATTTAATATGATAGAAGCATTAAGAAATAGAGAATTAGGCTAATCCAAGCAACAAACACATAAGCTCGATTTGTTTAACTTGTTTTCTGATAATCTTAGCAATAAACAAAAGTTTGTCCACAATTATTATTACTAAGTTGCTACTTATGATGAAGACAGATATCAATTACACGTAATACCAATCTTAATCTAGCATATGATAATGATCAAACTAATTCAATTGGCCATATTAAATTAATTAGATCAATTAGCATGCAATCAATGAAAATAGATTATCAGAAGAAATTTCACACAAGAAGAAATAAATAATAATACTCAATTAATCAATTACTTGTAACAAGGATTCACCTCCCTTTAGAACTGAATAAAAAGAACTAGCCTGACATGCTCTTGAGTCTGCACTCCAATAGATGATAGTTGATTATTGAATGCCTAAAACCTTGACTCTCATCATCTATTTATAGTGCTAGACAAAGTCCTAAATCCAATAGGAAGTAGAAATCCAAGTCCTAAAGGAATTACAAATTATACTAATTTTCATAAAGAAATAGAATTCAATTTGAAAATAAATCTTAGTCTAAAAGAAATCCTAATTACAATAGAATTGTAAAAAATTAATCTTCTAGAATTCAAAATTCAGAATTAAAATTGGAAATAAATTCCACAATTGCCATGTGCTTAAACTCATTGTCGTGTGAATCCAAATCCATTTATGATACTAATTGTTGAATCCTTGATTTGCTAGGAATCCCGTAAACCTCCTCCAATTTATTTTCAAAATCATGAAACCCCTTCAATTGTACCTAAAATAAAAATATAAGAATAATGAGTTTATTTAGGCACAAAATAAATACAAAAGATTAAGTATTAAGGAATAAAAATATAGCATATTTCATACTCATCAAATTCCCCCACACTTATCTTTTTACACGTCCTCGTGTAAACCAAAAATTTGATTTCCAGAAAAATTCTATTCAACCATAATGTCAAAAGGTTTAAAGGTATAAATCATGACTATCAACACTAAATTTGCAAAAATCTAATCAACGCCTTATCAATCAACTCACAATTACCAACCTTACCATTTCACCAATGAATTTCATTAAATCAAACTATAACCACATAAGTAACTTTCCCAAAATTATCATACGTACTTAACTTAGTTACCATGGTGCAAAAATCGTGCACATTGACTCGCAACTAAGAATAAATTTTTCTTGCTTTTTAAGTTTTTTCATAGAACCTTCTTTTTAGCACAGATGAATGTATTTTCATGCTTTTCTCGTATACTTTTTTCGTATACTTTTTTTCGTATATTTTTTTTCTTGACATGTGTCATGTCTCCTTTTCTTAGGCTTTTCAGAGTTACCCATTAGCGAACTTTCCACCAATGACTCCCAAACCAGATGATCTTAGGGCGCTAGGTGTAGAGACACCCCTAAGGGCTTACTTATTCAAGTAACAAAGGCCACAAAAGTCGACTAGTCAACTGCTTTTATCCATCGCACTTTTCAGCGTGAATACCGATGCTTCCCGAGGCTTAGATACCCATTTATTTCGCACAATGGACATTGAAGCAGATTTTTAATTTTCTTTTTTTTTCATTTTTTTTCATTCATCATTTTTTTACATGGTTCTGCACAACATAAGCAAGTTAAACAGTTCTAAGTCATGAAATCAGTGCACATAGACAACTCCACAAATAACTTAGCCAACTAAACATGATTCTCATATTCAAGTACTTATGTATCACAAATTCAATTCAAATTAATTACTATGGATCATGGCTTAGTTGTCATCATTTATTAATAAATTAAGCATCAAACAGATTCTGAATTTTAGTATTAATTTTCAATCTTTGACTTTAACCTTCAAACACATAGGCAAATAGAACCATGGAACCCAAGTTTTCAGAATTTTTTTTTCAATTTTTTTCAATCTTCCCATCAAAATTAAATTATTCTTCCTATATAAAACCTAAATCTCCCCCCCCCCCCCCACACTCAACCGTACATTCCCAATGTAAGAAAATTATGCAAAGAAACTACTTACTAACATGTAAAAACTAAAAAGTAAAGGGATAGAAAAATCAAATCTGGAATCTTGGGTTGCCTCCCAAGCAGCTGCCCGTGTTTAACGTCTTTGGCTCGACGTCATGCCTCTCTTCTCAGCTTTCATAGATCGGATCGTCTAGCTCCACCATCTCAATATTTTCCACATGATGCCCTTCATAGAAAGCCTTTAATCTATGTCCATTCACCTTAAAGGTATTGCTTGTGCTTGGGCTTTGAATCTCAACTGCACCATGAGGAAACACATTAGTGATAACAAAAGGACCAACCCATCTAGATCTCAATTTACCTGGAAATAACTTAAGCCGAGAATGATATAGCAAAAC
Source organism: Panax notoginseng (assembly GCA_016801055.1). NCBI lineage: Eukaryota > Viridiplantae > Streptophyta > Magnoliopsida > Apiales > Araliaceae > Panax > Panax notoginseng. The sequence continues at coordinate 44,713,580 of CM029012.1, forward strand.
TTTTTGTCCCACAATAAAGGTTTTCCGCACAATCTGCTTATCATGAAAAGCTTTGGTTTTTTCCTTGTAAATCTTTGAACTTTCATAGGCTTCATTCCTCAATTCTTCCAACTCTTGTAACTGCAATTTCCTGTGTACTCCAGCTGCTTCCAAATTCATGTTGCACTGCTTGATTGCCCAAAAAGCCCTATGCTCCAACTCAACAGGTAAGTGGCATGGTTTTCCAAACACAATCCTGTATGGTGACATCCCAATAGGTGTTTTGTACGCAGTTCTATAGGCCCAAAGTGCATCATCTAATCTCATACACCAATCCTTTCTGATCGGGTTGACTACCTTCTCCAAAATAGATTTGATCTCTCGGTTAGACATCTCAGCTTGACCATTACTCTGCGGATTGTAGGATGTAGAAACCTTGTGCAGAACATTGTATTTCTTGAACAAAGCCGCTAACGCCCTGTTACAAAAATGGGTTCCTCGATCACTAATGACGGCTCGTGGTGTTCCAAACCTGACAAATATGTTAGTCCTAACAAAATCTGCAATAACTTTAGAATCGTCAGTCTTAGTGGCTTTAGCTTCCACCCATTTTGAGACATAATCAACTGCCAAAAGAATATATAAATTCCCAAAAGATGAAGGAAAAGGTCCCATAAAATCTGTACCCCAAACATCAAAAATTTTAACAATTAATATAGGAGTTTGGGGCATTTGATTTCGTTGAGAAATATTCCCCGTCCTTTGGCAATTAACACATGTTTTACAAAACAGATAGGAATCTTTAAAAAGCGATGGCCAATAAAAACCACTTTCCAAAACTTTATTAGCAGTTCTTTTTGAACCAAAATGTCCTCCACAAGCATAAGAATGACAAAAGGAAAGGATAGATTGAAATTCACTGTTAGGCACACATCGTCTAACTATCTGGTCAGCACAAAATTTCCATAAGTATGGATCATCCCAAACATAGTGTCTAGCATCACTTTTTAACTTTTCCTTTTGGGATTTGGAAAATTCTTTAGGAAAATATGCACCTACCAAATAATTCACTATATCTGCATACCAGGGAATCTCAGCATGGATGGAAAGTAACTGCTCATCCGGGAAAGAATCATGTAACGGTAGCTCCTCTTCGTCTCTCAATAACCTACTCAAGTGATCCGCTACTAAGTTATTCGCACCTTTCTTATCCTTGATCTCTAAGTCGAATTCTTGTAGGAGCAGAATCCATCGAATAATTCTTGGCTTAGAATCCTTCTTGGTGAGCAAATACCTGAGAGCAGCATGGTCAGAATAAACTATAACTTTAGTACCAAGCAAATATGATCGAAATTTATCTAAAGCAAAAACCACAGATAAAAGTTCTTTTTCAGTTGTGGAATAGTTTATCTGAGCCTCATTCAAAGTCCTCGAAGCATAGTATATGGCATGAACGGCTTTGTCAATCCTTTGTCCCAAAACAGCCCCCACTGCATAGTTACTTGCATCACACATGATCTCAAATGGCAACTTCCAGTTTGGCGGTTGAATGATAGGAGCAGAAGTTAATAATTTCTTTAAAGTGTCAAAAGCCTCCTTGCAGTCATCATCAAACTGAAAGTCCACATCTTTTTGCAGCAGCTTACATAAGGGTAATGCAATCTTTGAGAAATCCTTGATAAATCTTCGATAAAATCCTGCATGACCAAGAAAAGAGCGAATCTCCCGCACGCTGACGGGGTAAGGCAAAGCAGATATAACATCTATCTTAGCTTTATCAACTTCAAGACCTTTAGATGACACGACATAACCAAGTACTATTCCCTGTTCTACCATGAAATGATATTTTTCCCAATTTAAAACAAGATTAGTTTCCATGCATCTCTTTAGAACATGATTTAAATTATCTAAGCATGCATCCAAGGAATCACCATGAACTGTGAAATCATCCATAAAAACCTCGATGCATTCTTCTAAAAGATCCGAAAAAATGCTTACCATGCATCGCTGAAAAGTACCTGGGGCATTACACAGTCCAAAAGACATCCGTCGATAAGCAAAAGTACCAAAGGGACATGTGAATGTTGTCTTCTCTTGGTCCTCGGGTGCAATTACAATCTGGTTATATCTTGAAAAACCATCTAGAAAATAATAATAAGTGTGCCCAGCTAATCTCTCCAACATTTGATCAATAAAAGAAAGAGGAAAGTGATCTTTTCTGGTTACAACATTCAATTTTCTATAATCTATACACACTCTCCACCCTGTTTGCATTCGTGTGGGCACCAACTCATTATCATCGTTCTTGACAACGGTGATTCTGGATTTCTTTGGGACTACCTGCACTGGACTCACCCATTGACTATCGGAGATGGGATAGATGATACCGACATCAAGCAGTTTGAGCACCTCTTTTTTCACCACCTCCATCATGGGTGGATTCAATCTCCTTTGTGCATCTCTTGTAGGCTTAGCTCCATCCTCTAACAATATCCGATGCATGCACATGGCAGGACTAATACCCTTGATATCCGCTATTGTCCATCCAAAAACTGTAACATGGTCCCTTAGGACTCTCAGCAATTTTTCTTCCTGCACCTTGGTTAGATTACTAGCAATAATTACAGGCAAAGTGTCATTAGTCCCCAAATATGCATATTTAAAATGAGCAGGTAATTGTTTCAATTCTAGAGTTGGGGCTTGTACAACAGAAGGTAATAACTTTTGATGAGAAACAGGAAATTGAATAGAATATACCGTTGACTTATTTGAGAATTTTGGCAATGAATGTAATGCAGCTACATTCTCTTTCAATTCCTGGGTTTGCGCAATCTCTTCTTCCCTGTCCATGTCCAAACTGTTGGTGATTGCAATTTCCAAATTATCCCTTTGTAGTTGTTCAAAAGCTCTATGCACCAATGAGTCTCTCACATCGATAGCAAAAACTTATCCTATATCACTAGGGTACCTCATGGCATCATAAATATTAAACTGAATCTTCTCACCATCAAACTCCATAGTCAAGGTCCCATTATGCACATCAATCATGGTTCTTGCTGTTTTCAGGAAGGGTCTTCCTAACAAGATGTGGGAAGGGTTTGGTGATGTATCATCTTCCATATCCACAATGTAAAAATCTGCAGGAAAGATTAGTTCGTTCACCTGCACTAAGACATCTTCAATTACCCCTCGGGGGTAAGTGTTTGTACGATCTGCCAATTGGATAATCACACTAGTATTTTTCAAAGGGCCTAGATTTAAGGAAGCATAAACAGATAAAGGCATAACATTAATTGAAGCTCCTAAATCTAGCATGGCTTTTTCAAATCTGGTGTTTCCTATTTTGCAAGGGATTGTGAACATTCCTGGATCTTTACATTTAGGAGGCATTTTTCTTTGAAGAACAGCAGATACATTTTCTCCAACTGTGACTCTTTCATCATTTTGTAATTTTCTTTTATTAGTGCATAATTCTTTTAAAAATTTAGCATACCGTGGCACTTGTTTAATTGCATCAAGAAGAGGGATGTTCACTTCTACTTTTCTAAAAGTTTCCAAAATTTCTTTTTCTTTTTCATCTTTCTTTGAGTTTTTAGAATTTCTGGGAGGAAAGGGAAGAGGAATGTTTTTAAGCTGATTAGGAGGGTTAGGTTGTACCTTGGATTTTTTTGTTTTCTCCTTAGCTGCTTCCTCCTCAAACTCTACGGGGGTCGGTGGTGTATCCAACTGTGTTTCATTCCGCAAAGTTATGGCACTTGCATTCTCCCTTGGGTTGACTATTGTTTGAGATGGTAATTTTCCTGAGCCTCTGGATTCCAATATCCCCACAGTTGTAGCCAGTTGTCCTACTTGGTTCCTTAAATCTTGAACCGAAGCTTTTGTCTCTTGCTAGAACTGATGTGTCTGATTCATGAATGCTTTAAACATATCCTCCAATGATGTTCCAATAGGTGCAGGGACTGCTTGCTTCGGTTGATATTGAGGTTGGGCTTGTTGGAAGCCTTGTTGCCTAGGTGAAAATACAGGTGGTGCCGCTTGCTTACTCCCATAACTCAGATTTGGATGATCCCTCCATCCTGGGTTATACGTGTTTGAGTACAGATCATACTTTTTCTGAGGTGGTGGCTGATAATTTCCCATTGCATTAGCTTGTTGCACAGCCTCATCATCTTGTAATGTTGGGCATTCATCTGTATTGTGATTTGGTTGTAGACATATTCCACAAACCTTTGCAATTGGCAGTTGACCTGTAGCTAATTGTTTAACCATAGCAGTTAATTCAGAAATTTATTGACCATAATCACAAGTGCTTACCTCGCTTACCCTTACTGGTGCATGATTTGTTCTAGTGCCATATTGTTGCGAGTTTGCTGCCATGTTTGCAATTAAAGTCCTTGCAGCCTCTGGGGTCTTGTCAACTAGTGCTCCTCCGTTAGCTGCATCGATCATGCTTCTATCCATCGGTACCAACCCTTCGTAGAAATACTGGATCAGGTGTTGTTCATCTATTTGATGCGGTGGACAGCTGGAACAAAGCTTTTTGAATCTTTCCCAATACTCGTATAGTGTCTCCCCACTGAATTGTCTAATCCCACAGATCTCCTTCCTTATGTTGGCTACTCTTGAGGCTGGAAAGTATCTCTCCAAGAACAACTGCATCATGTCATTCCAAGACTGGATTGAACCTGAGGGTAGGTAGTACAGCCAATCCTTTGCCAAATCTGCTAGGGAGAATGGGAATGCTCTCAGCTTGATTTGTTCTTCGGTGATTCCGTGTGGTTTCATAGTGGAGCACACCACATGAAATTCCTTCAGATGTTTGTAGGGGTCCTCACCTGTAAGACCACGAAAAGTAGGCAATAAATGGATTAGTCCGGATTTAAGTTCAAATGCAGCATCTAAATTAGGATATTCAATGCACAAAGGTTGTTGATTTAAATTAGGAGTTGCCAACTCCCTGAGAGTTCTATTGTTGTTTGGAATCGCCATCTCTTCTTCTTTGTCGGATTCGGTGGATGATTTGTTGGATAATAATTCCAAAGCTAAGTTGAGGCCTGGTGATGATGCAGAAGCCTCGTCCATATCTGTAGAAGACCGTTGAACTTTAATTTTTTCCTTCTTTAGCCTCCTTGCAGTCTTCTCAATTTATGGATCAAAATCTAATATAGTAGCCTGAGAAGATCGAGTCATAAAACAAGAACAAAGCAAATAATAGAATAAAAACAAAACGAGAAATTACTCCCCGGCAACGGCGCCAAAATTTGGGAGCTGTCGTTGATACTCCTAAATTAACCTCACTTTCACTTCACAATTTATAATAATTAGCACAGTAGCAAGTAAGGATCGATCCCACAGAGAGTAAAGTTGTTTTAGAATTATTCTACTATTTAAACAGAAAATAAAGATGGGGGTTTTTAAAAATTATTTTTAAACTAAGAGAATAAGAATTAATGATGAAATTAACCAAATATGTAAAAAACTTCAGTTCTGCAGTTCAGTTTCGCCAAGTACAATAATTAATTAATCAAGTTATTATTATTTTTCCTTCAATGAAATTATTAGCCCTAGATAACAATAAGCTCTGCTATCCGAAACTCTCCGTAGATTATCACTGTATGAAACAAGCTCTCCACCAGATTCTAACTAGCATACAACCTAGAACAAGCTCTCTAGATTTAATATGATAGAAGCATTAAGAAATAGAGAATTAGGCTAATCCAAGCAACAAACACATAAGCTCGATTTGTTTAACTTATTTTCTGATAATCTTAGCAATAAACAAAAGTTTGTCCACAATTATTATTACTAAGTTGCTACTTATGATGAAGACAGATATCAATTACACGTAATACCAATCTTAATCTAGCATATGATAATGATCAAACTAATTCAATTGGCCATATTAAATTAATTAGATCAATTAGCATGCAATCAATGAAAATAGATTATCAGAAGAAATTTCACACAAGAAGAAATAAATAATAATACTCAATTAATCAATTACTTGTAACAAGGATTCACCTCCCTTTAGAACTGAATAAAAAGAACTAGCCTGACATGCTCTTGAGTCTGCACTCCAATAGATGATAGTTGATTATTGAATGCCTAAAACCTTGACTCTCATCATCTATTTATAGTGCTAGACAAAGTCCTAAATCCAATAGGAAGTAGAAATCCAAGTCCTAAAGGAATTACAAATTATACTAATTTTCATAAAGAAATAGAATTCAATTTGGAAATAAATCTTAGTCTAAAAGAAATCCTAATTACAATAGAATTGTAAAAAATTAATCTTCTAGAATCCAAAATTCAGAATTGAAATTGGAAATAAATTCCACAATTGCCATGTGCTTAAACTCATTGTCGTGTGAATCCAAATCCATTTATGATACTAATTGTTGAATCCTTGATTTGCTAAGAATCCCGTAAACCTCCTCCAATTTATTTTCAAAATCATGAAACCCCTTCAATTGTACCTAAAATAAAAATATAAGAATAATGAGTTTATTTAGGCACAAAATAAATACAAAAGATTAAGTATTAAGGAATAAAAATATAGCATATTTCATACTCATCAGCTAGACAAAAAATGATTTGCAATATATCAAAATGTATTTTATATCATTAATGCATCATGTAACCTGGTGCAAAGATGATAAAAACGATGGAGTCATCAATGCAGTATTACCTAGTGTTGGATGTGATCTAAGGATCGTCAGCCCACTATGGTATGATGTAGTATGATAAAGTCACCAAATGACGGAATCCTCAACGGACTGTAAATACAGTGCGGTATCATGACGTCATAAAAAGATTTTTGAGATTTCTTTAAGATATGAGAATACATATGTATGTATGTATATGTATATTTCGGTTAATGTCCGAGTTATTGTAGAGGTCTATGCTATTTGATTCAGCTAGACAAATATTGAACGATGTTCATGAAATTCAAGAGTTTCTTGAGAAGTTACGCCAAACCAAATTATTTTGGTGCGGATTCAGATGTTGAAAAGCTGAGATGAACAACCCTTTTATAGGGGATTACGCGGAGGCGTTGAGATGTTTGTGTACAATACATTGTACGAAGGGCTGATCACCCTAAGTACGAGGAGTCCCTATAGTCTTATGACTGTTAAAGTTTAAGTTGAAAGATTACTTATAACTATGGACATATGCATAGCGTTTAAATGTTTGTGCACAATACATCGTATGAAGGGCTTAACACCCTAAGTACGGGGGTCCTTATAGTCTTATGACTGTTAAAGTTGAAGTTGAAAGATTACTTGCAACTGTGGACATAGTTCGTGGTCCTATGACCCTCAGCATGATTTGGAATCTTTTAAATTCCTGAGTTATTCAAACTACTTCCCAATTATTGAACAATTGTGGAAGATTCTTGTTATTCTGTAAGATGGAAGTGAAAAAGGAAAATATTCCTTAGAAAGAAGTAAGTCGTAGAATGCAACACTGAATGATGAATATGTTGAATAAGTGAGAAAGGAGATTTTGAAGTGAGAAATAGATGAGTTATCAAAGAATAATGTTAAACTTTTAATAGAAAAGTTAATAATTGTAGAATGATCTTTGTGGAAAGAAGTAGTTATAGAACACAAGGAATGAATATAGTATTAACGTAAAATCTACTTTGATAGATGAATGAATAAATATTAATAAATAAAATTTCGAGGACGAAATGCTTAGAAGAAAGGGTGAATGTAATATCCTGAGTGTTGATGATTACGATCCTTAGAAAAGGAAATGAATGGGTTAAAAGATATATAATACTCAGAATATAATTGAGTTCAAGTGAAAGTTATGAAATGAAACCTAGAATTTGTTAAGGTAATGAATGTAGTAGAAAATATAAAATCTATATTTAGATAAAATGATGAAAGATTTCTCCGAGTTATTTGTTTAATTTGTGTCTTCGATTCTGGGGACAGAATCTTTGTAAGTAGGGAAGATTGTAACGAATGAGTGGCTTGAGTTGTGATTCTGAGGACAGAATCCTTGTAAGGAGGGAATGATGTAACAATCTAGATTTTTATTATATTATTTAAATATTTATTAAATTATATAAATATTTAATGGATGCGTTTATCATTAAATAAGTATTTGTTTAATTTATTTGATGTGAATTGATTATTTATTTGTTTAATAAATAATTAATGAGTTAAGGAAAGTAATTATTTTGAAATAGTAATCTAATTTAATTTAATAATTAAGTTAGAGAGTTTATAATGATTAAATAAATTATTATATTATGCAATGAATTGTTATTAGAATTAATTAAATTAAGTATGAAAACTTAATTAAAAGAAGTGTGACAAATAACTATATTATAAAGAGTTATTAAAATAAATTAAAGTAATTTTAATTTAGTTTTGCCAAACAAGGTTTAAGTATATTAATCATTTAAATTTTAATGGTTTTCCAAACAAAGCCTTATGGCTTTTGAATTTCTTTTGAATTTAAATTAGTTAAATAAATAATATATATATATATATATATATAATATATATATATATATATAATATATATATGGTAACCGATATATTATTAGGGTAATAAGTGTGGCGTCGGTTTTATATGTTTTAAAACTAGTACGTTGGTGTTATTTTATGTTACGCATATTGTATTTGGCTCAAGAAAAAAATAGAAGTTGGCAGAAAAGGTTTTAAGAGAAAAGAAAAGAATTTGTGATTGAGAGAGAGAGTTCTGTGTTTCAAAACTTTTCTCAGTGGTTAGTAGAGATTTTGTCTTAGCTTCAAAAAGGTATTCTTCCTATAACCTTTATGTTATAGTTAAATATATGTGTTAGCATATTTTTGCGCTCTCCGTATTTTTGTTTTTCACTGTGTATAAGGTTTTTACCAAAATTCCTATAAACCATGTTTTATAATTGGTTAGGAAGTTATCTGTAATTGTGATTGGTAGTATTAGTATATATATATATATATATATATATGTATATGGATTGTATGCTAAATTAAGTTCATTGAGAAAGAGAACTTGGTTTTACAGTGAAAAATAAATATACGAATATGTGTTTTGCATGATAACAAATAAATTCGTGTATGCTAGTTATGAAGTTGAAGGTCATGTATGTTTATTTAGTATGAATTTCAAAAAATTCATAGTTTAAAGGAATCAAATTGGTTATAACCATGGAATTACAGTTTACTGTATTTTATATATCGATAATGGAGTTTTGGTTTTTAAAACAGTGTTTTCAAATATTTAGTTTCCTAGTATTGTTGATTAATTGCGTTAAAACTAGTATATGCATGTTGGGTAGTGTGTATATGTGTAATTTATATAAGTTATACATGTTAATTGGGGTTAATTGCTATTAAAAAATAAAGACAGTAGCTTTGTTCTGTTCTTCGTGGTTGGGTTCTGCAAGTTTCGGCGCCCCAGCGCCAAAATTTGAGCCCCAGCGCCAAAAATCGCGCCCCGACACCAAAATTCACGCCCCAGCGCCAAAGGTTGGCGCCCCAACGCTGAAATTCGCGCCCCAGCGCCAATCTCGCTCCCCAGCGCCACTTGTTGGCTTAGTCCTCGCGCCCCAGCGCGGGGACAGAAATCTGACTTGGACAGTTTTGACCTCCTGTAGTAAAATGGCCATAACTTCCTCATACGAATTCCGATTGAGGTGATTCAAGATGATCCGGAACGAGGACGAGTAGACCTACAACTTTTGTTCTTTAAGTTTTTCAATTTGAGGTCATTAGGATAGGTCAAAATGGTCATCTTTAGAACTGTTGTGTTTTCGGAGGCAATCGGAGGGTGTCGGGCATGCACATATGCATGTGTAGTGCTCCAGACCATAAAAGATGATGTCCTAAGTTATAAAACATGAATCTTAGTAAATATAATGATGTTTAAGATTAATAAATAATGTATTACATAAGTTATAGAAGTATAGTAAGCATACACAAGAGAGGCAAATCGGTCGTGTGACGATTGAACGTCGAAACGCCGTGCCAAGTGTTAATGAACTTAAAAAGTGTTTCAATTCCATTGAAATGGATATTATAAGATATGGAATGGGTTTAATATAAAACCAATAAGTAGTCCTAGCAAGACTTAAGCACTTGAACTTCGAGTTTGACTAAGAAGAAATATAGTGAGTCATAAGTTGAAAAGTTAACACAATCTAATTGACCATTGTGTATTTATTAATAAGAAAGATTATGAGATGTGGAGTAGAGTTTACATTACAATTGCTATGTGTTGTTATGTGACTAATAGTTGATGTGTATGATTATATAATTGTGTAGGGCACGTGAAGTGCAGATAACTGTAAACTGTTAAGCTATTATTGGTAAACAACGATCAAGGAAAGTCTTTCGGTTCCTATTTTCTACGTGGACTTGATGAACTGTTTTAAATTGCATGATGTGTTATGCATGTTGAAATTATGAAATGTTAAAGTCAATATATGACTGCATTATTTTGGCTAAGTAATGAAGATTGAGTAAGGAACTCAATCTTTATATTTGTTATGTGAATTAAAAGCATGTATGCCATGTTACTTTAATGAGATGTATGTCGAGCATGTTATTATGTGATATATGATGCATGAAAACTGTTAGACTTTGCTGGGCTGTCGAGCTCACTCTTGCAAATAACCACTTTTGCAGGTCAAGATTTTAAGGTAAAGATACGTGCTATGTGAGTTATAGAGATCTATATTCACGAAGATTACTTATGTTTTATGAGAAATGTATTTCATATTTTGAACGTAACATGTTGTTGAAATGTAAGTTGAGTTATCCAATGTATATGGATATTTAGTTATGATATAAGACTTTGTATAGTCATTTTGTTGTAACGATTCATGATATAAGAATGAATCAAAGAGATGTAATGTAATGGTTGCGATTCAGGGCAAGAAAGAAGGAAATGTATAAAAGTTTTAAATATTCCGCAATTTTATTAAGTTTAGCATAAAATAATGATGTACTATTTAGAGGTTGAATGTATGGTTAACGACCGAAGTCGGGATTTTAATTGTATGGATTTTGGGGTCGTTACAGCCTTGACCATAAGACCATACAATGGTACCTTACATAAAGGTTCAGTCAATAATTGTTTTAGAAATTAAAATCTTTGGAAAATACTCAAGGAAACCTTCGTACATGGGAGGTCATGCGTCTAGATTATGATAGATATCATATATCCACAAAATTATCCTTGGTTGACCCAAAAGTCCCCAGAAAAAAACAAGAAGATTACTATAATCTTCTTTCCAATGGTGAGTCTTCTCTTGACATATAATTATCTATGTTGTCTCCAAGTGGAAATTATATTTCAAATAAACTCCAAGATCATATAGGTAGTGCTCGTAGATATACTCAGCAAGGGGATGTGCACAACCCTGTCTTATGATAACACGAGGTTGTATGTTATTAGACATCTTACATGATAGCGGCAAAACACCCTTCCAAAGTTGGGTTCACCTTACCCTATTCGATTCACCAAAATTAAATCAAATGACGTATACAATATGGCACACTTATCTAAAGTTATCAACAAAATTATTTCCATACTATTTAGGAAGAACCTCAACAGCTATAGACCACCGTTCTATTCCCCTGTTATCCCCGCTCGACCCGGCAACACTCTTATTACCTGAAAGGAATTGTGAAGCAAAAAGGGTGAGCACAACTAGCCCAGTAAAGAATATCATGACTAAAGATAATTTACACCATCAATAGCCTTCATCAGTAATAAATCAGAGATTTAGAACGTTTGATAGATGATAAAAATTTTCAACCATAGTTGCAGTGGAACGAGCAATCCATTAGAAGAGTCAAATAGACCATCAGATCTATTATCCTCTCCATGTTAAAAGTCCACCAATAATGTTTTATCCCTGTAACATCAATCAACAATTCCTGTCCACATTCATATGAATAACTCGTAATCATAATTGTGATTCTAAATTCCTCTACGCACCCAGGACGAAGATAATTTTCATCACCTATCTTCACCTGAAACATCAAAAATCATGGTTATACCAAATCACAATTCATGCTCATAATCATACTAATAAATTCATCTTTGCACTATAGCCAAAAATATACAACTGTATTTTAGAAGAGTCGAGTAGAGCATGATATCTACTATCTTTTACGAATTAAAAGTGTATAATTAATATTTTATCGTTAAGACTCAGCTTAATAAATAATTCACTTCATCGAATCATCCCTGCACTACGGCCAAGGATATTCATGTAATCATCAATGGTTATGATTATACCGAATAATCCATGGTTATAATCATGCCAATAACTGTCTATCAATGCACTACGGGCCATTGAGGACTTTTACCACATCATCTATAACATTACGGGTAATGATTATACCAAATGATCCCTGGTCATAATCGTACCAATAAATAGTTCATCTATGCACATAAGCCAAAGATACTCATCAATCAATAGTTCATCTTTGCATGTAAGCCAAAGATATATAACTGTAAAACCAATAATCAACAGTCCATCTTTACACGTAAGCCAAAGATATACAACTGTAAAACCAATAATCAACAGTCAATCTTTGCACGTAAGCCAAAGATATACAACTGTAAAACCAATAATCAATAGTCCATCTTTGCAAGTAAGCCAAATATGACTTTCATCACAATATAAGCATAAGGATGATGATAATGACATAATAATTCAATAAAACAAGTTCAAGGATAAATTTCAAGGATTTATAATTTAATTTATCCAGAAATCAATAACGTCCAAATTTTCAACATGATACTGCTTTGTAGTGTAAAATTTAAGAATAATATTCATGTACCAAAATTAATTTGGACAGAAAAGAAATATATTTTTTGGATAAATAGTATCCCGTGAATAGTACTTTGTGAATAGTACTTTGAGAATAGTACTTTCTGAATAGTACACCGGCATGAAAAGTACCCCAAATACCCGAGTGAATAATATTCGGATGAATAGTAATTTAGGTGAATAGTAATCCGTGAATAGTAACTCGTGAATAGTACTCCGACACGAAATGTGCCCCGAATACCCGAGTGAATAATAGTAGAGTGAATAGTAACTAGGTGAATAGTAACTCATGAATAATAACTCGTAAATAAAATACCAAATAAAATAATATTTCATGACGATTACAAAAGAAATGATATCTCATACGAGTATAATAGAATATACGAAACTGCAAATGGATTTTCAATCGCCAGGCGGTAATCCACGTAGACAGATCATTTCCACAATTTAATAAGGAATGAATATGAAGGATCATTCACCATGCATGCGGTAATCCACATAGACATGTTATTCCAACATAATAATAAAGAATGGAATAATAGAAGAATTCACCATACATACGATAGACCGCACAGACAGGTTATTCCAACAGAATAATAAATAATGGAACAAGGTCATGCGTAATCCGCGCATACAGGATATTCCAACAGAATAATAAAGAATAGAACCAGGTCATGCGTAATACGCACATACAAGATATTCTAATTGAATAATAAATAATGGAATAATAATTGCTCTCTTCATGAATACAAAAGAAATAATACCCCTTACTATAATAATAATATCCCTTACCTCATAAGAAAACTGGATACTGGAATAGTGAGGTAGCAGACTTCTCTTCTTCTTTCTCTCTATAATTTCTCTCTATAATAATTGCTCTATAGCTGTAGTAAATTGGTGAGAAATGAAGGAATAATGAGCTTCTATTTATAGAAAAATATAGTTTCGATAATTGCACGTTTTGGGGCTCAAAATATTACAGTATAATACTTTCCTCTTTTTCTTTATTTTTAATTTAGTCCTGCAAGTATTATCAAACTTGCACGACCTCCCCTAATAGTAAATAATGTGAATCAATAGTTCAATCATGTGAATCAATAGTTATAATCATGTGAAAATACGAATTACAGTATAGTACCTCCATCTATACCTCCATTTTTAACTTAGTCATGCAAGTATTATCAATCTTGCACCAACTCCCCTAATAGTACAAGAATGTGAATCAATAGTACATATATGTGAACAAATAGTTATAATCATGTGAATTAATACCAATTAATTGCTCATTTATCAGATTAATTACCCGATTGGTCAATATAACCTCCAGACATCAATTATTATCGAAATAAATATCGATTTTCACTAACACTAATAATTCCAACAAAACGGAACTATCAATTTCATCTTTAATCAACACAAACTTGTTCATCATTAATATTATAATTCACAATATTTAACAGCCAGGTCGTTCCCAGGAAAGAGGGGGCTTTTCGATAAGGATTTCTCCCTATTGGTGCGCAATTAGATTATCTAACCTCTCCTTGACAGAACTTCTAGACATTATCAATATTGTAAATAATAATATGAATAACTTTGTTGTCTCAATTATTGATTTCATAATATAACATATTATGCAGATGATACTGTGACAATAATTGAATCAATAATATGAGAGATATGATGCAGCAATTACTGTAGCAATAATTGAGTATAACTGAGTGACTTCTTACATAAGCATCAATAATCAATACCATATACTACTATGCAAACATGCGTATTACTGTACTTTTACTACCGGGTAGTTCAATAGTTTTAACGGTAACACTCTCGCCGTTATTTTTATAAAAAGATAATTATGTCGTTTTCTTACTACGACAATACATCCATTGTGAGGTCCACCAATGATTATGTCATCGTACGGATATTTTTCGACCAAACAAATATTTTATAACAACTTGCATACTTTGTAAAATTTTCACATATCATCCTTAACTTTAACCCTTTCTCAATTTAACCATTTACTAAATAAAATAATAATTATATGAAAATTGAATACTTTCATTTCATAATTTTGGGATCTCAAATGTTCCCTCTATGAATGAGTCAGAAATGGTTATGACCTTTATGGACATACAAGAAGCTCCTTTCTATGAGAGGGTGTTAGCTGGTATTGGCAAACCTTTCTCTGAAATGATTAAGCATGGGGAGATGGCTGAGATGGGATTGAAGTCAGAAAAAATTCAAGACCTAGCTGCCCTCAAAGCTGTTGTAGAACACATCCAGTCCTGAAATTATGGAAACAACCCCAGAAGGTCCATAAAAAGAAAGAGGAGAATTTTTCCTTGATACTACAAGGTCAGAAAGGCAGTCATAATATGCCTATCCAAAGGAGAAATTACTCTCCCTTTCAAGCACAGTCTTCAAACCCTCCATTGCCTAAAGATGGATAAGTCAGACGCATTTGAGTGTTCACACCCCTAGGGGACTCACTCGAGAACATTCCCAATCTTCTGACTATTCAGAAGAAAATTACACATCTTCTTCCATCAGCCAACCCGAATGGGAGGGGTTTCAATGCTACTCGAAAGTGTGCTTATCATGTCGGGGCACCAGAACATGATACTCAAGATTACTAGGCCTTGAAACACAAGATCTAGGATTTTATCGATAGCCTGATCAACCCCATGTGCAAGAAAACGCTCTTCCTCAACCCAAAGAATAAGAGGTCAATATGATTAATTAGAGCAATGGATAGAGTTCCAATTTTAATGGTGGATCTTCCCAGGCCAGCAAGGATGGTGCTGACAAGTGGGACTATGCAAAGTTCCAGTTTACAATGGAACGAAAAATGAATGCTCTGCGTGAGCAACTTAACCAATTAGCAGAACTGGTGGTCCATCAGCACCAAGTCACACGCCAAGTATTTAGTCAGGAGCATGCCAATCTCCTTCCTCTTGTTATGAACACTATGACGCCCCCAAAATTAGGTATACATCACCCATCTTGAGTTGCCAAATACATGGTACAGAATTCAAATACAACTTAATAACACAACTGTCGTGTACAATACGACAGAACATAAACTGTGAGTTTGAATACAAATATTGTCTTCTAGAGAGTATCCATACTTAAAAGGAGTCCTCATTATAATGATTATCACACTATTACATAGAATAGTGAGGAATACTAATGCTATCATCTAGGACCATCACTCTGTTCCCCGACTAGTCCCAGCTACGTTCACATTTCCTGAAGAGAATAGTGAAAGAAAGGGTGAGCTCAACTAGCCCAGTAAGAAATATTTAGACTAAGATAATGCAGAATAAATTATCATTAGTCTTCAACAATGTTAAACTGATAAAATATAATAGACATCAAGTTTAACTGCAGCGGAACCAACAATCCATTAAAAGAGTCAAGTAGAGAATAAAATCTATTATATTTTATGATTTAAAACGTTTTTCATGACTTTTATCGCTGAGACTCAGCTTAAAAAATAATCCACATCATCGAATCACCACTGCACTACGGCCAAGGATATTCTTTAGTATCACGACCACGAATTATCCATGCACTACGGGCCAAAGATAATCGTGTTTTCATCAATGGTCCTGATCATGCCATAAAATAATTCATTTGTGCACTACGGCTAAAGAGAATTCATAGCCATAATCATACCAAAAACTCTCCATCAATGTACTACGGGCCAATGAGGACTTTTTTCACATCATTTATAACATTACGGTCATGATTACACTGAATAATCCCTGGTCATAATCATACCAAGTCCATCTATGCACTACAGGCCACAGATGACTTTCAACATAATATAAACATGAGCATGATGATAATGATATAAGAATTTAATAAAACAAGTTCAAGAATTAATTTGTCTAGGAACCAATAACGTCCAAATTGTCAACATGATACTTTTGTGTAGAGTAAAATTCAAGAATGCTCAGAAGAATATTTCCATGAAAAGATACTGGATAAAGTGCAAATATCAAGGATATTCTACTAATTTCATGGAGTATAGAAGTCAAAACTTTAACCAACTGAGTATAATAAAGAATGGAATAACAAAAGAAATCATCATGCATGTGGTACTTCGCATAGACAGGTTATTCTAACAAAATAATAATAACGGAACCAGGTCTGCCGTAAAACGCACAGACAGGATATTCCAACAGAATAATAAAGAATGGAACCAGGTCCGGCGTAAAACGCACAGACAGGATATTCCGATAGAATAATAAATAATGGAACCAGGTCGGGCGTAAACGCACAGACAGGATATTCCGACAGAATAATAAAGAACAAAATAATAGAAGAACTTCACCATGTATGCGGTACTTCGCATAAATAGGTTATTCCAACATAATAATAAAGAATGGAATAACATAAGAATTTCACCAAGTATAGGGTAGTCCGCGTATACAGGTTATTCCAACAGAATAATAAAGAATGGAATAACAGAAGTTCTCTTCATGAATACAAATGAAATAATACCCCTTACGGGTACAACAAATAATATCCCTTACCGTTTTAAAGAAAAACTGAAATAAAGAAGTAGTTAAGTAGCAGAATACTTTTCTTATTTCTCTCTATAGTTTCTCTCTATAGTTTCTCTCTCTAGAGTTCAGTGAATTCGTAAAAAAATAATGAAGGAATGAGCTTCTATTTATAAAAAAATGGAATGCATAGTAACTAATCCATGAACGGTCCAGATTGATTTACTTTAATCTGACGGTCCATATTTAAAGAAAAAACCTTTTAAATAAAATATAATATATTCTATTTATAGAATAACTTTAATAAAGTATTTTGTTTTATATAAAAAGATGTTTCTATTTTATTACGTTAATAATACGAATAAAACAAAACTTCATTATCGCTAAATAATTCATATTATTAATCGACAATAATTGAATCAAACTGAGTGACTTCTCACATAAGCATTAATAATCAATACAGTGTGCTACTATGCAACCATACGTATTACTGTACTTTTACTACCGAGTAGTACAATAATATCAACGGTAAAACTTTCGCCGTTATTTTTAATAAAATATTTTCGTCGTTTTCTCAATCCGACAATAATTCCGTTATGGAGTCCACCAATAATTGTGCCGTCGTACGAATTTTTTCCGACAAAAATAATATTCTCTGACCAATCGAGTATAATACAACAGCTTGCATACTTTGCAAAATTTATAATTACTACCCACAACTATAACATTATCTCAAATTCACACCATAATATTTAAAAAAATATTTCGAAAAAATTAAATCTTTATTCATAAAATCTGGGGTTTCACAATCTCCCCTCCTTATGAAATTTCGCCCTCGAAATTTTCGTATGTACCTGGTATGTCGAACAGATGAGGACACTTCGTCAGATTCTAACTCTTGAGGTATAACCTTTGAGAGTTGAATACATTCTACGATTTTAACAGGTACATCTTCATACGTTAAATTTTCCGCTATCTCGTCCGATTCTAAATCAATAATGTGGTTCAGGTCGTCCATATATTTACGTAACGTCAATACGTTAATGACGTTATGAACATGCGACATACTTAGCGGTAAAACAAGTCTATAAGCCACAGTTCCTACTCGATCGAGGATTTCAAATGGGTCCCTCTCTTCATCGATTATTGCTTCTAGAATAACGCCCTCTTAAACCTTCTTCTTCACATTCATCAGCTTTGAGTATGTAGCTTGAGCGGCTTTAACTTTATCGATTAAAGTCGATTCTAATCTTATAGTCGTTATCTTCACGCGGGTCCCTAGAGTCTTTAACTCTATCTTCATCATTTGTAAGTTATACGAAATGGGTCTTTACGTTAACAACATCTCACTCGCATACGATCTTTTACTCAACGCGTCAGCTACCACGTTTGTACTTCCACGATGATATTGAATGGTACGATCGTAATCTTCAACAGCTCGAGCCAACGTCTTTGGCGTATAATACGTTCATTTTAGTTGAAGAAATATTTAAGGGTTTAAGAAATGGGTTTTGTACTGGGGTCAATACAAAATTCGATTTCACGCTCTGGAGTAGGCTAAGAAGTCTTCAAGAATACGTCAGGAACTTTATTAATAATAGAAATATCATTCAAAACTGTGACCTTCATCCAAGACTTGGATAGCACGTCACATTGATACCTATCAACTTGCCATCGTCATTCACGACATCGCCTACAGAAAGTCTGGCTTCGATGCATTCCACACAAAGAAGTCAACAACGAAAGGATCGGGGCTCTTTACTTATGGCTTGATATGACAATGATTGACTTTAGTGGTTTTGTTACTTTGAATTCGCATAACAGGTTGGTTAGGAGTATGAAAGCTAACAACCTTACGAAAAGCATGATGAGTAGTTAACCAATCATTTCTAAAAATCACATCAAAGGCAAGTATTTTCAAAGAGATAAGATCGACAGGTAACGTGAAAGTGTTGATTTGAATAAGATTTATAAATAGTGGAGGTAACGAAAGTTTCTCCCAACTGAGTTTAAACAGATATATCAAAGTCTAACTTCTCCAGAGTTAAGTTCAAATATTGAACACAACTAAGTGAAATAAAAGAGTGAGTAGAACCGGTATCTAACACGGTATAGACTTCGCAAGAGTTTATGACTAACATACCCGTGATAATTTTATTCAGGTTCCTCGTCACGAAAAAAAACGCTCTCTCTTAAACTACCGGCTTTGGCTTGTCTGGAACATCCTTTGGCATCTCTATCCCAGCTGGACTTGACTTCACCATACGAAAAAATTGAGCTAGGTGACCTTCTCTTCCACAATTAAAACACGCTTTGGATTGTTGCGTACAGTTTGGACGGATGTGTCCCTCCTGTCCGCATTTGAAACATACGATCGGTGGTCATTCTTCTTCCTTTGAAATGGGTGCTGGTACCGACGTTTTCACGTCATTGTTGAACCTTCTCTTCTTGAAATGTCCATTCTTATTGTTTTGGCCATGATTACCACCGAAGTGGTTACCATTTCTGGCATGTTGATTCCCTCCATGCTTATTGTCACCGCTTTGATGACTGTTATCACCGGTATTATCATTTTGTCGGCTACTCTCTCTTGGTTGCATTGACTCGTTATCTCGCTCTACTAACTGAGCCCTATTTACAACATCTGAATACAAATACAGTTTATGAGAAATAAGATATTGACGTATCTCCGGCTTCAAACCTCTTAAAAACATCCGCGTCATTCTTTCTTCATTATCAACCAAGTGGGACGCAAATCGGGACAACTCGGCAAACTTGGCTTCATACTGCGACACGGTCATGTTGTTTTGCTCCAACTTGATAAATTCCACCTCCTTCATTTGACGAATGCTTTCGAAAAAGTACTTATCGTTGAACAGCTCCTGGAATTTCTCCCAAGACATCTTGAGTGCGTCAGGCTGGGTACGTTTTACAGATTCTCACCAGTGATCTACCTCTTCACACAACATAAAGGTGGCAAAGGGAACCTTTTTCTCCTCGAAGCATCCCAAGACATCAAATATCTTGGTGATCTGTTTTAACCACGTCTCCGCCTTAAGTGGTTCTGGCTTTCCCAAAAACTCCGGTGGTCCCAGCTCCTTGAATTGCTTAGCGGTGACCAACCGTGGGTTGCCATTGTTTCCTCCTGCATTATGAACAGGAGCCGCCTTCGCCTGATGTTGCATGAATTCTAAAAAGCTCTTAAACGTACCGTCGTTTGTTAATTGATCAGTGTTATTGTTTACAAGAGGATTATCGCCATCATGTTGCACATTGTCCTGATTATTGATCTGTGGAGCCTCAACGGTCTCCTGTGCTCCATTGCTTATCTCAACATTTTCAGATGCCATTTTCAAATACTGTTACAAAATAAGGGTTAATTAACATATCAAATATTATCTCTATACTCTGGCCAACCAATTAAATAACAAGTAAACTTAGGTAGGTCATACTAGCGAAGGAATTTCCCGTCTCTCCCCTCCTAGTTCTATTCTCACATCCTAGCCAGGGATCATATCCCTAAGCTCTGATACCAACTGTAACGCCCCCAAAATTAGGTATACATCACCCATCTTGAGTCGCCAGATACATGGTACAGAATTTAAATACAACTTAATAATACAACTGTCGTGTACAATACGACAGAACATAAACTGTGAGTTTGAATACAAATATTATCTTCTACAGAGTATCCATACTCAAAAGGAGTTCTCATTATAATTATTATCACACTATTATATAGAATAGTGAGGACTACTAATGCTATCATCTAGGACCATCACTCTGTTCCCCGACTAGTCCCAGCTACGTTCTCATTTCCTGAAGAGAACAGTGAAAGAAAGGGTGAGCGCAACTAGCCCAGTAAGAAATATTATGACTAAGATAATGCAAAATAAATTATCATTAGTCTTCAACAATGTTAAACTGATAAAATACAATAGACATCAAGTTTAACTGCAGCGGAACCAACAATCCATTAAAAGAGTCAATTAGAGAATAAAATCTACTATCTTTTATGATTTAAAAGGTTTTTCATGACTTTTATCGGTGAGACTCAGCTTAAAAAATAAACCACATTATCGAATCACCCCTGCACTACGGCCAAGGATATTCTTTAGTATCACGACCACGAATTATCCATGCACTACATGCCAAAGATAATCATATTTTCATCAACGGTCCTGATCATGCCATAAAACAATTCATCTTTGCACTACGACTAAAGAGAATCCATAGCCATAATCATACCAGAAACTGTTCATCAATGTACTACGGGTCAATGAGGACTTTTTCCACATCATTTGTAACATTACAGTCATGATTACACTAAATAATCCCTGGTCATAATCATACCAAGTCCATCTATGCACTACAGGCCACAGATGACTTTCAACATAATATAAACATGAGGATGATGACAATGATATAAAAATTCAATAAAACAAGTTCAAGAATTAATTTGTCCAGGAACCAATAACGTCCAAATTGTCAACATGATACTTTTGTGTAGAGTAAAATTCAAGAATGTTCAGAAGAATATTTCCATGAAAAAATACTGGATGAAGCGCAAATATCAAGGATATTTTACTAATTTCGTGGAGTATAGAAGTCAAAACTTTAACCAACTGAGTATAATAAAGAATGGAATAACAAAAGAAATCATCATGCATGTGGTACTTCGCATAGACAGGTTATTCCAACAGAATAATAATAACGAAACCAGGTCCGGCGTAAAATGCACAGACAGGATATTCCAATAGAATAATAAAGAATGGAACCAGGTCCAGCGTAAAACGCACAGACAGGATATTCCGACAGAATAATAAATAATGGAACCAGGTCAGGCGTAAACGCACAGACAGGATATTCCGACAGAATAATAAAGAACAAAATAATAGAAGAAATTCACCATGTATGCGGTACTTCGTATAAACAGGTCATTCCAACATAATAATAAAGAATGGAATAACAGAAGAATTTCACCAAGTATAGGGTAGTCCACGTATACAGGTTATTCCAACAGAATAATAAAGAATGGAATAACATAAGTTCTCTTCATGAATACAAAAGAAATAATACCCCTTACGGGTACAACAAATAATATCCCTTACCGTTTTAAAGAAGAACTGAAATAAAGAAGTAGTTAAGTAGCAGAATACTTTTCTTCTTTCTCTCTATAGTTTCTCTCTATAGTTTCTCTCTCTAGAGTTCAGTGAATTCGTAAGAAAATAATGAAGGAATGAGCTTCTATTTATAGGAAAATGGAATGCATAGTAACTAATTCATGAACGTTCTAGATTGATTTACTTTAATCTGACGGTCCGTATTTAAAGAAAAATCTTTTAAATAAAATATAATATATTCTATTTATAGAATAACTTTAATAAAGTATTCTGTTTTATATAAAAAGATGTTTCTGTTTTATTACGTTAATAATACGAATAAAACAAAACTTCATTATCGCTAAATAATTCATATTATTAATTGACAATAATTGAATCAAACTGAGTGACTTCTCACATAAGCATTAATAATCAATAATGCGTGCTACTATGCAACCACACGTATTACTGTACTTTTACTACCGAGTAGTTCAACAGTATCAACGGTAAAACTTCCACCGTTATTTTTAATAAAATATTTTTGTCCTTTTCTCAATTCGACAATAATTCCGTTGTGGTGTCCACCAATAATTGTGCCGTCGTACGAATATTCCCCAACAAAAATAATATTCCCCGACCAATTGAATATAATACAACATCTTGCATACTTTGCAAAATTTATAAATACTACCCACAACTATAACATTATCTCAAATTCACACCATAATATTTAAAAAAATATTTCTAAAAAATTAAATCTTTATTCATAAAATCTGGGGTTTCACAAACACTCCACCGCATACTCCAGAAGATGAAACACTAGAGGATAAATTTGCAAAAAGACCAAGTGCTAATCGTTGGTATTTTGCCCACAAAAGGGAATTTACATACCTAGGCCAACCGATGGAAGAAATACTACATATGCTGATAAATGAAGGTAGAATCACAAATTTACTACTTCCAATTAGCCTGCGTTCAAGACTGTTTGATTTCCATGGAGTATGCCAATATCACTCCCAATCTCGCGGTCACAGCACAGAAGAATGTTGGGCACTCCGCCACCTTATTCAGAATTTAATTGACAACTGTGTCTTGCAGATGGCAGCCGATGATGTTATAGTATTGGAGAGTGAGGACGTGTTTCCTACGAAGTGGAAGGAAGTCGTAGCAGTCATATCTGATGAGACAGATTCAGCTACTCCCTCACATATAATACAACCAATTTAACTCAAAGGGGTTGACAATCCTTTGAAAGTGGCTGTGCCAGAGCCCATTATATTGTCATGCTGGCCATAATATCCTATTATCAGCCTAAAGAAAGTTCCATGGAATTATGGAAGGGTTGAAGGATCCACATCACATATAACTGCTGCAGTGTCGAAGGATAATCCATTGTATCTTCCCCAACGGGTGATGAAGCCTACCATCAAGTCAAAGGGGAAGATTTCCATGGAGAAAGTGGAAGAATTTCTCCGTACTATTGGCCATAATGAAGCTGAGGTGGTTTTAAGCTTAAGAGAAGCTCCACATTAGGTTTCCATACTAGACTTAGTTTTCTCTTCTAAAGATCACAAGAAGGTCTTGCTCAGAGTTTTGGAAGAAGCCCAACTGCCTAAGTCAATAGATGTTGAGAAATTCCAGCATATAGTAGAACACATTTTTAATAACAATGTGATATCTTTTACTGATGACGATATACCTCCCGAAGGGATCGGTCATTGCAAGTCGTTGCCCATTGCGGTTTTGTCCTCCGGATATATGGTAGGGGGAGTCTTAATAGACGGAGGTTCGACTCTGAATATCTGTCCTTATGCCACTTTGGTGAAGATGAACATCAATCTCAATCAGATCCGAAACAGCCATACGGTTATCAAAGCTTTTGATGGATCCCGACGAAACTCTACCGGAGAGATTGAACTGCCAGTGGAGATTGGTCCACATACATTCTGCTTGTCTTTTCACATTCTCAAAATAAATACAAGATATAACCTGCTTCTGGGAAGACCGTGGATTCACATGGCCATGGCAGTCCCCTCCACTCTTCACCGATAACTTAAATGCATTATCAACAACAGCCTAGTCACTGTCAACGCTGAGCCGGAATGTCCTGAACAAGGTGACATACCACTCATCAGCTTCAATTTAGAAGTTGAGGAGGTCAGTTTTCATGCCCTGGAGGTGAGGAACACTCACTACCATCCTGTTGGGGCGCCACCTCTCATACCCCAAATTTCTGTCAACGTAATGTCGGCCACTCATGAAATGATGTCGTTGGGATATCAACCTAGACAGGGGTTGGGGAAAGAAAATAAGACCATCAAGCGTCCCATTTAATGTCCCAGTCAAACAGGGACAACTAGACTAGGCTATACTGCTAGTTCCAGTCGCACGAATCCTCATAAGCATAAATATATTCCATCAGGTTTAGCCATGCACACGACGATTATCTCCACCTACAGTTCCTAAGCCTATACGGTCTCCGGTAAAGGTGTCGGCCCATGTAATGGCCATGTTATTTCCTAAACTGATACCGGTAAAGGAGAAAGAAGTCCTAGTTCCAGATCCAAACGTGGAAGAAGAGGAACGGAGACGTAAACAGGATATCGCCCGGATGATGTCAAACATACGCATCATTGTCTATGATGAACATACAAATAGATACACCCAGACGATGATTGCCCAGATGTAATGGTTATCATTCGGGAAAATGAGGACGATGACACCCCCTCCATCATTGCAGTCCATCAGGACTTCACCCTTAACAATTGGAGCAACACTTCTTTCATTGGTCGACAAGGGTAAAACGGGATAAAACTCCTTCTGCCCTGTCAATAATAATAACTGCTTACTTTTCTGTACAATATTAGCAGTTGTTTTGTCAGTACGTGCTAACACTTTGTTTGATTGAACAGTTGCATATATATTAAGTGAAAACATATTTTGTTTCAGGACTCTGAATTTAGATGTGCCTATACTTGCTGATAAGGTGCCTTTTCTCCACAAGGATTGTAACTTTGATGAAAAGTTGGACTCAGACTTGATAGAAATACAAGAAGACAATGAGATACCTCAAGAGATCAAAGAATGGCTCGAAGACAAACCCAAACCCAACCTTGATAAAACCACTCCATTCAATCTCTAAACTTTAGAAAGCCCTAAACTAATCCAGATTGGTACAGACCTCACTCCAAACCAACGAATGACATGTTTACACTATTAACCCAATTCCAGGATATGTTTGCATGGTCTCATGAAGACATGGTGGGTTTGTTCACTGACATTGTCATTCATTGCCTCCCCATCAAATAGGGATTCAAGCCAGTCAGGAAGAAGCTCAGGCGACTAAAACCTGAGTGGAGTTTAAAGGTTAAAGAGAAAATTGTGAAACAATTTCAAGCAAGCATCATCATGGTGTCTACATACCCTGAATGGCTATCAAATATAGTCCCCGTGCCTAAACCAGGAGGAAAGGTACGAGTTTGCGTGGATTGCTAGAATCTGAATAAAGCTTGCCTTAAAGATTGCTTTACCGTACCATTTATCCACATTCTCATTGACAATAATAATCAATACGACATATACTCCTTTGCTGATTGCTTTGCAGGGTACCATCAAATTATGGTTGCTGAAGAGGATCATGAGAAAACTGTATTCATCATGCCTTGGGGAACCTTTTGCTACAGACGGTTGTCATTCGGCCTCATCAACCCCGAAGCTACCTACCAGCGAGCCATGATGGCTCTTTTCCAAGATTTAATGTATAAGGAGATAGATATCTATGTTGATGACATCATTGTCAAGTCCCGGGAGGGAGGAAGACCACCTAGACTATCTTAAAAAGCTCTTCAACAGGTTGCGTAAGTACAACTTGAAGTTAAATCCAGTCAAGTGCGCCTTTGGTGTTAAATCAGGCAAGTTGCTAAGATTCCTAGTCAGCCATAAGGGGATTGAGCTGGATCCCACCAAAATTCAGGCCATAACAGAAATGCCCATTCCTCAGACATAGAGGGAAATACGGAGATTTTTGAGAAGAATCAACTTTATTAGCAGGTTCATCTCTCAACTCACAGCAACCTGTGAGCCTATTTTCAAGTTGTTAAGGAAGAACTCCTCTATGAAATGGAATGATGAGTGCCATAAGGCCTTCCTTACAATCAAAGAGCAGCTAGTCAAAGCTCCTGCTTTTGTACCACCCAGGGATGATGTTCCCCTATTTATGTACCTGTCCATTAGTGACAATGCCATGGGGCTACATGCTGAGACAGAAAGATGATAGAGGCCAAGAGCAAGCTATCTACTACCTCAGCAAAAGATTCAGCAGCACTGAACACAAGTACACTCTGATTGAGAAGACTTGTTGGACTTTAGCATGGGCTTCCACAAGGTTACAACATTACCTCCATAGTCACACAACCCATCTCATATCCCGCGTGGATCCTCTCAAGTACGTGTTCAGTAAACCTATGCTGAACTGCCGACTGTCCAGATGGCAGTTGATCCTACAACAATTTGACATCGTCTACGTGACGCAAAAGTCCATTAAAGGACAAGGAATTGCGGATCAACTGGTCGCCGCACCTTCAGGGGATTTTAAACCCTTAGAAACATACTTCCCTGATGAAGGGGTAATGGCAATTCAACAATACCATCAATACGATACACGCCAAACATGGAAGATGTATTTTGATGGAGCTGTAAATATGGAAGGTTTTGGGGCTGGAGCAGTTTCAGTATCCGTTACAGGGGAGCAGTGTCCCGCCGCTGTTAAGTTGCAGTTTTCCAACACCTACAATACAGCTGAGTATGAAGGTTGTATCATGGGGTTAAAACTTGCCCAATCAATGGGTATAATACGAATAACTGTCTTTGGAGATTATGAGTTGGTAATCAGACAAACCACATGAATCCATCACACCAAAGGTCTACATTTGCTGCCTTACCATCGCCAGGTTCTACAGATGGCTTCAGAGTTTGAAGAAGTATCCTTCCTCCACATTCCCCGAAATAGGAATGATTTTACGGATGCACTAGCAAACTTGGTCTCCTTGATCAATATACATGACAAGGAAGACAAGCCAACCCTCACATTTGCATAACAAAAGGCTCCAGCCTATGGGAATTACTTTAGAGAAGTATCAGATGAGCTACCTCCCATCTAACACCCTTGGTATCAGCATATCAAGGAGTACTTGCAAGATGGATCTACACCCGCTGAGGCGAGCCCGACTGAAAGAAGGCGGATCCATCGACTGGCTATGAAATTCTACCTGAGCGGGGATGCACTCTACAAAAGTTATGCAGGATTAGGTCTCCTCAGATGTCTGGACAAGGACCAAGCTCAGAGGCTCATGAATGAGATTAATGGTGGAGTATGTGGCCCAAACATGAGTGGCCCCCTACTTGTTAAGAAAATCCTTAGAAGAGGGCATTACAGGCTCTTTCTCAAGGCTGACTGTGAGGACCACGTAAGGAGATGTTATCAGTGCCAGATTCATGAGAATGTTATCCATGCCCCTCTGAGGGAGCTCCACAATATGAGTTTACCTTGGCCCTTTTCAATGTGAGGAATAGACGTGATCGGGCCCATCGAGCCCAAAGCTAGTAATGGGCATCGGTTTATCTTCACCATGATCGACTACTTCACCAAGTGGGTAGAAGCAGACTCCTTCCCCAGGGTTACCAAAGAAGTCATCATTACATTCATCAGAAATAATGTCATTTGTCGATATGGACAACCAAAGGTAATTGTATCAGACAATGCTAAGAACGTTAACAACAAAATGATGGAGGAGTTATGCAGTAAATTCGACATCAAACATCTTAACTCCATCATCTACCGTCCAAAGATGAATGGTGTTGTTGAAGCGGCTAACAAAAACATCAAGAAGATCATGCAGAAGATGTCCGCCAACCACAAAGGGTGGCCTGACTTATTGCCTCTGACTTTGTTAGCCGACAGAACATCAATGCGCACTTCCACTGGGGCAATCGCCTATGCATTAACCTATGGGATGGAAGTAGTGCTCCCCATAGAAGTGAAAATGGAATCCCTCAGAGTGTTGATAGACGCTCAGCTGGATAAAGACTAGTGGGTACAAGATAGGTATCACCAATTGTCTCTAATAGATGAAAGGCGTGTCGATGCTATCCTCCACGATCAGTTATATCAACAAAGGATCACCAGGTCCTACAACAGAAAAGTCCGGCTACGGTAGTTTAAATAACACGACTTGGTATTGAAAAAGATCATTGACAACCAAGATCAGTCTAAGGGAAAATTTGCCCCGAACTGGGAAGGCCCATTTGTTGTCAAGGAGGTATTCACAGGAGGTGCTCTCAGATTAGAGGAAATGGATGGCGATGAATTTCCGTAGCTTGTCAACTCGGACACTGTAAAATTATACTATGTCTAAGGTTACCATCAAGCAAACATCCTGGTTTTGGATCACCAGATCCCCAGTCATTTCAGGTTTTCTAACCCTTCACTACATATAACTTTTCTTCACACTCATCTGCCCCATCAGGGACAAACACACATTTTCTAACCAACAGCCTGGTTGCGGATCGCTAGATCCTTCTCTTCACTTGGTTTAGAACCCTTACTCAACTCCGGTTATCCCACCAGGGATTGAACCTTTCACACCTGCAGTTTTACCCCACTAGGGATAAAACTTTTCACACTCGCAGTTAGTCCCGTACATGGGATTAAACTTTCTCACCCGCAGTTTGTCCTGAACATGGGATCAAACTTTTCATTAGCTGCAAACAGTCCTGAACATGGGGTGAACTATGCCGACCTGATCTCCTTGATACACGGTAGTACGTAGGCAACCATATTTTATATGGTTCGGTCGCAATAAAACAAAAATAACAAAAATATTTCTACACCCTTTTCCTTACAAAAACAAAAATAACAAAAATATCTCAACACTCTTTTTACCACATACATCATTGAACCTCTTACACCAGGTTTAAACTACGCAGACCTGATTTCATCTTCAACAGGAGTATATAGGCAGCCAGTCATGGTTTGGTCTAACCCCCTACTGAAACACAAACACTTCTCAGCGGTACTGGGATCAACCTTCAATCCGTCACATTTCATCGGCTTCAGATAAAAGAGATGGAACTACCTGACCTCCCCCTAAATGGGAGGATCGGCGACCATCTAAGCTACGGTTGTTCCTCAAAGAGAAACACCAATCCATAAGAGATGAAACTAACTGGTCTCCTCTTAAATAGGAGTACTGGCGACCATCTGTGGTGCGGTCGATCTCGGAGAGGAAAGTCACACTCCTCTCCACATCTCCATACAGAAATTAGTCTCAAGATACCAAAGATGGTAGGGAATACACACAAATCAACGATCCATTCTGAAAGATCCAGAGACATCTCAATGTCCATCCATCAAGGAGGAATTCAGAATACATTGAGATCACAAACCCTGAAGAAACAGGCAAATATCAAGCAAGCAACAACGCATAACTAAAAGGGAATTGAATCAAAATATATTTCCCTGCTATATTTAATGTTGTTTGATATATACAATATGAACTGTACATGACAAAATGGTTAAGCTAGTCTGTGCAGGAAAATACAAGCCCATCTAC
Organism: Panax notoginseng; assembly: GCA_016801055.1. Taxonomy (NCBI): domain Eukaryota; kingdom Viridiplantae; phylum Streptophyta; class Magnoliopsida; order Apiales; family Araliaceae; genus Panax; species Panax notoginseng. The sequence continues at coordinate 44,743,587 of CM029012.1, forward strand.
AAAGCAGTGTATATGCGAGCTATCAAGCCCAACATGGCATCTCTCTTAGAAGAAAGAGGTAGTGTTGTGGTCTCCTGCACAAGGGTATCCACACGAGATAACAGATCTACAGCCATCTGTATAGTGACGCGGTGCTCATCAATATATGTGCTCATCTCTATGATTATGCCAGTAGTAAGGGACCTCACTATGGTACTATCTGTAATGGCTACATCCCGGGCAGATATAGCGACATCCCGCTCAACTATCACGGTATCTCTGGCTGATCTGACCTCATCCTGCTTCTCAATAGCGGTGTCTCTATGTGCTAAGGCATCGTCTCTCTCTAATAGAGTGGCATCTCCCCCATCAAGAGCTATCAACATCAGGGCTCTAGCCTAATCCCTCTTAAAGGTCATCAGATGAAGACTCTACTCAAAATATTATGTTGAATGCTGGATCAGGACAGTGCTAGTACTGGGAGAATCTAAAAGAGCTACTGGCAACCAAGGGAATGGCTCCTCCTCGGTGTGGGAATCAACATCCTCCATGGGCTCTCCACCATCTGAATCAATACTCGGCACTGGGGATACTGTCGCAGCCGATGAAGTCTCTATCTCTATCTACGCAGAATACTCTGGCGAACAGCCCGGATGGCTAACAAAAAAAGTAGCTATCTCACGCTGATCCCATCAAGCATACACCAGAGATCGGTCCTCTGCTGGCAAGTGGCGAGAAGCTAAACGCTGACCTAACGCCCTTTCAAAAGGATGGAAGTCCTAGAACTGATCAAATTATGACATCACAGCCAGTGGGTGGTAGGTAGTCATGGCCCTTAAACCAGCTAGAGGGAGATAATCTATGCCAGGAGCGTGAGTAATGAAGCTATAGGATGAGCTGAGCCCTGAACACGGAAGGATACGAAATGAATCTCTGATCCCTGCCAAGAAGACCAACCAAGACATAGCGTCTGTACACTCTGATGGCTGAAAGGAGTAAGACATAGCTATATCATGGGTAAAGCAGTACCCGTGTCGGCGGAAAGTGCCAATCGGTCTCAAGTGTGACATAAACCACACGTATAACATGACCGAACTACCTGTAAATACCCCTGCAGGGTAGGTACTACAGAATGTGGTCGACCACAATGTCTTCGCCACGATCATCGGGATGATGGTATGACCCTCCCTAAGAGCTCTCACTACCATGATGACACCTATGTCCATCTCATCCATATACCGTGGCATGTATACAAATGCTACTACGCACATCACGAGTACATCCACTCTGGGTACATACCACTGATCCTCTGGTGTAGTAAAATTCCCAGAATGTTGAGCATAGCTGTCCACTGAGCCAAATCTGTCTATCAAGAAATGCTAGGGAAATACATGGTTGGATGTAATCTCATCCTCTACGACTCTACGTCGTAACCCGATGAGGGTCATAAACTGCAGGCGCATATCTTCGACAGCTATATGAGCACAAGGTATGTTTAAAGGCAAAGCCGTCAAACGCTCGTACTCTTCCAAAGTAAGAGTCAATTCCTAGATACCAAATCAAAAAACATGTCCCTCCGGTATCCAATGCTCCAGTATACCCTCTACAAAGCCTACGGGAACCTGAAACATCAAGAGGGTCATATAATGCAGTAATAGCTGATCTACAGTCACCCTATCTGTAGGTGACATACTATCATATCATAACCTCAGACGGGAAGTTACCAACATTGGTAGGGTGTGATCTATGCGGCTGACTGTCGAAAAAGACATCTGTGTAGGCCGTATCATAAGATCATCCATGGGTCAATGCTGAATATCTCTGGACATGCATACATATGCATAACATGATACATGCATGACAAATAATAGGTGGCAATATGATGGAGGGAATGGAAAATAATACATACATTCCTAAGTACATCATCATCTACATACATCATCTCTGTACAACTAAAAATATAGGGAACTGGGGCACAGACGCCCTACTACTAACAAAAGCCTATCAAAAGATATAGCGAGAATGGGGCACAACCACCCAATATCTAACAGAGGCCTATCAAAAGAGATAACGAGAATACACATCAGAAGAATACAATGGTGCCAATATCCACATCATTAATCCTGTCCACCTGATGTAACTCTTCCTGAGTCACTGGATCTCTATCAACAGGGATGTCAGGCCTATACAATAGAGGATTTGTACCGACAAAGCTATATAGGTCACCTGAGGGACCATCGCCTGAGCTGGAAGGATCAAAAGTATCTGCCTTTGAAGGATCTCTACCCAAGTGCCGGATAAAAAAATGAGCCCGATCCAACTGCCGGGTCAAATGATCAATCTGTCTCACATAAGTCAGATCTCAGACACAGGTCAGCCAATCCATCATCATCACGGATCCAGGAACCATATCCCCCATAAACTGAGTGGCGAGGGTCTGGGCTCCAATGGTACGAGGGGACCACCAGTGATGGAATGAAGCCTGAGTATGTGAACCTTTTGACAAAGTATATCCGTCCATACCCATCAATGGGATGTCATCGGCGGGTGACCGTAAGATTGGTACACGAATCTCTCATGTGGTTCTCCTAATAGTATGCTCTCCTAAATAGAGCTCCCATCCTCTATCTGTGAAGATAAGAATCCTACGGGTGGATATCACGTGCTTGACACCAGTCGGAAATCCATCCTCAAATACAACGGTCAAATGTTCCCCAGAGTAGGGAACCCAAGTGATGACATCAGCTGTCAACAGCTCCAACTGTAAGTGACAATGGGTGAAACCCCCCGCTACAGGAACCTCTGCCAAAATGGAGTGATGTCATCGCCGTCCTCGTGGATAAGTATCTAAACCTAACACAGTCACAGGACGCAAACATGGAAGCCTCTCAGAGGCCCAAAACTACCAACACAAAGGCAAAACATCTGTTGTCAGTAAATACTCATAACCTATACATAGACAATCAAAAGAGAAATACTCACCAGGAGAAACGGGTAAAATCCTAACCAAGCCTCGGTCAAGCCCTGCGAACGCATGCGTATTCCCCTGAGGAAGTAGGCGAAGGTATAGGAACCCCAATCATACTCTCCAATACGGTCCACCTCCCGCGTGGCACTGATCAAAGCGAATGACACCGTAGAAGAGTTATCTGCTATAAAACAACCCCTGATGATACCTGACTCTCACATCATCGGGCATGAGCTCACTCAACAGCCCGTTCATAGCATCTACACTCAAAGGACCTATACGGGCGGTCCTACCCTTGAGCGCCTCAGCCAAAACTCCCAACAATGATCTAACGACAGTCGGGGTAATATCCACCGTACATGGCACTGGTGCCCCTCCAAACTCCATACCGGTGATAAATTGCCAATTCATCGGCATCATCATCACCTCACAATCCAACAAATGAAGAGACTGAGTCTGGTGAAACCAGCTCTCAGATAATGTCCTGAGGTAACCCCAGGGACAACGACAGGGAAGAATGGAAAAGAATGCCCCAAAGGCCCAATCATGCACTATACCTCGGTAATCTGGATGTAGAGCCTGATACAGGGAGTGTATGCCGAACTAGTGCCCTCGAGGCTGTGTAAAGCTGGGACCCTACATCACATGCAAATCAATGTTAAAATCCTTGATCCTCCTCAATAGGAAAAAGGAAGATCAAATCCATCTATTACCTCGTTTGCATGTAAGTAAACTGAGGGGTGGTGACTCAAATCACCTAGAAGATCTGGGATAGCCACCTGAATGCCTGGGAAATCCCTACAGGGAATATGAGCAGCAGGAACAGGAGCCGCTATCGGTACATCCTCCTCCTCGTCCTCAACATTCTGTACATCAACTCGGATAGGACGAATCACCGTCTCTGCCAGACGACAAGGTTGTCTAATTGAACGGGGTTGAGGCACTTCAGAAGCCCTTCTTCGTACACCCGAAGCTATCCTGCGAGAACTGCTCAGCTGATCCGGATCCATAATATCTAGACACAAGTCTCCAAATCACCTCAGAAAAGGTATGGTATTTTCTAAACCTAGTGCTTCTCAAAATGCATTTAATGACTATATGCATGCATGCATTATTTTAACATATGCCTACAGTAGATTTAAAAATACATGACTACCCAATGCCTATATTTTGAAATTTTTTTACCATAGTTTCCTCTATAAATAGGATTATCTACATGCACATAGGAATGACTAGGTGGCCATTCAGTAGCACACTTTCCCACAGTCATATACATACTATTTGCATTCAAAAGTTAAAGTCATCAATCCATAAGGGTAGCCTAATTACCAGGATTACTTTGCTTTATTACCTTTGCTCATTTGTCCTCGAATAGGATAAGAAATAGCAGAAAAAAGGTGCCAATTTGACTATTTAAAAAGTTAAATTTTTTCACATCATCATGTTCAGCATGGTTTAATACTAACATTTACTATGTTGAATATTTTTTTATCAAGACATATGAGCATGCATATTCACTACTATGTGTTTAAACGCATTTTCCAATGGACAAAAACTAGGAAAAAATACATGCATACGTTACCAGGACAGTGTAGAACACTTGTACGGTGACAGAATTTGCAAAAAGACGCCCGAACTCAGCAGATCTGAAGAAGAGCTCTTAAATTTCCTTCGCGGCGCAACTTAAAAATGACTTGTGAAAGCTACCAGTCCATTTAAGGACATCCACGACTGGCTGCAGGTCCACCTGCGGCTGTAGAAGGTATATCTGCGGCACCCCTGGGTGGGGCCCACCCCTCCAGCTCGGTCCAGTTCGAGTTACAAAAGAGTTCTCACAAGCTGAAAAGGCCAAATCAGGGATAAAAATGCTACGCGATTGAGCAGAATAGCCTGAAATCCTAGTTTTCTTGGGCCAGACTGTGGCTTTCATATCATTCATTGGTATTCACCCAAACACAGGGTATACTATACCGATGATCTTAGTAGTTGCAGATCACATTCGGCAATACCGCACAAAGGTCCAATGTTGTCAGTTTGGGGTCGTCATTCTCAAACACATTCCCCGGCGGGGGTATCACGCGTTGTCATCTGTTGATGTTCACATCCCAGGCGGGGGTATCACGCATTTACATCCGTTGATGCACATGTCAATGAAGGTCAAGGAACCTTAACATCACTTCAGCCGTTGGCAAGTAAATCCAACGAAGCGTCGAAAGCCATCTGATGATTTCAGCCGTTGATGCACACGTCAGCGAAGATCTTCGCATTTGCATCCATTAATGCACATTCCCCGGTGGGGGCATCACGCATTCTCAAGTTTACATCCCCGGTGGGGGTATCACGCATTTGCATCCGTTGATGCACATGTCAACAAAGGTCAAGAAACCATGACATCACTTCTGCCATTGGCAAGTAAATCCAACAAAGCGTCAGAAGCCATCCGATGATTTTAGTCATTGATGCGCATGTCGACAAAGATCTTCACAGGTGGGGGCATCACGCATTCTCAAGTACACAATCCTCGGTGGGGTTATCACGTATTTGCATCCATTGATGCACATGTCAATGAAGGTCAAGCAACCTTGACATCACTTCAGCCGTTGGAAAGTAAATCTAACAAAGCGTCGGAAGCCATCCGATGATTTTAGCTGTTGATGCACACGTCAGCAAAGATCAAGCAGATTTCCCGGTGGGGGTGTCACGTATTTTCATATGTCGAAGTACATATCCCCAGTGGGGGTATCACGCATCTTCATCTACCAAAGTACCATACCCCGGCGGGGGTATCACGCATTTCTAGCCGTTGAGGCACATGTCAACAAAGGTCAAGCAACCTTGACGTTACTTCAGCCAATGGTAAGTAAACCCATCGAAGCATTGGAAGTCATCCGATGATTTCATTCGTTGATGTACACGTCAACAAAGGTCAAGCAGCTTTGACATTTTCCCAGCAGGGATTCCATCCGTTGATATACATTTCAGCGAGGGCCAGGCAATCCTAACAACACCGACTATTGTCAGTAACTCCAATAAAGCATCCTCATCGGGGAGGATCGATGATGGAATATGTTATACACATCCTCAACAGACAGAACGCATCCCCACAGAGTCTCTTGTACATGAGCGATACATCTTTAGTGTAGGTTTGTACCAAGGATTAAGGGCTTTGGTGACAATCCCAACAATAACATCCTGAAAGTTCATGGTAACTTTGGATCATACATCTAAATAGTTTATCAGGGTGGTCATGAATAACCCTGATCCCGATAGAAGTCAAGGGGAGCCGGTAATCATCCCACCATGTTGGAGAACAATCCAACAAATCATATACATTTGCATCGTGCTACTGTACATTGCATCATGATTATCTTGTTGCATTTCAAGTGTCTAGTATTCTTTATCCAATCCATGCCATTGCATTACATTAATATGATAAAGAGTGGCATATGTAGACACTTAAAATTTTCTACATACCTGTTACTGACATTGTAGGAGGGCATAATCGTCTTGCAGAGATAACCCTGGAAGACAGCTCAGTTCAATCCCAAAGATAACCCTGGGATATTCAGTACTACCATCTCAGAGATAACCCCGAGACATCTAGCTCAGGCCCAAAAATACCACCGAAAGTTTCAACCTCAACCCCAGAAACAACACCGGGAGTTTTAGCTTCAACCTCGGAGATAACCCCGAGGAATGCAATTCAAATACCGAAAATCACACCGAAGAAGACCGTGTCATCTCGAAGATAACCCCGAGATACTCAGTCTCAGTCCCAAAAAAAACACCAAGAAAGATAGCGTCAACCTCAGAGATTACCCTAAGGCATGCAGTTGCAATTACAGTTCCGGAGATAACCCCAAAAATGCTTGTTTCAAACCATTGCAATCAGCTACAAACACTAGGCAATGGCCCCGAGGCACTCATTTCCCAAGTTCAGAGATAACCCCGGGAAATCAGGCACACCTCAGAGACAACCCTGAGGACGGTCAACAACTGCAGTAGTCCAATCTCAGAGATAACCCTGAGCAACGACTGCTAAATCAGTTCAAGCCGGAGATAACCCTAGTGAAGGGTAGAACCGTCATTTTGCCATCCCAATCCCACATTGCACCATCTCAACATTCATACATACATTCTACACAGCAATGTCCTATAAGAACCAAAGAGCTCCAATCCTGAATGACTACTGCACAAGACAGAACACCAGATAAAATTTGAAGCTTGGAGACAAAGGGCATGGTCCCATCTTCCTGACTTCGTACAACCTCTAATCCCATGTTATTGTGTAGCTCTCGACGACAGCATGCCAAAAAATGTCTTATACACCTCAATCGGATACCCGGATTGATGTTTTGAAAGTTCAATCGGACATCACATTGCACGCGTGCACGTACTTTGAGACGGCGGGACCCACAAAACCTGGGGCACCCCGGGCAGCCGCAGGTGCATCTACAGCTGTCGCAGGTACACCTGCGGCTCCCCCCTCTATAAATAGAGGGCTTGGGGTAGCCATTTTGCATAGAGAAAAGGCGAAGAAGCCATGTCCAATTTGCTCTGTACACACTATAAACTAAGCGCTTTCTCATTTTAAACACTTGTGAGCTTATACATTGTTATATTTTTATCGGCTGGAACCGAGTATTCGTCCATTTAAAGTCATTAAAGTCTTCTTTGGCAGTCTACTGTAAGTCTTCTTACACACTTTAAAGCCTTTCTCTTCATCTTTGCACACACTGTTCTTCACGTTGAGAGTCGTGTTGCGTGTGTATGCCCGGACTTCGGTCCGTGGCTTTTATTTTCCTTTGAATATATATATATATATATATATATATATATGGACTAATATTATCAAGTTATGTCTCGATTAAGCCTGGACGTGAATATATATATAAAAAGCAAATAAACGCTCTGGACGTGAGTCCAAGCTTAATCGAGACATAACTCGATAATATTAGTCCATATATATATATATATATATATATATATATATATATATATATATATATATATATATATATATATGAATACGTATATATATATATTGTTGTTATAAAACTCTATTTGATTGAGCCTGGATTTCACATCCGGTGCGTTTACTGCTTATATATATATATATATAGCGACAAATCGCTGAAATGATAAACTGAGCCGGGATCGATATATATCCTGTGTTTACCGCTTATATATATATATATATATATATATATATATATATATATATATATATATATATATATATATATATATATAAATTTACATTTTTGTCAGGCCTGGAGTTTACTTCGTGGCGGTTGATCGTTTTTACTACTTTATTTAGCTTTAGTCCCGCCTGGAGTTTACTTCGTGACGGTTGACCGTATTTATTACTTTATTTACATTTCTGATCCCCCATGGAGGTTCTTCATGGTGGTTGATCATGTCTATATATATATATATATATATATATATATATATATATATATATTTACCGCTTTTATATATATTTACATTTCCGATCCGCCATAGAGGTGCTTCGTGGTGGTTGATCATGTCTATATATATATATTTACCGCTTTTATATATTTACATTTCCGATCCCCCATGGTGGTGCTTCGTGGTGGTTGATCATGTCTCTATATATATTTACCACTTATATATATATATAATTGCTTACGGCTTTCATATAAATTGCGGCATCATGTGAGCATATGAATCATGTGATCACATATCCAGTCTACTGAATCTAGATTCGATTCTCGTGATGGACATTTTCAGCTGTAAGCAGCCTGTAAATTATTCACGGTATTTGAATTTCCTTAGATGGCTCTCATGCCCACAAGGAGTTCGACATTGCTTTGTACATTATTTTCTCGAAGATGCTTCGCATCTCGAAAATAAAAGCAATCAAGTCGAACATATAATAAAATGGAAGTATCAAAGGCCTCAATTACTATTGAGCATAAGGGTTTGAAGAAACCTCTTTTTATAAAACATCACTGCTATATCTTGTTTAAAACTGAATTTTTATATAAATTCAAACCATTTGTATATAGGTGCAAACGAGGCATAGAACTACTTCCAAATAACTGCACATTGACCCACACACACACACACACATTCATATAACAGTTTCTTAAAAAGTGGAGGTAACCGTGGCAACACGGATGTCGGGGGGTGCCTAACACCTTCCCTCTGCATAAGTAAGTCCCCGGACCCTAATGAATCTTGGTTTCAAAAACTCGTTAAGTAATGCCACGTCACTGGGTCAATGTGAAAATCTTTTCTCGGTTGTGTTGGTACAACCATTTAAAAAATCAACTGGCGACTTTTACAGTCAAATCTTCGACATATAAATGTCGGACCTTTTCACAACGTGTTTTTTCAAACAAATCTCAATTAACATGAGAACACAAAAGAACAAGAACAGAAAAGGGACAAATAAAATCTCGACGTCAACAGGGGGTATTAGGCTTATAAGGCTCGCCCCGGCTAGCATATATTCTGCTATTGGTATCAAGACCCCCGCCCCCGCGGGGGTGTCATGCACAAGAGGTCCCGCCCCAACTGGCAGGTCTTCTACTAGTTGACTCGAACTTCCCATTTCCTTGCATCCTTTTCATATCCATTCACTTTTTAGTTACCTGAACCATCAGTAAACATGAATATAAGTTAATATTGAGTAAATAAAGCATGGACGGTAAGATTATATAAAAATTATTACTTAAATAACTACTTTATGAAATTATTCTATACTAATTATTATTCTAAACTATAATTTGACTAACATGAATAAAAATAATGAGAATAAAAGTAAAATTGAGTTGCCTCCCAACTAGTGCTTGATTTTAAGTTGTTCAGTCTGACTACTCCCTGTTTATAGTGCGCCAGCAAGTGTGATTGCTATGACATCCCAATTGGATTTGCCACCCCAATAATGCTTCAACCGTTGACCATTGACCTTGAACGTCTCCAATGAATTCCTACTGTATAATTCAACAGCGCCATGTGGAAAAACCCTCTTGATAGTGAATCGACCTGACCACCTCGATTTTAGCTTTCCTGTGAACAACTGCAATCTTGAGTTGAATAATAGTACTTAAATACTGTAGGTCAATAAAACCCTGCTTGAAGAACTTTCGATGTTGTTCTCTCACTTCCATAATGTCCCCCCGTATGCAGATGCATAACACTCGTGTAATATATTCTTCACCTCACTGTAGGGCACACACCTTCGAATTATCTTGTCGGCACACTGTTTGAATAGGTATGGTTCATCCCACATGTACCACTTGACGTCATGTAGGAATTTCTTTTTTTGCTATCGTGTAAGATCAGGGGGAAGGATGTTGCTCACCAAATTGTTAGCAAAATCTGTATACCATGAAAATTCTGCATTGACCCCAAACAACAGCTCATCCAGAAATGACTCATTGATTATACACTTATCCTCTTCATCTTTACCCGAATTTTCCAGCCTCGATAAATGATCTGCAACTTAATTTTTCGTCCCCTTTCTATCTTTAATTTCCAAATAAAATTCCTATAGAGGGAGGATCCATCTGATAAGTCGAGGCTTAGCATCCTTCTTCAAAATTAAATATCGGACTGCTGAGTGATCCGTATAAACTACAACCTTTGTTCCAATTAAATATACTCGGAATTTATCAAAGACATATACTACTGCAAGTAACTCCTTTTATGTAGTTGTGTAGTTCAATTGGGCATCTGTAAGGGTTTTACTTGCATAGTATATGGCGTGGAATGTCTTCTCTCGGCGTTGACCCAAAACAGCCCCTGTCGCATAGTCACTTGGATCGTAAATTAACTCAAAAGGCATATTCTAATCCGGTGCGACAATAACTGGAGTTGTAATCAATTTCTTCTTCAATAGCTAAAATGCTAACTTACACTCCTCGTCAATTTTGAAAGTTAAAACTTTCTCTAAGAGACTGCACAATGGTTTCGCATTCTTAGAGAAATCCTTTATAAATCTCCAATAAAACTCGACATGTCCGAGAAAGCTACGGATTCCTTTTACTGAAGTTGGTGGTGGTAGATTTTCAATGGTTTCCAACTTCGCTCTATCAACCTCTAATCCCTTTGTCGAGACCTTGTGCCCTAAAATTATCCCTTCTTCAATCATGAAATGACACTTCTCCTAGTTGAGCACCAAATTTGTCTCTACGCATTGCTTTAAAACCATGACCAAGTTTTCTAAACAGACATCAAAACTATCCCCAACGATAGAAAAGTCGTCCATGAAGACTTCCACATTTTTATCCACCATGTCTGAGAAGATGGCCATCATACACCGTTGGAAGGTAGTGGGTGCATTACACAAGCCAAAAAACATTCTCTTGAATGCAAAGGTGTCGTATAGGCACGTGATAGTGGTCTTCTCTTGATCTTCAGGAGCAATGACTATCTGATTATATTCCTAGTACCCATCTAGTAAGTAGTAAAATTCGTGCCCCGCCAATCTATCCAACATCTGATCGATAAAAGGTAGAGGAAAGTGGTCTTTACGGGTTGCCTTATTCAGCTTCCTGTAGTCCATGCAAACCCTCCAACCGGTCACTGTCCTCGCCAGAATTAATTCATTGTCGTCATTCTTTACTACGGTAATTCCGCCCTTTTTCGGCACACATTGAACGGGACTGACCCAAGCACTATCTGAAATTGGGTAGATGATTCCCGCATCCAACCACTTCAAAATCTCTTTCTACACCACTTCTTTCATGATCGGGTTTAGCCGTCTATGTTGTTCCACTTTTGGCTTTGAATCCTCTTCTGTGAGGATTTTGTGCATGCAGGAGGATGGACTGATTCCCTTGATATCTGCAATTGTTCATCCTATAACCGATTTGTATTCTCTAACCACTCTTAGCAACTTATTTTCCTGCATTTCGTAAGCGCAGAAGCAATAATAACAAGTAAAGTATTAGAATTTCCTAAATATGCATACCTGAGGTGTTTAGGATGTGGCTTAAGCTCAAGTGTAGGTGGCTCCTCCAATGAAGGTTTCATCCTTTTCGTGGCTTTCTTATTCATGTGTAATGGCTCAAATGGTGCCTTGAATCTACTAACTCGTGGCAAGGAATCCAACATATGCAAATAATCTACGAACTCTGGATCATCTAAATCTTCATCCCCCAGTAGTGTAGTTTCCAAACTTTTTACCATATCTTTGTTGATTATCTGATCAATGACATTCATCCTGAAACACTCCTCTTCATCCGTAGGGAACTTCATGGCTTTGAATACGTTGAACTTTACTTCCTGATCTTGGACCCTCATAGTTAGTTCACCTTTTTGCACATCAATGAGAGTCCTACCCGTAGCCAAGAATGGTTTCCCTAAGATGATTGGGATGTTCTTATCTTCCTTAAAATCAAGAATTATGAAGGCCGCGGGAAATATGAATTTATCTACCTTGACCAGAATATCCTCCACAATGCCTCTTGGGTACGTAACTGACCTATCCGCCAATTGCAACGAAATGTTCGTAGGCTTTGGAGCTGGTAAACCCAATTCTGTATAAACTGATAACGGCATGAGGTTCACACTTGCCCCCAAATCACATAAACACTTGTTGAACGCCATGTTCCCAATTGTGCACGGAATGGTAAAACTCCCCGGATCTTTCAACTTTGGCAGTAACTTTTGCTGTAACACTACACTGCACTCCATTATTAATGCCACAGTTTCAAAATCCTCCAACTTCTTTTTCCTATACAGAATACCCTTCATAAATTTGGCATAATTAGGCATCTGCTCTAGATGTTAATCTGAAGTTTCTCAAAAACTTCTAAAAATTTAGCAAATTGCTTATCTAATTTCTATTTTTGGACTTTCTGCTAAAACGACGGTGGAGGATACAAAACTAGCTTGTCATTTGACTTTGTCTGTTCAACTTGCTTTTCCTCTCCCTGTTTCTCTTCAACCACTTTGTTTTCATCAACTTTGTCATCGGTTCTAACTAAATTTTCTGCAATTGTCATATTTAACTGTTTTCCACTTCTCAAAATGATTGCCTGACACTGCTCGTGATTTTCCTTCGAATTCTTTTCTGTGTCACTTGGTATTGTCCCTTGCAGTCTATTGTTCAATGCTAAGGCAAGCTATCCCATCTGGTTTTCTAGGTTCTTGATGGCTACTGCTTGTGACTTCATAATTGCCTCGTTCCTTGTTATATACTTCAACAACAACTCTTCTAAATCTATTTTTCTCTCTTGATGCTGAGTTATTAGTTGATGTTGATTCTGAATTTCCAGGAGATCAGATTGTCGTGGAGCCTGCTGATTTTTATTATTGCTCCATGACAAATTGGGATGGTTTCTATTCCCCTAATTGTAGGCATTTTGATACATATTCGATGGCGAAATCTTGTTGTAGCTGCCCACAAATGGAACCGACGCTTGGTTGATGGAATACTGCTCTATAGGATGTTCTCCTGCGCATAGCTCGCAAACATAAGCCACCTGTTGTGGTTGTGCACCCGTCAGGGTATCCATTTTCTTTGATAATGCCGTAATCTGTGCTGCCAACGCGGTTACCCCGTCTACCTCTAAAACCCCAGCCACCTTAGGTTATGTCATCCTCGAAGTAGGCCATTGGTAGTTGTTAGCCGCCATTGTTTCAACTAACTCATACTCTTCCTCGTATCTCTTAGCCATAAATGCTCCACCCGAAGCTGCATCGATACTCGTCTTGAGATTTCCATTTAACCCGTTGTAGAATGTGTTCATATGCAGTCATTTGGGTAATCCGTGATGTGGGCATTTCCTAAGCAATTCCTTATATCTCTCCCATGCCTCATATAATGATTCTCCGTGTTGCTGTTCAAACATAGTAATCTCATTCCTCATTTTTACAGTCTTTGCTGGTGGGAAGAATTTGGCTAAGAATTTTTGAGCGAGGTCTTCCCATGTAGTTATTGATCCCGACGGTAGTGAGTGTAACCAACTCTTCGCCTTGTCCAGCAAAGTGAATGGGAACAAGCGAAGCCTGACTGCTTCATCCGACACCCTATTATACCTGAAAGTGTCACATATATCCATAGAGCTTATCAAGTGTTCTTTCGGATCATCATTTGCAAGTCCCCCAAATTGAACTGAGTTTTGGATCATCTGAATCGTCCCAGGCTTGATTTCAAATGTATTTCCAACAATCGCTGGCCTGGTGATACTCGTCTGAAGCTCAGTCACCTTAGGTGTAGCAAAATCGCTCAATGCTTTCTGGTCTTCGGCAGTCATTACTTCTTCTTTTTCAGAATTCTCAAAGTCTTCCCTAGTGTCCTTGATCCACTTACTTAACCTTTAAAACCTTTTTTCGAAGTCATCCTCCAAAGGAAGCAAATCTGGGTTTTTGGACCGAGTTTGCATAAACCGACTTCAAGAACCTGAAATAGAAAGAACAAAACAAAAAGAAAAAAATTGTTTAAGTAAAACTGAACTAATTAAACTGATATTGAAAAATTATTAAAATCTATACGAGTCCCCGGCGACGGCGCCAAAAACTTGTTGGGTAAAATCTAGTTACGCACAACACGCAAGTATACGTGGTCAACAAGTAATACAGTGATAAGTCAAGTATCATTCCCACAGAGATTAGCAAGAAATTAACTCTCACAATTACCAACTTCTTATTAATCCAAATTTTATTAAACTATCAAAAATAAGAATTATAACTAAAAATATTAAGATTACCAAACAATCAACGAACCCTAAAAACTGAATTTTCAAACAAATATTGGAGAATTAGGCTTACAACTTCATTCTAAGCATCACTCTGATTATTACACCTTATTCTAGTTTAATTCACTATCCCAGTTTATTAATTAAGAACACTCAAGTAGAACTAGCCACCTCTCGATATACTAATACCGTATTAACTCAAATCCACAAATTAGATAGAATTAAGTTAAACACCTTAATTAACTAACTCACTATATCTCTATGTGAATTATAATCAAAGAAGGTTTAAGTTCAAGTTCTCTATCCGATTACATGCGACGCTAGGCATATCTCTACCCTAACATTCATCAAGATTCTATTCATTCACATAATACAAGAACACATGCTATATTGACTAAGTCTAGACTTGTATTTCCTCTCTCGAATCTATACAAGTCCACATAAAATTGGTGATCAAGCGATTCATAGATTCAAACATAAATCAATATAGATAAATCGAAAGATAGCTTATTAAACTAAAAATCAAAGATTACATAATCATCGTTCAACCCAAAGATCCGTTATAAGCCTAATGAAGAATTTAGTTCATCGTCAATGAAATAAAAACTGAATTAATTAAAGTAAACATCATCCCAATTATAAATATTAAACTAAAGAAGAAGAATAAATCCAGAACCACCCTTCTTTCTAGCCTTAATCTGCAATTGTTGTGAGAATGCCTTCAAAGTCTTCCTCCAATGCTCTTGCACAGAAATCTCTCTTCTATGATATTAAATTGCTTGTATCATTCTTCAATCTTGTGTTTGTTGTTAATAATAAGCCTAAACACGTATTCTGGCTCTAATTCCATGTACAATTGAATTCTAAATCATCCCAATCACTAGTCTCCATGTTAACTGCATCATTTCAATCCAAGCAGGAGACTTCTCTTTCCCATACCCCCGCCACGGTGGGGGGGTATGCCTTGTAAATAGCCCTCCCTGAGGGGCATATGCACTATTAATTCTCTTGTACCCCTCCCCCCCCCCCCCCCCCCGGCGGGGGTTTTACACATAGAAAGCCCTCCCCGGCGGGGGTCCTTTCTGCTAATTATCCACTTTAGCTCCAAATCTTGCCAATTTTCGACATGATTTTAGCCCTTTAAGTCCAATTGCCATGCCACCACACCTAAACACGAAATAACACTAAACAAATAAAAAAGAAACATAAACACAAAGAATTAACACCGTTTAAGCTCGAATTAGACGTCGATTCGTAGGTATAAAACCCACTTATCAACTTCATACCATTAAATTTACTCTCATAATATGATTTTAATAATTTCACACATTACAATAATGTTTCATATAATATCCACATTAATAACCAACTTCTAACCTCTAGCTACTAGCGTAGCTGCGCTAGTTTATACTGCAGGAAGGGCGCAGCTGCGCCGGTCCCTGGCAGTGCTAAACTGATTTAGCTATATGCTAGTTCCAACTTATACGACCATTCCAATTTCACATAACATGAAATAAATCTCAAATTAATCATACTACTAGTTAAACATCCTAGTCATTCTTCATGCATGGAGTTACTCATAATAACAATTAATAACTCTTTCTCTGATTAAATCGTTCCTCTAGAAATTCACTTAGTGAATTTCTTAGCCCTTTATTATGCCACACTAGGCATTTCTTATAAGCTTTACGCTAAGCTCTTCACCAATCTCATCGCATTACCTTACTGTCATATAGTTTTCAACACTTAACTTAATTGAATAGAATCTATATAAACCATGCCACAACAATATTTAATTATATTCAAATAGATATAGATATTCGATTTTTATTTATATAATTATTAATAATATTTAGAAAATTCTCGGGTATTACAGACTCACCACTTGAGATATCACCATGTGTTTAAAATCTAACTTGAATCAACCATTACATGCCACTTAACAACATTAATATATCCACAAGATCAAAGATTGAGAGATTAAAGAAAGAGAAAATATCAAGGAAGGCTCATTTGTGTTCATTAACTTAGCCAAGTCTCTCTGTCTCTCATGACACAAAAATTAGATAGATATTCAGTCCCAAGATAAGCCAAGAACACCCCAAGATCAGATTAGGAAGTAAAGATCAAAGGTTGTTCAAGAAAGGTATAAACCCTAACCCTAAGCTAGATCTTATATGCTTAGAAAAATTTTGCGCTTTTATGTTTATTTATGTGTTATAGGATGTTATATAGTGATCTATGATGTTATATCATAGATCCATAACATCTAAGTGCATGAAAATAAAGATTTTATAAACTGTCAAGAACCTTGAAATATGGCCTGACAGTCAAATTTCTAAGGCCATAGATCAAAATTTGTTAATTGTTAGACTTATTAAGTGTATCATTGTTATAGTATGCTATGAGGAGAGTAAACTGGAAATGGAATCATGACCATATCATGTCCAGATTCCAAGTTATTAATGGTCAAACATGGTTGACCAGTCATGCATATGAATTTCTGGGTAACCTAGAAATTCCCTAGAAAGTGTCTGATTAGTTTTGATGTGCTTAGATCTTACATCTGTTATGTGTTTAGCTTGTGTAAGTGTATCATTGATATACCTTGACATATGGACTATACAACCATGACATCAAAACACCTAAATCATCAACAAAATCCAAGTTATTAGTGGTCAAAGTAGGCTGACCAAGCACAAAAAATGAGTTTTCTGAATTTCCAGAAAACTAAAGAACAAGTTTTCTGGCAGGTATTGACCAAGCCAAATCTTACTTATGTGATGTAATTAAGCTACCTAAGTGTAGTACTTTTGTACTTTGACATGTAAACTATAAGAGTGTGACACTTTAACATTGAAACAATACACAAAAATCCATTTATTGAAGCTCTAAAGTAGCTACTTAGCACTGACTGGGTTTTTTGGGTAACCCAGAAATTCCAAAACAGTCATGACAGCTACTTTGGATGCTTAGATCTTCATGTTATGAAGTAGTTAGACCCTGAAATTGGTTTGTATGTGTAGCATTACACTAGTAGAACACCATGAATACACTTTAATGCCTAGAAGCTTAACCAGTTAGAAATTAACCATGTCAAAGTAGCCCCCCAAGGCATTGACCATGGTTGTTCTTCATTAATGAAGAATACCAACTGCGACAGTTTTCGTCGCTAAAGCCTATAGTTACAGTTTTATTAAATTAATTAATTTAAATAAATCAATAAAAATAGAAAATAATTCATAAAAATTTATAAACGAGTTTGAAAAATTATTTTAAGTTATAAAAATTAACTTTAGATAATTGGACCTAAATTTCATTAATATTTTAATTTATTTAAATATTAATGATATTTAATTTATTTAATAATTATATTAAATAAATTAGTTAAAAATAATTTTAATATTTTACAAATCATTTTAAATGATAGTAAAGTGTTACAAAATATTTTTATAAAAAAATGACTTTTAATATTTTGAGATAAATTTCATTAATAATTTAATATTAATGATAATAATTTATTTAATATTTATATTAAACAAATTAGTTAAAAATGAATTTAATGTTTTAAAAATCATTTTAAATGGATATAAAGGATTTAAAAATATTTTAATTTATAATAAATGACTTTTAATATTTTGATAAAAAAAATACATTAATATTTTAATATTAATGGTAATTATTTAAAAATAATTTTAAATGTTTTAAAAATCATTTAAAGGTGATATTAGTGTTTTAAAAATATAAATAACTTTTGATATTTTGACTTGGATTTAATTAATATTTTAATTTTTTTAAATATTAATGATAATGAAATTATTCTATATTTAAATCATTTAAAAATGATACCAGTGTTTGAAAAATCATTATAAAAGATAATATTTATTTAAAAAGTATTACGAGCTTCCAAAAACTATTATCAAGGATAATTAAATTATCTAAAATAATATTGAAGCTGTGGAGTAGAATTTTATTGAAAATAAACTCGTTAATTATCTGATAAGGTAATCGGGACACTGAAATGATATTGAAATTCGACCAGACTGAAATAGTTTGACATGATATATGTTTTTATAGGTTCTAAACACTGTTGTGAATACATGATAATGTGTCTAAGTTATATAATAACTTTAAATAACAGTATTATGTGATATGATGTGTTAGTTCCTAGAGGCAGAATAATTATCTAGAAGGGGGGTTGAATAGATATTTTAAATTTTCTTGTTCAAAATACTTGTCAGATTTGTTAAAGATTTAACCACAGCGAAATTTAAGATTTGTTTGTTCCCCTTTAAGATAAACTAAGTTAATAGGTGATAAGCAGTTATGACAGATATAACAGTTATAGCAAGAATATAAAAGACACATGTTTTTAAGTGGTTCAGAGCACTCAAGACTCCTAGTCCACTCTTCTACTCCTCGAGTAGGAAATCCACTAAGGATGTCATTACAATCTTCAAATCACTTAGATTCCTTCAAGACCAGCTGTCTTGTGCCTTTAAAATATGTCTGTTTGAAGGCATCCGTTGAAGCAATAATTGTATTTGACATTTCTTAGCATTGATGGTGATTTCTTGGAAATCTTCTGTTCAACCATCTGACCCACTGACACAGCAGACTGCTATCTCACCTAACACCTGAAAAGGTATTTTCAGCTGACATGTAGTACTTTTCTTAGCTTCTTCAATACGTTTCTTCGTTATATACTAAGAATGAGTGTTGGGTCATTGGGATTCTCGAGAGTCTCAACGTCTATAATCCATTCCATATTTGTTATAATTTATTCTTCAACAAATGGACAAAGCTTGATGCTTTTGATGCAGACAGATGATGCACTACGATCATGATCGTGGTGTCTAGTTCATGATTGATTCACCTTGTGAATGAGACACTACGATTTCTCTTAAGCACTGGTAGACTATGATTTTTGCTTGCTTGATTTGTAGAATCTATGCTTTTGAGAACAGACTACGATTCTAGATTTGGCTCGATAAGCTTTTGGACCAACTCTATGATTCTAAGTGAGGCCCTCCAAAGTAGACTACAATTCTGTAGCAATTTTTTCGATACTCTACGATTCTGCCTTGGCTTCTGCAATCCCTTGACTGGCTCGACAGACTATGATTCTGTTGATGCCTATCTATTACATCTCAAAATAGATCAACCTAATAGCTTTGATCTTTTCTTCTATACATTCATTTATAGAATGATAAACATAAAGCACAGATCAACTTAACAATTTTGATCTATCACCTAAGTCCTTGTACATATGTTCTTTGAAGGACTTTACATATAAGAATGATTAATTAATTTCAACATCAAATTTAAATATGCAATACTCAACAATCTTCCCCTATTTGATGTTGACATAACCAAGGAGATTTATATCATAATCATCAATTTCTAAATGCAGTTGCTGAAATGCAACTATGACTTAGTGTTTGAGTGAGAAGCTGAAATCTCTAGAGAATAAGCATGAATTTATTGATGTTTATAAAAACAGGTATTTTAATAAAGCATAGTTACATCAATAAGAAATAAATTTCAACTTATCTCTATTTCTTCTACCTTTTACTTCTAGGAGGATTGGCATGCTCTGCAGTTCTCCTTCTTCTGCTAGCTTCATCTCTCCATGTAATGTCTTCCATCTCGCTTTGACTTAGCCATTCTCCATGATCATGTCTGTTCATAAAGACAGGGTCTCCAATTGGCTTGTTTAAGTCAATAGTGGTTACCCCTTGTGAGCTAAGAGATGGCCCTTAACTCCTTAGCGGTTATGCCATGAGAATTGGTTGGCGCTACTGCTATTCGGATCATGGAGTCTGATAGCGAGACTATCTTGTGGGAGGACTCCTTGAAGATTGAGTAATTTATTTTCATCTTCCTTTGCCTTTCTCTTCTTCCCCTTTATTCTCCCCCTTTATGTCAGCATCAAGGGTTCGAATGTCGTCTGACAGACGATTAATGCCTTGGACAAGTTCGTGGAGATGATTCCCGGATTGAGTAATGTCTTCACGATTTTCTTTAAGTAGAGAGTCAGTTTGAGAGTTGTGCTTTCGTAGAATGGCCAAGACAGTGTCTGTTTGTTATATCTAACTTATAGAGTAATCTTTGAATTCTTTAATGAAAGATCGTAGGCTTGAGAGACTTTCCATAACAAGTTTGTTTTGAGTTTCCAGAGTCTTCTACAGAAGGAGAACTGCTTCCTTGTGCTTCCGGGCAAACTGAAAGTGAATTTGATCCCTTTCATTAATGTTGTGGATCATTTACTATAGTCGATTTGGTGCTCACGTAAATATTCCATAAGATAATAATTCCTATAAATCCAAGATTCACAATACTCATAGCAAATAGTAGTTCTCGTCAGAATAATTATCGTAACTGAGTACCCTTACTTGAATGTAAAGATTTAGTATCTTACAGATATTTCTTCCATATCAATAATTTCTATATATCTGACTTCCATAGTATTAATGGTATGGATCTTGGAACTGAGAAGCGCTACCTCAGTGCATCAGAGAAGCCCATTGTCTGTTAACACTATCATTCAGATGTATAGGTCATATAGATGATGTACTCTTTTCTAATTTCATTAGAATAAAAACTAA
Organism: Panax notoginseng; assembly: GCA_016801055.1. Classification (NCBI taxonomy): domain Eukaryota; kingdom Viridiplantae; phylum Streptophyta; class Magnoliopsida; order Apiales; family Araliaceae; genus Panax; species Panax notoginseng. The sequence goes on from CM029012.1 coordinate 44,764,820, forward strand.
ACACTGAAACTAATAATAATATTACATAAACAATGTACCATTACATCGATTCGAAAAGGTCATTAACTAGTACATTATAGTCCTCAACATGATATCCATATCTTAAGCCTTTCTATCCATAAATACTGGAACCGCTGGAATACATTCTTTCTATCTGTAAATGAAAACTATTTACAGGGATGAGCTATAGAAAGCTCAGTAAGTTTTGAACAATAATCAATGTTATACACACACCAAATCTAGATTGAATGAACATAAAGTTCAGAGTTGTTCCACATATATATACAGAGGTTTGTCAACCAAACCATGCCCATTTCGAATTTCTGTCAGTCCTGTAAACTTAGAAATCTGGGTTGATCCGCTCAACCAAACAAACTAGGAGTATGCATATCATCCTATCTAAATAATGTTCAGTCATTGCTATAAACGTCGGTGGTCAACCCGTTACTGCCAGTCATCATAGTGTCAGTATGTATGTTGGTACCAAACAAAATTGGTTTCTAACAATGTATGCTTTGATATCAAATCAAACGCATTTTTACACAAACAACAGCTCATATGTCCTGGTTATGTTTGAACAAGAAATCATAACCTTTTAAGAATAGAAACCATGAACACTATATATTATAAGATCATAACTGATAAATAGAAAACTTTCATTTAATAATAAATTAAATGAAACTAGAAAACTTGCATTTGATATATAAGGTTTGCACAAAGTATAGAAAAACTTGCTTGTATCGTCGACTACTGCTACACGGTCTATTTAACTTCATCTGAAGACCTAATATTAAAAATATTGATCTCCAAATTAGAATAATACCGTCACAATATATTACTGTGAATTACTGTTATAAAATAACCTAAACATATTACCACATATCCCTATTAGTTGCTAAATCACATAGAATCCGGTATCAAGTCAAATTATTTCAGTCTGAGTTCAGTCCCATATTATTTCAACCTCCTAACTGTCTAATCGGATAACTATCGAGCCTAATATCAATAAGACTCTACCTAAACACTTCAAAATTATCTTAGATAATTTAATAATCAGTCAAAATATTTTTCATTAACTCATAATAATTTTCAGATATTTATTATCATTTATCATGATTTTTCAATCATTAATATCATATTTTTATAATTTAAATACCACATAATTTCTTTATCATTAATATTTAATTACTGTCAAATATTAATGAAATCCATGTCATAATATTATAAATTATTTATAATATCTCAAAATATTTTTTAATACCTTAAAATCATATTTAAATGATTTTTAAACATTTAAATATATTGTCAAATAATTGCCATTAATATTAAAATATTAATATTTTTCATGACAAAATATCAAAAGTTATATTTTATAACTTAAAATATTTTTATAATCTTTAAATCATTTTTATACAATTTTTAAAGCATTAAAACTAATTTTTAGATATTATTTAATATATTCATTAGATAAATCAATTATCATTAATACTAATTTATTAATGAAATTCATCACAAAATATTAAAAGTCATTAAAAATAACTTAAAATATTTTCTAACACATTAATATAATTTTAAATGATATTTCAAGTATTAAAATTATTTTTAAGTAATTTATTTAATAGTATAATTAAATAAATTAAATACCATTAATATTTTAAAATATTAATGAAATATATTCAGAATTATTAAAAACCTATTTTTAGGCTTTAAAATAAATTTTACAAATTTATTATAAATTTTGCATAATTGAAAATTATTTAATACTAATTATTTAATAAAAATAATAATTTCTTAATTAATCTGTCGCTAAATGTGTCTATAGAGACAAAACTGTCACTATAGGTGTTCTTGGCCATTCAAGAACATGCTAAGTCAGACACCAAGGTCCCTACTTTGACCATCATTTGATCTATGTCTTTGTTGTTTTCTAGGCTGGCTAAAGTGTGTTAGTATTGTAGTATTGATATAATACTACAATCCCAACCAAGTTTCCTAGCTAAACAACATCACAACTAGAAGTTATAAGCCATCAAAGTGGCTGTCAGACGTGTTCTTGAGTTTCTGGGTTGCCCAAAAACTCATGCACTGTTAAGGGTCATACTTTGGAGCTTTATATTTTGGATTCCTAGGTATTAGATAATTGTTATAATGTACCAATTATATAGTATACATGTTATACTACAATATTACAACATATAAAGGTTCATAACAACAATAGAGGATCAAGATTTAAGTTGGCCAAACTGCCTACCAGGTAAGGTTTAAGAACTTTCTGGGTTTCCCAGAAATATGGGTTTCCAGTTTCAAGGCCCTACTTTTAATCCACAATATCTCTCATCATATTGATGTAATAAGTGATATATTGTTATAGGCTTGTAGTCCACATGACATGGTTCAAATATATTACACTTATATGATCCATACACATGTCAGAGGGAAGATCATAGTCTTTAAATATCATATCAGACGTTGTTCTTGAAGTTCTGGGTTTTTCAGAATTTGAAAGCATGATCGGTCAACGAGTTTTAACCACTAATATTTGGAAATCTATACATCCTACGATCCTGATTCCACTTCTAGATCACTAAGCTCATAACATACTACCACTAGGATACATCAAACAACTTAAACAACTAACAGATTCGAATCTAAGATGCCTGACATTAACTGTCAGACACAATTTTAGGGTCCTTGACTGTTTGTACAAATCCTCATTTTGAAGCTTTTAGCTATTATAGATTCATGTTTTAACAACCCAGATCACTTATTAACATATTATTGAACATTTCTAAACATTAAAACAGAAAATGTATTGAAGCTTTTAAGATCTAGCATGGATTAGGGTTCTTACCTTTTTAAAACCAATCTTTAATCTATGCTTCCTGATTCTGATCTTTGCTAGCTATGGGCTGCTTGGGGGTTATAATATGAAGTATTTTAAGTATGGAATTCGTGGAGTTGAGAGGAGAAGGATATCTACACTTAGAATTTTAAAGTAAGATATAAATGGGTTTTAATATATCAAAAGCTTGATTCAATGAATCCATTGGTTGCTAGGTGGCATATTATGCCTCGTGTGGCTCAATTTTAACACATGGAAAATCCAATTTGATGAATCATCAAGATTTGAGATTATCTTTTGCTTAACATACAAGAAAAGGGCATTTTAGTCATTTCCCCTATACGAATGGTACTTTTGTAATTTTCCATACAACTTTGAGGGTAATTTGGTCATTTATGTAATGGATTTGGATACATGGTAAATCTTGGGTGATGAGTCATCAAGATTTGTATTTATCTTTTGTTAAAAGATAAATTCAAGGGCATTTTGGTCTTTTCACACCTACTAAGGGTATTTTGGTAATTTCCCCTACAATTTGAAGGGTAAATTAGTTTTTTCACATATATCCCACAAATATTACCCCATAGGGTTTTATACTTAGCATTTGAGCTCTCGAATTAAGGTTTTAATATTCCCGATTAGGATTTTGGATTCCCAAAACTGAAATTAGGGTTTACCAATTAGGGTTTACTATTTCAGGTTAGGATTTCCTAATCCTCACTTGATTTCCCTGACAAAATTTTATACTTGATCCTACATCCACATACCAATTATAATATTCAGTATCACAACTTCTTATTGATAATCCTAATTCGGGTTAGGGTTTGGTTATCAGGGTTTAGGGTTAACAGATCGAAACTTAGAATTTTCTAAATAATATTAGGGTTTCCCATCAGATCAGTAGTATTTACTAATATTTCACCTTATCGAATTAGTACTAACCCTTAACCAAATATTCCATAATACAATTATAATAATAACTATATTATTAACCAAAGTCACTATAGGATTTCGATAAGGTATTCTTTATTACCTTATTTACACTGCTTAGTCAATAAATTGACTAGCCTATTGAATTCATACTCCTCCAGCTCAAAATAATTATCAACAAATAAAATAATAATAAAAAATTTATTCGTAAAATCATATAAAATTTTGGGTCCTTACATTCTCTCCTTCTTACAAGGATTCCGTCCGCGGAATCATCATCATAGTATACTTACTTTAGGTCTATTGATCTTTATTCCACTATTAATTCTTTTTAGGAATAATAACAATTTCTGAGCTCAACCTAAGTTTTATTTAACTTATCATGGCTCATAGTTTCTTTAGGGAACATAGTTCCATATTCACACATAAAAGTTTTCAATTAGTATATCCTCCCCTCCTTATAAGATTCTATATTACGAATCTTGATCCATTATTTATTCAAAAGTTTATAAAAATGAATCAATACACTTAACCATTGGATTTAAATTTAATCACTAAACACATAGAACATTTATTTCTTCATGTCCTTATTTATTGTTTACCCCAACTATTTGTCAAGTTAAAACTCAATATCTATTTATTTTTATCTTAACTTATTTTAACTCAAATTTCTCCTTCAATATTAATTCTAATTTCATCCCTCTTTATTTGTAGCATTCTTTGACTTATTGTCTTATATTTTATACCCTTGGTATTTTAACCATAGTATTTTACCAAATTGTGACTTCCATGGTTCAACCACAACCTCTCACAATGGTACCTATCGGTTCGCAACCAAACAACTCGACGTCCCTACGGAAAAACCTGGCTTCGGTGCCTTCCATTCTTTCTTTATATCTTATTATCCCATCTCTATCTATTATCTTATTCAAGATTTATCACCCTTCTCGTGACCTTTTCCCTATAACTAACGCTTCTAGATAGAGTTAACTGAAACTCTTATCTCAATCTTAAATTTATTAAAATCTTTTATCAGTACCTCGTTGTTTCATTTAACTTTTAATATTATTGTTAAATGTTTCCTCCTTCATATGTCTCAAATCAAGATACTATTTGCACTTGTGGTAATCAATTATACTTCTTTATTAAACTTATTTCCAGATACGGCTAATTCATTTCTCCGCTTGAATTACTTTATCGTGACTAGTAATAATGATATCTTTAGATCATTTCTTTACTTCTCAAATTTATCTCTAACTTTCTTCATTTCATATTATTAATCCTAGTGGTTTATTCAAGTAATTTCTTTGGCTATGGTTGTTTAATCCACTGCTAATCTCATACTTCTGATATAGAGTAACCTTAATTACTTTTACTTCCTTTCCTAACTGACTTTTCCTCCTTCACAAATTTCTTCTCGACCAGAAGAATACGATCCCCAACATCATCTTTTATTATTAGGAAATAAAAATCTATTCAAATCTTTTATAGTATCTTTCGAAATACTTTTTAGACTTATCGTTAGCCCATGTTCTACCATAATTCAACATATTTGTTGAATAATTATTCCCATTTCAAACTTTACACTTTACAAATACCTTCCCAATTTAGAATATATTTATTATATATTAACAAGTTTTACAGCTTACATTTCAATTCATCTTACCACTATTACCATATAATGTATATATCCATTAATCATAAGCCAAATGATAAATTCTATTATCTTTACCAAACTTATACAAAAGCTGTAACTTCTATCATACATATAGATGTATTCATATATACTTTTCAAGATATTATCCTAACATTCTTACTATTACAAAGATTTCAAAATCTAACTTTCATCTTAGACGTTTCCACTCCCTTCACCTGCTGGTTTGGATTTGAGGCTTTGGTTCCTCCTTAAGTTAAGATTTTTGGGTTTTGGACAAGATTTTGCAATGTGTCCCTCCACCCCGCAATTGAAACACTTAATCCAACTTGTCTTATTATTCCTACTATTCTTCTTCTGTGGACAATTATTTGAATAATGCCCAATGTTTCCACAAGTAAAACATTGATTCCCCATAAAGATACATACCCCTCCGTGCTTCTTCCCACAATTACGACACTCTTCATTCCTTTGACTGGTGCTACTATTTCCCTTTTTCAAAGAGTTATTTGGAGAAGTGACATCCCTTTTCCTTTTACGATCTCTCTTCTTTTGACACTATCTTAATACTTCATCTCCTGATTCATCGGTCCCCTTCAATTATGATGGTCCCGCTAATTTAATGTTTAATGTAATCCTTAAAGTATTGGGTTCGACTTCTGGTGGATACCCTAACCTCCATCGTGAAGCATTTAGTAACACGTTTACCAACTGTTGGGTTGGGTTTGTCTCTAACTGATTTCCGTTGATCCTTGCTGGTGATTTCCCTTGTGATGCCATTTATCTAAAAATAGCAAATAACTAAATATAAGCATAATAATCGATTTAATTTGGCAAAGAAGGTGTATATATTCAATTATATTCTATATATTCCAAGAAAAAATTGACTGACTAATGATTTATATATAATTTCACTAGTTTTCTCCCAACAAATTCTTACACTAAAAACACCATACTATTATAAACTATAGCCCCTCTACTACCCTCTGTTTCCCTTAGCCTTTCATGCTTTTCATTCCCTTCTCTTAACTAAACTTTGACACTATCGATCAGTCCTCTTGTGAATATCCACAATTTCTCCAGCGACTATTTAAAATCTATACAAATTCCTCTCATTTAATGTTACTTCAACTTATTTTACTTCTTCTTCTGTTGTCCCTCCGTCTGACTCTATACGAGCCTCATAGAAACATTAATCTCCCTCTTCACTTAACTCCAACGTCAGTACTCTTCACGAGAACTCTCTAAATCTACCCCAGGTTTGCCTTTTATAGCTTCCAATATTTAGTTATAAACTACTTCCGTTGATACTTCTTCTATTCTATCCTTCAGATTATTCTCCACTACTAAGACCTATTATGGTTCAAGTACTATCTTAAGTGGAACAATCGGCTTTTCACTCATTATATGAATACACTTAACTCCTTCACTTACCAAAATATAAATTTGATATCACTAACTTATGTAAGAAATCTATTTTTACTTTTCTCCAACTTCGGCTGATGAATTTCCTTAATTCATCTCTTATAAACTTAACTTTAGTTTATTTCTTTATTACTACCTTCTCCCTAATACTAAATCTCTTATTTTCTTCACAATAGGTTCTAAACTCCTTGTCATATCCAACGTCAAATCTCTCCCTTCTAGGTTACTCCCTAGATCCATCACCTTAATTATCTCCATATATTACAAAACCTTTTATCTCCATAATCTCCTCATTTCTTATAACCTCCCTTTGTCTAGTCTAGACATTCCAAACATCTTCAGAATACTTCCTTACAATGAGTATTTAAACTCATTCCTTAATACTATCTCCAAGTTTATCTACTTATTGCCTTTCCTACGTTCTCTCAGGTCATATCCTAAGGTATTCCTACCCTAGATCTATAACCTACTACTCTGATACCAAATTGGGACGCCCCTAAATTCTCTACATTTATTATAGCCGATTTGGTGCTCACGTAAATATTCTATAAGATAATAATTCCTATAAATCTAAGATTCACAGTACTCATAACAAATAGTAGTTCTCGTCAAAATAATTATCGTAACTGAGTACCCTCACTTAAATGTACAAATTTAATATCTTATAGATATTTCTTCCATATTGATAATTCCTATCTATCTGACCTCCATAGTATTAATGGTAGGGTTATTAGAACTGAGAAGCGCTACCTCAGTACATCATAGAAGCCTAATGTCTGTTAACACTATCATTCAGATGTATAGTTCATATAGATACTGTACTCTTTTCTAATTTCATTAGAATAAAAACTAAACACTAGAACCAATAATTATATTACACAAATAATATACCATTACATCGATTCGAATAAGTTGTTAACTAGTACATTATAGTCCTCAACAGGATATCCATGTCTTAATCCTTTCTATTCATAAATACTGGAACCGTTGGAATACATTCTTTCTATCTGCAAATCAAAAATATTTGTAGGGATGAGCTACAGAAATCTCAGCAAGTTTTGAATAATAATCAATGTTATACACACACCAAATCTAGATTGAATGAACATAAAGTTCAGAGTTGTTCCATATATATATATATATATATATATATATATATATATACACACACACACACAGACACACTAAGGTTTGTCAGCCAAACCCTACCCATTTTGAATTTATGTCAGCCCTGTAAATTTAGAAATCCAGGTTGATCCGCTCAACCAAACAAACTAGGAGTATGCATATCATCCTATCCAAATAATATCCAGTCATTGCTATAAATGTCGGTGGTCAGCCTGTTACTGCCAGTCATCATGGTGTCAGTATATATGTTGGTACCAAATAAATTGGTTTCTCATAATGTATGATTTGATATCAAATCAAACACATTTTTACACAAATAAAATCTCATATGTACTGGTTAATTTTGAACAAGAAATCATAACCTTTTAAGAACAGAAACCATGAATAATGTATATCATAAGATCATAACTGATAAATAGAAAACTTTCATTTCATAATAAAATAAATGAAACTAGAAAATGTTATTTTATATATAAGGCTTGCACAAAGTGTAGAAAAAACTTGCCCGTATCGTCAACTACTGTTACACAGTCTATTTAACTTCATCTGAAGACCTAATATTAAAATTATTGATCTCTAAATTATAATAATATCATTAAAATAACCTGAACACATTACCACATATCCCTATTAGTTGCTAAATCACATAGGATCCGGTATCAAGTCAAAATATTTCAGTCTGAGTTGAGTCCTGTACTATTCTGACCTCTCGACTGTCTAATCGGATAACTATCGAGCCTAATATCAATAAGACTCTACCTAAACACTTCAAAATTATCTTAGATAATTTAATAATCAGTCAAAATATTTTTCAATAACTCATAATAATTTTCAGATAATTATTATCATTTATCATGATTTTTCAATCATTAATATAATATTTTTATAATTTAAATACCACATAATTCCTTTATCATTAATATTTAATTATTGTCAAATATTAATGACATCCATGTCATAATATTATAAATTATTTATAATATCTCAAAGTATTTTTTTTAATACCTTAAAATCATATTTAAATGATTTTTAAACATTTAAATACATTATCAAATAACTGCCATTAATATTAAAATATTAATATTTTTCATGATAAAATATCAAAAGTTATATTTTATAACTTAAAATATTTTTATAATCTTTAAATCATTTTTATATGATTTTTAAAGCATTAAAACTATTTTTTCACATTTTATTTAATATATTCATTAAATAAGTAAATCATTATTAATTTTAATTTATTAATGAAATTCATCACAAAATAATAAAAGTCATTGAAAATAACTTAAAATATTTTCTAGCACATTAATATAATTTCAAATGATTTTTCAAGTATTAAAATTATTTTTAAGTAATTTTTTTAATATTATAATTAAATAAATTAAATACCATTACTATTCAAAAATATAAAAATATTAATGAAATATATTCAAAATTATTAAAAACCCATTTTTAGGATTTAAAATAATTTTCACAAATTTATTATGAATTTTTCATAATTAAAAACTATTTAATACTAATTATTTAATAAAAATAATAATTTCACAATTAATCTATTGCTAAATGTGTTTATAGCGACAAAACTGTCGTTATAGATGTTCTTGGCCATTCAAGAACATGCTAAGTCAGAAACCAAGGTCCCTACTTTGACCATCATTTGATCTATATCTTTGTTATTTTTTGGGATGGCTAAAGTGTTAGTATTGTAGTATTGATGTAATATTACAATCCCAACCATGTTGCCTAGCTAAACAACATCGCAACTAGAAGTTATAAGCCATCAAATTGGCTATCAGACGTATTCTTGAATTTCTGGGTTGCCCAGAAACTCATGCAGTGTTAAGGGTCATACTTTGGAGCTTTTTATATTGGATTCCTATGTATTAGATAAGTGTTATAATGTACCAATTATACAGTATACATGTCATACTACAATATTACAAAATCTAAACATTCATAACAACAACAAAGGATCAAGATTTAAGTTGGTCAAACTGCGTACCAGGTAAGGTTTAAGAACTTTCTGGGTTACCCAGGAATCTGGGTTTCCAGTTTCAAGGCCCTACTTTTGATCCACAATATCTCTCATCATATTGATGTAATAAGTGATCTATTGTTATAGGCTTTTAGTCCACATGACAGGGTTCAAATCTATTACATTTATATGATCCGTACACCTATCAGAGGGAAGATCAAGGTCTTTAAATATCTTGTCAGACGCTGTTCTTGAAGTTCTGGGTTTTCCACAAATTGAAAGCATGATCGGTCAACGGGTTTTGACCACTAATATCTAGCAATCTATACATCCTATAATCCTGTTTATCTCATAACATACTACTGTGATGCCCCCCAAAATAGGTCCACACGACCCATCTTGAGTCGCTAAAAATCACACTACAGAAATTAAAAACAAACTTCATTTATACAACTGTTGAACTGTCGTGCAGAGTACGACAACACATAAGCTATGAGTTTTAATACAAATATATGTAACTCTCATGGTGCCTCGACCACAACTGTGACGCCCCCAAAATAGGTCCATTCCAACCAACCTATTCTGAGTCGCCAAATACATGGTACAGAAAGCAACTACAACTTCATTATTATAATTGTCGTGCAAAATACAACAACACATATACTGTGGGTTTAAAATACAAATATTGTCTTCTAGACAATATTCACACTCAAATAAGTCCTCATTACAATTATTGATACACTATTTTACAAAATAGTGAGGACTACTAAAACAACTATCTTGAACCATCATTCCACACCCCGACTAGTTCCCGCTATATTCTCGCTTCTTAAGAAGAAAAATGAAACAAGAAGGAAAAGGGTGAGCTCAACTAGCCCAATAAAGAACATTATGACTAAGATAATATACAACAAATTATCATTAGTCTTCAACAGGGAAAAACCTGATAAAATATAATAGACAACAAGGTTTAGATCAATAAATGTAGCGGAAACAACAATTCATTAGAAGAGTTAAATATAGAATGAAATCTACTATCATCTATGAAGTTAAAAGTCTATCATCAATATTTTATCCCTGTAACATCAATCATCAAATATTCATCTTTGCACTATGGATCAAAGATATTCGTTTGTATCACCAGTTGGTAATGTTCATCTCAACACCTGTTCATCTTTGCACTATGGGCCAAAGATATTCATTATGTAATCGTTCATCTTTGCACTACAGACAAAGATATTCAGTTATATCACCATTTAGGACTGAGAATGATGAAAATATTTTTAAGAAAATGAATCTAGAGAGATAAAAAGACAAAGATTAGGGATTCGTACTTTAGTTTATCCAAGTTCAAAAATACTCCATAATAATCAATTGTGGAACAGAAATTCAAGAATGAAGATCAAAACATGGATATAATCAAACATAGAAACCATATAAAACAATCTTGGACATAGAAAAAAAATTATTTTTTTTGTGAATAGTGTCGTATTCGTGAATAGTGTCGTATACGTGAATAGTAATCCCAACACTAAAAGGTAGAAATTCTACAAGAAAAATCAATATACTTCGTGAATAGTACTCGTGAATAGTAACTCATGAATAGTAACTCGTGAATAGTAACTTATGAATAGTAACCCCGATATGAAAAGGTAAAAATTTCATAATAAAATTCATACCAATATTCTGGTATAATGATATTGAAAGAAAATAATATCATTTACGAAAAAAATAACATCCCTTACCTCAAAAGAATAGTACTTCTGGTTGCAATATCAGATATAACGCTGAAAGAAACTTGTACCGTATAGTAACACTCAAAGTATCAAAATAATCACAAGAATACGCTCGATAATATAGAGAGATAAAACTTTAGTTTCTGGTGTATTTTCAATTCTAACCTACGCTCCCTATTTATAGAAAAATGCTTAGAACACCAAAGTAAAAAATTTAATAAAATAATAATATTTATTAAAAATTTTCCTACGCCCACCTTAGAAATCTGTATTCAGCATTTTGCAACAACAAGTGGGGCCCACTAACACACAAAACATGTTTTAAACATTTTTCGTAACAAAATCAATTCAGACCCAATATCCGAAACTTCAATAATTCATAATAAATAGCCCTTTTATCATAAAAATTCAAATCTTATGTCCATTCTATAGGAAATTTAATTCTCTATAACTTTGTAAGTTTAAGTTTTTCCAAATTCCAAATAGAAATTGACCGAAATCCACATACGGACGATTTTACAGACTATAATCAAATTTCAGTCAAAAATTGGGCCCACCGACATGTTTAACATGTTTTTATCATTTATTAAAACAAAAATACTCTTCCTCCTCATTTATTCATATATCACACATTTATCATAAAAATATCATCATTATTATATTATTTAAATATAATAATATATGTAAATGAATTATTTTATCAGAAAAGATAAAATATCAATTTTCAACAATTGTCACTTTTTTAAAAATTCCTCCATTTATATCTACATAAATAAATATTTTTCTTATCATATAAATCAATAATTAATTATTCACAAATAATATTACAGAATCACAATACTGACAACCAGGCCGTTCCCAGGAAAGAGGGGGTTTTCCAATAAAGATTTCTCCTTACTGGCGCGCAATTAGGTGACCAAACATCTCCTTAGACAGAACTTTCTAGATATTGCCAATAATGTTATCTAATAATATTATTAAAATAATATAAATTATTGATCTGATAATGGAAAATACTGTGCAGTGACAATTATCGAAACAACAATAATATAAAATATCAACATAACAATTATTGAATCAATAAAATAAAATATTGAACAGTAATTATTGTAACAATTATTGAGTAGTGCCTTCTTATGTAAGAATCAATAATTGGTGCAATACCGTGTGCTACTGTGCAACATCGCGTATTACTGTGTTTTAACCACTGGAAATTCCAACAGTGTTAACGGTAACAACTACATCGTTATTTATAACAACTCATACTTGTCGTTTTATTCATCCAATCACTTTTCGTTATGGGGCCCACATAAGGCTGCGTCGTCGTACGAATATTCTCCGACAGCAAGAATATTCCACGACCAAATGAATATTCCCCGACAACAATGAATATTTTATAACCACTTGCTTATTTGAAATATTTGTGCATTTTACCCATAACTAACTACATTAATCAAATCAACCCCTTACTATTTCAAAATAATAAATAGAGAAAATTCAATTTTATTTATAAAAAGTTGGGGTCTTACAACCTCCCCTCCTTATGAAATTTCATCCTCGAAATTGGTGTACGTACCGGTGTTTCGAAAAGCTGAGGATACCTCGCTTTCATTTCCATTTCCAACTCCCAGGTCATTTTCTCAATAGCATGGTTCCTCCACAAAATTTTGACTTGTGGTATAACCTTTGTGCATAGGACATGCTCCTTCGTATCCAAGATCTTGACAGGCACATCCTCGTACGTTAAATTTTCGGCTATCTAGTCTGGTTCTAACTCAATAATGTGGTTCAAGTCTTTTACATATTTACGTAGCATGGATATGCAAAAAATGTTATAAACACGAGACATACTTGGCGGTCAAGCGAGTCTATAGGCCACATTTCCTACTCGATTTAGAATTTCAAATAGACCAACAATTCGAGGGTTGAGATTTTCTCTCTTCCCAAATCTTGTATTCCCTTCCATGGTACAACACGTAACAATACATGATCCCCAATATTAAATTCCACGTCTTTTCGATGAAGATCCACATAACTCTTTTGTCGATCCTGTGTCGTTTGTATACGTTGTCGAATCATTTGGATCTTTTTTGTAGTCATACGTACTAACTCTGGTCCAAACAATGTTGCTTCACCCACCTCATCCCAACATACTGGAGAGCGACACTTTCGTCCATACAATGCTTCGAATGGAGCCACACCTATACTTTCCTGATAACTGTTGTTGTAAGAGAATTCCACCAATGGTAAATACTTATCCCAACTCCCTTTAAAGTCTAAGACACAACGTCTTAATAGATCTTCAAGAGTTTGAATAGTCCTCTTTGATTGTCCGTCTGTTTGAGGATGGTACGCCGAACTGAATCGTAAATCCGTGCACATAGCTTTTTGCAAGCTAACCCAAAATCGTGAAGTGAATCTTGGGTCACGATCTGAAAATATGGATACTAGCATGCCATGCAATCTCACAATCTCATTTACATACATACGAGCAAGATGTTCAAGGGAATAAGTCTCCCGTATTGGCAAGAAATGACCAGACTTAGTTAATCTATCAACAATAACCCAAATCGCATCTATGCCTTGAGAAACCTTGGGAAGACCCGTAACAAAATCAATGATAACGTTTTTTCATTTCCATTTCAGAATCTCAAGTGGTTGCAATGGACCTTTTGGCACTTGATGCTCTGCCTTTACACGTTAACAAATTAAACACCTCGAGATAAACTTTGCGATCTCTCTCTTAATATTGTTCCACCAAAATGTATGTCGAAGATCACGATACATTTTGGTACTTCCAGGATGGATTGCAAACGGTGTGTTGTGTGCCTCCATCATAATTCTATTCTTCAAGTCAGAATCATTAGGAACATAAAGTCTAGAGTTGACTCGAAGTATTCCTTCTTCATCGATTCTTGCTTCTGGAATAACAACTTCTTGCACTTTCTTCTTCATACGTATCAGCTCCAGGTCCATAGCTTGAGCAGCTTTAACTTTATCGATTAAAGTCAGTTCTACTTGTATGTTTGATATCATCACGTGGGTACTTGGAACCTTTACCTCTATCTCCATCCTTTGCAAGTCATACAAAATGGGCCTTTGCGTTGACAATATCGCACTCGTACCCGCATATGATCTTTCTACTCAATGCGTCAGCTACTACATTCGCTTTTCCAGGATGGTATTGGATGGTATGATCGTAATCTTTCAACAGCTCAAGCCAACGTCATTGTCACCTGTTGAGTTCCTTTTGGGTGAAGAAATATTTAAGGCTCTTATAATCCGTATAAATCTCCACTTTCTCCCCATACAGGTAGTGCCTCCAAATTTTTAACGCGAAAACGACTGCTGCCAACTCTAGATCATGAGTAGGATAATTTCTCTCATATTCTTTGAGTTGTCGCAAGGCATAGGCTATGACTTTCCCATGTTGCATGAGAACACATCCTAACCCTTTGCCTGAAGCATCGATGTAGATAACAAATCCATCCGAACCGGATGGTATTGTCAGAACAGGTGCCGAAATGAGTCTCCTCTTGAGCTCTTGGAAACTCTTCTCGCATTCCTCGCTCCAACCAAATTTTTTATCTTTTCGAGTCAGTTAAGTTAACGGAGTAGCGATTCTAGAAAATCCTTCCACGAATCTTCGATAATAACCAGCTAAGCCCAGAAAGCTACGTACTTTGGTCATCGACTTCGGTTGCTCCCAAGTTTGTATTACTTCAATCTTCGCTGGGTTAACATATACTCCATGTTTTGACACCACGTGCCCAAGGAATGCTACTTCCTCAAGCCAAAACTCGCATTTCTTCAGCTTGGCATATAGCTTGTTTTCACGAAGCCTTTGAAGAACCAGCTTCAAATGGTACTCATGATCTTCACGGCTTTTGGAATAGATGAGGATGTCATCAATAAAGACAACAACAAACTGATCTAAATATTCCTTGAACACACAGTTCATCATATCCATGAAAGCAACATGAGCATTAGTCAATCCAAAAGACATGACTAAGAATTCAAAATGTTCGTACCGAGTTCTGAAGACAGTCTTTGGAATATCCTCAGTTTTAATCTTCAGCTGATGATATCTAGAATGAAGATCGATCTTTGAAAAGAATTATGCTCCTTGCAACTGGTCAAGCAGGTCATCAATACGAGGTAACAGATACGTATTCTTGATGGTGACATGGTTCAATTCCCGGTAGTCAATACAAAGTCGCATACTCCCGTCTTTCTTCTTTACGAATAAAACAGGAGCACCCCAAGGAGATGTACTAGAACGAATGAAACCGATGCCCAACAACTCCTGTACTTGGACCTTTAACTCCTGAAGTTCAATAGGAGCCATTTGATATGGGGTTTTAAAAATGGGCTTTGTACCAGGTTCAAGATCAATAAAGAATTTAACTTCACGTTCTAAGGGTAGACCGGGAAGTTCTTCTGGAAATACGTCAGGAAATTCTCTAACAACAAAAATATTATTCAAATCTGACTTGTTTTTGTTCAAGACCATGACATGGGTTAAGAATGCTTGACATCCATTTTTTATTAAACGAATGGCCTTATGGCTTAATATGACAGTGATTGACTTCAGTGGTTTGGTTGCTTGAATTCGCATAATAGATTGGTTAGGAATATGAAAACTAACAACCTTACGAAAATAATCAATTTTAGAATGATGAGTGGTTGACCAATCAATCCCTAAAATCACATCAAATGCAAGTATTTTCAAAGAAATACGACCGGCACGTAATGTGATGGTTCCAACTTGAATTAAGCAAGATTTATAAACAGTGGATGTAACGAAAGTTTCTCCTAACGGAGTTTCAATAAATAAGTCAACGTCTAATTTATCTGGAGTCAAGTTCAAACGTTGAGCACAAGTAGGAGAGAAAAAAGAATGGGTAGAACCGGTATCTAATAAGGTATAGACTTCGCAAGAATACTTTATGATTAACTAACCCGTGATAACTTCGTTCGGGTTCTTCGCGTTTTTGCCAGTCACGACAAACGCTCTTCCTAAAACTACCGACTTTGTTTTATCGGTATCCGTCTTTGGTGCCACCATCCCAGCTGGACTTGACTTCGTTATAGGACAAAATTGAGCTATATGACCATGTTTTCCACAACTAAAACATACCTTGGAAGGATGTGAACAGTTTTGACTTATGTGTCCCTCCTCTCCACATCTGTAGCATCTAACTGGCGGTCGTTCTCCTCCCCTAGAATTTGTTGTTGGTGTTGGTGCTGCTGCCAATGTCTTCCCGTCATCGTTAAATCTTCTCTTCTTGAAATTTCCATTTGAATAATTTCTTCTATTATCTTTGCCATGATTACCACTGAAGTGGCTACCATTTTTGGCATGATAATTTCCTCAACGATGGTTATCATTGTTCTGATGGCAGTTGCCAATGGTACGATTATTATCGTGTTGTTGGTTGTTAACTTTTGGTTGGGCTGACTTATTATCGCTCTCCAATAACTGAGCTCTATTCATAACATCTGAATATAAACAAAGTTTATGAGAAATGAGGTATTAGCGTATTTCGGGTTTCAAACCTCGCAGAAATATTCACGTCATTCGCTCCTCGTTGTCTACCAAATGGGATGCAAACCGATATAGCTAAGCAAACTTAGCTTCGTACTTCGACACGGTCATATTGTTTTGCTCCATTGCACATCTCAAAAATTTTAGATGTCATTCTCAAATACTGTCACAAAACAAGGGTTAATTAAATAAATTAACATATCACATATTAACCTTATGCTCTGATTGACCCATTAAATACTAAATAAGCTTAGGTAGGACACACTAGCGAAGGATTTACTCGTCTCTCCCCTCCTAGTTCTATTCCCCGATCTCTGCCAGAGATCATATCCCTAAGCTCTGATACCAACTGTGACGCCCCCAAAATAGGTCCATTCCACCCAACCCATTCTGAGTCGCCAAATACATGGTACAGAAAACAACTACAACTTCATTATTATAATTATCGTGCAAATTACGATAACACATATACTGTGGGTTTAAAATACAAATATTATCTTCTAGATAATATTCACGCTCAAATAAGTCCTCATTACAATTATTGATACACTATTTTACAAAATAGTGAGGACTACTAAAATAACTATCTTGAACCATCATTCCATACCCCGACTAGTTCCCGCTATATTCTCGCCTCCTGAGAAGAAAAATGAAACAAAAAAGAAAAATGTGAGCTCAACTAGCCCAGTAAAGAACATTATGACTAAGATAATATACAATAAATTATCATTAGTCTTCAACAGGAAAAAAATGTTAAAATATAATAGACAACAACGTTTAGATCAACAACAGCAGCGGAAACAACAATTCATTAAAAGAGTTATATAGAGAATGAAATATACTATCATCTATGAATTTAAAAGTCCATCATCAATATTCTATCCCTGTAACATCAATCATCAAATATTCATCTTTGCGCTATGGGTCAAAGATATTCGTTTGTATCACCAGTTGGTCATGTTCATCTCAACACATGTTCATCTTTGAACTACGGGCTAAAGATATTCATTATGTAATCGTTCATCTTTGCACTACAGACAAAGATATTCAGTTATATCACCATTTAGGACTGAGAATGATGAAAATATTTTCAAGAAAATGAATCTAGAGAGATAAAAAGACAAAGATTAGGGATTCGTACTTTAGTTTATCCAAGTTTAAAAATACTCCATAATAATCAATTGTGGAGCAGAAATTTAAGAATGAAGATCAAAACATGGATACAATCAAAGATAGGAACCATAACAAACAATCTTGGACACAGAAAAAAAAATTATTTTTTTCGTGAATAGTGTCGTATTCGTTAATAGTGTCGTATACGTGAATAGTAATTTCGACACTAAAAGGTAGAAATTCCACAAGAAAAATCATCATACTTCGTGAATAATACTTATAAATAGTTACTCATGATTAGTAACTCGTGAATAGTAACTCGTGAATAGTAACCCCGACATGAAAAGGTAAAAATTTTATAATAAAATTCATACCAATATTCTGATATAATGATATTGAAAGAAATAATATCATTTACAAAAAAAAATAACATCCCTTACCTCAAAAGAATAGTACTTCTAGCTGGAATATCAGATATAACGTTGAAAAGAACTTGCACCGTATAGTAACGCTCAAAGTATCAAAATACTCACAAGAATATGCTCAATAATATAGAGAGAGAAAACTTTAGTTTCTGGTGTGATTTTCAATTCTAACCTAAGCACCCTATTTATAGGAAAATGATTAGAACACCAAAGCAAAAAATTTAATAAAATAATAATATTTATTAAAAAATTTCCTACGCCCACCTTAGAAATCTATATTCAATATTTTGCAACAATAAGTGGGGCCCACCAACACACAAAATATATTTTAAACATTTTTCGTAACAAAATCAATTCAGACCCAATATCTTGGAACTTAAATAATTCATAATAAATAGCCATTTTATCATAAAAATTCGAATCTTATGTCCATTCCATAGAAAATTCAATTCTCTACAACTTTGTAAGTTTAAATTTTTCCAAATTCCAAACAAAAATTGACCGAAATCTAAATACGAACGATTTTACAGGCTATAATCAAATATCAGTCAAAAATTGGGCCCATCGACATGTTTAACGTGTTTTTATCATTTATTACAACAAAAATACTCTTTCTCCTCATTTATTCATATATCACACATTCATCGTAAAAATATCATCATTATTATATTATTAAAATATAATAATATATTTAAATGAATTATTTTATCAGAAAAGATAAAATATCAATTTTCAACAATTGCCACTTTTCTAAAAATTCTTCCATTTATATCCACATAAATAAATATTTTCCTTATCATATAAATCAATAAATGTGTATTCAATAATATTACAGAATCACAATACTGACAACCAGGTCGTTCCCAGGAAAGAGGGGACTTTCCAATAAGGATTTCTTCTTACTAGCGTGCAATTATGTGACAAAACCTCTCCTTAGGCAGAACTATCTAGACATTGCCAATAATGTTATCTAATAATATTATTAAAATAATATGAATTATTAATCTGATAATAGAAAATATTGTGCAGCGACAATTATTGAAACAACAATAATATAAAATATCAACGTAGCAATTATTGAATCAATAAAATAAAATATTGAACAATAATTACTGTAATAATTATTAAGTAGTGTCTTCTTACGTAAGAATCAATAATTGTTGCAATACCTTGTGCTACTGTGCAACACCGGGTATTACTGTGTTTTAACCACCGGGTATTCCAACAGTGTTAATGGTAATAACTACGCCGTTATTTATAAAAACTCATACTTGTCATTTTCTTTATCCAATCACTTTCTGTTATGGGGCCCACACAAGGCTGCGCCGTCGTACGAATATTTCCCGATAGCAAGAATATTCGACGACCAAACGAATATTCCCCGACAACAATGAATATTTTATAACCACTTGCTTATTTGAAATATTTTCGTATTTTACCCATAACTAACTATATTAATCAAATCAACCCCTTACTATTTCAAAATAATAAATAGAGAAAATTCAATTTCATTTATAAAAAGTTGGGGTCTTACAACAACACCTTACAAAGGTACTTTACATAAAAGTACAGTCAATAACTGTTTTAGAAATTAAAATCTTTAGAAAATGCTCAAGGAAACCTTCGTACATGAGAAGCCATGCATCTATGTTATGATAGATATCATATAACTCGAGAATTATCCTTGGTTGACCCAATAGACCCCAAAGAAAAATGAGAAGATTACTATCACGTTCTTTGCAATGATGAGTCTTCTTTTGACATATAATTATCTTTATTGTCTCCAATTGAGAATTATATTTTAACCAAACTCCAAGATTGTATAAGTAGTGCTCATAGATATAATAAGTAAGTGGATGTGCACAACCTTGTCTTATGATAACACGAAAATTGTCTGTCATTAGACATCTTGTATGATAGTGACAAAATACCCTTCCAAAGTTGGGATCACCTCACCCTATTCGGTTCACCAAAATCAACGGTTAAAATGACGTATAAAATACAACACACTTATCTAAAATTCTCAATAAAATTATTTTCATATTGTTTTAGGGAAAACCTCAACAGCTATAGACTATCGTTCTATACCCTTTATACCCCCGCTCGACCCAGCTACACTTTTATTACCTGAAAGGAATTGTGAATCAAAAGGGTGAGCACAACTAGCCCAGTAAAGAATATCATGACTAAAGATAATTAAATTATCAATAGCCTTCGTCAGTAATAAATCAGAGATTTAGAACATATGGTAGATGATAAAAGTTTTCAACTATAGTGGCAGCGGAACGAGCAATCCATTAGAAGTGTCAGATAGACCATAAAGTCTATTATCTTATCCATGTTAAAAATCCACCAACAATGTTTTATCCATGTAACATCAATCAATAGTTCATGTCCACAATCATGTGAATAACTCATAATCATAATTGTGATTCTAATTTCCTCTTCACACCCAGGATAAAGATAATTTTTATCTCCTATCTTTACTTGAAACATCAAAGATCAAGGTTATACCAAATCACAATTCATGTTCATAATTATACTAATAAATTCATCTTTGCACTACGGGCCAAAGATATTCATTAACAATTCATCTTTGCACTACAGACCAAAGACATACAACTATATTTTATAAGAGTCAAGTAGAGCATGATATCTACTATCTTCTACGAATTAAAAGTTTATTATCAATATTTTATCGCTGAGACTTAGCTCAATACATCACCGAATTATTCATGCACTACGGCCATGGATATTCGTTAGTATCACATCCATGAATTATCCATGCACTACGGGCCAAGGATATTCGTATTTTCACCAATGGTCATGATCATGCCAAACAGCAATTCATCTTTGCACACTTGGCTGAAAATAACGCACGGTTATGATCAAACCAACATATGTCCATCAATGCACTACGGGCCAATGAAGACTTTTACCACATCATTTGTAACATTACGGTCATGATTATACCGAATAATCCATGGTCATAATCATACCAATCAACAATCCATCTATGCACGTAAGCCACAGATGACTTTCATTACAATATAAGCATAAGGATGATGACAATGATATAAGCATTAATCAAACGAAATCAAGGATAAATATTAAAGACTTTAAATTTATCCAGAGTTTAAAAATATCCAAATTGTCAACATGATACTGCTTTGTGGAGTAAAATTTAAGAATAATATTCATGTATCAAAAATAATTTGGACAAAAAAGAAATATATTTTTTAGGTGAATAGTATCCTATGAATAGTAACTCGTAAATAGTAACTCATAAATAGTAACTCGTGAATAGTAACTCGTGAATAGAACTCATAAAAGGAAAATATAAAAGAAATCGATATTCCATGATGAGTACAAAAAAAATGATATCTCATACGAGTATAAAAGAATATACGAAACTACAAATGAATTTTCACCCGTCATGCTGTAGTCCGCGTACACAGATCATTTCCACAATTTAATAACAATTGAATACTAAGGGTTATTCACCAGGCATGCGGTAGTTCGCGTAGACAGGTTATCCCTACAGAATAATAAAGAATGGAATAACAAAAGATTTCACCATGCATGTGTTAGTTCGCGTAGACAGGTTATTCCCATAGAATAATAAAGAATTGAATAACAAAAGATTTTACCATGCATGCGGTAGTCCGCGTAGACAGGTTATTCTGACAGAATAATAAAGAATGGAATAACAACCCTTACGAGTATCGAAAGAAAATAACTTTCTTCATGAATATGAAAGAAATAATTACCCTTACGAATACAACAAATAATATCCCTTCCGAATATTGAACGAAGATAATATTTCTTATGAATACGAAAAATAATATCGTAAGTGAATATGAAATAAATAACACCCCTTACCTTAATAAAAATTTAGAGACTACACTAGGGTAATAGCAGAATACTCTTCTTCCTTCTCTCTATAGTTTCTATCTCTAGAGTTTCAGTGAATTCGTAAGAAATAATGAAGGAATGAGCTTCTATTTATAGGAAAAGAACTGAATAGTAACTAATTCACGAACGGCCCAGATTAATTTACTTTTAAACGGACGGTCCATATTGATTTACTATTAAAACTTAAAGCAATGGTCCATACTTATTTACTATTAAAACTTTAAACTAGCGATCCATATTGATTTACTATTATATCTTCAACCAACGATCTATATTGATTTACTATTATAACTTCAATCAACGGTCTGAAAAATTAGCACATCTCCTCATGGAATAATAAGTCAAACTTATAACAAACACTTCATAACAAACTCCTCTATTTATATCAAAAATTAAATAAATAATTACCACAGATCATTTATCTTTAATCAACACATTTTTATTCTATTAACAATTATTCATCATTAATCTTACAACTCACAAAATTTAACAACCAGATCATTCTTAGAAAAGAGGGGACTTTCTGATAAGGATTTTTCCTTATTGGCGCGCAATTAGGTGACCAAACCTCTCCTTGACAGAATTTTCTAGACATCGTCAATATTACAAATAATAATATGAATAACTTTCTCGTCTCAATTATTGATTAAATAATATAAAATATTATGCAGAAGATACTGTAATAATAATTGAATCAAATAACGTGAGATACTATGCAATAATTACTGTAGCAATAATTGAGTATAACTGAGTGACTTCTCACGTAAGCATCAATAATCAATACCGTGTGCTACTATGCAACCACGTGTATTACTGTTCTTTTACCACCGGGTATTTTAACAATTTAATGGTAAAAACTTTCGCCACTATTCTCCGACAGTTATTCCGTTGTGGGGTCCACCAATGATGATGTCGTCGTACAAATATTCTCTGACAAAAAGAATATTCCTCGACCAAACGAATATTTCCCGACACAACGAATATTTTATAACAACTTGCTTACTTTGCAAAATTTTCAAATATCACCCTTAACTTTAACCTTTTATCAATTTAACCATTTATTAAATAGAATAGCAATTATCAGAAAATTGAATACTTTCATTTCGTAAAATTTGGGGTCTTACAACTACAACTAGCTAGGATACATCAAACAACTCAAACAACTAACAGATTTGGATCTAAGAGGCCTGACATTTGACTGTCAAAAACAATTTTAGGGTTCTTGACTATTTGTACAAATCCTCATTTTAAAGCTTTTAACTATTATAGATTCATATTTTAACAACCCAGATCACTTATTAACATGTTATTGAACATCTCTAAACATTAAAACAGAAAATCTAATGAAGCTTTTAAGATCTAGCATGGATTAGGGTTCTTACCTTTTTAAAACCAATCTTTGATTTATGCTTCCTGATTCTGATCTTGGCTAGCTATGGGCTGCTTGGGGGTTGTAATATGAAGTATTTTAAGTATGGAATTCATGGAGTTAGAGAGGAGAAGGATAGCTACACTTTAGAATTTTAACGTAAGATATAAATGGGTTTTAATATATCAAAAGCTTGATTCAATGAATCCATTAGTTGCTAGGTGGCATATTATGGTTGGTGTGGTTCAATTTTAACACATGGCAAATCCAATTTGATGAATCATCAAGATTTGAGATTATATTTTGCTTAACATATAAGAAAAGGGTTAGTCATTTCCCCTATACTAATGGTACTTTTGTAATTTCCCATTCAACTTTGAGGGTAATTTGGTCATTTATGTAATGGATTTAGACACATGGTAAATCTTGGGTGATGAGTCACCAAGATTTGCATTTATCTTTTGTTAAAAGATAAAGTCAAGGGCTTTTCGGTATTTTCGCATTTACTAAGGGTATTTTGGTAATTTCTCCTATCATTTGAAGGGTAAATTAGTCTTTTCACATATATCCCACAATATTACCCCTTAAGGTTTTATACTTAGCATTTAAGCTCTTGAATTAGGGTTTTGATGTGGCAACCCGAGAATTTTGAATATTTTTAAAATTTTAATTAATTGATTTAAGGTTCAAAATTAGAACCTAGACAGAAAATAAGTCTATGCGTTTGATATTTTTAAGAAGGAATTTTGAGGATTTCAAAATTTGTGAAGGATTTAGGTGAATTATTCAGGATTAAGAGAATAAGCGTTTATGTTTTGTGTATATGTGTGCATGATGTGGTTAAGGGTCAAGGGTTAACCAGATAAACGATGTCTGTAACAAACCCTAAGTATATATTAAGAACGTCAACGTTCGGTTAGAAAACCCTACCTGTAAGACCCCGAATTTTATGAAATAAAAGTATTCAATTTTTCTTATAATTACTATTCAGTAAATGGTTAAATTGATAAAAGTTTAAAGTTATGGGTGAAATATGAATTTTTTTTCAAAATAAGCAAGTGGTTATAAAATAATCATTGTTGTCGGGGAATATTCGTTTGGTCATGGAATATTCTTTCTGTCGGGGAATATTCGTACGACGGCGCAGCTATTTGTGGGCCCCATAACGAATAACTGTCGGGTGAAGAAAATGACAAATTTGAGTTTTTACAAATAACGGCGTAGTTGTTACCGTTAACACTGTTGGAATACCCGGTGGTTAAAATACAGTAATACGCGTTATTGCACAGTAGCACACGGTATTGCATAGTATTTTTGAAATAATTGATTCTTACGTAAGAAGGCACTACTCAATAATTGTTACAGTAATTACTGTTCAATATTTTATTTTATTGATTTAATAATTGCTACGCTGAAATTTTATATTATTGTTGTTCAATAATTGTCACTGCACAGTATTTCCCATTATCAGATCAATAATTCATATTATTTGAATAATATTATTAGATAACATTATTGGTAATGTCTAGAAAGTTCTGTCTAAGGAGAGGTTTGGTCACCTAATTGCGCGCCAGTAAGGAAAAAAAATCTTATTGGAAAGCCCCCTCTTTCCTTGGAACGGCCTGGTTGTCATAAATGTGATTTTGTAATATTATTTGTGAATAATTAATTATTGATTCATATGATAAGGAAATATTTATTTTATGTGGATATAAATGAGGGATATATTTTTGTGGTTAAAAATCAAGGAGTTAATGTTGAGGTTTTTATCCGTATTTTTGTCGGAATGGAGGTATTAAAAATCAGGGTTTTTGAGATATTTTGCGGGGGTTATAATTTTTAATCCGACCGTTGGATCGTGGTAATTTTTGGATATGTTATACATATATAAGTTGAGTATATGCCCACAATTTTTGAACCGTTAAAAATGAATGTATGATTTATTATGAATTTTACAAGATGACTGGTTCAGAAATTGTTGAATTTTCGGAGTTTATCATTTTGATAGAAAATTTTAGAATTGGTGGGCCCCACTTGTGGTTGGTGAAGAAATGTGCTGAATTATATTTCAAATGTGGTGGGTGAGAATAGTAGCAGGTAAAGCCATCAGGTTGCAGGTCAAGCCTACTAAAATTTTCTTATAAATAGAGGGCTAAGTTAGAATTGAAAATCACACCAGAAACAAGTTTTCTCTCTTTCTCTCTCTATATTATGAAGCATATTTTGTGAGTATTTAGATACTTTGAGAGTTGCTATTCAGTGCAAGTTTCCTTCGGCTTTGCATACTGATCAGAAGTACTGTTCTTTTGAGATAAGGGATAGTAAGGGATAGTAAGGAATTTTAAAGGTTGTTATGTTTTTCAGTTTCGTAATTTTTCTGACCTTCAAAAATTCTAAAAAAATTTAAAATGATATTTTGATGAGTTTTCTTGATTGTGTCCAAAAATGGTGATTTTTGGATGTATAGATTGAGAGTTATGAATTTTATGAGAAAAGACTATTTTAAAAGTAACCGCTTATAATTCCTTGTGGTTAACTCCAAAATTGATGAAATTTTTATTGGGAGTACATGTATATGATAGAAGTATACTCTATAAATTTTAAAATTTTTGGATAAAAATAAAATTTATGATAAATATCTAAATATTCGACGGTTTTGGCCATATGAAAAATAGTAAATGAGTTTTAAAAATTCTGAGAAAAATATATGTTCAATATGGGACTATATTCTGCTAAATTCTAGAAAAGAAATATTTTTGGAACTGATTTGATATTTTTCATGAAAATAGACTAGTTATGAGAAAATGAATTAAATCTGTTATGTGAAGTAAGAAAATTGGAAAATAGGATTTTATGGCTTGAGAATCTTATATGAGGTATATGCAGATTTTTGATGAGGGTTTTGATTATTGGTGATAAAATCTTATGAGTTTGGTATTTTAGAATGATTAAATGCATTATTTAGTAAAGTGTAAACAATTTAAATAAATTGTTTATAAGCTTAAGAAATATTATTCTTTCAATATCATTATACCGAAATACTGGTATGGATTTTATTGTAGAATTTCTATTTTTTTGTGTCGGGTTTACTATTTATGAGTTACTATTCACGAGTTACTATTCATGAGTTACTATTCACGAGTTACTATTCACGATAAAAATTAGTTTCTTTTTCTAACCAAATTATAGTTGATTTACGAATATTACTCTTGAGATTAAAACTAGATGTTGATCATATTATTTTTATTATTATATATAATATTTTTATAACTCTAATGATGATATTTCTCTTTGACTTGAGTTTAAAGATGGGTAGATTTTTGGTATGATCATGACTATGGGTTATCTTTGGCCAGTAGTGCAAAGTTGAATCGTTGATTGGTATGATCATGACCATTGAATTTATAAGTGAATATCTTTAGCTTAAGTGCAAAGGTGAATTGATCAACATGGTTATAATTATTGTTTATATAAATTCTGAAATGATTATATATTTCTTTGAGATATTAATATCTTTGGCCTATAGTACAAAGATGAAATATTGATGAATATCTTTGGAGTGCAAAGATGAATTGTTGATGAATATATCTTTGGCCCATAGTGCAAAGATGACATGTTGTTGAATATCTTTGGCCAATAGTGCAAAGATGAACAGATGTTGAGATAAACATGACCAACTGGTGATACAAATGAATATCTTTGGCCGTAGGGCAAAGATGAAGTTATTAGTATGATTATGAACAGGAAATGTGATTTGGTGTAACCATGATCTTTGATGTTTCAGGTAAAGATAGGTGATGAAAATTATCTTCGTCCTGGATGAGAAGAGGAATTTAGAACTACAATTATGATTATGAGTTATTCATATGATTGTGAACCAGAATTGTTGATTGATGTTATAGGGATAAAACATTGTTGATGGATTTTTAACATGGAAAAGATAATAGACTTTATAGTCTATTTGACTCTTCTAATGGATTGCTCGTTCCGCTGCAACTATGGTTGAAATTTTTATTATTTACCATATGTTCTAACTCTCTGATTTATTATTGATGAAGGCTATTGATAATTTAATTATCTTTAGTCATGATATTCTTTACTGAGCTAGTTGTGCTCACCCTTTTGCTTCACAATTCCTTTCAGGTAATAAGAGTGTAGCTGGGTCGAGCGAGGGTAACGGGGAAATAGAACGGTGGTCTCTAGCTGTGGATGTTCTCCCAAAGCAGTATAGAAAAGTTCATTTAGTAGCTTTATTTGGTGAATCCAATAGGGTAAGGTGTACCCAACGTTGGAAGGGTGGTTTGCCACTATCATACAAGATGTCTAGCGATATACAACCTGGTGTCATCATAAGATAGGGATGTGCTCATCCACTTGCTGAGTATATATACGAGCACTACCTATATAATCTTGGTGTTTGTTTGAAGTATAATTCTCAATTAGAGACAGTAGAGATAATGATATGTCAAGAGAAGACTCACCATTGGGAAGAATATGACAGTAATCTTCTCGTTTTTCTTTGGGGTCTATTGGGTCAACCAAGAATAATTCTGTGGCCATATGATATCTATCATAACCTAGACGCATGGCCTCCCATGTACGAAGGTTTCCTTGAGCACTTCCCAAAGATTCTAATTTCTAAAACAGTTTTTGACTATACCTTTATGTAAGGTGTCATTGTGAGGTGATGTCCACGGTTGGAACATGAGTCACATTTGGTATATATTTGTATCCAAACTCACAGCATATGTGTTGTTGTATTTTGCACGACAATTGTTGTAATAAAGTTACAGTTGTTTTATGTACCATGTATTTGGCGACTCAGAATAGGTTGGATGGAATGGACCTATTTTGGGGTCGTTACACTACCGATTAATAAAAAACCCTAAAATCGGTTCTGGAAATCCTAATTTCAATTCCGAGAATCCGAAACCCTAATTCGGTGTACGAAACCTTAAATTGGGAACCTAATGGCGTAACTATAAATAATTTTAAGATTAATTAAGGTTAATCTTAAAAAATTGGTTACAAAACCCTAATTTCAAATTTCAGAAACCCTGATTTCTAAGTTAGAAACCCTAATTTATAATTAGGAAAAACATAAGTGTTAATTTAATAATTGTAATGTTAATTAGGAAATATTAATCTTAATTTTCAAGATTATGGTAATTAGAAAACCCTAATTTAATTAGGTAATCTAATTTCTAATTTAGGAAAATTATTTTTCTAATGAAAACCCTAATTCGTAGGTTATAAACCCTAATGACCATTTTGACCCTAGTAGCTTAAGTAGCAATTTTAATTACGAAATACTAATCCTAATTAGGAAGATTTAAATTGTGATTAAGAAATTTTAATATAATTAGAAAATTCTAATTATAATTTAGAAATATTAATTTTCGATTTTTAAAACCGAAATTCGAAAATCTGAGAAATTAAATTACAAGTTAAGGGTTAAACCCTAAACCCTAAAATGGTTCAAACCCTAACCCAAACCCTAAACCCTAAGGGTTTGGGCAATTGTCTAAATTGCCATTAAAATAAAAATCAAAAATACTATTTTGACCTTTTTGTATTTTATTAAGTTGGAGTGTGGATCTTGCCATATTTTGAGTTGTTGAACAACTCTACCCACTCCATGTGCCATATAGCTCTAATATCATCAGTCATTTCAGTCATATGCATTGAATCATATCAAAATATAAAGATTTGAGAGAGAGAAAAGCTTACTTTACTTCTCATTTTCCACCAAGACCTTATCTCTCTAGAATTTAGGGGAATTATAGTGAGAAAGAGTGAGAAACCAAACCATGATCAAGATTTAGCCTTCCATAAACAGAATCAAAAGGCAGAAACTCAAGATCAAGCTTCAAAATGGTATAAATCCTAATTTTAGTAAATCATGTGATTTTATGTTAATGATTGGTTAGATATGTGTTAGAAGGTGCCTTTTAGAGATCTGAGTTGTTGGATCATGGATCCATAACATCTAAATGCTCGAAATTTAAGTTTTGAAAAATCTGGAAAAGTGGGAAAATATGGTCTGACAAGCTAATGTCAGTGGCCGTAGATCTCTTTCTGTTTTTGATTTGTCGTGTTTTAAGTTATAGATTTGCAGTATGTTATGTGGACTGTTATCTGAAACTCGAATCGGGGTCAGTGTATGTAAGGATTAAGAGTTATTGTTGGTTAAACCCCATTGACCGTTCACGAAATCTGGTTTCTGGGTAACCCAGAAACCCAGATTTTTTTGACAATGATTTTTCAGGCCATGGATCTTGCTTATGTTATGTGATTTGGTCTTCTTGTTGTTATATCTTTGTAGACCGACATTTGTACTACACAATCATGTTATTATATCACTCAGAGCTTGCATAGAATTAAAGTAATGAGCAGTCAAACCATCGTTGACCATCAAGACCGGAAGGAGATTCTGGGTAACCCAGATATTCAACTGGCGTTTACTGACAGGTAGTTTGACCGGCTTGAATCTTCTGCATCTGTTGTTGTTAAGATGATCTGAGGTGATGTAGTTGTACACGGACATGAGTATTACACAATGGAACCTTAATATTACATTACTCATACCTGGAAGGCCTGGATCCGGAGGCTCAAAGTAAGACCTAGCGACTGTTCTTCATTTCTGGAAAACCCAGAAATGAAGAACATCTCTGACATGCTTTTCGGCAGCTTAGATCTCTCGATTAAGTAATGTTTTGACCGTGAACTCAGTTTCTAGTTGTAGTATTACACTTATACTATAACTATAACACCATTACCAGTCCAGAAATTAATTAGAACATAGGATTAAAACAGGTCAAACTAGCTACCTCGAACTCTGACAAGGTTTCTGGGTTTATGTTCAAGAACACCAAGAACACCTATAGCGACGGGTCTGTCGCTATAGGCTCCTTTAGCGACGGTTTCTATTTATTTAATTTTTGAATTTTCCGAAAATTATTTAAAAATAGATAAAAATAGTTTTTAATTATTAAAAATACAAAATAAATTCCAAAAAATTATTTTTAAGTCTGAAAAATAGTTTTTTATTATTTTGAGTATATTTCATAAATATTTAATATTTTTAGAATATAAATTATATTTAATTTATTTAGTTATAATATTAAATAAATTATTTAAAAATGATTTAAATACATGAAAAATAATATTATGGTAAAAGAAAATATTTTAAGTTAATTTCAGTGACTTTTAATATTTTGTGATGAATTTCATTAATTAATCAATATTAATGATAATTACTTTATTTAATGAATATATTAAATAAATTATGGAAAAATAGAATTAATGTTTTATAAATCATATAAAAAAGATTTAAGGGTTAGAAAAATATTTGAGTTATAAACTATAACTTTTGATATTTTGTCATGAAAATATTAATATTTTAATATTAAAAACAATTATCAGATAATGAATTAAATTGTTTAAAAATTATATAAAGGTGATTTTAAGGTATTAAAAATACTTAATGATATTATAACTATATTATAATATTATGACATGTATTTCATTAATATTTGAAAATAAATAAATATTAATGATAAAGGAATTATGTGGTATTTAATTCGTATAAATACGATATTAATGATTGAAAATTTACGATAAATGATAATAATTATGTGAAAATTATTATGAGACTTAGAAAAATATTTTGACTGTTATTAAAATTATCTGAGTTAATTATTAAGTGTTTAGTCAAAGTTTAATTAAACTTAGACTCGATAAAATTCTGACTAGACCGTCGGGATGTCAGTTTTGTGTCGGGTTCAACTCATATTGCAATAGTTTGACTTAATACCGAGTCTTTTGTGTGTTATAGACTGATAGAGTTATGTGTTATGTGTTTAAGTTATTCTATGTATATCTATATATATAATTGTATTATATTGTGATGATATTATTCTAACTTAGCAATTGATATTATTTATATATTAGGTTCAGACAAAGAATTATAAATTGTGTAGTGGTAATCAACAGTTCAGGCAAGTTTGTTTTTACTTAACTCTACTAAGAGTGTTTCATTCGGATAAGCTTATAGTTAATCATTGATGGTTGTCATGAATTGTACTTTGTACATATTGCATGTATAAGTCAGATATGAAAGGCAGATCACCTTTATTACCGGTTGGTTCAGATATATTTGTTCATGTATAATACTTGTTCAGTCATAAATTTGTTCTTGCTAGTTCAGAATTATATTGTTGAATTATAGCCAGCTTATTATTTAGACTCTTTCAATCATGATATATCGTTATATTATTAAATTTAAACTTGCTGGGCAATCCTTATGCTCACCCTTACTATATCATGATAAAACATTACAGATTAAGACGAACGTATCGGATACAAGGAAAGGTTAAAGACAGTTTCAGCTTTAGTTTACGTATGGA
The DNA here is from genome assembly GCA_016801055.1 of Panax notoginseng. NCBI lineage: Eukaryota > Viridiplantae > Streptophyta > Magnoliopsida > Apiales > Araliaceae > Panax > Panax notoginseng. Next base: position 44,797,288 of record CM029012.1, read on the forward strand.
ATTAGATTTGTAATAGTATTGTATAATGATAATGTTATGTATTAAATAAGTTATGTATTGTGTATTAAGTTAAGGTTACTCGACCTTGGGGAATAGTGTGTTAAATGTATTGTATCAACAATTTATGTTTATATCTTCCGTAAATAGTAATAGTTATAGAATGATTGTACCAGATCTGTGGTGATTTGGGACCCAAATTTGGGGACGTCACAGTTGATATCAGAGCTGTTGGTTATGAACCTTAGGTAGGAATACCTTAGACTAATAACCGCATTGATTAGGATAAGATCTAAGTCACATAGAGTTAGTTGGTCGGTAAGATTCAAAGATGAATCTCGGCGAGTTATAAAGATACAGAGTTCCCTAACTCTAATAATAAAGTTGAACAGTAGTGGTGAATAGATAGAGTCTAAAAGACTAAAGGTACAGGAATAGGCGATCGTAAAACAAAACGATCATAGTATAGAAATGAATCGTAACATATATGATGAGATCACCCCGTGATCTGATAAAGTGATAGTAGGGAGAAGAATCAATCTGATGATTGGAAAGTTTAACGCAAGATTGCTATGTGAATTGGTACAGATTCAGGAAAGGATTATGAATACGAGTTGAATAAAATTCGTATTGAGAAGGGAGTTAGTGTTAGGTGGGGATTTCAAGTGAGGATTCATGTCGGTAGCTGAGTTGTATGATTCCTTGTATGGGCAGAGAATTATACTTGGTGTAAAAACTACTTAGTTCAGACAATGATAATCATTGAAATGTTTGTGTCGCGCTATTTGCTATATGCGTGTTAAGAGGGTGATTCCTTTCTCATGTATATAACAGATAGATAGGTTATAGGTATAGAACATAAGGTTAAGTACGAGTTCTTAAAACTCATACTTATGTGACATTCTTGATTTATAGTTATATGAAATGTTTATGAACCCCTCAGCGAATGGACGCCAAAGTTCTGTCTAGGAAATTTCTTAAACTCATATGATTGTGGCAAGTAAATGGACTCATAAGTGTGATTTTACGAACTGGGTATAGTTGTGTGTAAACGGAGTATTGATGATTATAGGAAAAGATAGATTGTTAGAAAAATGATTATTAGTGGAGACATAAGTTTTCCAAACCTCCTAGCTATGCTAGACTTCGAAATTTTGACATCAAGCTAAATACGCACTCTGTGCTTTTAAAAAAAATATGTATACTCGTAATCATTTTTGAAACGATTTAAAGTATAGTCTATGCTACTTGTTTCAGCTAGACGAAGATGATTTGAAATATCAAAATATATTTTATTTATCACTCGTGTACCATGTAACCTGGTGCAGAGATGATAAAAAGTTGATGGAGTTGTAAATACAGGAATACTTAGTGTGAATTGGATCTAAAATCGTTATTCCACTATTGTATGATGTGTTATGACAAAGTCATACGATGACGGCATCCTCAAACGGACTGTTAATACAATGCGGCATCATAACGTCATTCTCAAAAATATTTTTATAAATTTTAATTTCCCAACGGGGTTTGGCTACACTTAAATAATTCGATTGAATTGAATTATTGATATGAGTCTATGCTATTGGATTCAGCTAGACGAATGTTATGAAAACTCTAAGTGTTCATTGAAAGAAATTTCTCGGACCAAATTATTTTGGTGCGGAATCCAATAAGACTGAGGTAGAATTTTTGTGCCTATGGCAGTGACGAGGAACAGATAAAATTAGTACTTGGCCAGTATAGGGCATATCGAGCTAATCATCCTTTGTGTTCGTAAGTTATGCCAATTTTTGGATGAATTTCCGTATAACCTTTGCGAAAATGACAGACAAATAGTCTATATGACTCCTTAGTACAATTTCAAAATTTTAACTCTTGTGATAGGTGTATTGGGTAGCATGTGATGATGATAATGAACGGTGTATGGTGTATGGTGTATGGTGTAAGGTGTAAGGTAAATTTTGGGGACGAAATTTTTAGAAGAAGGGGTGAATGTGACAACCCGATAATTTTGAATATTTTTAAAATTTTAATTAATTGATTTAAGGTTCAAAATTAGAACCTCACTATCACAAAATACTAAATAGACAACAATTAAACCACAACGTTTTTTATAAAAATGTTGTAGTATTTTTTTCACAACGTTTTTAAAAAAAACGTTGTAGATATATATGTAAAAACATTATCTATTTAAAAGAATATTTTTTTAGTTTTAACTAGATAATATTTTTTTTTTAAAATATTGTCTATTAAAAAAACACGGAGCTTGAACGGTTAAAATTAAAAATTAAAAGACGATATGTCTTTTTTTCTCCTAGCCTTCCAATATCGCTTCCAACATCTGAAGCAATTTTCTGCTCTCCCAAATCCCAATCTCTACACCCTCGCCTATCTCTCACTAATCTTCACATCACAGATCTCGCGCATTCTCAGTGTGTTCACTCATTTCAGCCCCTCACAGCGACAGATCTCGCGCATTCTCGACCCGAATCTGTTTTTTCAAAACTGCAAATCGTGTGGAACGAAGCCGTGTCACAATCGTCCACCACAGAAGACGACGAATCATAATCGCTATGAAAATCATCTACCTGAATCGGCGATTTGAACCTATGCTGAGGTTTGATCTGATGAGGCACCGGTGGATTCGACGCCCTGGGCCCTCATGAGGACTCGACGGTGCTGCTCAGGGTGCTCGACGTCGGCCGGGAAATATAAAATGGTTGGATAAACTTGTTGTCGCCGCAATGGGGACTATCCTGAAAAGGGAGGGGCGATAACGAAAAATTGGTTTTAGCCTTGGGACCGCAGAAGGATCGTGCGGTGACGTCATAGGCGCGAGCGGCGTCCTCGACTGAATCGAAAGTGCCTAACCAGACCCGGGTTTAAGTAGTTTTCTACTAAGTAATTTCTTTTGTTATATAAATTGGGAGCTAGATTTTGCTTTTCTTCAAAAATTATTTGCCCTAATTTTTTATTGAGAAATCAGTTAATGAGTAAAGAATATTTTTTATTGAGAAATCTGTTAATTTTTTATTGAGAAATCAGTTATTTCAGCTTTGGTTTATCTACTATTGTACTATTTGTTGTGCAAACATAGCAGCCTAGCAGCCCAATTAAAAGGACTGCATTCTATGTTGGGGGATTTGGTTTGTTGGAAATTTCACATTTTCACTTATAAACCAAACTCTCTTTATAATGGTTGAGGAAGGTATAATGTTAGATTGGCCCATTGATTGGTGTTTAACTCTGATAATGACGATATGATTTAGGTATTTCTTCCAAGTTACATATTATTTGTGAAAGCATATATCTTTGAACTGAAACTCCTGGTATAAAGATTTATATTTCGTCGAGTTTAGAATAATGCAGGCATAATCCACTTCATTATTATGTTTCCTTTATGCTTTCTCTCGTACCAGTGGTTACAAGAGTCTTCAAGGATCAGTTATGATAAATATCGCAACGAAGCATAATTAGTTGTGCTGCTTGCCTGCTTCATCATTGGTCGCATTTTTCCCTGACCCTTTGATCAAATTTTTATTAATCCTTCCTCATTTCCTCTACTATTTTGACATAATTACTTGCATTATTCCCTTCCTTCATGCAATCTAAAACTAACTAAAAAAGGTTTTGAGAAATTTATAAGGATATTTTGTTGTCTATGGTGGTCATTTATGTTGTTTTTGGATCACAGAATGGGACCTGTGGGGTGTTCCTGAAGACTATGAATGTGAAGTTATTGAGAATGTGAAGACTATGAATGTGAAGACCCGTGGGGTGTTCCGATTTTTAAGTTGATATTCCTTTATAAAAGGACTGCTGCTCGTTGGATTGCAAAGCTTAGCAGTCCATTTTTGCTTAAGGCTCTTAATGAATTTCCCGATTACCAAGTGAAGGTATATGTTACTACTGACTTCACTGGGTTATTTTTTTTCTTAAACCTCTTTTCTTTGTGTTTGAAGTCATATATGTCATAAAACTATTGGAATATGTATGTAATGTTTATTTGTTTTCATTCAATTTTCATTTATATTGCATTAAGCAATATATTGAGGTTTTGCTATATATGAGGGGGTTTTTTTTTGCGGGGAGGAGGGGCTGGGGTTGTTTTGTATATTTGAAGCTTTTAGCATTTACACTACTAAATCCAAATGTTCACAATTGTTTTATACTTTTGTTGTTGGGAGCATTTATCTTTCCATATTCCTGGTTCTTAGTTTAACTAAAATTACAGTCCACATGTTCATGCCAAGAGTTATATGCTATGTTAGAAGTCAGCAAGTTTGGTATTCCTCTACACAATATATTTTTTATATTTACAAATAGTCGATCTTATCAAATAAATATTCAACTAGTAGTGTGCTTTTTTCTATGAATTGTCAATTAAAGATATGAGGAATTTTAATGAACTCTTATACAAGCTGCCTTTGATAGCTAATTGCACAAGATATAAAAATTTATGCTTACCATACCTTTGTATCTTCTGATTGTAAGAGGAAGGGAATTTTTAAGCCTTCTGTTATTGGCCATTTCTTTAAGTCCAATTGTCATTTTCCATAAAAATTGTTGTTAAATGTCTGTTGATCTATATGGGTGTTGTAACCAAGGTTTCCCATTTTACTTTCAGATTGTTGGCCATTCACTTGGTGGTGGTACTGCTGCACTCTTAACATATATTTTTCGGGAACAGAAAGAGTTTTCCTCAACCACTTGCATCATATTTGCACCAGGCATGTATTGATCGAGTCCAATGCTTAAGTTTTTTTTTTCTTCCTTTGACTGTTAGAAGTCATAAACCTGTTATCTATATCTGATGTGGAATCATACTTGTATGTGCTTAAAAATCTTGAAAGTAATCTCAAATTTATAATGCTGAGGGCTGCATTAAGAGTTGCTTTAGTTTTGGATTTACTTAAAATCTGTTTCCATGAGCTATATATCAAAATTTTAACCTGCATACATAAAAACCTCATTATTTCAGATTATAATATAGAATCAAGCATATGCATGATTTTTGATAATCTAATCAGAAAATATGTGAATCAAAATTTTAACCTCTATACATAAAAACCTCATTATTTCAGTTTATAATAGAATCAAGCATATGCATTATTTAGTTGCTATGCATGGTGCAACAGTGAATTTGCAGACGAAGGTGTATAATAAATTTGACAAATTATTTCATTATTCTTTGTTGTATTGATCACTAATATGCAATCAAAATATCATGGGACTTGTTGTTTCATTATTGTTAAAATTTTAGTGCAACTGCTCGATGGCAGGAAGTAATTTCTGGTGCTTTGTTAGCAAGAAGGTCTGAAGAAAAGTTATACTGCATTTGAAGATAATATCTCTCTAAAGGTGTGTGGACTCTTAGGGCATGAAACTGTAATGCTTCCTTTTTTGTTGTTGACAAAGTTTAATTCTATTTCTCCACTTTTTAGCTATAAATTAACATGATTACTATTGTTTATCTCAAAAGTGAATTTGAGATGTATGGATAGTTTGACATTATTGAGATGTAAACGTATTGTATGGTATTAATTTTCTTTGTAATTGGCATTACAAAGAATTATTGGGGTGTAAACGTTTTATATGGTATTAATATTCTTTGTAATTTTAGCTATATATCATGGCATTAGCATATTGCAGGTGCATTGGTAATATAGGTGAACCACAATTTTTTTTCTTTTTTTTTAATCTACAACATTTTTAAAACGTTGTGTAAAAGTGTCTAAATATTGTCTGATATACTAAACAACAACGTTTTTATCCAAAAAACGTTGGGGAATCATACCTTCTACAACGTTTTTAAGCATATGCTAATTTTTTAAAAACAAATCTACAACGTTTTTTTCCTAAAAAACGTTGTGTATTGTGTTTAACTACAACGTTTTAAAAACGTTATATAAGGGTGTCAAATAGACAACATCCTTAACCACGACGTTTTTCTGACTGAAACCACAATGTTTTTTTCACGTTGTCTATTTACTGTTTTGTAATAGTGTCTAGACAGAAAATAAGTGTATGCGTTTGATATTTTTAAGAAAGAATTTTGAGAATTCCAAAATTTTGTGAAGGATTTAGGTGAATTATTCAAGATTAAGGGAATAAGTGTTTATGTTTTGTGTATATGTGTGCATGATGTAGTTAAGGGTCAAGGGTTGACCAGATAAATGATGTCTGTAGCAAACCCTAAGTATATATTAAGAACGCCAACGTTCGGTTAGAAAACTCTAGCGATTAATAAGAAACCCTAAAATCGGTTCTGAAAACCTTAATTTCAGTTCCGGGAATTCGAAATCCTAATTCGGTGTACGAAACCTTAAATTGAGAACCTAATGGCGTAAGTGTAAATAATTATAAGATTAATTAGGGTTAATCTTAACAAATTGGTTACAAAATCCTAATTTCAAATTTAGGAAACCCTAATTTTTGGGTTAGAAACCTTATTTATAATTACGGAAAACCTAAGTGTTAATTTAATAATTGTAATGTTAATTAGGAAATATTAATCCTAATTTTCAAGATTATGGTAATTAGAAAATCCTAATTTAATTAGGTAATCTAATTTCTAATTTAGGAAAATTATTTTTCTAATGAAAATCCTAATTCGTGGGTTATAAACCCTAATGACCATTTTGACCCTAGTTGCTTAAGTAGCAATTTTAATTAGGAAATACCAATCCTAATTAGCAAGATTTAAATTGTGATTAAGAAATTTTAATATAATTAGAAAATTCTAATTATAATTTAGAAATATTAATTTTTGATTTTTAAAACCGAAATTCGAAAATCTGAGAAATTAAATTGCAAGTTAAGGGTTAAACCCTAAACCCTAAAATGGTTCAAACCCTAACCCAAACCCTAAACCCTAAGGGTTTGGCCAATTGTCCAAATTGCCATTAAAATAAAAATCAAAAAGACTATTTTGCCCTTTTTGTATTTTATTAAGTTGGAGTGCGGATCTTGCCATATTTTGAGTTGTTGAACAATTCTACCCACTCCATGTGTCATATAGCTCTAATATCAGCAGCCATTTCAGCCATATGCATTGAATCATATCAAAATATAAAGATTTGAGAGTGAGAAAAGCTTACTTTAGTTCTCAGTTTCCACCAAGACCTTCTCTCTCTAGAATTTAGGGACTTAGAGTGAGAAAGAGTGAGAAACCAAACCATGATCAAGATTTAGCCTTCCATAAACAGAATCAAAAGGCAGAAATTCAAGATCAAGCTTCAAAATGGTATAAACCCTAATTTTAGTAAATCATGTGATTTTATGTTAATGATTGGTTAGATATATGTTAGAAGGTGCCTTTTAGAGACATGGGTTGTTGGATCATGGATCCAAAACATCTAGATGCTCGAAATTTAAGTTTTGAAAAATCTAGAAAAGTGGGAAAATATGGCCTGACAAGCTAATGTCAGTGGCCGTAGATCTCTTTCTGTTTTTGATTTGTCTAGTTTTAAGTTATTGATTTGCAGTATGTTATGTGGGCTGTTATCTGAAACTCGAATCGGGGTCAGTGTATGTAAGGATTAAGAGTTATTGTTGGTCAAACCCCATTGACCGTTCACGAAATCTGGTTTCTGGGTAACCCAGAAACCCAGATTTTTCTAACAACGATTTTTCAGGCCATAGTTCTTGCTTATGTTATGTGATTTGGTCTTGTTGTTGTTATATATTTGTAGACCGACATGTGTACTACACAATCAAGTTATTATATCACTCAGAGCTTGCATAGAATTAAAGTAATGAGCAGTCAAACCATCGTTGACCATCACGACTGGAAGGAGATTCTGGGTAACCCAGATCTTCAACTGGCGTTTACTGACAGGTAGTTTGACCGGCTTGAATCTTCTGCATCTGTTATTGTTAAGATGATCTGAGGTGATGTAGTTGTACACGGACATGAGCACTACACAATGGAACCTTAATATTACATTACTCATACCTGGAAGGCCTAGATCCGGAGGCTCAAAGTAAGACCTAGCGACTGTTCTTCATTTCTGGAAAACCCAGAAATGAAGAGCAACTCTGACATGCTTTTCGGCAGCTTAGATCTCTCGATTAAGTAATGTTTTAACCATGAACTCAGTTTCTAGTTGTAGTATTACACTTATACTATAACTATAACACCATTACCCGTCTAGAAATTAATTAGAACATAGGATTAAAACCGGTCAAGCTAGCTACCTCGAACTCTGACAAGGTTTCTGGGTTTATGTTCAAGAACACCAAGAACACCTATAGCGACGGGTCTGTCGCTATAGGGCCCTTTAGCGACTGTTTCTATTTATTTAATTTCTGAATTTTCCGGAAATTATTCAAAAATAGATAAAAATGGTTTTGAATTATTAAAAATACAAAATAAATTCTGAAAAATTATTTTTAAGTCTGAAAAATAGTTTTTAATTATTTTGAGTGTATTTCATAAATATTTAATATTTTTGGAATATAAATGGTATTTAATTTATTTAGTTATAATATTAAATAAATTGTTTAAAAATGATTTCAATACATGAAAAATCATGAAAAATAATATTATGGTAAAAGAAAATATTTTAAGTTAATTTTAGTGACTTTTAATATTTTGTGATGAATTTCATTAATTAATCAATATTAATGATAATTAGTTTATTTAATAAATACATTAAATAAATTATGGAAAAATAGAATTAATGTTTTATAAATCATATAAAAATGATTTAAGGGTTAGAAAAATATTTTGAGTTATAAACTATAACTGCTGATATTTTATCATAAAAATATTAATATTTTAATATTAAAAGTAATTATCGGATAATGAATTAAATTGTTTAAAAATCATATAAATGTGATTTTAAGGTATTAAAAAATACTTAATGATATTATAACTATATTATAATATTATAACATGTATTTCATTAATATTTGAAAATAAATAAATATTAATGTTAAAAGAATTATGTGGTATTTAATTCGTATAAATACGATATTAATGTTGAAAATTTACGATAAATGATAATAATTATGTAAAAATTATTATGAGACTTAGAAAAATATTTTGACTGTTATTAAAATTATTTGAGTTAATTGTTAAGTGTTTAGTCAAAGTTTAATTGAACTTAGACTCGATAAAAATCTGACTAGACCGTCAGGATGACAATTTTGTGTCGGGTTCAACTCAGACTGCAATAGTTTGACTTGATACAAAGTCTTATGTGTGTTATAGACTGATAGAGTTATGTGTTATGTGTTTAGGTTATTCTATGTATATCTATATATATAATAGTATTATATTATGATGATATTATTCTAACTTAGCAATCGATATTATTTATATATTAGGTTCAGACAAAGCGTTATAAATTGCGTAGCGGTAATCAACTGTTCATGCATGTTTATTTTTACTTAACTCTACTAAGAGTGTTTCATTTGAATAAGCTTATGGTTAATCATTGCTGGTTGCCATGAATTGTACTCTGTACATATTGCATGTATAAGTCAGGTATGAAAGACTGATCACCTTCATTACCAGTTGGTTCAGATATATTTGTTCATGTATAATACTTGTTCAGTCATAAATTTGTTCCTGCTAGTTCACAATTATATTATTAAATTATAGCCAGCTTATTATTCAAACTCTTTCAATCATGATATATCGTTATATTATTAAATTTAAACTTGCTAGGCAATCCTTATGCTCACCCTTGCTATATCATAATAAAACATTACAGATTAAAACGAACGCGTCGGATACAAGGAAAGGTTAAAGACAGTTTCAGCTTTAGTTTACGTATGCGATTAGATTTATAATAGTAATGTATGATGACAATGTTATGTATTAAATAAGTTATGTATTGTGTATTAAGTTAGGGTTACTCGACCTTGGGGAATAGTGTGTTAAATGTATTGTATAAACAATTTATGTTTATATCCTCTGCAAATAGTAATAGTTATAAAATGATTGTACCAGATCCGTAGTGATTTGGGACCCGGATTTGGGGACGTCATATTTGATATTCTCGGTTAGGGTTTCAGATTCTCGAAACTCAAATTAGGGTTTACTATTCCATATTAGGATTTCTTAATCCTCACTTGATTTCCCTGAAAAAATTTATACTTGATCTTACATTCACATACCTATTATAATATCCAGTATCACAACTTCTTATTGATAACCCTAATTAGGGTTAGGGTTTGATTATCAGGGTTTAGGGTTACCAAATCAAAACTTAAAATTTTCTAAATAATATTAGGGTTTCCTAACTGATCAGTAGTATTTACTAATATTTCACCTTATCGAATCAGTACTAACCCTTAACCAAATATTCCAGAATACAATTATAATAATAACTGTATTATTAACCAAAGTCACCATAGGATTTCGATTAGGTATTCTTTATTACCTTATTTACATTGCTTAGTCAATAAATTGACTAGCCTATTGAATTCATACTCCGCCAGCTCAAATTAATTATTAACAAATAAAATATAAAAAAAATTATTTGTATAATCATATAAAATTTTCCGTCTTTACAAGATCCTTGTGTTGGTGCTCAAAGCTTCTTCAAGATCATCTTTCTTCAAAAGAGATAGAATCTTGTGGAACTAATGGTCAGCTATCTTGAATTCGTCGAAGCAGAGTTGGTAACCAGATATAACATTAGAAGCAGCCATTGATTGATGTGATTTTCTTGAACAGAGGTTGGTTGATCGTTCTGAAAGATAGGGTTTTTTTTAGAGAGAGAGAGAAATGAGCTTTTGAAATTCTGATGTGAATTTTCAAAAAATATTTTCAATCTATATTTGTAACTTCCCTCCTCACGATCTGCACAGTGGGGCACGTGTCGAGTTCTGTCGAGCTCCACGACTTTAAATAATGTGAAAAATACTGATCTCTATCTCTATATGCTTAGTCCTAGAATGAATGACAAGATTATAAGTTATTGCTATGGCACTTGTGTTATCACAATGAACAAGTATAGATTTGAAATCAAACCCATAGTCTGCTAACTGATTTTTTATCCATAATATTTGAGCACAGCAACTGCCAGCAACAATGTATTCAGCTTCTATTGTTGAGGTAGATACTGGGTTTTTCTTCTTGATAAACCATGACACAAGTCTGTTTCCTAGCAACTGACAAGTGCCACTTGTACTTTTTCTATCGATCTTGTAGCCTACAAAATCAACATCTGTATATCCTGTCAGTTCAAATGAAAACTACTTGGGATACCAAAGTCCCAAGTGAGGTGTGCCTATAAGGACCGAGAATTTTATATAATTATATATGTATATTTTTACGAATAATTTTTATTTTAAGCATATAAGTGAATATGTGAATTAAGTGAGTTAGTTAATTTAAGTATAATAAATACTTAATCAATTTGATTAAGAGTAAGATAAGTTATGTTGAGAATTAACATAACTTGAATGTTAACCTTGATTAGTAAATTAAAAAAAAAAGATTTATAATCTTTAAGTGAATAAATTGATATGACTAATATAAAGTGATTATATGATTATGTAATAACTTATTAAGCCAATTAGGGCTAATTAAGTTTATGAATTAATGGAACAAAAAGGAAAGCCAAAAAAATTAGAATATTAAATTATTTATCAATATATTAAACATTTTATGGCATATATTGAATAAAAATGTGGGTAAATATAAATAATAATTATTTATCAATGATGATAAATATGTTATGATATATGTAGGAGATGTTTGTGACTAAATAAATATATATATTATAGATATGTATATGTATTTATTTATTATATAAAGAGTATTAAAAAAGAAAGCTATATAAACTAATATTATATATTAGGAATGTAAATTAAATAACCTAAGGAATATAGTATGGAAGAATTCTAATATTTAAAATATACACTAACCTAAGAGATTAATTCTATTATCTCTATTTATTATATATTTTAAACCTGATTAAAGAAAGCTTAATTGGGTTATGTAATTAAATCAATATGAGTAATTATTTAAAGTCCAAAATGAGTGAACTAAAACCCTAATAAAATATATAGGGTAATGTAAAATTTATGTGTTGGACGATTGAGATGGACCTTCTAGATGATTTAATAAGCAAATAAAGTAAATAACAAAAATCAAAATTTGATATTAAAAGAGGAAGTGACTGGGTACTCAAGGGGAAATGAGCCACATGCTCATTTGGATTTTTTTTCTCCACAAAATCTTCCAAATCTAGCTTATGTGTCCCCTAGTCCTAGCCTTATTAATTTATCTAAGATATGCAAGATATTGGAAAGAGAAGATAGAAGATTTGTTGGGAGATTTAAATAGATATACAAGTTAAATATATACATTTTCTCCTACTATAAATACTCCCACATTTCATTTCAATTAAAAAGTTTACTTCATTTTCCCAAGAGCTAAAAACTAAAATAGAGAGAAAAGAAAGAGGTATTCGGCAGCCACCAAGGGAGGAGAAAGAGAAGGAGAAATTTTTTTTACTTTTGCCATCTAGCTTTATCTCATACTTTGGTTGGAGGAGAAAACAAGCCACCAAACTTAGAAGGTATAGAAACTCATCTAAAACTCTAAAAAACTCTAATCATGGGTTATTTATGTATTTTTATGTTAGACATAGGAAGTTCAAGCTTTAAATGGCTAGAAGCATGCTAGAATGATAGATATATAGTTTAATGGGCTTAACTTGGGTATTGATATGTGTTTATGGAGAAAAGTTTAGCAAAATGTTTGAAAACATTTTTACCGACGAACAAACCGTAGTATGTTTGAATAAATTGCTCATTTTGAAAGCTATAAATTATTTTTGTGGTTTTATATTTTCTGGTATATTATGTGTAAGTTACGAATAAAATCTAGTTGGAATCATTTAAAAAGAAGTTTAAATGAGTGAGATATGCATTCTTAACCAAGACATGTTCACTGTCGAAGCATTGTTAAAACTGCCCACTTCCGGGCCATTTTCTATTATCAAAATAGAACTAAAATTGATGTTTGATGAATGAAAATTGTAGTTCGGGTAGATACGAATCCAACGAGTCCAATTGGACCCAAATCAGAGATGTAGATTTCATTTTAATCATGTTTCCGTAAAGGACCCCAAATCTGAAAAAATCCGAAAATATTACAAAATGTACTGCCGGTTCATTGTTCACCGAACCGACGTAATTTTTCCGGCGACCGGTTCACCACTTTTTCGCCCGGTCCGGCAACGACTCTTGGACCCAAAATTTTCTAAAATCATGAGGAATATTTTAATATTTAATTTGGAATTTTTCAATATAATTATGTAATTATTAGTGTAATTAGTGGTTTAAACCCTTTTAAATCATTTAAAATTGCTAATTAATAAATTTTAAATGCTACTAATTGATAATTAAACTAATGAAATATTATTGATGTAAAATTAACTATTTATTTATTCTTTAATTAACATTAAGTAATAATTAGATAGGATTAGTGATATTAAACTAACTATTTATTATTTAATATTAAATAATAATTCGAGATTAAATGATTAATTAATTATTATTTATTTAAAATTAAATAATGATTAAAGAATGTTTTAAAATATATATTCATTATTTAATTAATATTAAATAATAAATAGGGATTGAATGATTATTTAATTAATATTAAATAATGATTAAAGAATGTTATAATTAATAAACTACTTACTTAAATGTTATTTAACTAACATAGAATTGATAAATTTAATATTTAATTAATATTAAATAATAATGAAAGACAAATAAAATTAAGTATTTATTATTTAATTAATATTAATATTAAATAATAAATGAGGATAATTAATTTATTAATTATTATTTCATCTATATTAAATAATAATTAAATACAAATGAGATTAATAAGTTGATTATTTATTATTTGATTAATATTAAATAATAAGTAAATATAATTAGTTATTATTAAATAATGACTAAAGGTAATTGATTAATTACTATTTAACTAACACTAAATAGTAATTAAATGAAGATGAAGTTAATTAAATAATGAGAATTCAATTAACACATTAATTAATTGTTTAAGAAATTAATAAGTGGTTATTACTTAAGAAAAATATTGTTAATTAATTAAATCATCAACCTAAGATCAATTAAGTGTCTTATAGGGTTAATGATATTATATTAAATTATGTGTGTTATGTGATTGATTTAATTGTTAAATAAATAGCATAAGTAAGTGTATTGATATACAGTTATTCGCAGTAATAATTAATACACCAACATTATTAATGTTAGGTCATTCGAAGAGAATTATTTAAAACTAGATATCTGTAGCTCGTCAGTCAAGCAAGTTGCCTGACTCAACTTGAGTTATTAATTTCAAAGCATGATTAGTGGATAATTATTGTTAGTCATTCACATCTATAATGATTATTGTTATTCGCACATAGTGCATTTAATTTTATGTTCTATTATTTGAACTAAGTTGTTATTGAAAGATTATGCCATTTATTTCGGCTAGATCAATATTGATATTATAAGTTGAAATCATGACATTTCTTTGAAAGCAATCCAAACCATATTGTTGTGGTACGGAATCATGATGTAAGACTGAGATGAACAACCTTTATACAGAGGGAACTTTATTGTCGGACATCCGACCCTTGCACTATGTTGAGTATTATGCATAATATAGGGTACAATGAGGCTGATCACTTCATGTACTCGCAGAAGAGTATGATTTAATCATTATGGTTAACTGATACTCTTGAGGTAATTAAGTATTAATTAACTGATAATTCCTCTATTAGTTCTTAATCCATTTGTGATCACTCATCATGAAATCAGGGAATATTCCACTTTAGTGAATATTGTTGCATTATTGCTAATTGTTCCTAATCAAACGAATATTATTGAATCTTCGAACGCATTTATTTTTTTTTCATTCTTGAAATGTTATTTTTTCTGGAGTTTAAGAAAATTCTTGTTATTGAAAATGAGTTATTGTTCAGTTTCGAAATCTTTTGAACATTGTTGACATTCTAGAAAGTTAGATTCTTTTAAATCTTTTATTGTACGCTTTAACTTACTGAGCAAACTCGTTGCTCACCCTTGCTTAAGTAAAATATTTCAGCTAAGGACGAGGTTGTAACGACCCCAAAATAGGTCCATTCCACCCAACCCATTCTGAGTCGTCAAATACATGGTACAGAAAATAACTACAACTTTATTACAACAATTGTTGTGCAAAATACAACAACACATATGCTGTGAGTTTGGATACAAATATATACCAAATGTGACTCATGTTCCAACCGTGGACATCACCTCACAATAACACCTTACATAAAGGTATAGTCAAAAACTGTTTTAGAAATTAGAATCTTTGGGAAGTGCTCAAGAAAACCTTCGTACATGGGAGGCCATGCGTCTAGGTTATGATAGATATCATATGGCCACAGAATTATTCTTGGTTGACCCAATAGACCCCAAAGAAAAACGAGAAGATTACTGTCATATTCTTCCCAATGGTGAGTCTTCTCTTGACATATCATTATCTCCACTGTCTCTAATTGAGAATTATACTTCAAACAAACACCAAGATTATATAGGTAGTGCCCATAGATATACTCAGCAAGTGGATGAGCACAACCCTGTCTTATGATGACACGAGGTTGTATGTCATTAGACATCTTGTATGATAGTGACAAAACACACTTTCAACGTTGGGTTCGCCTCACCCTATTTTCTTCACCAAATATAACTACTAAATGATGACCACCGTTCTATTCCCTTGTTACCCCCGCTCGACCCAGCTACACTCTTATTACCTGAAAGGAATTGTGAAGCAAAAGGGTGAGCACAACTAGCTCAGTAAAGAATATCATGACTAAAGATAATTCAATTATCAATAGCCTTCATCAACAATAAATCAGAGATTTAGAACATATGGTAAATGATAAAAATTCAACCATAGTTGCAGCGGAACGAGCAATCCATTAGAAGAGTCAAATAGACTATAAAGTCTATTATCTTCTCCATGTTAAAAATCCACCAACAATATTTTATCCCGGTAACATCAATCAACAATTCTGGTCCACAATCATATGAATAACTCGTAATCATATCTGTAGTTCTAAATTCCTCTTCTCATCCAGGACGATGATAATTTTCATCACCTATCTTTACCTGAAACATCAAAGATCATGGTTACACCAAATTATATTTTCTGTTCATAATCATACTAATAACTTCATCTTTGCATTACGTCCAAAGATATTCATTTGTATCACCAGTTGGTCATGTTTATCTCAACATCTGTTCATCTTTGCACTACTGGCCAAAGATATTCAACAACATGTCATCTTTGCACTACGGGCCAAAGATATTCATCAAAAATTCATCTTTGCACTACAGACCAAAGATATTCATCAATATTTCATCTTTGCACTACAGGCCAAAGATATTAATATCTCAAAGAAATATATAATCATTTCAGAATTTATATAAACAATAATTATAACCATGTTGATTAATTCACCTTTGCACTTAAGCTAAAGATATTCACTTATAAATTCAATGGTCATGATCATACCAGTCACAATTCAACTTTGCACTACAGGCCAAAGAGAACCCTAGTCATGATCATACCAATAATCTACCCATCTTTACACTCTAGAGAAAGAGAATTTCAACATCAGGGTTATAAAAATGTTATATATGATAATAAAATCAATATAATCAACATATAGATTTAATCTAAGAGTAATATTCATAACTCAACTATAATTTGGTTAGAAAAAGAAACCAATTTTTATCGTGAATAGTAACTCGTGAATAGTAACTCATGAATAGTAACTCGTGAATAGTAACTCATAAATAGTAAACTCGACACAAAAAGGTAGAAATTCCACAATAAAATCCATACCAGTATTTTGGTATAATGATATTGAAAGAATAATATTTCTTAAACTTATAAACAATTTATTTAAATTGTTTACACTTTACTAAATAATGCATTTAATCATTCTAAAATACCAAACTCATAAGATTTATCACCAATAATCAAAACCCTCATCAAAAATCTGCATATACCTCATATAGGATTCTCAAGCCATAAAATCCTATTTTCCAATTTTCTTACTTCACATAACATATTTAATTCATTTACTCATAACTAGTCCATTTTCATGAAAAATATCAAATCAGTTCCAAAAATATTTCTTTTCTGGGATTTAGCATAATATAGTCCCAATATTGAACATATATTTTTCTCAGAATTTTTAAAACTCATTTACTATTTTTCATATGGCCAAAACCACCGAATATTTAGACATTTATCAAAAATTATACTTTTGTCCAAAAATTCTGAAATTTACAGAGTATACTTCTATCATACACATGTATTCCCAATAAAAATTTCATCAATTTTGGAGTTAACCACAAGGAATTATAAGCGGTTACTTTTAAAATAGTCTTTTCTCATAAAATTCATAACTCTCAATCTATACATCCAAAAATCACCATTTTTGGACACAATCAAGAAAACTCATCAAAATATCATTTTGAATTTTTCCAGAGTTTTTGAAGATAAGAAAAATTATGAAACTGAAAATCATAACAACCCTTAAAATCCATTACTATCCCTTACCTCAAAAGAGCAGTACTTCTGACTGGATATCGGATATGATGCTGAAGGAAACTTGCACTAATGAATAGCAACTCACCAAGTATCTAAAAACTCACAAAATATACTTCATAATATAGAGAGAGAAAGAGAGAAAGCTTATGTTTCTGGTGTGATTTTCAATTCTAACTTAGCCCTTTATTTATAGGAAAATTTTGGTAGGTTTGACCTGCAACCTGATGGCTTTACCTGCTACTATTCCCACCCACCACATTTGAAATATAATTCAGCACATTTCTTCACCAACCACAAGTGGGGCCCACCAATTCTAGAATTTTCCACCAAAATGATAAACTCCGAAAATTCAACAATTTTTGAACCAGTCATCTCGTAAAATTCATAATAAATCATACGTTCATTTTTAACGGTTCAAAATTTGTGGGCATATACTCAACTTATATATGTATAACATATCCAAAAATTACCATGATCCAACGGTCGGATTAAAAATTATAACCCCCGCAAAATATCTCAAAAACCCTGATTTTTAATACCTCCATTCCGACAAAAATACGGATAAAAATCTCAACATTAACTCCTTCATTTTTTAACCACAAAAATATATCCCTCATTTATATCCACATAAAATAAATATTTTCTTATCATATGAATCAATAATTAATTATTCACAAATAATATTACAGAATCACATTTATGACAACCAGGCCGTTCCCAGGAAAGAGGGGGCTTTCCAATAAGGATTTCTCCTTACTGGCGCGCAATTAGATGACCAAACCTCTCCTTAGACAGAACTTTCTAGACATTGCCAATAATGCTATCTAATAATACTATTCAAATAATATGAATTATTGATCTGATAATGGGAAATACTGTGCAGCAACAATTATTGAACAACAATAATACAAAATTTCAACGTAGCAATTATTGAATCAATAAAATAAAATATTGAACAGTAATTACTGTAACAATTATTGAGTAGTGCCTTCTTACGTAAGAATCAATAATTTCAAAAATACTATGCAATACCGTGTGCTACTGTGCAATAACGCGTATTACTGTATTTTAACCACCGGGTATTCTAACAGTGTTAACGGTAACAACTACGCCGTTATTTGTAAAAACTCAAATTTGTCGTTTTCTTCACCCGACAGTTATTCTGTTATGGGGCCCACAAATGGCTGCGCCGTCGTACGAATATTTCCCGACAGAAAGAATATTCCACGACCAAACGAATATTCCCCGACAACAATGATTATTTTATAACCACTTGCTTATTTTGAAAAAAATCATATTTCACTCATAACTTTAAATTTTATCAATTTAACCATTTACTGAATAGTAATTATAAGAAAAATTGAATACTTTTATTTCATAAAATTCGGGGTCTTACAATCTCCCCTCCTTATGAAATTTCGTCCCCGAAATTTACGTACCTGGTATTTCGAAGAGTTGAGAATACCTTGCTTCTATTTCAGATTCTATCTCTCAGATCATCATGATTTCTCCATTGCTCATCTCCCATGATAACTTCATTTGGGTTCCTCATTTGTTGGGAAGTCATGACAACTGCCATCCCTCGAACTACTCGGCTTTGACTTGTCTGGAGTAGCATTTGGCGTCATCATTACCGTTGGAATATACCTTTCTATAGGACATATTCCTCCCTCAACTGCCTCTTCGTACTCCTCATTCATGATCTGAATCATCAATCTTCGATCCATATCGGATTCAGGTTGACCGCTATGTACAGGGTAATTCAAAACTCGATGTTGGGTTCTCCCAATTGCTTTCCAAAAAGAGAAATTCATATCATCTATTTTAGCCTTCTTAGATCGAACATCTCTTTCCACAATATCCACGTGTCGTGCGGCTTTTGCCCATGCATCACTTATTCTCACTCGTTCAGTTTTTTCTTCTCTCAGCTCAGATTCTATTTTTATCATCTTATACTCTGCCAAAGAATGCTTCTGTTCAAGCATCACATATCGGGTAACACAAGCTTGAATTATTGCATCCTTTTGTTCCACGACCGCCTGTCGTTCTTCTGCCTGCTCTTCTAACTCATGAATACGATTTTGAAATTCTACATTTTGATCATATAATACCTCTAATAAACTCTCCTCTGGTACTTCTTCTTCCTCTTCTTCCTCAGTCTCAGCTGTTACCTCTGCGATTATCTCGGGTGTAACTATCAATTCTTCACTCACCACATGGATATCTCTAATTCCTTCTTCGTCTGACATCACATTATCACGGTTAGTGATTAGAGGTATCCCCACAGTCTCATTCACTCCATTTTTAGCATTCTCAGCTGCCATTCTCAAATACTGCCATAAAACAAGGGTTAATTAAACAAATTAACATATCACATAATATCCCAATATTATGACTGACCAACAAATAAGCTTAGGTAGGACACACTAGCGAAGGATTTACTCATCTCTCCCCTCCTAGTTGTATTTCCCGATCTCCGTCAGAGATCATATCCCTAAGCTCTAATACCACCTGTAACGACCCCAAAATAGGTCCATTCCACCCAACACATTCTGAGTCGTCAAATACATGGTACAGAAAATAACTACAACTTTATTACAACAATTGTTGTGCAAAATACAACAACACATATGCTGTGAGTTTGGATACAAATATATACCAAATGTGACTCATGTTCCAACCGTGGACATCACCTCACAATAACACCTTACATAAAGGTATAGTCAAAAACTGTTTTAGAAATTAAAATCTTTGGGAAGTGCTCAAGGAAACCTTCGTACATGGGAGGCCACGCATCTAGGTTATGATAGATATCATATGGCCACAGAATTATCCTTGGTGGACCCAATAGACCCCAAAGAAAAATGAGAATATTACTATCATATTCTTCCCAATGGTGAGTCTTCTCTTGACTTATCATTATCTCCACTGTCTCTAATTGAGAATTATACTTCAAACAAACACCAAGATTATATAGGTAGTGCCCATAGATATACTCAGCAAGTGGATGAGCACAACCCTGTCTTATGATGACACGAGGTTGTATGTCATTAGACATCTTGTATGATAGTGACAAAACACCCTTCCAACGTTGGGTTCGCCTCACCCTATTTTCTTCACCAAATATAACTACTAAATGATGACCACCGTTCTATTCCCTTGTTACCCCCGCTCGACCCAACTACACTCTTATTACCTGAAAGGAATTGTGAAGCAAAAGGGTGAGCACAACTAGCTCAGTAAAGAATACCATGACTAAAGATAATTCAATTATCAATAGCCTTCATCAACAATAAATCAGAGATTTAGAACATATGGTAAATGATAAAAATTTCAACCATAGTTGCAGCGGAACGAGCAATCCATTAGAAGAGTCAAATAGACTATAAAGTCTATTATCTTCTCCATGTTAAAAATCCACCAACAATGTTTTATCCCTGTAACATCAATCAACAATTCTGGTCCACAATCATATGAATAACTCGTAATCATATCTGTAGTTCTAAATTCCTCTTCTCATCCAGGACGATGATAATTTTCATCACCTATCTTTACCTGAAATATCAAAGATCATGGTTACACCAAATTACATTTTCTGTTCATAATCATACTAATAACTTCATCTTTGCATTACGTCCAAAGATATTCATTTGTATCACCAGTTGGTCATGTTTATCTCAACATCTGTTCATCTTTGCACTACTGGCCAAAGATATTTAACAACATGTCATCTTTGCACTACGGGCCAAAGATATTCATCAAAAATTCATCTTTGCACTACAGACCGAAGATATTCATCAATATTTCATCTTTGCACTACAGGCCAAAGATATTAATATCTCAAAGAAATATATAATCATTTCAGAATTTATATAAACAATAATTATAACCATGTTGATCAATTCACCTTTGCACTTAAGCTAAAGATATTCACTTATAAATTCAATAGTCATGATCATACCAGTCACAATTCAACTTTGCACTACAGGCCAAAGAGAACCCTAGTCATGATCATACCAATAATCTACCCATCTTTACACTCTAGAGAAAGAGAATTTCAACATCAGGGTTATAAAAATGTTATATATGATAATAAAATCAATATAATCAACATATAGATTTAATCTTAAGAGTAATATTCATAACTCAACTATAATTTGGTTAGAAAAAGAAACCAATTTTATCGTGAATAGTAACTCGTGAATAGTAACTCATGAATAGTAACTCGTGAATAGTAACTCATAAATAGTAAACTCGACACAAAAAGGTAAAAATTCCACAATAAAATCCATACCAGTATTTCGGTATAATGATATTGAAAGAATAATATTTCTTAAACTTATAAACAATTTATTTAAATTGTTTACACTTTACTAAATAATGCATTTAATCATTCTAAAATACCAAACTCATAAGATTTTATCACCAATAATCAAAACCCTCATCAAAAATCTGCATATACCTCATATAGGATTCTCAAGCCATAAAATCCTATTTTCCAATTTTCTTACTTCACATAACATATTTAATTCATTTACTCATAACTAGTCCATTTTCATGAAAAATATCAAACCAGTTCCAAAAATATTTCTTTTCTGGGATTTAGCATAATATAGTCCAATATTGAACATATATTTTTCTCAGAATTTTTAAAACTCATTTACTATTTTTCATATGGCCAAAACCACCGAATATTTAGACATTTATCAAAAATTATACTTTTGTCCAAAATTTCTGAAATTTACAGAGTATACTTCTATCATACACATGTACTCCCAATAAAAATTTCATCAATTTTGGAGTTAACCACAAGGAATTATAAGCGGTTACTTTTAAAATAGTCTTTTCTCATAAAATTCATAACTCTCAATCTATACATCCAAAAATTACCATTTTTGGACACAATCAAGAAAACTCATCAAAATATCATTTTGAATTTTTTCAGAATTTTTGAAGATAAGAAAAATTACGAAACTGAAAATCATAACAACCCTTAAAATCCATTACTATCCCTTACCTCAAAAGAGCAGTACTTCTGACTGGATATCGGATATGATGCTGAAGGAAACTTGCACTAATGAATAGCAACTCACCAAGTATCTAAAAACTCACAAAATATACTTCATAATATAGAGAGAGAAAGAGAGAAAGCTTATGTTTCTGGTGTGATTTTCAATTCTAACTTAGCCCTCTATTTATAGAAAAATTTTGGTAGGTTTGACCTGCAACCTGATGGCTTTACCTGCTACTATTCTCACCCACCACATTTGAAATATAATTCAGCACATTTCTTCACCAACCACAAGTGGGGCCCACCAATTCTAGAATTTTCCACCAAAATGATAAACTCCGAAAATTCAACAATTTCTGAACCAGTCATCTCGTAAAATTCATAATAAATCATACGTTCATTTTTAACGGTTCAAAATTTGTGGGCATATACTCAACTTATATATGTATAACATATCCAAAAATTACCACGATCCAACGGTCGGATTAAAAATTATAACCCCCGCAAAATATCTCAAAAACCCTGATTTTTAATACCTCCATTCCGACAAAAATACGGATAAAAATCTCAACATTAACTCCTTCATTTTTTAACCACAAAAATATATCCCTCATTTATATCCACATAAAATAAATATTTTCTTATCATATGAATCAATAATTAATTATTCACAAATAATATTACAGAATCACATTTATGACAACCAGGCCGTTCCCAGGAAAGAGGGGGCTTTCCAATAAGGATTTCTCCTTACTGGCGCGCAATTAGATGACCAAACCTCTCCTTAGACAGAACTTTCTAGACATTGCCAATAATGCTATCTAATAATACTATTCAAATAATATGAATTATTGATCTGATAATGGGAAATACTGTGCAGCAACAATTATTGAACAACAATAATACAAAATTTCAACGTAGCAATTATTGAATCAATAAAATAAAATATTGAACAGTAATTACTGTAACAATTATTGAGTAGTGCCTTCTTACGTAAGAATCAATAATTTCAAAAATACTATGTAATACCGTGTGCTACTGTGCAATAACGCGTATTACCGTATTTTAACCACCGGGTATTCCAACAGTGTTAACGGTAACAACTACGCCGTTATTTGTAAAAACTCAAATTTGTCGTTTTCTTCACCCGACAGTTATTCTGTTATGGGGCCCACAAATGGCTGCGCCGTCGTACGAATATTCCCCGACAGAAAGAATATTCCACGACCAAACGAATATTCCCCGACAACAATGATTATTTTATAACCACTTGCTTATTTTGAAAAAAAATCATATTTCACTCATAACTTTAAATTTTTATCAATTTAACCATTTACTGAATAGTAATTATAAGAAAAATTGAATACTTTTATTTCATAAAATTCGGGGTCTTACAGAGGTAGCCGAGGGGTCAAAGAAAGACAAGGGTAAAGATAAAGTTCAAGAGTAGTTATTGTGAACTTTACAATTATGTTAGTGTATGTAAATTAATTATGTAAACCTTTTGAGTATCTAAGGGTATGTAAATTATTTTAAGGTTAGTTAACCTGGGATGATGATATATAATATAATTTTGTTTTAAGTTATGTTTTATTAAGGACATGTAATGAATGATGTATTTCATCAATGAATGAGTAGTTAGATGTGATATGTTTAATGGATCGTGAGCACTAAACCTGAGGTTAGGGAAACTGGATTTGGGGGCGTCACAGGTGGTATTAAAGTTATAGGTTATAAACCTTAGGTGGGGGGGGGGAACCTTAGGAATATAACCTTAAGAAAGATAGAGAAAACTTATTTAGAGTTCTAAGTGATGAGATTAAGGAATAGTAGGAGATAAAACTCATGTAGAGTTTTCTTGAAAATTAGTAGTGTTATGAAATATATTTTCATTTCATACAATGAATTTATGTTTTATTGAGAGATATTAATGAAATTTATTTGTTGTGTTATAATTGTAGGATGTCAGGAGATGAAGAGATTAGAGAAACCCAAGTGGTTACTAAAACGTTAGAAGCTGCACCAATGCTAATAGTCGTGGTGCCAGCTCAGAGTGAGGCAGTTGAGAATGTCCTAAAAGATGAACCTGCGATAAATCTAGGAAGCGATCATGACGAGTACCCCGAGATGGAACTGAATGAAGATGACGAAGTAGATTCCAAGGAAACTAAAGTAGAACCAGAAATAGAGACAAAAAATAGGGAAAATGCAATGTATTAGCTGAAGATGGTCAAGCATCAGTGGATGTTCAAGATTTAAGGAATAAGGTGTTTTTTCTGGAGGAAATGTGGAATGCGGAAAGATTATTAAATGATCAATTGGTAAGGGAATTGAGTAAGATGACAGAAGAACGAGATAAGCTAAAGGCACAAGTCGATGGTATGAGAGCCAATTGTAATGTATCGTTTGAAGCTTTAAGAAAGAAGTAGAAGAAGAATAATAATAAAAGGAAATGGAACAACGACAGTGATAATGACTCAGGGATTCCACAACATAAGAAGGAAACATGTGCTGATTGTAAAAAAAAACATTTCGGGGAATGTATGAAGGGTAGGAATGTGTGTTATAATTGTGGACAAGGAGGACATATATCCCCAAATTGTCCTATGCCAAAGAGAGGAGGATGTTTATCGTGTGGTGGAATTGTGACGCCCACAAATCCGGGTATCTTTCAACCCGACAGATGGTGCTTCACGATACTATAATTCATACAGTCATTCCATTGAGATAACAACAAAATGATTGTATTCACTATCTTTGTATTACAATAATAACAAATACTTTCCCAGGTTCATAACCGAAATACATTCTTTGTTCTTCATAAGTATATTACATACAAATACACTATTCTATTACAGGACTTTTAACTGTCCATCTTAGCTTTGCCTTTATCTCTCTTAAAACTCTCAGTTCGTTTGGTTTTAGCTGCAAACATATGGTTCAAGCAAGAGTGAGCATTTCTAGCTCAGCAAGTCTTAACACAGAATCATATAAATATCACATTGGCAATTACATGCTTCACTTCCATAACTGAAAAAAATTAACTATGAAGCACTATAAAACATTTGGCTAGTACTTCTCATTTCATAACAACAATTCCAAAGTATATATAATAGCTTAGGAATTCTGAACCGGTCAATATACCATGAACATACTCTTTCCGTTTTCATACTTGAAAAGGACATCCGGCACTACGGCCATCCATCCGTCTTTACTTACGAGCACTTTTAGATGATCAGCCTATTGTACTCTATGTTGATCAACACTCTTTCATTAAACGTATTTACGTTTAACATTTGGCAACCTCGCGTGCCCATCGAATAATCGATGAAAATACTTTTGTTTGTACATAAACAAACTTACCTTCTCATTGTAACAACCCGATATTTTCAATATAAATAAATAAGAAATTTTGCGTATAAATTTTTTTTTATATTAAGGATGAGGATTTGTACAAGATAATGAGTATATGTATTTATGTGGTAAATAAAAATATATTTATTGCATAAATGTTTACAAGAAAATTTATTTTAGAATTATTGATTATTATAGAGTATATTCTAATAATAATGAAATTATGGTAGAAATGTTTTATTAATTATTTTCCATAAAAATATAATCATATATTATTTAAATAATATATGAAGTGATTTTTAGAATAATTATAATACTTATTTTATTATATGAATTATTAAGTTAATTATTTTACCATAATTATGAAGGTTAAATATGAAGAATAAATCAGATATAGAATCCAAACCCTAATTTTGGACCATTGTCAATGTATGAAAATAATAATATAATATTAATTATATTTTAATTTTTCAGTGCTATGAATATGTACTGTATTTCCGTATTGGTAATGGTAAGTCAATTATGGTGTATTATGATCAAACCCTAGTAATAATGTTAAACCCTAATTTGAGATCCAAATTAGAGTGCAAGATTGTTTTATAAGTGTATTATATAATTTATGTCGTGTATTAAATGTATTAATTAGGTGAACCCTATTTAAAATTCTAGAAACCCTAATTATAATTTAGTAATCCTAATTATCAAAAATCGTAAACCCTAATTGTTAAATTAGCAAGGTTAATTATAATTAGTATTACTAAACCCTAATGTTCATGTATAGTGTGATTAGATAATTAATCATAATTAAGAAACCCTAATTTTCAAAATTTTAGAAACTAAAATTTATTTATTTTTTATTTGATTTTATTTATTTTTTGTGCAAACCCTAATTACTAAATCCTATAATTTGTGCTAAACCCTAAGGGTTTGCCAAGTTCTATTTTACCCTTAAAAATCTAAACTAAATGACCATTATACCCCTAGTTGCATTATTTTGGCTAACATGTAGGTTTTGACAATAGGATGGGTTGGTGACCAACTTGTTTGACAAATGTGACTTAGAAACACTGAACTCAGCCACTCAATCAGCCATTACATTGCATCTAGCATTATATAATAGATTGGAGAAAAAGAAAAAAATCATTTTGTTCACTTATTTTGTCCAACACCCAAACCTTCTCTCTCAAGCTCCAAACCTCCGAAAATATAAGCTATATTAGTCCCAAATCAAAGCCCCACGATCAACCATAACATAACAGAAGCCAGAAATCAAAAGATTGATCATCAAGGTATAAAAACCCTAGCTATAATCTGTCCAAAAAATCGGATGTTTGATGTTATTTTTTTTGTGTTAAATATGTTATATGAGGTGTCTAATGATGATCTGGGTTGCTAGATGTTAGATCCATAATATCTAGAGGCTCGGATTTGAAGATTTGCAAAATCTGGAAAAAATTTATTTTGTGGTCTGACATCAAATGTCAGAGGCTTTAAATCTCAGCCTGTTTATGCTTTTTGTGTTTTGATGGTTTATACTGGTAGCCTGTAATGTGGTCTTTAATTTACAAAAAGAATAGAAGTCATTTGATGTCTAGATTTGTTGTTATTAACAGTCAAAGGCCGTTGACCGGCATTGATCGGACATTTTTTGGGCAGCCCAGAAAGCTAAGAACCGCCTCTGACAAGTTTTTCAAGCGTTCAGATCTGTCATGTTATACTTGATCTGTGTTTATGGATGTATCTAAGTTATACTATGTTGCTTGTACTATATTCTCATGCCTTAAGATCACATATATAGTAAATAGGTTGAAATTTCTGGTCGGTCAAACTAGTGAAGCCGATCATGTTTTCTGTTTTCTAGGTAACCCAGAAAACGTAAGAACATGACGACTGACATAGTTTGACCATATTTGATCTTGCGGTTTTGACGTTGTTGTTATGATTTTATGTTAATAGATCTACTCTCTTGCATGCTAGCTACAATCTAGGACTCTTAAAGCACTAAAATATTGCACTGATTTCAAGTTGTGGAAGCTCAAAAGTGTATGCTCAAACTGTTCTTCATTTCTGGGTAACCCAGAAATGAAGAACAGCCACTGACAACACTTTTGGAGGCTCAGATCTCCTTGGTTATAGGTGTTATGATTATTTTTGTTGTTGTGTCATGTATACGTGGACTAGTACTACAAGATCTAGTTCATAGTTAGTCCAGAAACACTTTGTGTGATGAAAGATTCGTGGTCAAACATACCAACTCGGTTACTGACTTGATTTCTGGGTTTTGCTTGAAGAACACCAAGAGACACCTATAGCGACGGTTCTGTCGCTATAGGTGGTCTTTAGCGACAGATATTATTTATTTTTTCTGAAATTAATTAATAAATAGAAAAAAAATAGTTTTTAATTATTAAAAATACAAATTAAATTATTAAAAATTATTTTAAATTTTGAAAATTAGTTTTTTAATTATTTTTAATATATTTCATAAATATTTAATATTTTTGGAATATTAAAAGTATTTAATTTATTTAATTATTGTATTAAATAAATTATTTAAAATGATTTAAATATTTGAAAAATCATTTAAAATTATATTATGATATAAGAAAATATTTAAGTTATTTTTAATGACTTTTAATATTTTGTGATAAATTTCATTAATAAATTGATATTAATGGTAATTAATTTATTTACTAAATGAATTAAATAAATTAATTAAAAATAAGTTTATTATATTAAAAATCATTTTAAATAATAATAAGGTATTTAAAAATATTTTAAGTTATAAAATATAACTTTTAATATTTAAAGATAAATTTCATTAATTAATTATTATTAATGATATTAAAGTTATTTAATAATTATATTAAATAATTTAGTTTAAAAATGATTTTTATATTGTAATAATCATTTTAAATGAAAATAAAGTGTTTAAAAATATTTAAAGTTATAAAATATAACTTTTAATATTTAAAGGATAATTTTATTAATAATTTAATAGTAATGAGTCTTAACTTATTATTAAAAATAGTAAATTTATTTAATAATTATATTAATTAAATAGTTTATAAATGGTTTTATTAATTTAAAAATCATTTAAAAGGGATATAAATGAATTAAAAATATTTTAAATTATACTTAATGACTTTTAATATTTTGATAAATGAAACATTAATACTTTAATATTAATGGTAATTATTTAAGAATAATTTTAAATATTTTAAAAATCATTTAAGGGTAATAATAATACTTTAAAAGTATTTTGAGTTATTATTATAAATAACTTTAACATTTTAGAAATGATTTCATTAATAGTTTAATACTAATTAAATATTAATGATAATAGAATTGATTAGTATTTAAATCATTTTAATGTGATTCCGATGTTTGAAATTTCGTGATAAATTATAATAAATATTTTAAAATTATATTAAGTCATTTAAAAATAGTATGACTGATACTAAGTTACATAATAGAGTCTTAGACTCGATAATTACCCGATAAAGTTGTCGGTACACCGACATGTTTTCAGAAATTGATTTGGACTTAGATAAGTTGATTTGTTATGTGTTTATTTGTGATTCAATGGTTGTGAAACATATGTGACAATGTGATTAGGTTATGTGCTGATTGCAATAAACTGTGACAACCCCAAAATAGGTCCATTCCATCCAACCTATTCTGAGTCGCCAAATACATGATACAGAAAATAACTATAACTTTATTACAACAATTGTCGTGCAAAATACAACAACACATATGCTGTGAGTTTGGATACAAATATATACCAAATGTGACTCATGTCCCAACCATGGACATCACCTCACAATGACACCTTACATAAAGGTATAGTCAAAAACTGTTTTAGAAATTACAATCTTTGGAAAGTGTTCAAGGAAACCTTTGTACATGGGAGGCCATGCTTCTAGGTTGTGATAGATATCATATGGCCACAGAATTATCCTTGGTTGACCCAATATACCCCAAAATAAAAACGAGAAGATTACTATTATATTCTTTCCAATGGTGAGTCTTCTCTTGACTTATCATTATCTCCACTGTCTCTAATTGAGAATTATACTTCAAACAAACACCAAGATTATATAGGTAGTGCTCATAAATATACTCAGCAAGTGGATAAGCACATCCCTGTCTTATGATGATACGAGGTTTTATGTCGTTAGACATCTTGTATGATAGTGGCAAACCACCCTTCCAACGTTGGGTTCGCTTCACCCTAGATGATTCACCAAATATAACTCCTAAATGAACTTTTCTATTCTGCTTCGGGAGAACATCCACAGCTAGAGACCACCGTTCTATTTCCCCATTACCCTCGCTCGACCCAGCTACACTCTTATTACCTGAAAGGAATTGTGAAGCAAAAGGGTGAGCACAACTAGCTCAGTAAAGAATATCATGACTAAAGATAATTAAATTATCAATAGCCTTCATCAATAATAAATCAGAGATTTAGAACATATGGTAAATGATAAAAATTTCAACCATAGTTGCAGCGGAACGAGCAATCCATTAGAAGAGTCAAATAGACTATAAAGTCTATTATCTTCTCCATGTTAAAAATCCACCAACAATGTTTTATCCCTATAACATCAATCAACAATTTTGGTCCACAATCATATGAATAACTCATAATCATAACTGTAGTTCTAAATTCCTCTTCTCATCCAGGACAAAGATAATTTTCATCACCTGAAACATCAAAGATCATGGTTATACCAAACACAGTTCATGTTCATAATCATACTAATAAATTCATCTTTGCACTACGGCTCAAAGATATTCATCAAAAAGTCATCTTTGCATTACAGGCCAAAGATATTCATCAACAACTCATCTTTGCACTACATGCCAAAGATATTCAACAACAGGTCATCTTTGCACTACAGGCCAAAGATATTCAACAACAGGTCATCTTTACACTACGAGCCAAAGATATTCATCAATAATTCATCTTTGCACTACGGGCCAAAGATATTCATCAACAATTCATCTTTGCACTACAGGCCAAAGATATTCCTCAACAGTTCATATTTGCACTACAGGCCAAATATATTCATCAACAGTTCACATTTGCACTGCAGGCTAAATATATTAATATCTCAAAGAAATATATAATCATTTCAGAATTTATATAAACAATAATTATAACCATGTTGATCATTTTACCTTTGCACTTAAGCTAAAGATATTCAATTATAAATTCAATAGTCATGATCATACCAGTCAACAATTTAACTTTGCACTACTGGCCAAAGGGAACCCATAGTCATGATCATACCAGAAATCTACCCATCTTTACACTCAAGTCAAAGAGAATTTCAACATCAAGGTTATAAAAATGTTATATATGATAATAAAAACAATATGATCAAAACATGGATTTAATTTCAAGAGCAATATTCATAAATCAACTATAATTTGGTTAGAAAAAGAAACCAATTTTGTACTGAATAGTAACTCGTGAATAGTAACTCATGAATAGTAACTCGTGAATAGTAACTCATGAATAGTAACTCGTGAATAGTAACTCATGAATAGTAACCCCGACATGAAAAAGGTAAAAATTCCACAATAATATACATATCAATATTTCGGTATAATGATATTGAAAGAATAATATTTCTTAAGTTTATAAATAATTTATTTTAATTGTTTACACTTTACTAATAATGCATTTAATCATTCTAAAATGTCAAACTCATAAGATTTCATCACCAAAAACCAAAACCCTCATCAAAAATCTGCATATACCTCATATAGGATTCTCAAGTCATAAAATCCTATTTTCCAATTTTCTTACTTCACAAAACATATTTAATTCATTTACTCATAACTAGACCATTTTCATAAAAAATACCAAATCAGTTCCAAAACTATTCTTTTCTGGGATTTAGCATAATATAGTCCCATAGTGAACATATATTTTTCTCAGAATTTTTAAAAGTTATTTACTATTTTTCATATGGCCAAAAAAGCCGAATATTTAGACATTTATCAAAAATTGTACTTTTGTTCAAAAATTCTGAAATTTACAGAGTATACTTCTATCATATACATGTACTCCCAATAAAAATTTCATCAATTTTGGAGTTAACCACAAGGA
This sequence comes from Panax notoginseng, assembly GCA_016801055.1. Lineage (NCBI taxonomy): Eukaryota > Viridiplantae > Streptophyta > Magnoliopsida > Apiales > Araliaceae > Panax > Panax notoginseng. Next base: position 44,829,379 of record CM029012.1, read on the forward strand.
ATTATAAGCGGTTACTTTTAAAATAGTCTTTTCTCATAAAATTCATAACTCTCAATCTATACATCCAAAAATCACCATTTTTGGACACAATCAAGAAAACTCATCAAAATATCATTTCAAATTTTTTCAGGATTTTTGAAGGTTAGAAAAATTACGAAACTGAAAAATATAACAACCCTTAAAATCCCTTACTATCCCTTACTATTCCTTACCTCAAAAGAGCAGCACTTCTGTCTGGATATCGGATATAACGCTGAAGGAAACTTGCACTGATGAATATCAACTCATCAAGTATCTAAATACTCACAAAATACACTCAATAATCTAGAGAGAAAAAGAGAGAAAGCTTATGTTTCTAGTGTGATTTTTAATTCTAACTTAGCCCTCCATTTATAGGAAAATGTTAGCACGCCGAAGCAGACTTAACTTGCAACCTGATGGCTTTACCTGCTACTATTCCCACCCACCACATTTGAATAAAAATCTCATCACATTTCTTCACCAACCAAGAGTGGGGCCCACCAATTCTAGAATTTTCTACCAAAATGATTAACTCTGAAAATTCAACAATTTTTGAACCAGTCATCTCGTAAAATTCATAACAAATCATACGTTCATTTTTAACGGTTCAAAATTTGTGGACATATACTCAACTTATATATGTATATCATATCCAAAAATTACCACGATCCAACGGTCGGATTAAAAATTATAAACCCCGCAAAATATCTCAAAAACCCTAATTTTTAATACCTCAATTCCGACAAAAATACTGATAAAAATTTCAACATTAACTCCTTCATTTTTAACCACAAAAATATATCCCTCATTTATATCCACATAAAATAAATATTTCCTTTGTAAGACCCCAACTTATTAATGAATAAAATCAAATTTTCTCTAAATATTATTGTGAATAATAAGGGGTTAATTTGATATAATACTTTGGTTATGGGTGAAATGTGCAAAATTTACAAAATAAGCAAGTGGTTATAAAATATTCATTTTGTTGGGGAATATTCGTTTGGTCGTGGAATATTCTTGCTGTCGGGAAATATTCGCACGACGGCGCAGCCTTGTGTGGGCCCCATAACGGAAATCGATTGGATGAAGAAAACGACAAGTATAAGTTATTTATAAATAACGGCGTAGTTGTTACCGTTAATACTGTTGGAATACTCGGTGGTTAAAATACAGTAGCACACAGTATTGCACCAATTATTGATTCTTACGAAGGAAGGCACTACTCAATAATTGTTATAGTAGTTATTGTTCAATATTTTATTTTATTGATTCAATAATTGTTGCGCTGATATTTTATATTATTATTGTTTCAATAATTACTGCTGCACAATATTTTCTATTATCAGATCAATAATTCATATTATTTGAATAATATTATTAGATAACATTATTGGCAATGTCTAGAAAGTTCTGTCTAAGGAGAGGTTTGGTCATCTAATTACGCGCCAGTAAGGAGAAATCCTTATTGGAAAGCCCCCTCTTTCCTAGGAACGGCCTGGTTGTCATAAATGTGATTCTGTAATATTATTTGTGAATAATTAATTATTGATTCATATGATAAGGAAATATTTATTTTATGTGGATATAAATGAGGGATATATTTTTGTGGTTAAAAATGAAGGAGTTAATGTTGAGGTTTTTATCAGTATTTTTGTCGGAATGGAAGTATTAAAAATTAGGATTTTTGATATATTTTGCGGGGGTTATAATTTTTAATCCGACCGTTGGATCGTGGTAATTTTTGGATATGTTATACATATATAAGTTGAGTATATGTCCACAAATTTTGAACCGTTAAAAATGAACGTATGATTTATTATGAATTTTACAAGATGACTGGTTTAGAAATTGTTAAATTTTCAGAGTTTATCATTTTGATGGAAAATTTTAGAATTGGTGGGCCCCACTTGTGGTTGGTGAAGAAATGTGCTGAATTATATTTCAAATGTGGTGGGTGGGAATAGTAACAGGTAAAGCCATCAGGTTGCAGGTCAAGCCTACTAAAATTTTCCTATAAATAGAGGGCTAAGTTAGAATTGAAAATCACACCAGAAACAAATTTTCTCTCTTTCTCTCTCTAGATTATTGAGTGTATTTTGTGAGTATTTAGATACTTTGAGAGTTTCTATTCATCAGAGCAAGTTTCTTTCAGCCTTATACTGGTATTCCGACCATAAGTACTGATATCTTGAGGTAAGGGATATTATTTTCTTCTTAAATGATATTATTTTTTTTAATATTATTATGCTGAAATATTGATATGAGTTTTTATCAAATTTGGAACTTTTTGTGTCGGGGTTACTATTCACGTATACGGCACTATTCACGTATACGGTACTATTCACGAATACGGCACTATTCACCGAAAAATAAAATTTTCTCTTTTTGTCCAAGATGTCTATTATGGTTACTATCTTTGATTGTATCCATGTTTTGATCTTTATTTTTGAATTCTGCTGCACAATTGATTATTATGAAGTATTATTGATCTTGGATAAACTGTTATACGAATCCTTAATATTTGTTCTTCTGTCTCACTGGATTCGTTCTCTTTAAGATATTTTTCATCATCCTAAGTCCTAAATGATGATATTACTGAATATCTTTGGCCTGTAGTGCAAAGATGTATGATTACTTGATGAATATCTTTGGCCTGTAGTGCAAAGATGAACAGTTGTTGAGATGAACATGACTGACAGGTGATACAACTGAAATTCTTTGGCCTGTAGTGCAAAGATGAATATTTGGATAAAGATGATTATTAATTGATGTTATAGGGATAAAATATTGATGATGGACTTTTAAATCTTAGAAGATAGTAGAATTCTTTCTCTACTTGACTCTTCTAATGGTTTGCTGTTTCCGCTTGTCGATCTAAAACTTGTTGTCGATTATATTCTATCAGATTTTTCCCTATTGAATACTAACGATAATTTGTTGTATATTATCTTAGTCATAATATTCTTTACTGGGCTGGTTGAGCTCACCCTTTTCCTTTTTGTTCCATTTTTCTTCTCACGAGGTGAGAACATAGCAGGATCTAGTCGGGGTATGGAGTGATGGTTCTAGAAAGATGTTTTAACAGTTATCACTATTTCTGTAAAATAGTGTTTGAATAATTGTAATGAGGACTTATTTGAGTGTGGATATTGTCTAGAAGACAATATTTGTATTTAAACTCACAGTATGTGTTGTCGTATTTTGCACGACAATTGTATTATTAAAGTTGTAGTTTGCTTTCTGTACCATGTATTTGGCGACTTAGAATGGGTGTTGTACACCTATTTTGGGGGCGTCACAGTTGGTATCAGAGCTTAGGAATATGATCCCTGGCTGAGATGTGAGACAAGAACTAGGAGGGGAGAGACGGAGAATTCCTTCGCTAGTATGACCTGACTAAGTTTATTTGGTATTTATTTGGTCGGTCAGAGTATAGGGATAATATATGACATGACTATTAACCCTTGTTTTGTGACAGTATTTGAGAATGGCAGTAGAGAACGTTAACAATGAAGTAAATGAGACTGTGGAGACACCTTTAATCACCACCCAGGGGAACATGCAATAGGAAGGCAATATTCCTCCTGTAAACAACGTTACCGAGCAAACGATGAATGATAGAATGTTTAGGAGCTTTTTGCAGTTCATGCAAAATCAAACGAGGGAGACTCGTGTGCAGAATACGGGTGGAAATGATAACAACGCGCGGTTTGTCACAGCTAAGCAGCTCAAAGAATTGGGACCACCAGAATTTAAGGGAAAGTCGGATCCGATCATGGCTGAAACGTGGGTCAAGCAAATTACCAAGATATTCGATGTCTTGTTATGCACGGAGGAACAGAAGGTTCCATTCGCCACCTTTATGTTCCGCGGTGAGGCAGACTACTGGTGGGAGTCTGTGAAGCGTACCCAGCCTGGCGCACTCAACATGTCCTGGGAAACATTTCAAAAACTGTTCAATGACAAGTACTTTCCTGAAAGTATTCGTCATATGAAGGAGGTGGAGTTTATCAGACTGGAACAAAACAACATGACGGTGTCCCAGTACGAGGCGAAGTTTGCAGAGTTATCCAGGTTTGCACCTCATTTGGTTGAGAATGAGGAACGAATGACAAGGATATTTTTGAGAGGTCTAAAACCTGAGATTCGACAATATCTTATCTCTCATAAATTTTCTTTATATTCAGATGTTGTAAACATGGCTCAATTATTAGAGCGAGATAATGAGTATGTGCAACCGAGGGACCACAACCAGGGTCATACCGGTGGCGGCAGTCATCGAAGCAATAAAAACCAGCAGGGAGGAAAATATTCGGACAAAAGCGGTAACCATTCTGGTGGTAATCGTGGTCGTGATAATAGAAGGAGCGAGTCGGGAGGAGATTTCAAGAAGAGAAGGTACAACAATGATAACGTGAAGACGTCAGCACAAACATCAACTGTTTCTAGGGGAGGAGAACGACCACCGGTCGTATGTTACAAATGTGGGAAAGAGGGACATATCAGCCCAAACTGCCCACAACAATCCAAGGTATGTTATAACTGTGGAAAGGAGGGTCATATAGCTCGAGATTTCACTGTAGTGAAACCAAGTCCAACGGGGGTGGTGACTCAAAAAGTTATCCCAGAAAAGTCAAAGTCAACGGTTCCTAGAAGAACGTTTTTCTTGACTGGTCAGAATGCGAGGAACCCGAACGAAGTTAGCATGGGTTAGTTAATTATAAATTTTTGCGAAGTCTATACCTTATTAGATACCGGTTCTACCCATTCATTTATCTCTCCTGCTTATACTCAACGTTTAAAATTGACTCCGGAGAAAATTAGACTTTGACTTATCTGTTGAAACTCCGTTAGGAGAAACTTTCGTTACATCCACTGTTTATAAATCTTGCATGATCCAAGTTGGCACTATCACATTACCTGTTGATCTTATCTCTTTGAAGATACTTGCTTTTGATGTGATTTTAGGAATTGATTGGTTAACTACTCATCATGCCAAAATTTATTGCTTTCGTAAGGTTGTTAGTTTTCATATTCCTAAGCAACCTGTTATTCAAATTCAAGCAACCAAACCATTGAAGTCAAACTCTTTCATATCAAGCCGTAAAGTCATTCGTTTATTGAAAAACGGATGTCAAGCTTTCTTAGCTATGTCATGGACTTGAACAAAAATACGTCAGATTTGAGTGATATTTCTGTTGTTTGTTTCCTGACGTATTTCCTGAAGAATTTCTTGGCCTATGCGTGATATTGAATTTTGTGTCATCTTTGAATCTGATACAAAACTCACTTCTAAAATCTCATATCGAATGGCTCCTATTGAACTTTAGGAGTTAAAAACCTAACTGTAGAAGTTTGTACCCGAGCCTTTATCTGGTGACTTTCTTTGTGGAATGCACTAAATCCAGACTCTCCATAGGGGACGCCATATTCGTGCGGTAGTAAACTGATAGGTGTCATTGTGACGTGCTATCCAAGATTGGGATATGAGTCACAGTTGAGAGCAACCTAAGTCAGTAATCGAAATACATAGCTTTCTAGGCTTAGCTGATTATTATCAGAGATTTGTAAAATGATTTTCTCGAATCGCTACTCCATTAACTCAGCTGACTCGAAAAGATACAAAATTCGTATGGAGTGAGGAATGCGAGAAGAGTTTCCAAGAACTCAAGAGGAGACTCATTTCGACACCTGTTCTGACAATACCATCTGGTTCGGATGGATTTGTTATCTACAGCGATGCTTCAGGCAAAGGGTTAGGATGTGTTCTCATGCAACATGGGAAAGTCATAGCCTATGCCTCACGACAACTCAAAGAATATGAGAGGAATTATCCTACTCATGATTTGGAGTTGGCAGCAGTCGTTTTTGCGTTGAAGATCTGGAGACACTACCTGTATGGGGAGAAAGTGGAGATCTATACGGATCATAAAAGCCTCAAATATTTCTTCACCCAAAAGGAACTCAACATGTGGCAACGACGTTGGCTTGAGCTGTTGAAAGATTACGATCATACCATCCAATATCATCCTGGAAAAGCGAACGTAGTAGCTGACGCATTAAGTAGAAGATCATACGCGGGTACGAGTGCAATGTTATTAACTCAAAGGCCCATTTTGTATGACTTTTAAAGGATGGAGATGGAGATAGAGATGAAGGCTCCAAGTACCCACATGATGATATCAAATATACGAGTAGAATGACTTTAATCGATAAAGTTAAAGCTGCTCAAGCTACGGACATAGAGCTGATGCGTATGAAGAAGAAAGTGCAAGAAGGTGCTATTCCAGAAGCAAGAATCGATGAAGAAGGAATACTTCGAGTCAACTCCAGACTTTGTGTCCCTAACGATTTTGACTTGAAGCATAGAATAATGATGGAGGCACACAACACACCGTTTGCAATCCTTCCTGGGAGTACCAAAATGTATCACGATCTTCGACATACATTTTGGTGGAGCAATATGAAAAGAGAGATCGCAGAGTTTATCTCGAGATGTTTAACTTGTCAACATGTAAAAGCGGAGCATCAAGTACCAAAGGGTCCATTGCAACCACTTGAGATTTCAAAATGGAAGTGGGAACACATTACTATGGATTTTGTTACGGGTCTTCCCAAGGTTTCTCAAGGTATAGATGCGATTTGGGTTATTATTGATAGATTAACCAAGTCCGCTCATTTCTTACCGATACGTGAGACTTATTTCCTTGAACGTCTTGCTAGTATGTACATGAACGAGATTGTGAGATTGCATGGCATGCCAGTATCCATAGTTTCGGATCGTGACCCAAGATTCACTTCACGATTTTGGGTTAGCTTGCAGAAAGCTATGGGCACGAATTTACGATTCAGTTCGGCATACCATCCTCAAACGGACGGACAATCAGAGAGGACTATTCAAACTCTTGAAGATCTATTAAGACTTTATGTCCTAGATCTCAAAGGGAGTTGGGATAAGTACCTACCATTGGTGGAATTCTCCTACAACAACAGTTATCAGGCGAGCATAGGTGTGGCTCCATTCGAGGCGTTGTACGGAAGAAAATGTCGTTCTCCAGTATGCTGGGACGAGGTGGGTGAAGCAACATTGTTGGGACCAGAGTTGGTACGCATGACTACAGAGAAGATCCAAACGATTCGACAACGTATACAAACGGCACAGGATCGACAAAAAAGTTATGCGGATCTTCATCGGAAGGACGTGGAATTTAATATTGGGGATCATGTATTGTTACGTGTTGCACCATGGAAGGGAGTTACAAGATTTGGGAAGAGAGGAATGCTCAATCCAAGATTTGTTGGTCTATTTGAGATTCTTGAGCGAATAGAAAATGTGGCATATAGACTCGCATTACCTCCAAGCATGTCTCGTGTTCATAATGTTTTTCACATATCTATGCTTCGTAAATATGTTAAAGACCCGAACCACATTATTGAGTTAGAACCAGACGAGATAGCTGAAGATTTAACGTACGAGGAGGTACCTGTTAAGATCTTGGATAGGAAAGAGCATGTCCTGTGCACGAAGGTTATACCACAAGTTAAGGTTTTGTGGAGAAACCATGCTATTAAAGAAATGACCTGGGAGTTGGAATCAGAAATGAAAGCGAGGTATCCTCACCTTTTCGAAATATCAGGTACGTACGTCAATTTCGAGGACGAAATTTCATAAGGAGGGGAGGTTGTAAGACCCAAACTTATTAATGAATAAAATCAAATTTTCTCTAAATATTATTGTGAATAATAAGGGGTTAATTTGATATAATACTTTGGTTATGGGTGAAATGTGCAAAATTTATAAAATAAGCAAGTGGTTATAAAATATTCATTTTGTCGGCGAATATTCGTTTGGTCGTGGAATATTCTTGCTGTCGGGGAATATTCGTACGACGACGCAGCCTTGTGTGGGCCCCATAACGGAAAGCAATTGGATGAAGAAAACGACAAGTATAAGTTATTTATAAATAACGGCGTAGTTGTTACCGTTAATATTGTTGGAATACTCGGTGGTTAAAATACAGTAGCACACGGTATTGCACCAATTATTGATTCTTACGGAGGAAGGCACTACTCAATAATTGTTATAGTAGTTATTGTTTAATATTTTATTTTATTGATTCAATAATTGTTGCGTTGATATTTTATATTATTATTGTTTCAATAATTGCTGCTGCACAGTATTTTCTATTATCAGATCAATAATTCATATTATTTGAATAATATTATTAGATAACATTATTGGCAATGTCTAGAAAGTTCTGTCTAAGGAGAGGTTTGGTCATCTAATTGCGCGCCAGTAAGGAGAAATCCTTATTGGAAAGCCCCCTCTTTCCTAGGAACGGCCTGGTTGTCATAAATGTGATTCTGTAATATTATTTGTGAATAATTAATAATTGATTCATATGATAAGGAAATATTTATTTTATGTGGATATAAATGAGGGATATATTTTTGTGGTTAAAAATGAAGGAGTTAATGTTGAGGTTTTTATCAGTATTTTTGTCGGAATGGAGGTATTAAAAATCAGGGTTTTTGAGAAATTTTGCGGGGGTTATAATTTTTAATCCGACCGTTGGATCGTGGTAATTTTTGGATATGTTATACATATATAAGTTGAGTATATGTCCACAAATTTTGAACCGTTAAAAATGAACGTATGATTTATTATGAATTTTATAAGATGACTGGTTCAGAAATTGTTGAATTTTCGGAGTTTATCATTTTGATGGAAAATTCTAGAATTGGTGGGCCCCACTTGTGGTTGGTGAAGAAATATGCTGAATTATATTTCAAATGTGGTGGGTGGGAATAGTAGCAGGTAAAGCCATCAGGTTGCAGGTCAAGCCTACTAAAATTTTCCTATAAATAGAGGGCTAAGTTAGAATTGAAAATCACACCAAAAACAAGTTTTCTCTCTTTCTCTCTCTAGATTATTGAGTGTATTTTGTGAGTATTTAGATACTTTGAGAGTTTCTATTCATCAGAGCAAGTTTCTTTCAGCCTTATACCGGTATTCCGACCAGATGTACTGATATCTTGAGGTAATGGATATTATTTTCTTCTTAAATGATATTATTTTCTTCAATATCATTATGCTGAAATATTGATATGAGTTTTTATCAAATTTAGAACTTTTTGTGTCGGGATTACTATTCATGTATACGACACTATTCACGTATACAGTATTATTCACGAATACGGCACTATTCACCGAAAAATAAAATTTTCTCTTTTTGTCCAAGATGTCTATTATGGTTACTATCTTTGATTGTATCCATGTTTTGATCTTTATTTTTGAATTCTGCTTCACAATTGATTATTATGAAGTATTATTGATCTTGGATAAACTGTTATACGGATCCTTAATATTTGTCCTTCTGTCTCACTGGATTCGTTCTCTTTAAGATATTTTTCATCATCCTCTGTCCTAAATGATGATATTACTGAATATCTTTGGCCTGTAGTGCAAAGATGTATGATTACTTGATAAATATCTTTGGCCTGTAGTGCAAAGATGAACAGGTGTTGAGATGAACATGACTGACAGGTGATATAAATGAATATCTTTGGCCTGTAGTGCAAAGATGAATATTTGGATAAAGATGATTATTAATTGATGTTACAAGGATAAAATATTGATGATGGACTTTTAAATCTTAGAAGATAGTAGAATTCTTTCTCTACTTGACTCTTCTAATGGTTTGCTGTTTCCGCTGCAGTTGTTGATCTAAAACTTGTTGTCGATTATATTCTATCAGATTTTTCCCTGTTGAAGACTAACGATAATTTGTTGTATATTATCTTAGTCATAATATTCTTTACTGGGCTGGTTGAGCTCACCCTTTTCTTTTTTGTTCCATTTTTCTTCTCAGGAGGTGAGAACATAGCAGGATCTAGTCGGGGTATGGAGTGATGGTTCTAGAAAGATGTTTTAACAGTCCTCACTATTTCTGTAAAATAGTGTTTGAATAATTGTAATGAGGACTTATTTGAGTGTGGATATTGTCTAGAAGACAATATTTGTATTTAAACTCACAGTATGTGTTGTCGTATTTTGCACGACAATTGTATTATTAAAGTTGTAATTTGCTTTCTGTACCATGTATTTGGCGACTCAGAATGGGTGTTGTATACCTATTTTGGGGGCGTCACATCCTTATCATATGAATCAATAATTAATTGTTCACAAATAATATTACAGAGTCATAATTATGACAACCAGGCCGTTCCCAGGAAAGAGGGGGCTTTTCAATAAGGATTTCTCCTTACTAGCGCGCAATTAGATGACCAAACCTCTCCTTAGACAGAACTTTCTAGACATTTCCACTAATGCTATCTAATAATATTATTTAAATAATATGAATTATTGATCTGATAATAGAAAATACTGTGCAGCAATAATTATTGAAACAACAATAATATAAAATATCAACGCAGCAATTATTGAATCAATAAAATAAAATATTGAACAGTAACTACTGTAACAATTATTGAGTAGTGCTTTCTTACGTAAGAATCAATAATTTCAAAAATACTGTGCAATACCGTGTGCTACTGTGCAATAACGCGTATTACTGTATTTTAACCACCGGGTATTCCAACAGTGTTAACGGTAACAACTAAAAATAAAATTTGTCGTTTTCTTCATCCGACAGTTATTCTGTTATGGGGCCCACAAATGGCTGCGCCGTCGTACAAATATTCCCCGATAGAAAGAATATTCCACGACCAAACGAATATTCCCCGACAACAATGAATATTTTATAACCACTTGCGTATTTTTGAAAAAAATTCATATATCACCCTTAACTTTAACTTTTATCAACTTAACCATTTACTGAATAGTAACTATAAGAAAAATTGAATACTTTTATTTCATAAAATTTGGGGTCTTACATAAGCAGTGTTATGTGTTATAGTATATTATTCTAATCGAACGAACAATCTTATTAATGATAGGTCGTGAGATAAGCGATAAATCTAAATTACAATTCGTAAGCAGCGCATCAGGCAAGTATCTTACCTTTGCATTTCCTTTATGCAATGGACATGAGTAAGAAGTTTCAGAATTATATTATTATTATGCTATATTATTAACCCTATTGTGATATATTCTATATCTAATCATTATTTATCAACATGTTAGTATATGGTAATTCAGATATATATTCTGTTCGTTAATTTCTAAACATGGTTATACAAGTGTCCCCACTTGGATAATCATTGTATTTAATCACATGTTGATATATATATATATATATATATATATATATATATATATATATATATATATATAAGCCGTCTAAGCTATTTGACCCAGCCAGACACAAATTCAGAAATATCGTTGAATAAGTTAAAATCTTTTTGTATCCAATAAAATTGTTTTGGTTCGGATTCCAGTCTAAGTATGAACATCCCAATTACGGGAAAACTTTTATGCACCCAAGGCGGACAGAGTGAACAATAACATCGTTCTTGTAATGTAGTATTGATCAATACAGGGTACATTGGGCAGATCACCCTCGTGCCTGTAAGTTATGACGATTTGCGGATGAAGTTCTGCTAAACCTTACCGAAAACTAAAAACAATATTCATAGTATGTTGACTACCCTATATATATAGTCTATACGTAGTTTCAAAAAAAAAATTAAAATTTGAGATAGAATTGTTATGTTATTATTATCGGTTCAGTTTACTTCATAACTATAAATTCGTTGTAGAAGTGATGTACAAAGGAAACATTTATTTCTTTCAGCTAATTATATTTATAATTGTTATCACTTGCTGGGCACTCAAATGCTCACCCATGCTTTAAATTAAATGTTTTCAGCTAGGCATGAACAACTCAAAGGTTCAGACAAGAACAAGTGAAAAGGAAAGCAAACAGAACATGTTTAAATGGTGTCTTTTGTAATAGTTAGAATGTATTTAAGATAATGATATGTATTATATTTCATGTAAATAATATAGTAAAGTTACGTACTTGGGATTAGACTCTGATAAATGTAAGATAAGTTGATATTAATATTGTTGTTATTATTATTAGTATTATTCTGCTCATAGAAATGGTATCGTGAAGAACCGAGTTTGGGTTTTAAGTACCCGAGTTTGGGGTATTTTCAAGTTGGTATCAGAGCTTAGGGTTAAAAACCTTAGGTGGGCTAGACCTTAGGCTATAACTTTAGAACAGAGGGAAACGTTGAAAATATAAATAACTCATATGGAGTTTAAAAAGGAGATGAATTGAATAAATTCATCGTAAGACAAAATAAAAGATAACTTATATAAAATTATTATGTGTTGTGTGTATATTCTATATGCTAGTCTAGATAAATTATGTGTATAAATGTCAGATAGAAAGGATTAGGATACCCTCAGATCATCAAGAAGAAGTCAATCTCCATACCTGAGCTAATATCAAAGCCAATAGCTGAAATAGAGGCTCACATTAAAAGCTACCTCAATGAGGTGGTTGATTTGAAAAGTGTAGTACCAGACCCAGAGGTGATAGTATGTCTGATAGGTAAAGTATAGTTAAATAATATGTGGTCAATGTCGAGTTCTTAAACTCGTATGTTTGTGGTGAGTTCTTAAACTCATAATGTATGGTAAGTTGGATGAACTAGGTGTAGTTAGGTGTGAATGGATTATTGAGGATAATGGGAATAGACAGATTTCTAAGCAATTGATTATTAGTGAAGGCGTAAGAAATAAGTAGTAGTAGTATTACTATGAATGATTCTATGTTGTGTATATGATAGGTATGTTTGTATAAGGTAATTTTTTTTTTCAAATTTTGTATAAGTTGTGGCAGCGATTCTCGACTTTTAAGTCACAAAGGGATAGCGGATGATTAAAGCAATATGTGCTATGGTATGTCAAGTGATATGAGTATGAATTTATATGGATTAATAAAATAAGTTAGTATAAATATAGTAGTTAATTATATGAGTACTGGTTAATGCAGAAAACTAAATTTTCAAAATCTAATATTTTGAGTACATGAATATACGAATAGAAAGTTTTGTGTTATATGATTATACGTATATGATAAGGCTTAGAATAAAGAATAAATTATGATAATGCCGCCAAGGAAACGAAAACGAAATACACGGACAGAAGAACCTGTCAACAAAGCTAGAAGACAACCAGGACCGATACAGAATTTTTGCGAATATGGGCGATCAAGCTATGCAGAACAAAATACCAGTCGCCAGAAGATCAACCAGATAATCGATCGACGAACGTCAAAGACTCCAAGGCAATCAGATCGCCAAGATTTAGAAGATCAACTGACCCGGTGGAAGCATTTGTGATAGCTACGATAACGAAGGGGCAAAAGATAGTTTTGTCACCTAAACAATAAAAAGGAAAGGAGATAAAGGGGAAGTTTGTGTGTTTTAAGTATGAATCAATGGAGTATAAGGTGGAAGATTGTTCAAGAAGGAGAAAGGAGGCCAGGAATGCGCAAACAAGGAAAGGAAGCAGGACATTGGCGATAGCAGGACCGACTTCAACAAATGAACCAACAAAACCAACCGAAGGAGTTTTCATCATGACCGTTCAAGAAACAGTAGCAGCCGGGGATGCAACTCCAGGTATTACTCGAACAAATTTTATTTTCTTATATATTATTTTCTTATATATAGTAAATTAGTTTATAAAGAAATTTTGAGGAGGAATTTGAGTTCTTTTAGAAACTAATTTTTCCGTTTAATCAGTAAGACAAGTTTTATGTGAACAGTTAAAGATCAGTTCGATCAAAGTTGATCGAGATCTACTTGCGATGATTGTGTATGCTATATAATCGTGTATGTATATGTTTTTAAACGGTGATTCCGGGGACGGAATCTTTATAAGGGAGGGTGAATGTAATAACCCGATATTTTCTACATAAATAAATAAGAAATTTTGCGTATAATTTTATTTTTTATATTAAGGATGAGGATTTGTACAAGATAATGAGTATATGTATTTATGTGGTAAATAAAAATATATTTATTGCATAAATGTTTACAAGCAAATTTATTTTAGAATTATTGCTTATTATAGAGTATATTCTAATAATAATTAAATTATGGTGGAAATGTTTTATTAATTATTTTCCATAAAAATATAATCATATATTATTTAAATAATATATGAAGTGATTTTTAGAATAATTATAATACTTATTTTATTATATGAATTATTAAGTTAATTATTTTACCATAATTATTAAGGTTAAATAGGAAGAATAAATCAGATATAGAATCCAAACCCTAACTTTGGATCATTGTCAAGGTATGAAAATAATAATATAATATTAATTATATTTTAATTTTTCAATGCTATGAATATGTACTGTATTTTCGTATTGATAATGGTAGGTCAATTACGGTGTATTATAATCAAACCCTAGTAATAATGTTAAACCCTAATTTGAGATCCAAATTAGAGTGCAAGATTGTTTTATAAGTGTGTTATATAATTTATATCGTGTATTAAATGTATTAATTAGGTGAACCCTAATTAAAATTCTAGAAACCCTAATTATAATTTAGTAACCCTAATTATCAAAAATCGTAAACCTTAATTGTTAAATTAGCAAGGTTAATTATAATTAGTATTACTAAACCCTAATGTTCATGTATAGTGTGATTAGATAATTAATCATAATTAAGAAACCCTAATTTCAAAATTTTAGAAACTAAAATTTATTTAATTTTTATTTGATTTTATTTATTTTTTGTGCAAACCCTAATTGCTAAATCCTATAATTTGTGCTAAACCTTAGGGTTTAGGTTTGCCAAGTTCCATTTTACCCTTAAAAATCCAAACCAAATGACCATTATACCCCTAGTTGCATTATTTTGGCTAACATGTAGGTTTTGACAATAGGATGGGTTGGTGACCAACTTGTTTGACAAATGTGACTTAGAAACACTGAACTCAGCCACTCAATAAGCCATTACATTGCATCTAACATTATATAATAGATTGGAGAGAAAGAAAAAAATCATTTTGTTCACTTATTTTGTCCAACACCCAAACCTTCTCTCTCAAGCTCCAAACCTCCGAAAATATAAGCTATATTAGTCCCAAATCAAAGCCTCACGATCAACCATAACATAACACAAGCCAGAAATCAAAAGATTGATCATCAAGGTATAAAAACCCTAGCTATAATTTGTTCAAAAAATCGGATGTTTGCTGTTGTTTTTTTTGTGTTAAATATGTTATATGAGGTGTCTAATGATGATCTGGGTTGCTAGATGTTAGATCCATAACATCTAGAGGCTCGGATTTGAAGATTTGCAAAATATGAAAAAAATTTATTTTGTGGTCTGACATCAAATGTCAGAGGCTTTAAATCTCAGCCTGTTTATGCTTTTTGTGTTTTGATGGTTTATACTGGTAGCCTGTAATGTGGTCTTTAATTTACAAAAAGAATAGAAGTCATTTGATGTCTAGATTTGTTGTTATTAACGGTCAAAGGCCGTTGACCGGCATTGACCGGGCATTTTTTAGGCAGCCCAGAAAGCCAAGAACCGCCTCTGACAAGTTTTTCAAGCGTTCAGATCTATCATGTTATTGTTGATCTGTGTTTATGGATGTATCTAAGTTATACTATGTTGCTTGTACTATATTCTCATGCCTTAAGATCACATATATAGTAAATAGGTTGGAATTTATGGCCGGTCAAACTAGTGAAGCCGATCATGTTTTCTGTTTTCTAGGTAACCCAAAAAACGTAAGAACATGAAGATTGACATAGTTTGACCAGATTTGATCTCGCGGTTTTGACGTTGTTGTTATGATTTTATGTAATAGATCTACTCTCTTGAATGCTAGCTACAATCTAGGACTCTTAAAGCACTAAAATATTGCACGGATTTCAAGTTGTGGAAGCCTAAAAGTGTATGCTCGAACTGTTCTTCATTTCTGGGTAACCCAGAAATGAAGAACAGCCTTTGACAACACTTTTGGAAGCTCAGATCTCCTCGGTTATAGGTGTTATGATTATTTTTGTTGTTGTGTCATGTATACGTGCACTAGTACTACAAGATCTAGTTCATAGTTAGTCCAGAAACACTTTGTGTGATGAAAGATTCGTGGTCAAACATACCAACTCGGTTACTGACTTGATTTCTGGGTTTTGCTTGAAGAACACCAAGAACACCTATAGCGACGGTTCTGTCGCTATAGGTGGTCTTTAGCGACAGATATTATTTATTTTTCTGAAAATTAATTAATAAATAGAAAAAAAAATAGTTTTTAATTATTAAAAATATAAATTAAATTATTAAAAATTATTTTAAATTCCGAAAATTAGTTTTTAATTATTTTTAATATATTTAATAAATATTTAATATTTTTGGAATATTAAAAGTATTTAATTTATTTAATTATTTTATAAAATAAATTATTTAAAAATGATTTTAATATTTGAAAAATCATTTAAAATTATATTATGATATAAGAAAATATTTTAAGTTATTTTTAATGACTTTTAATATTTTGTGATAAATTTCATTAATAAATTGATATTAATGGTAATTAATTTATTTACTAAATGAATTAAATAAATTAATTAAAAATGATTTTATTATATTAAAAATCATTTTAAATAATAATAAGGTATTTAAAAATATTTTAAGTTATAAAATATAACTTTTAATATTTAAAGATAAATTTTATTAATTAATTATTATTAATGATATTAAAGTTATTTACTAATTATATTAAATAATTTAGTTTAAAAATGATTTTTATATTATAATAATCATTTTAAATGAAAATAAAGTGTTTAAAAATATTTTAAGTTATAAAATATAACTTTTAATATTTAAAAGATAATTTTATTAATAATTTAATAGTAATGATTATTAACTTATTATTAAAAATAGTAAATTTATTTAATAATTATATTAAATAAATAGTTTATAAATGGTTTTATTAATTTAAAAATCATTTACAAGGGATATAAATGAATTAAAAATATTTTAAGTTATACTTAATGACTTTTAATATTTTGATAAATGAAACATTAATACTTTAATATTAATGGTAATTATTTAAGAATAATTTTAAATATTTTAAAAATTATTTATGGGTAATAATAATACTTTAAAAGTGTTTTAAGTTATTATAAATAACTTTAACATTTTAGAAATGATTTCATTAATAGTTTAATATTAATTAAATATTAATGATAATATAATTGATTAGTATTTAAATCATTTTAATGTGATTCCGATGTTTGAAATTTCGTGATAAATTATAATAAATATTTTAAAATTATATTAAGTCATTTAAAAATAGTATGACTGATATTAAGTTACAGAATAGAGTCTTAGACTCGATAATTACCCGATAAAGTTGTCGGTACACCGACATGTTTCAGAAATTGATCTGGACTTAGATAAGTTGATTTGTTATGTGTTTATTTGTGATTCAATGGTTGTGGAACATATGTGACAATGTGATTAGGTTGTGTGCTGACTGCAATAAGCAGTGTTATGTGTTATAGTATGTTATTCTAATCGAACGAACAATCTTATTAATGATAGGTCTTGAGATAAGTGATAAATCTAAATTATAATTTGTAAGCAGCGCATCAGGCAAGTATCTTACCTTTGCATTTCTTTTATGCAATGGACATGAGTAAGAAGTTTCGGAATTATATTATTATTATGCTATATTATTAACCCTATTGTGATATATTCTATATCCGATCATTGTTTATCAACATGTTAGTATATGATAATTCAGATATATATTCTGTTCGTTAATTTCTAAACATGGTTATACAAGTGTCCCCACTTGGATAATCATTGTATTTAATCACATGTTGATATATATATATATATATATATATATATATATATATATATATATATATATATATATATATATATAAGCCGTCTAAGCTATTTGACCCAGCTAGACACAAATTCAGAAATATCGTTGAATAAGTTAAAATCTTTTTGTATCCAATCAAATTGTTTTGGTTCAAATTCCAGTGTAAGTATGAACATCCCGATTACGGGAAAACTTTTATGCGCCTAAGGCGGACAGAGTGAACGATAACATCGTTCTTGTAATGTAGTATTGATCAATATAGGGCACATTGGGCAGATCACCCTCGTGCCTGTAAGTTATGACGGTTTGCGGATGAAGTTCTGCTAAACCTTACCGAAAACCAAAAACAATGTTCATAGTATGTCGATTACCCTATATATATAGTCTATACGTAGTTTCAAAAAAAAATTAAAAATTTGAGATAGAATTGTTATGTTATTATTATCGGTTCAGTTTACTTCATAACTATAAATTCGTTGTAGAAGTGATGTACAAAGGAAACATTTATTTCTTCCAGCTAATTATATTTATAATTGTTATTACTTGCTGGGCACTCAAATGCTCACCCATGCTTTAAATTAAATGTTTTCAGCTAGGCATGAACAACTCAAAGGTTCAGACAAGAACAAGTGAAAAGGAAAGCAAACAGAACATGTTTAAATGGTGTCTTTTGTAATAATTAGAATGTATTTAAGATAATGGTATGTATTATATATCATGTAAAGAATATAGTAAAGGTTACGTACTTGGGATTAGACTCTGATAAATGTAAGATAAGTTGATATTTATATTATTGTTATTATTATTAGTATTATTCCGCTCATAGAAATGGTATCGTGAAGAACCGAGTTCGGGTTTCAAGTACCTGAGTTTGGGGTCTTTACACTCATCCGTACCAAATACTTGGCATAGGATAGCATTAACAGTTCTATCATGAAAGATTTGTAAACAAATCAATCCATTCTTCAATACTAGTCTAGCCGAGTTAAAATAGGCATCGACTCTTTCTTTAGAACCATTCATGCATTTCAAAACATGCATCGTAGAAAACTTGGCTAACACGGAGGTTAGACAAGCGTCAAGAAAGACTTTCCTTCAAGCATCTTCGAATATATAATTCAATCAATTCTCAGTCCTTACAGGATCTACATGATATATTCATATAGCACACTGTAATTAGTTATCAAACAAACTAACTTTATAGCTTTAACCAACTTCTTTCTCTTCTATGTCTTAATTGAATTTATTTTGTTTAATAAAGTCAATCCGTCTTATTATACTTCGTTACGGCTTATTAACGTTCTTACGTTATTAACCGACATTCGATCATCATTGGTGAACTACCAACGTTGAACATCATTCACGGTGCTCTTATTATGTTCCCGCGTTCTTTGTTTAATTCTTATTAAACCATATCAATCTTTTAACGTTATCACTTCATAAGTGATTTAAAGTTATCCTTATTACGTACATTAAGTACCTTTATTGTTTTACCTTAGGTATACATTTAAATGGAACATAAACCTAACTTGGTCAACATTTTTCTACTGCCAGCGCCGCGGCGCCAGACTCTATTACACTGTTGGCGCTGCGGTGCCAACTAACAGTAGCCATAGCCCGGAGCCGGCGCTACGGCATGACCATTACTACTAGGTTTGGCGCTGCGGCGCCGCCCCTGTGCACCAGTTGGTCAAAATAGTTTACTTTCTTAACGAAACTCCCGGCTTCATAACTTCTTCGTTTTACATCCGAATTGACCCATTCGAAAGCCTACAACTCACAAATTACACCCTCTATGTGTTCATATAAGAATTTCATATATTTGAATCCTTTAATACGAAATTCACCTTTTGGTTTATTTTGAGCATTCGTTTATCGTTTTCGACAGTTCAATACTCGTTTTCTTTGTTATAAGTCGAAATTCGATGATTATTGTGTCCACGACTCTTAAATACCTTATCTCACGTGGTGATATTGGAAACCAACGTTTTCAAGTCACACGGCAACTTTTGACCCTTAATGCGAGATTTTTACGTTTTCGACGTTTAACATCTATTTTCGCAAAATTCGCCATAACTTCGTTACTCGTGTTCTATAAGCCAAATCAAATGAAACACTCCATTGATTCATCATATACATCCTAACCAAATAATATGCACATACCCTAGCTATGACGGTTTTCAAATCGTTCATCACAACTAAGTTCACGTTCCTAACTTTCTTAGGTTTTTAACTTATGTAAACACTTATGAGTTCTATTTGGTCATGACTTATCAATGATTTGATTATTAATAAACATCCTTATATCTTCTCAATAAACATGCTCCACCAATCCACGATTCTTCTACAAGAAAGAAATCGAAAAAGATGAAGACTACGGTTTATGATAATTTACCTTTGCCGTTCTTCGCGTTCTTAGAAAACGTCTTATGGTTTACATGAAAGTAACTTGATTATGTGTTTCTAGCTTTTCTCTCTCACAATATGTATTGGAAAATGTTTGTAAAAACACTAAAAGTCCAACCTTAAGCTTTGTATTTATAGGATTTTAATATGGGGGCAAAATAGTCCAATTTCCACCTCCTTACTATTCACTACTTTATCACCAAGTAAAGTACTTGGTGATCAAGTATGACACTTTACTTGGCCATCAAGTGGCCGGCCCACCCTTTCATGGATCATCCCATGGGTTACCCTATGGGTTTTACCCATCCCGTGACCAGTCGGTTCGACCCGCGGTTCGGTTTCTTGTATTGGGCTTGACTTACATTAATATTGGGCTTTGACTTGGGCTTACTTATATAATTCATTGGGCTTGTTATTAGTCCAATTCCAATTGGATTACACAAAATCCTTAACTCATAATCCATTAAAACTTCTCGTATTCTACGCGTATTACTTCTGTATTCTCTTCGTCTAGTACTCATACGATATTTGTATTATACGTCATACTATTCTTCATATCATACTCGTATTTGAACTAGTATAATATCTGTATTATATACGTATAATAACCGAAATGAGTATAAACATTACATTTCCCTTTCGAAAATCTCTTTCGCAAACCCTTAGGTTTTAAGTCCGCAGGCAAAAACTTCGTTTTTGCCATAACTAAAATATTAGTACCTATTCCATCTATTCTATTATTACGCGTTTCTCAGAATTCCAATTCTAAGCTCCGAACGAAATCGGATGAATAGTGTTTTCACAGAAAAATTCTCAGAAAATCTTCTTTCTTATCTTGATAATTCCAAACAACTAATCCTAGCACATAGCAAGAATACTAACCACATCCACATATTTTAGGTCATAGAACGACCTTCAGATATCTTATTCACATAATAAATCAATTAAATTCATTTAATTCTCATAATCAAATAAAAATTTAATTCATTAGAAATCCGAAATTCTCGGGCGTTACAGGAATGGGTCATTGGTTTAAAAATTGTCCTAAGAAGAAGAAAGGTGAAGAAAGTGGACAAAAGAAAGATTAAGTATGAGAGGTAGTACCTTTTTGAAGTAAGATAATATGTTAGAAATGAAGTATCATAGATGATGGATAAGTATATGTGTGTGTGTGTGTGTGTGTGTGTGTATATATATATATATATATATATATATATATATATATATATATATATATATACATATACATATATATGAATGTTCGTTTTTGTATGAATATCAAGATAACTTTTGTAAGTCTCAACTTTTTGTATAAGTTGTAGCAGTAAATCCCGATTTTTGTCATAAAGGGATGGTAGATGTTTATAACAATATGTGCTATATGATGTAAAGTACTATAAACTAGTTGAATGAATATGAATATGTGTTTGATTAAGTAATAAGTTTTAAGAATAAAGATAGTAAGCTATTTATCTGATATATTGTTAATTCAGCAAACTGAATTCGTGAATCCAGCAAGCTAAATTGAAAATAATAAAAAAATAAAAAAATCCAGTAAACTAAATTATGGTCTGAGTTTATATTATATGTTAAAATTTTAAAATACCACTAATAAGATGTGGTATAAAGGTGTAAAAAATGAAGTAATAATTTAAGGTATTGTATAACCAGGTAATGCCGCCAAGAAGAGAACCACAAAACCGAAGGGTGGAAGACTGTGTTAACAATATAGGAGGTCAAGCAAACCTTATACAAGATTTTGTGAATATGTTAGCTGAGGCTATGCAAAATCGAGCACCAGCCCCTCAAGAAATCCTATAGGGAATTAATTGGCGAACTTCAAAGACTTTATGGTAGTAGGACTGCCAGAGTTTAAGGGAACGATAGATCCTATAGAAGCTCGAATTTGGGTGAAAGAAATAGAGAAAGCTTTTGTTATTGCTAGAGTAGAAGAGGAGCAAAAGACAGCTTTTGCTACCTATTTGATGAAGGGTGAGGAAAATTTCGGGTGGGAGTCAAATCAGAATAGAGCTGGAGCAGGAGTTGTAACATGGACGAGATTCAAAGAACTATTTCTCAAAAATAATTTGTCGCCAAGTATGCAAGCAAGAATGGAGGTCTAATTTTTAGAACTAAAGCAAGAAAATATGTCAGTTTCAGAATACGCCGTCAAGTTCAACGAGTTAGCCAGATTCGCTCCACACCAAGTGGACACTGAGGCACAAAAAGTGTAAAGGTTTGAGAATGGATTGAAGCCAGGAATATTTAGCAAAGTAGCTATGTTGCAGATCAGTTCATTTTCAACCCTGTTGGAAAAAGCCATCATCGCCGAGGGAGGAAGTGAAGCAGTGTCAAAGTACCACCAAGAGCAAAATAAGAAGAAGACAAATGAAGGAGGTAGCAATGGAGGAAGTAACTCCAATAAGCATAAGTGGACTGATAACATTCAATCGGGAAATAAGTTACGAGAGAGTAGGAAGAAAGGTGAGCCGTGTGAAGTTTACGGGAAAAATCATTAAGGAGTCGGCTTGAAAGGAAAAGGTGTGTTCTTTAACTATGGTCAAGATGGACACATTTCTCCCAACTGTCCTAGCCAGAAGAAAATACAAGGTTTTTTTTGTTGTGGGTCACCAGACCATCAAATCCAGAACTGTCCAAAGAAGAATGCAGAGAAGGGAGGAAACAACAAAGGGAACAGTAGTGGAACGCTAATGATCAAAGGACCAGCTCAGCTAGGAAGACTAATGGCACACACGTTTAGTTAGGAGCTTGTTTTATCTTTAGAATTTAGAAAGAACACCCATGTAAATTTGGTGTAGTCATTTACTACGACCAATGAGTATCTCTTCACTCTAAGGCTTGTTGTTGGGATTCGCCCAAATAGATCCATGTGAAATAATTATATGGGCTTATCAATTGAGTTGATGGTTTTGCTTTTGAATGAGCTCCTTGTTTGATTTCCAAGCTGAAAGGCGTTGCATGGCCTATCTTTGACAAAGTTGAGCTTGGGTAAACCTGCTACTAGATCTTTGGAGGCCAGTTTTGACATGCTTTTAAAGTTGAGATGAGACAATCTTCTGTGCCACAGCCAGCTCATTTCTTCATAGACTTTAGCCAGAAAGTATATTATCTCGTCAGAACTTAGTTGACCAAGATTAACAGTGTAGACGTTCCCTTCTCTTGTTCTGGTCAGCTTTATAGAAGAGGTCTTCAGATCTCTAACTTGACACTGATTGTTGAGGAAGGTAACTTGATGACTCTTGTTACAGAGTTGGCTTATGCTTAGAAGATTGTGCTTTAGTCCTTCCACATAGGCTACTTTGCTGAATGACACTGCACCATTCCCAGCTGAGCCATAACCTCTTGTCTTGTAAGAGCCATTGTCTCTAAAGATGATTGTTGGACCCTCCTTCTCCATGACGTTAGACAAAAGGGTTTTGTTCCCGGTTATGTGTCATAAGCATCCACTGTCTAGATACCAAGTTGTGATCGTGGAGCTATGTTCCTGCAGTGAGGTTTAAGCTCTCATTTTGGTACCCATACTTGCATGGGTCCTATCTTGTTAGTACCCTTGGGGACCCAAATTTGCTTGATTTTGGGTTTAGTATGCAGAAGATTATTATAACATACGGTAGCCTTATGACCAATTTTATCACATACAAAACATCTAGCACAATGCATGATTGTGTGTGTGTGTGAATTCTTTCTCCATTTGGAATTATGTGAATTCTTGGTAGCCTTTCCTTTATACTAATTCTTCTTTTTCCATGTATCCTTATGATTCATAATTTGTGAAGAGTGAAACTTAATTCTACTATTCCTACCTGGTTGATTCGTGGAGTTGATTTTACTCGACTCTACGATCCTTCGAGGGGTTGGAGAGTAGTGACTAAGTTACTCTTATCTTTTCTGAATCCTAGGCCAACATGGGATCCGTTATGTCTTGGAATGTGAATTGGATCAGAAGAGTAGGGATGGATTGGTTTTTCCTTCTGTGAGGATTTCACAAATGTAATGCTTCTATTAGAACTTGAAAGACTACTAATGTTAGTTTCCTTTAGATTTTCCACATATGGTGCTGAGGAAGATTCCCCAAAACCTAAACCAATTTTATTAGATGCACTTCTCTGACTAGAGATTATGGAGTTCATGGATGAAGAGGATCGATTCCATATTAAGATTGTCTTTTCTAGTTCCTCAATCTTATAAGTTAGATTTGACTCTTTTTGTGCATTAAGTTCATTGGTCTGTCTTAAGAGTTTATTCTCAGCTTCAAATTTAGAGAGAGAGTTAGCACTTAGAAGAGTTGTTTCCAGTTCTTCTTGAACTTTCTCTTTCTCTTTTTGAAGAAGAGACTAATCTTTAGACAGAACTCTGAACCACTTCATATATTAATGCAGATAAGTTGTTATGCCATGTAGTGCAGTTCTTAAATCATTACTATCTACATCAAGAGAGTTAAAGTTGAATACCTCATCTATATTTACTTCATGATGGTCAGCACTTTTCTTATCCTTTGCATTTTTTGCCATTAGACATAGGTTTGCTACTTGAGGATCTTCATCATCTCTAGACTCAGGAGTTGTGTCGTTATCTGAGTCACTCCATGATCCTCCGGCTACAAAACCTTTATCTTTCTTTTGGAGCCTTTTGTTGTATTTGAACTCCTTCTTTGGATTTGTTCTTCTTTTGAGTTCTTCTCTAAGAGGTTTGTTGCAGTTTGCAATAAAATGGCCAGGCTTCTTGCAGTTTTAGCATAGGTCGTTGATCTGCTCCTGACTGTTGTTGTTGTTGTTATTAAATTTCTTAGGTCTATTGCTTCTGCCTTTACGCATGAACCTTTTGAGTCTTCTTACCAGCATTGCAATATCCTCATCATCATCTTCCTTAGAGTCAGAATCATTTTCAGCATGAGCTTTGGAGATGGTTTCTGTTGCTTTGAGAGCAACTCTTTTGTCCTTCTTTCTTCCTTCAAATAGATTCTCTGCCCTTTGGGTCAGCTCCAGTTCGTAGGTAAGAAGGTTGCCATAGAGTTGGAGATTCTTTAATTCTCTGATGGCAGTGGTCCTGGCATCCCATTTTCTTGGTAAGGCTCTCATGAATTTTATGATCAGATCTTTGTTTGGATAGATCTTTCCCAAAGCTCGAAGAGAGTTGAGCAGAACATTGAATCTTTCAAAAGTTGAAGTGTCATTTTCTCCTGGACTATGGGCGAACATTTCATATTGTTGAGTCAGAAGAGATTGCTTATTTTCTTTAACTTCTTCCGTTCCTTCGTGCATAATGAGCAGTGCTTCCCAGACTTCCTTGGACGTTTTGCTATTAACCACATTTTTGAACATATCATCTTCTAAAGACTAGAACAAAATGTTCTTGGCCTTTTTATCTAGTTGCACAACTTTCTTTTCGTTGTCAGTCCATTTAGTTTTGACCTTGATTTGAACTTTGTTTGGATCTTATGGAGTTGGTGCAAGCTTTGTTAGAATGTAGGGCCCATTCATAATAGTTTCATATAACTCTTCATCTATTGAGTCCATGTAGGCTTGTATACGAACTTTCTAGTTTGCAAATTTGTCCTTGTTGCACATTGGTGGCTTGCTGCCTCCTCCAGTCTTGGATTCGCTTATCAGATGTGCCATTGGATCTACTCAAGCTTTGTAGGCTGATTGAGAGAACCTGCTCTGATACCAATTGTTCGTTCCCAGAGGCACAATAGTTATCTAAAAGGGGGGGTTGAATAAATATTTTAAATTTTCTTTTTCAAAATACTTGTCAGATTTTTTAATGATTTAACCACAGCGGAATGTAAGATTTGTTTGTTCCCCTTTAAGATAAACCAAGTTAATAGGTGATAAGCAGTTATGACAGATATAGCTGTTATAGTAAGAATATAAAAGACACAATGTTTTTAAGTAGTTCAGAGCACTCAAGGCTCTTAGTCCACTCTTTTACTCCTCGAGTAGGAAATTCATGAAGGATGCCTTTACAATATTCGAATCACTTAAATTCTTTCAAGACCAGCAGTCTTGGAACTTCTTAGTTCACTTAGAATTCTTTAAGTCCAGCAGACATGGAACTTTTTACTTCAGTTTATGAGAGATGAGTTCTTGAGTTATGCTACTCAGTTGCCGTTAAGCATATGTTCGAAAAAACTGAGTAGCTGAGCAAGCTTTAGTTCTAGATCGTAGAGTTTGGCGTTTGAGTGTTCTTCAGCTTTTCGTTGTGTACTTTCTTTATTTCTTGCATCTGCATCTGATTTGTATATAAGGTGCCTTTGAAATATGTTCTCTTGAAGGCATCCGCTGAAGTATTAATTGTATTTAACAATTCTGAGAACTGAGGGTGACTTCTTGAAAATCTTATGTTCAGTCGTCTGACCCATTGACACAGCAGACTGCTATCTCACCTAACACCTGAAAAGGTATTGCGACAAACGAGATTTTGTAATTTAATATGAATATTTATTGAATTAAATAAATATTTTTAATGATTTAATTATTGGATTAAATAATTAATTGATGAAAATGTGGTACATTAATTTAATTATATGTGTTATACTGATTAAATTAATGTTGGAAATTTTGTTATTCAAGGTAAGTATTTAATTAAGCTTATTTGAGTAAAAGAATTATTTAATAAGCATAACGTTATTTTTAATTAATTTTATAATTAATTAGAGATTTATTAATTTGGCATAATTAATAAATGAGAGATTTCATTATGTGACTATCTGACTTAATGAGAAATTATTACATTTTTTTTAAATTAAATTAAATACGATATTTTAGTTATTGTTTAATTGGGTGTGACATTATTAAACTATATTATAAGAGATTTATTAAATTAAATGGAAAGAACCTTCTAAGTGATAGCCAAACAAGGCACTATGAGGAGTTGGGAGCAGTTAAACCACGTATGGATTAACTGACCACAACTGTGCGCATTAATTAGTCTGGTTTCTCTTACGCATTTCATTTATCAGACTTCACTTAGAAAATTCAGAGAGAGAGTTTAGAGAGAAATTGTGATATTGGAGAAGAAAGCAAAGAATCAAAGGAATTACTATAGGGTAATCTCTCCAACCCAATTTGTAAATTACGTTGTTATTATTTTCTATGAAAAACTATCTCTAAGTCCTCTGTGATTGAAGAAAGTTGCAAATTGATGAGTATAACATGCGATGTATAGGTTAATTTATGTTTATAATAAGTGTATATCATATAATCATATGTTTAAAGTAAGTGATTTCATGTAATCATGTTAAAATCAAAGTTTTCCATTAATAAGTATTTTGAGTTCTCTATAAAACAAAAATATAGTGATCAATGCATGAATTGGTGATTTATGTATATATACAGGATAATATACAATCATAACATGTTTTTTACCATCTATGTATGTTTTGAAAACATTAAATCCATATAAATATGTAGTAATTGGATATTTTTTAAGTTACAGAGTATAAAAGTTGTATATATGGCCATATGACCCTTACATACAAATTAAATGCATTAATCATAAGTTGTATCAAAAATTTACACTTGTATATGCTTACGTATGTTGGAACGAACAAAATAGAATTTAAACGGATGGATTCGATGAATTAACGAATCTGTAATGGTAAAATTCATGTTTTTCTTCAAAACTTTACAAAATGTGAAAAATAGTGAAATTAAATGTTGTAAATTGTATAATTACATGAATTAAAGTGTTAGAATCATGCTAAAGACTTTATGTGATATTTTTGTGAAGTCTATAATTCATGGGTAGCATTAAAATTTATCGTGTTAGTTTAATTTGGGATTTATTGGGCGGTTCTGTGTGTTCTTCGCGAACTGCAGAATCTGGGTCTGCGCCTTAGCGTGGCCGCGCCGTTCCAAAGAACAAATGGAGCTCGCCCGCGTCGTGCAGCGCGCCCGCGCCGCTTTAAAGAACAAATGGAGCGCGCCCGTGCCACTTCAGAGAACAAATGTAGCGTGCCCGCGCCCTACCTGCAGAACTTCAGAAATTTTTCTAAGTGTTCAAGTTTTGAAAATGTGTTTTTAAACCTAATGTAATGAACATGAAGACATGTCAAGCATATAATAATATGCTAATTAACTTATGCTATGTGATTAATTAATAAGACTTAAAAGCCCAATAACATATTCAAAGACCAATGTTAGGATTCGATTGGTATATCGAACTATTGATTAATGGGTATCGTGAATGTATTGATATGTAGGATTTAATAAAGAACGTGAATTAATCGTATCTTGTGCAAGAGGCAAGTGTCTAAACCTTACTTTTATATTGAGCAAATATTCTATTTCTAAATTATTTTTGTTAAGCAAGTTTCTTAGACTCTAAATTACTCATTGATCAAGTCTTAGAATTTTATTCTATATCGAGTAAGTTCTTGTTCTTAATTGTTCAAGTTCAAGACTTCATATTAGATGTTATAATTCTTTTAAAGCATGAATTTAGTCATACAATACTTATTCAATTGTATACCTTTTTTGAATTTTTATTCAAATTGAGTATCAGTTCATTTTGAAACCTTGTAAAACTAGCGAACCCTTAACGATTCGACTAGTCCATAGTTGATGAGCGTTCTAATTTTCAGAACTACAATTGAATTTATCCAAACCAAAGTTCCTTTGGTGCGGACTCTAATGTCAAATTGAGATGAACAACCCTGTTATAGGGGATTACTTATGCTTTAGCGTTGAGATATTGCGCACAATATAGTACTAAGGGCTGATCCCCCTAAGTACGAGAAGAAGATTCCATAGTATTATGACTGTTAAAGGTTTCAAGTATAAGTACTTAACAACCTAGGACATAGTTCAAGGTCTTATGACCCTCAGAAGTCTTTTGATTCTTGTTATTCATTCTTGATTCAAAAGTCAAGTTTCTTATTTCAGAAGTCTTTGATTCACTCGCATGTTATTATATTGTTGTTACATTATTATACTTGTGCGCAATCGTGCTCACTCTTGCGTAATAATAACATTGCGGTTAAGAACGAAAGGTCCGACGAGCCTTCCACTAGCAAAGGCAAGGGAAAGATTAACAAGTGATGAAGGCTTGTTGTTTATTTGTTATGTTATGTTTCAGACTTATGTTAATATGTGTAGGACCTAATATTTGATTATGTTTCCACATTTCAGATTTAAGGTTAGTATGACCTGGGATTGATGTATTTATTTTCAAATCTTGTAACTCCTTAAGGAGAGGATTTATTTCTATCTATTTTATGATTTTCAATTATTATGGGTAGATAGACATATGATGTTTGTATAGTGAACACCAAATCCCGTGGGAATTGAAGTACCCGAATTTTGGGGTGTCACGGGTATTTTCAGCTGACATATAGTACTTTCCTTAGCTTCTTCAATATGTTTCTTCGTTATATACTAAGGATGAGTGTTGGTTCATTGGGATTCCCGAGAGTTTCAACGTCTATAATCCATTCCATATTTGTTGTAATTTATTCTTCAACAAATGGACAAAGCTCGATGCTTCTGATGCATGCAGATGATGCACTACGATCATGATCGTGGTGTCTATTTCATGATTGATTCACCTTGTGAATGAGACACTACGATCTCTTTTAAGCATTAGTAGACTACGATCCTTGCTTGCTTGATTTGCAGACTCTACACTTCCGAGAACAGACTAAGATTCTTGATTTGGCTCGGCAGGCGTTTAGACCAACTCTACGATTCTGAGTCAGGCCCTCCAAAGCAGACTACGATTCTGTAGCAATTTTCTCGATACTCTACGATTCTGCCATGGCTTCTGCAATCCCTCGGCTGGCTCGATAGACTACGATTCTGTTGATGCCTATCTATTACATCTCAAAATAGATCAACATAAGTCCTTGTACATATGTTCTTTGAAGGACTTTACATATAAGCATGATTATTTAATTTCAAAATCAAATATAAATATGTAATACCCAACATAATGTATTACGCTAATTGCGAGACCAATATTATTGATGATAGGTCTTTCAAACAAAGCTATATTAGATTGTGTAGTAGTAGTCAACGACCAAGGAAAGTTTCCTTAACTAAAACACAAGTTATTATTTTACCATCATGTTAAGTGGATAATTATTGCGAATTATTCCACATCTAAGATTATTGTTTAGCATTCGCATTTATTGCAAGTTCATCAACTCCAATTGAGTTATAAATTTGAAAGCATGATTGGTGAATAACTATTGTTGGTTATTTATATCTATAATGATTATTGTTATTTACACATAGTGAAATTGATTCCTGTCTGTTATTGAACAGTTTATGAGCTATGTCTCTGCTAATTGTTTTTACGAGACTAATATTTGATTAAGCATGAAACGTTCTATTATTTTAACTAAGTTATTATTAAAAGATCTAACCCAACTATTTCGGCTATATTAATATGGATATTGTATATTGAAATCGTTAGCATTTATTTGAATTCAATCCAAGCCACATTATTGTGGTACGGACTCATGATATACGACTGAGATGAACAACCTTTATAAAAAGGGAAACCTTATTGTCGAAAAATGACACGCCCGACACATGTGAGTATTATGCATAATATATGGTACAATGAAGCTGATCACTTCATGTACTTACAGAAAAGTATGATTTAATCTTTATAGTTAAATGATACCCTTGAGGTAATAAAGTATCAAATGTCTGATAATTCCTCTATTAGTTCATGATCCAATTGTGATCACTCAACATGAAATCTGGAAATATCCCACTTTATTATTGCAGTAGTATTATCTCTTGATAATCCATTGAATAATATTGAAACTTTGAAAGAGTTTTACTCTTTCATCATTAAATTGTTATTCAACATGTATTTTAATAAAGTATTGATATTGATAAATGATTTATTCAGCTACTTCTAAGTCCTTTGAACATTGGCGAAGTCCTATCAAATCTAGACTCTTATATTCTTGCTTCATATCCCTTAATGTATGCTTTAACTTGCGGAGCAAACTTATTGCTCACCCTTGCTTAAATATAACATTTCAGCTAAGGACGAGGTAACAGGAGGGTCAGAGAAAGACAAGGGCAAGGGAAATGTGCCGGAGTAGTTATTATAACTTTAATTATTATGTTATCGTATGTAAACCTTTTTGTATATGCGACGCCCCCAAAATAGGTATACATCACCCATTCTGAGTCGCCAAATACATGGTAAAGAAACAAATACAACTTCATTACTACAATTATCGTGCAAAATATGACAACACATAAACTGTGAGTTTAAATACAAATATTGTCTAATAGACAGTATTAAAACTCAAAAGGAGTCCTCATTATAATTATTGATACACTATTTTATAAAAATAGTGAAGACTGCTAAAACAACTTTCTAGAACCATCACTCCATACCCTGGCTAGTTCCTTCTATATTCTCACCTCCTGAGATGAAAATGGAACAAAAAGGAAAAGGGTGAGCTCAACTAGCCCAGTAAAGAATATTATGACTAAGATAATATACAACAAATTATCATTAGTCTTCAACAGGGAAAAATCTGATAGAATATAATAGACAACAAGTTTTAGATCAACAACTGCAGCAGAAACAATAATTCATTAGAAGAGTTAAGTAGAGAATGAAATCTACTATTATCTATGAATTTAAAAGTCCATTATCAATATTTTATCCCTGTAACATCAATCAATATACATCTTGAATCAAATATTCATCTTTGCACTACGAGCCAAAGATATTCATTTGTATCACCAGTTGGTCATGTTCATCTCAACACCTGTTCATCTTTGCACTACGAGCCAAAGAAATTCATCAAGTAATCATTCATCTTTGCACTACAGGCCAAAGATATTCATCAAGTATCACCATTAAGGACTGAGGATGATGAAAAATATTTTAGGGAACGAATCCAGTACGATAAAAGGACAAAATTTAAAGATTCGTACTTTAGATAATTCAAGTTTAAAAATACTCCATAATAAAACATAATGGAGAAAATTCAAGAATGATGATCAAAATATGGATACAATCAAAGATAGTAACCATAATAGACATATGGGACAAAGAAGAGAAAATTTTATTTTTTTGGTGAATAGTGCCGTATACGTGAATAGTGTCGTATACGTGAATAGTAAGCCCTACACAAAAAGTTTCAAATTTGATAAAAAGTTCAGACCAATATTTCGGCATAATGATATTGAAAGAAATAATATCATTTACAAAAAATAACATCCCTTACCTCGAAATACAGTATTTCTGACTAGAATATCGGATATGACGCTGAAGGAAACTTGCACTGAATAGCAACTCTCAAAGTATCTAAATACTCACAAAATACGCTCGATAATATATATAGAGAGAGGGAAAAAAACAACTTGTTTCTGGTGTGATTTTCAATTCTAACTCAGCACCCTATTTATAGGATAATATTAGAACACCGAAGCAGACTTAACCTGCTACCTGATGGCTTTACCTACAACTATTCCCGCCCACCACTTTTGAAATAAAATTTCAGCATATTTCTCCCCAACCAAAAGTGGAGCCCACCAATTCTAGAAATTTTTAAAATATTTTAAATAATCAGTAACTTCAATAATTCATATAAAATAGCTCTTTTATAAGAAAAATTTGAATCTCATGTACATTCCACACAAAATCAAATTCTCTACAACTTTGTAGCTTTAAGTTTTTCTAAATTCCAAACCAAAAATATCCGAAATTCACAAACGGATGATTTTCAATACCTCATAAAATTCATAACAAATCATACGTTAATTTTTAATGATTCAAAATTTGTGGGCATATACTCAACTTATATATGTATAACATATCCAAAAATCACAACGATCCAACGGTCAGATTAAAATTATAACTCACGCAATAGAGCTTTAAGAACACTGTTTTGATTTTTTAAAGCCTCTATTCCGACAAAATACTGATAAAACACCTCAAAATTAAATCTTTCATTTATATCCACATAAAAATAAATATTTCCTTATCATATAAATCAATAATTAATTATTTACAAATAATATTATAGAATTACAATTATGACAACCAGGTCGTTCCCAGGAAAGAGGGGGGTTTCCGGTAAGGATTTTTTCTTACTGGCGCGCAATTAGGTGACCAAACCTCTCCTTAGACAGAACTTTCTTAGACATTGTCAATAATGCTATCTAATAATATTATTCAAATAATATGAATTATTGATCTGATAATGAAGATACTGTGCAGTGATAATTATTGAAACAACAATAATATAAAATATCGACGCAGTAATTATTAAATCAATAAAATAAAATATTAAACAGTAATTATTGAGCTTCTTACGTAAGGATCAATAATTCTACAATACTATGCAATACCGTGTGCAACTGTGCACCCACGCGCATTACTGTATTTTAACCACCGGGTGTTTCAACAGTGTTAACGGTAACTACTACGCCGTTATTTATAAAAACTTAAACTTGTTGTTTTCTTCATCCGACCATTTTTTGTTATGGGACCCACAAATGACTGCGCCGTCGTACGAATATTCTCCGACAGGAAGAATATTTCACGACCAAATGAATATTCCCCAACGAAATGAATATTTCATAACCACTTGCTTATTTTACAAAATTTGCACATTTCACCCATAACCAAAGCATTATATCAAATTAGCACCCTATTATTCAAAATAATAATTAAAGGATGTTTAATTTTATTTATAATAAGTTGGGGTCTTACAGTATATCTGAAGGTATGTAAGTTATGTCAAGGTTAGACAACCTGGGATATTGTTATAATTATATTAATTAATGGTATGTATGATGAAATTCATAACTGAATGGGTAGTTAGATGTTATTTGCATGATGGATCGTGAGCACTAAACCCGAGGTTAGGGAACCCAAACTTAGGGGCATCACAGGTTGGTATCAAAGTTGTAGGTTATAAATCTTAAGTAGGGGGGGAGCCTTAGGAATATAACCATAAGCAAGATAGAGAAAACTCATTTAGAGTTCTAAGTGATGGATTGAGGAAATTCATCAATCGTAAGGTATGTGGACACTTAGTGTTTATGGATGGCGTACTGGTGATGTACTAATTAAGATTGTTTAAAACTAATTGTAGGATGTTAGGAGATGATGAAATGGTTATGGAGATGTTAGTAGTTGTTGCACCAATGCCATTAGCCGAGGTGCCCACTCAGAGTGAGTCAGTTAGAGAATTTTTAAAAGACGAACCTATGGTGAATCTGCAAAGTGATCATGACGAATATCCCGAAATGGAGCTGAATGAAGAGGAAGAAGTAGATTCTAAAGAAACTAAGGTGGAGTCAGAAATTAAGACTGAAATGGAAGAAAAAGGTAGAGTAGTAATTTAAAAAGGTCAAGTATCTGCAGAAGTTCAAGAATTAAGGAGTAAGGTGTTTCTCTTAGAGTAATTGTGGAAGATGGAAAGGGCATTACGCAAGATGACGGAAGAACAAAATGATTTGAAGGCACAAGTTGATAAAATGAGGGTTGAGTATGGTGGATCATCTGAAGATGTAATCAAGAAAAAGAACGGTAATAAAAATTGGAAAAGGAACAATGACATTGACAATAACTCAGGGAATTCAAATTCAAAGAAGAAGCAAGCATATGGCAAGTGTGAAAAGAATCATTTGGGATAATGTATGATGGATAAAAATGTGTGTTACAATTGTGGTCAGGAAGGGCATATTTTACCAAATTGTCCTAAGCCAAAGAAAGGAGGATGTTTTTCATATAGTGGAATGGGTCACAGGGTCAAAAAGTGTCCTAAGAAGAAGACATGTGAAGGAAGTGGACTGTAGAAAGATTAATCATGAGCAGTAGTATCGTTTAGGAAGTGAAATGATATGTTAAGGATATAATATCGTAAACGATGAGTAGGTATATATATATATATATATATATATATATGTATATATATATATATATATATATATATATATCTGTATGAATGTAATCCTTGTTTTTGTATGAATATTAAGATAATTTTTGAAAATCTTAACTTTTTGTATAAAGTTGTAGTAGTGAATCCCGACTTTTGTCAAAAACGGATATTAAATGATTATAGCAGTATGTGCTATGTACTGAAAAGTACTATGTAATATTTGAATGAATATGAATGTAATTGAAATGATATGATTATATGTTTAAGTAAGTAAATAAATTTTGAAAATTAAGATAGTACTTTGTATATCTAATAAGTTGTTAATTCAGCAAGCTGAATCTGTTAATCCAGCAAGCTGAATTGTTTTGAGTTTAAAATTTTTTGTTAAATTCATATCATACTACTAATAAGATGTAGTATAAAGATAAAGGATTAATGTAAGTTTTTATTTAATCAGATAATGTCGCCAAGACGACAAAATCGAAACCAAAGGGAGGAACAATCGGTGAATAATGAAGGAGGTCAAGCAGACCCAATGCAAAACTTTATAGACATATTAGCTCAGGCTATGGAAAATAGGGTACCAGTAGCAAGAGATCAGCCAGATAATAGATTGGTAAATTTCAAAGATTTTAAATCGGTAGGGCCGCCAGAATTTAAAGGAACCACTGAGCCTATTGAAGCTCAAAATTGGGTAAAAAGAGATGGAGAAGGCTTTTATTATTGTAAGAGTAGCGGAGGAGCAAAAGATAGCTTTTGCTACCTATTTGATGAAGGGTGAAGCTAATTACTGGTGGGAAACAAACCAGGCTAGAGCTAGGACAAACATGGAATTGATTTAAAGAGTTATTTTTCAAAAATTACTTTTTGCCAAGTATGCAAGCAAGAATGGAGATAAAATTTTTGGAGTTGAAGCAAGAGAATATGTTGGTTTCAGAGTACACCGATAAATTCAATGAACTAGCGAGATTTGCTCCACATCAGGTGGATATAGAGCCACGAAAGGCGCGAAGGTTTGAGAATGGACTGAAGCCAGGGATATTCAACAAAGTAGCTGTATTGCAGATTAATACATTTGCGACCCTATTAGAGAAAGCGATCATTACTGAAGGAGGAAATGAAGTCGCATCAAAGTATTATCAGGAGAAGAAGAAGAAGACGAATGAAGGAGATAGTAGTGGAGGAAGTAACCCCAATAAGCGAAAGTTGAATGATAACACCGAATTGAGAAACAAGTCAGGAGAGAGTGGGAAGAAAGGTGAGCCGTGTGCGGTTTGTGGGAAGAACCATCAGGAAGCTTATTTAAAGGGGAAAGGAGTATGTTTTAACTGTGGCCAAGAGGGACACATATCTCCCAATTGTCCTAGTCCAAAGAAGATACAAGGTTTTTTTATGGATCATTAGACCATCAGATTTGGAACTGCCCAAAGAAGAAAGCGGATAAGGGAAGCAACAACAAAGGAACTAGCAACAGAACACTGACGATCAAAGGACCTACTCAGCTGGGAAGACCAACGGCACACACTTTTAACATGACGGTTCAAGACGTAGTAGCTACACAGGAGGTGGTGACAGGTAAAGATTTCGCTCAGTAATATAATTGTTCACATATTATTTGGTAGATATCGCTGTGAGTTGTTTCCATTTACGGATCAGAGTCACATGCTGATATGTCACAAATTAGTATTATGTATATATAAACATAAAGGAATTGATGATACAACTTTAAAAGCTATTAGAACGTAAGTATGATCAGTTGGTCTATGATAAACCTTAGAGGTTTTGTATTTTTCGCTCTGAATTGGGATAGGAAAGAATATATGAAGTAATAGACATAATTGGAATGTAATGAAATAGTGATTCCGAGGATGGAATCCTTATAAGGAGAGGAGAATGTCAGGACCCTGAATTTTAAACAATTTTATTATTTTTACGAATAATTTTTTTTATATTAGTATTGATTATCATTAGTATGATGAGCATGTGTGTTATGAGCGTAGAAAGATAGTCAAACTATTTATTGACTAAGAAATATGAGTGAAATTATGGGGAACAGTTGATGAAAACACTAACCCTAATTACGGATAGGGCTTCGATGATTAATACAATTATTATTACTGTATTTATGAATATTAGTATGTGCAGTATGGGATTAATGATCAAATGTTGATCAGATAAGGTATAACCTAAGTAAACCTTAATGTTAGATTAGAAACCAACATCCCAATCACCTTGGGAGAACCATTCCTTGCAACGGGACGAACACTAATGTAAGACCCCAAATTTTATTAAATAAAAGTATTCAATTTTCTAATAATTACTATTCAGTAAAATAGTTAAATTGATAAAAGGTTAAACTTAAGGGTGATATATGTAAATATATTAAATAAGCAAGTGGTTATAAAATACTCATTGTTATCTGGGAATATTCGTTTGGTCGTGGAATATTCTTGCTGTCGGGGAATATTCATACGATGGCGCAGTCATTTGTGGGCCCCATAACCGAAAACGATCGGATGAAGAAAATAACAAGTTTGAGTTTTTATAAATAACGACGTAGTTGTTACTATTAACACTGTTAGAATACCCGGTGGTTAAAATACAGTAATATGCGTGGTTGCACAGTAGCATACGGTGTTGCATAGTATTGTTGAATTATTGATCCTTACGTAAGAAAGCATTACTCAATAATTGTTACAGTAATTACTGTTCAATATTTTATTTTATTGATTCAATAATTGCTACGTTGATATTTTATATTATTGTTGTTTCAATAATTGTCAATTCATGGTATCTCCATTATCAGATCAATAATTCATATTATTTGAATAATATTGTTAGATAGCATTATTGGCAATGTCTAAGGAAATTCTGTATAAGGAGAGGTTTGGTCATCTAATAGCGCGTCAGTAAGGAGAAATTCTTATCGAAAAGCCCCCTCTTTCCTGATAACAACCTGGTTGTCATAATTGTGATTCTGTAATATTATTTATGAATAATTAATTATTGATTTATATGATAAGAAAATATTTATTTTTATGTGGATATAATTGAAGGAATTAATGCTGAGGTGTTTTATTAGTATTTTGTCGAAATGAAGAACGAAATATGAGATTTTCAGACAAATTAGTTTATTACTTGATTTTATAAAATCCATAACTCTTTGTGTATAATGAGTTAGGAGATGAGCCATATATCAAAAGAAAGTTCTAGAAGTAAGATAACCGCAGAAATTTGAATCACCCAAATATTCTTTGTAGATTTTTCGTGGTGACTGTTTGAGTAAAACTGGTACGAGTGAATTATAGTCCGAAAATTAAACTAGTGTTCTTAAAGCTCTATTGTGTTAGTTATAATTTTAATTCGACCGTTGGATTGTTGTGATTTTTAGATATGTTATACATATATAAGTTAAGTTTATGTCCATAAATTTTGAACCGTTAAAAATTAACGTATGATTTGTTATGAATTTTAAGAGGTGTTGAAAATCGTCCGTATGTGGATTTCGGGCATTTTTCATTTGGAATTTGGAAAAACTTAAAGCTACAAAGTTATAGAGAATTCAATTTCGTTTGGAATGGACATAAAATTCGTATTTTTCTAATAAAAGGGCTATTTATTATGAATTATTGAAGTTTCAGAAATTAAATATTTTTATTAAAATTATGGGTGGGACTCACTTTTGTTTTTTTTAACTATGTGGCTGCCAAATTTTTCAGAAATGGCAGGCTTGTTTATTCAACAAAGGAGGTGGCACGCTTGAAAAACAAAATAATATTACTTTTTTATTTTAGTCTGCTTTGGCGTTCTAAGCATTTTCTTATAAATAGGGTGCATAGTTAGAATTGAAAATCACACCAGAAACATAAGTTTTCTTTCTCTATATTATCGAGCATATTTTGTAAATATTTAGATGTTTTGAGAGTTGCAAATCAGTGCAAGTTTTCCTTCGGCTTTACATCCGATATTCCTATCAGAAGTACTGCTCTTTGGAGGTAAGGGATTATAAGGGTTATTATGTTTTTCAGTTTCGTAATTTTTCTGACTCTCAAAAATTCTGAAAAAAATTGAAATAATAATTTGATGAGTTTTCTAGATTGTGTCCAAAAATGACGATTTTTGGTTGTATAGATTAGGAGTTATGAATTTTATGAGAAAAGATTATTTTAAAAGTAAACCCTTATAACTCCTTGTGGTTAACTCCAAAATTGGTAAAATTTTTATTGGGAGTACATGTATATAATAGTTGTATACTCTATAAATTTTGGAATTTTTGGACAAAAGTACAGTTTATGATAAATGTCTAAATATTTGACAGTTTTGGCCATATGAAAAATAGTAAATGAATTTTAAAAATTCTGAGAAAAATATATGTTCAATATGGAACTATAGTCTGCTAAATCCCAGAAAAGAAACTTTTCTGGGACTAATTTGGTATTTTTCATGAAAATGGACTAGTTATGAGTAAATAAATTAAATATGTTATTTGAAGTAAGAAAATTGGAAAATAGGATTTTATGGCTTGAGAATCCTATATAAGGTATATGCATATTTGTGATGAGGTTTTGGTTATTGGTGATAAAATCTTATGAGTTTGACATTTTAAGATGATTAAATGCATTAATTAGTAAAGTGTAAACAATTAAAATAAATTATTTATAAGTTTAAAAAATGATTAAAATATTATTGTAACGTTAATAATATTAGATTATGAGATTATTAAGATATTTATAACATTTGAATTAAGGTGTTATGATATCATTAATTTAAAATATTATTTAATGATTAATAATATTAGTAAATGAATTTAATATTATTATATAATGAATAATGTTATTATCTTCATTAAATATTCGTTGAAATATTATTTTCTGTTCAAATCATTTTTGATAAAATATTATTCTTGAATTTTACTACACAAAGCAGTATCATGTTGACAATTTGGATATTATTGAATTCTAGATAAATTAAATTGTTAAAGTCTTTAAAATTTATCCTTTATCTCATGTGATTGATTCTTTATATCCTTGTCATGATCCTCATGCCTATATTATGATGAAAGTCATATTTGGCCCATAGTGCATAGATGAATTATTGTTTATTGGTTTTACAGTTGTATGCCTTTGACCTGTAGTGTAAAGAAGAAATGTTGATTGATATCTTTGGCATGTAGTGCAAAGATGACCTGTTGTTGAATATCTTTGGCCTGTAGTGCAAAGATGACCTGTTGTTGAATATCTTTGGCCTGTAGTGCAAAGATGAACTGTTAATAAATATCTTTGGTCGTAGTACAAAGATGAACTTATTAGTATGATTATGAACAAGAACTGTGATTTGGTATAACCATGATCTTTGATGTTTCAGGTAAAGACAGGTGATAAAAATTATCTTCGTCTTGGATGAGAAGAGGAATTTAGAACTACAATTGTGATTATGAGTTATTCACATGATTGTGGACCAGAACTGTTGATTGATGTTATAGGGATAAAATATTGTTGGTGGATTTTTAACATGGGGAAGATAATAGATTTTATGGTCTATTTGACTCTTTTAATGATTACTCGTTCCGCTACAACTATGGTTAAAAAGTTTTATCATCTACCATATGTTCTAAATCTCTGATTTATTGCTAATGAAGGCTATTGATAATTTAATTATCTTTAGTCATGATATTCTTTACTGGGCTAGTTGTGCTCACCCTTTTGCTTCATAGATCATTTTAGGTAATAAGAGTGTAGTCGGGTCGAGCGGGGGTAACAGGGGAATAGAACGGTGGTCTCTAGCTGTGGAGGTTCTCCCGAAACAATATGGAAATAATTTTATTGAGAACTTTAGAATAATGTGTTGTATTTTATACATCATTTAGTAGTTATATTTGGTGAATTAAATAGGATGAGGCGAACCCAACGTTAGAATGGTGTTTTGCCACTATCATACAAGATGTCTAATGACATACGACTTCATGTAATCATAAGGCAGGGTTGTGCACATCAACTTGCTGAGTATATCTATGAGCACTACCTATATAATCTTGGAGTTTGGTTGAAATATAATTCTCAATTGGAGACAATGGAGATAATTATATGTCAAGAGAAGACTCACCATTAGAAAGAACATAAAAGAAATCTTCTCATTTTTCTTTGGGGTCTATTGGGTCAACTAAGGATAATTCTCCAGTCATATGATATTTATTATAACTTAGATGCATGGTCTCATATGTACGAAGGTTTTCTTGAGCATTTTTTTGAAGATTTTAATTTCTAAAACAGTTATTGACTGTACCTTTATGTAATGTATCACTGTAAGGTATCAATGTGAGATGATATCTAGGTAAATGGATGATAGTCACAGTTGGTATCTATTTGTAATAAAACTCACAACATATGTGTTGTCGTATTTTTGCAAGACAATTGTAATAATGAAGTTTGTATTTGGGAATTGCATTGAGTTTAATTCGTGGCAACTCAGAATAGGTTGTGTGGATTGGTCCTATTTTGGGGGCGTCACATTTGGTATCAGAGCTTAGGGATATGGTCTCTGACGGAGATCAGAGAATAGAACCAGGAGGGGAGAGACGAGTAATATCCTTTGCTAGTGTGTGTCCTACCTAAGCTAAATTTTCTTACTGAAGTTGACAAATTGTGATATGTCAATTAACCTTTGTTTTGAAGTTGTATTCTAGAATGATATCTGAAATACAGGAGATGAGCAATGGAAAAATCATGATGACCGGGGAGATAGAATCTGAAATGAAAGTAAGGTATTCTCAACTCTTTGAAATACCAGGTACGTAAATTTCAGGGACGAAATTTCAAAAGGAGGGGGGATTGTAAGACCCCGAATTTTATGAAATAAAAGTATTCAATTTTCTTATAATTACTATTCAGTAAATGGTTAAATTGATAAAAGGTTAAACTTAAGGGTGATATATGTAAATATTTTAAATAAGCAAGTGGTTATAAAATACTCATTGTTGTCGGGAAATATTCGTTTGGTCGTGGAATATTCTTGCTGTCGGAGAATATTCGTACGATGGAGCAGTCATTTGTGGGCCCCATAACAAAAAACGGTCGGATGAAGAAAATGACAAGTTTGAGTTTTTATAAATAACGGCGTAGTTGTTACCGTTAACACTGTTGGAATATCCGGTGGTTAAAATACAGTAATATGCATGGTTGCACAGTAGCACACGGTATTGCATAGTATTGTTGAATTATTGATCCTTACGTAAGAAGGCATTACTCAATAATTGTTATAGTAATTACTGTTCAATATTTTATTTTATTGATTCAATAATTGCTACGTTGATATTTTATATTATTGTTGTTTCAATAATTGTCAATGCACGGTATCTCCATTATCAAATCAATAATTCATAGTATTTGAATAATATTGTTAGATAACATTATTGGCAATGTCTAAGGAAGTTCTGTCTAAGGAGAGATTTGGTCACCTAATTGCGCACCAGTAAGGAGAAATCCTTATCGGAAAGCCCCCTATTTCTTGGGAACAACCTGGTTGTCATAATTGTGATTCTGTAATATTATTTTTGAATAATTAATTATTGATTTATATGATAAAGAAATATTTATTTTTATGTGGATATAATTGAAGGAATTAATGCTGAAGTATTTTATTAGTATTTTGTCGAAATGAAGAACGAAATATGGGATTTTCAGAAAAATTAGTTTATTACTTGATTTTGTAAAATTCATAACTCTTTGTGTATATTGAGTTAGGAGATGAGTCATATATCAAAAGAAAGCTCTGGAAGTAAGCTAAACGTAAAAATTTGAATCACCCAAATATTCTTTGTGAATTTTTCGTGGTAACTGTATGAGTAAAACTGGTACGAGTGACTTATAGTCCGAAAATCAAATCAGTGTTCTTAAAGCTCTATTGCGCGAGTTATAATTTTAATCCGACCGTTGGATCGTTGTGATTTTTGGATATGTTATACATATATAAGTTGAGTTTATGTCCACAAATTTTGAACCGTTAAAAATTAACGTATGATTTGTTATGAATTTTAAGAGGTGTTGAAAATCGTCCGTATGTGAATTTCGGGCATTTTTCGTTTGAAATTTGGAAAAACTTAAAGCTACAAAGTTGTAGAGAATTCGATTTCGTGTAGAATGGACAAAAAATTCATATTTTTCTGATAAAAGGGCTATTTATTATGAATTGTTGAAGTTTTAAAAATTAAATATTTTTATTAAAATTATGGGTGTGGCCCACTTTTATTTTTTTTAAACATGTGGGCTGTAAAAATTTTCAAAAATGGATGGTTTGTTTATTCAACAAAGGAGGTGGCGTGCTTGATAAATAAAATAATATTAATTTATTATTTTAGTCTACTTTGGCGTTCTAAGCATTTTTTTATAAATATGGTGCTTAGTAAAAATTGAAAATCACATCAGAAACATAAGTTTTCTCTCTCTATATTATCGATTGTATTTTGTGAATATTTAGATACTTTGAGAGTTGCGAATCAGTGCAAGTTTCCTTCGGCTTTACATCCGATATTCCGATCAGAAGTATTGCTCTTTGGAGGTACTGAATTGTAAGGGTTATTATGTTTTTCAGTTTCATAATTTTTTCGACTCTCAAAAATTCCAGAAAAAATTGTAATGATAATTTGATGAGTTTTCTAGATTGTGTCCAAAAATGACGATTTTTGGATGTATAGATTATGAGTTATGAATTTTATGGAAAAAGATTATTTTAAAAGTAAACCCTTATAACTCCTTGTAGTTAACTCCAAAATTGGTAAAAATTTTATTGGGAGTACATGTATATAACAGCTGTATACTCTGTAATTTTTAGAATGTTTGGACAAAAGTACAGTTTATGATAAATGTCTAAATATTTGGCAGTTTTGCCCATATAAAAATAGTAAATGAATTTTAAAAATTTCGAGAAAAATATATGTTCAATATGGGACTATATTCTGCTAAATTCCAGAAAAGAAAATTTTCTGGGACTGATTTGGTATTTTTCATAAAAATAGACTAGTTATGAGTAAATGAATTGAATATGTTATGTGAAGTAGGAAAATTGAAAAATAGGATTTTATGGCTTGAGAATCCTATATAAGGTATATGCAGATTTTTGATGAGGGTTTTAGTTATTGGTGATGAAATCTTATGAGTTTGGCATTTTAGGATGATTAAATGCATTAATTAGTAAAGTGTAAACAATTAAAATAAATTGTTTATAAGTTTAAAAAATGATTAAAATATTGTTGTAAAATTAATAATATTAGATTATGAGATTATTAAGTGATTTATAACATTTGGATTAAGGTGTTATGAAATCATTGATTTAAAATATTATTTAATAATTAATAATATTAGTAAATGAATTTAATGTTATTATATAATGAATAATGTTATTATCTTCATTAAATATTCGTTGAAATATTATTTTCTGTTCAAATCTGTAAGACCCCGAATTTTTTTTTAATAAAAT
The DNA here is from genome assembly GCA_016801055.1 of Panax notoginseng. NCBI lineage: Eukaryota > Viridiplantae > Streptophyta > Magnoliopsida > Apiales > Araliaceae > Panax > Panax notoginseng. Next base: position 44,874,015 of record CM029012.1, read on the forward strand.
GGAATTTCCTTTATTTATTATTTTAAAATAGTAAGGGTTTATTTGATTAATGTGGTTAGTTATGGGTAAAATGCGTAAATATTTTTAAATAAGCAAGTGGTTATAAAATATTCATTATTGTCGGGAAATATTCGTTTGGTCGTAGAATATTCTTGCTGTCGGAGAATATTTATACGATAGCGCAGCCTTGTGTGGGTCCCATAACGGAAAGCGATTGGATGAAGAAAACGACAAGTATAAGTTGTTTATAAATAACGGCGTAGTTGTTACCGTTAATACTGTTGGAATACTCGGTGGTTAAAACACAGTAATACGCGTTGTTGCACAGTAGCACACGGTATTGCACAAATTATTGATTCTTACGTAAGAAGGCACTACTCAATAATTGTTATAGTAGTTACTGTTCAATATTTTATTTTATTGATTCAATAATTGCTACGTTGATATTTTATATTATTGTTGTTTCAATAATTGTCACTGCACAGTATTTTCCATTATCGGAGCAATAATTCATATTATCTGAATAATATTATTAGATAACATTATTGGCAATGTCTAAAAAGTTCTGTCTGAGGAGAGGTTTGGTCACCTAATTCCGCGTCAGTAAGGAGAGATCCTTATTGGAAAGCCCCCACTTTCCCGAGAACGGCCTGGTTGCCAGTATTGTGATTCTGTAATATTATTTGTGAATAATTAATTACTAATTGTTAGAGTTTATGCCCTAGAGGCCAATTATTTGATATAATTGCTTAACATTTGATATTATTGTTGATTGAATAAATAAATGATTTTATTATGGTTTTATTTACTGCGTAATATAATTGTTAACATAATAAAATTCCTTAGAATAGTGATACAAATTATATAGTTTCAAGTATGTGACTTGAACATGAGATTATATAATTACAATTAGTATCATTGTTCTTAAATGTCCCTAGTCGAGTATCATTGTTGATGGGACAACAATGATGCATTGAGACTATTATGTGGATTGACTGATGACCAAATCTCATTGGTCATAAATATATGAGATATTAAGTCAATGCATAGGTACATGTTAGAGAACGATGTACTGGACAGACCCACCATGAGAATTCTATATGGAGCATTATGCGAAGTGTCATTAGCAATTCTCATAGTGACAATGATGTAATGGTCCTCCGACCTGAAACCGCTATATTACTACACGAGAATTTATGTACTTTGATATCATCAAATGTCACCTTTAATAGGGTGGACTATAAAGGTGATTATTGGGTTCATTGTGAATCGTGTGAGAAATATGAGTGATCTAGATGGAATTTAACCATCCTATATTTTATAGGTGATATCCATAGGCCTCTTGATTGAGTAGGACTATGAAATGCATGGCCATGCTCATTGATCAAGAAAACTCAGATTAAATTATGAAGAGTATGACATATTCCATGACTCGAGTTTAATCTAGGCTATTAAGGTTAAAAGGATTAAATTACATTGAAACATTGGTCACGAAAAGGTTGCATCGAATCATCGATCTTATTATTACTTGGGTAGCAGTGATGCATTACTAGATGCCGCTCACCGTTTATAACTTTATAATATGATTTTAAAGTTATTGCCAACGTAATAATAACCTATAGGGTCACACACAAAGAACGTAATTAAAAGGAAATTAATTTAAATTGTAAAGATTTAAATATGTCAATATGATTGATATAATTTTAAATTACGAATTTAAATTAATAGGATAATTTATATATAGGTATATTAATTAAGTAAGACTTAATTAAGATATATATAAATTCGGATTTTAATAACATTAAGTTTTGATTAATTCCTCCTAACTGCTATATATATGATATATATCAGTCACGTTAGGTTTTATGTCAAAACAACAACCCTAGCCGCTCTTAGAGAGAGACTAGAGAAAAACAGTTTAAAAATTCTCATCCTTGGTGGCTAGTACCGCGTTTCCTTCTTCTGCAGATCGTAGGACGATTCGTGTGGAGCGTTCGTGTGGATACCGTAGAGACGCAGTCCGTTTGAATTGCGTTGGAGATTCGACCGCATCGATTCTAGCTTTTACAATCGGTATAATTTCTTACCACTGAATTAATTGTTTTTCGCATCGATCCTGTTTTAGGGTTTCGAAATTGCTTTAAATTTTAATTTCCGCTGTGCGTTTCTGTATCGAAACCCCAACACTAATTTATATGATGAGGAAAATATTGATTTTATATGGATATAGATGGAGAAAATTTTTAATGTGCCAAATGTTAAAAATTAATATTTTATCTTTTTCTGATAAAATAATTCATTTAAATATATTATAATGTTTTAATAATATAATAATGATTATATTTTTATAATGAATGTGGGATATATGAGTATATGAGGAGGAAGAGTATTTTTGTTGCATTAAATGATTAACACATGTTTTGTGTGTCGGTGGACCCCATTTTTTGACTGAAATTTGATTATAGCCTGTAAAATCGCCCGTTTGTGGATTTCGGTCAATTTCTGTTTGGAATTTGGAAAATTTTCTTCTGCAAAGTTGTAGAGAATGTAATTTCCTATGAGGGGAGCATGAGGTTCAAATTTTTCTGATAAAAGGACTATTTATTATGAATTATTGAAGTTCTGAAGTTTTGAAATAATTATTTTTTAAAAGTTTTAAATTTGTTTTAAAAGAAAAACGTTTTTGAAATGTTTGTGGGCATCATTAACATGTGGTAGGTGACTGAAATCAGTTGGTAAAAATGGGCGTAGGAATTTGTAATGTAAATAATAATATTTTATTAAATTTTCTGTTTTGGTGTTCTAAGCATTTTCCTATAAATAGGGTGCTTAGGTTAGAATTAAAAATCACACTAGAAACTAAAATCTTCTCTCTTTTTCTCTCTCGATATATTGAGCGTATTCTTGTGAGTATTTTGATACTATGAGTGTTGTTATATAGTGCAAGTTCCATTCAGCGCTATATCTAATATTCTAGTCAGAAGTACTGTCTTTTCGAGGTAAGGGATGTTATTTTTTTTTGTAAATGATATTATTCTTTCAAAATCATTATGCTGAAATATTGGTAAGATTTTTCTCGTGAAATTCTTGTCTTTTCATGTTAGGGTTACTATTCACGAGTACTATTCACAAAGCATAATGATTTTTCTTATGAAATTTCTACCTTTTGGTGTTAGAGTTACTATTCACGTATACAACACTAGTCACGTATACGGCACTATTCATGAATACGACACTATTCACAGAAAAATTTAAATTTTCTTATATGTGTCCAAGATTGTCTGTTATGGTTCCTATCTTTGATTGAATCTATGTTTTGACCTTTATTTTTGAATTCTGCTCCACAATAGTTATTATGGAGTATTTTTAAACATGGATAAACCGAAATACGAATCCTTACTATTTGTTCTTTTGTCTCACTAGATTCATTTTCTTTAAAATATATTTTTCATCATCCTCAGTCCTAAATGATGATATTACTAAATATCTTTGGCCTGTAGTGCAAATGTGAATGATTTCTTGATGAATATCTTTGACCCGTAATGCAAAGATGAACATGTGTTGAGATGAGCATGACCGACTGATTAATATCTTTGACCTGTAGTGCAAAGATGACTATTTGATTCAAGTTGTATATTGATTGATGTTACAGGGATAAAATATCGATGATGGACTTTTAAATTCATAGATGATAGTAAATTTCATTCTCTACTTAACTCTTCTAATGAATTGTTGTTTCTGCTGCAGTTGTTGATCTAAAACTTGTTGTCTATTGTATTCTATCAGATTTTTCCCTGTTTAGGACTAACGATAATTTGTTCCATATTATCTTAGTCATAATATTCTTTATTGGGCTAGTTGAGCTCACCCTTTTTCTTTTTGTTCCTCAGGAGGCGAGAATGTAGCGGGTACTAGTCGGGGTATGGAATGATGGTTCAAGATAGTTTTTTTAATAGTCCTCACTATTTTGTAAAATAGTGTATCAATAATTGTAATGAGGACTACATTTGAGTTTGAATACTGTCTAGATAACAATATTTGTATTTAAACTCACAGTATATGTGTTGTCGTATTTTGCACGACAATTGTAATAATAAAGTTATAGTTGTTTTCTGTACCATGTATTTGGCGACTCAGAATGGGTTGGGTGAAATGAACCTATTTTGGGGGCGTCACAGTTGGTATCAGAGCTTAGGGATATGGTCTCTGGCGGAGATCGGGGAATAGAACTAGGAGGGGAGAGACGAGTAAATCCTTCGCTAGTGTGTCCTACCTAAGCTTATTTTTTGGTCGGTCATAATATAAGGGTATTATGTGATATGTTAATTTGTTAAATTAACCCTTGTTTTATGGCAGTATTTGAGAATGTCGACTGAGAATGTTAACAGTGGAGTAAATGAGACTGTGGAGACACCTTTACTCACCAATGAGGAGAACGTGCAACAGGCCGATAATGTTCCACTTGTGAACAACACCACTGATCAGATGATGAACGATGGAATATTTAGAAGCTTTTTGCAGTTCATGCAAAATCAGACAAGGGAGACTCGTGTACAAAATACGGGTGAAAATGATAGCAACGCACGATTTGTCACAGCCAAGCAGTTCAAAGAGTTGGGACCACCGGAATTCTGGGGAAAGCCGGATCCGATTAAGGCGGAGACGTGGGTCAAACAAATTACCAAGATATTCAATGTCTTGGGATGCACGGAGGAACAGAAGGTTCCATTCGCCACTTTTATGTTCCGTAATGAGGCAGATTACTGGCGGGAATCTGTGAAGCGTACCCAGCCAGCCGCACTCAATATGTCTTGGGAAATGTTTCAGAAACTGTTCAATGACAAGTACTTTCCTGAAAGTATTCGTCATATGAAGGAGGTAGAGTTTATTAGACTAGAACAGAACAACATAACAGTGTCCGAGTACGAGGCGAAGTTCGCGGAGTTATCCAGGTTTGCACCTCATTTGGTGGAGAATGAGGAACGTATGATGCGGATGTTTTTGAGAGGTTTGAAACCCAACATACGTTAATATCTCATTTCTCATAAATTTTCTCTATATTCAGATATTGTGAATAGGGCTCAGTTATTGGAGCGCGGTAATGAGTCAACTCAATTGAAGAATAACGACCTACAACTCGATGATAATCGTACCGATGGCAACGGTCATCGAAACAAGGATAACCATCGTGGAGAAAATTATCATGCCAGAAATGGTAACCACTTCAGTGGTAATCATGGCCAAGATAATAGAAGAAATAACTCAAGTAGAAATTTCAAGAAGAGAAGATTTAACGATGACGGGAAGATGTCGGCAGCAGCACCAGCACCAGCACCAGCAACAAATTCTAGGGGAGGAGAACGACCGTCAGTTAGATGCTACAAATATGGAGAGGAGTGATATATAAGTCCAAACTGTTCACAGCCTTCCAAGGTATGTTATAATTGTGGAAAAGAAGGTCATATTGCTCGAGATTGTACGATAGCGAAACCCAGTCCAGCGGGGATAGTGACTCAAAAGCTGTCCCAGAAAAGTCAAAGTCAAAGGTTCCTAGAAGAGCATTTGTCGTGACTGGTCAGAATACGAGGAACCCGAACGAAGTTAGCACGGGTTAGTTAATTATAAATTCTTACAAAGTTTATACCTTATTAGATACCGGTTCTACTCATTCATTTATCTCTCTTGCTTATACTCAACGTTTAAATTTGACTCCGGAGAAAATTAGACTTTGACTTATCTGTTGAAACTCCGTTAGGAGAAACTTTCGTTACATCCACTGTTTATAAATCTTGTTTGATCCAAGTTGGCACCATCATATTACCTGTTAACCTTATCTCTTTAAAGATACTTGCTTTTGATGTGATTTTAGGGACTGATTGATTAACTACTCATTATACCAAAATTGATTGCTTTCGTAAGGTTGTTAGTTTTCATATTCATAAGCAACCTGTTATTCGAATTCAAGCAACCAAACCATTGAAATCAAACACTTTCATATCAAGCCATAAAGTCATTCGTTTATTGAAAAATGGATGTCAAGTTTTCTTAGCCCAGGTTATGGACTTGAACAAAAATACGTCAGATTTGAATGATATTTCTACTGTTAGTAAATTTTCTGATGTATTTTCTGAAGAATTTCTTGGCTTACTCCCAAAGTGTGATATTAAATTTTGTATCAACTTTGAACCCGGTACAAAACCCATTTCTAAAATCTCATATCGAATGGCTCCTATTGAACTTCAGGAGTTAAAAATTTAACTCTATAATTTGGTACCCGAGCCTCTATCTGGTGACTTCCTTTGTGGAATGCACCAAAGCCAGACTCTCCGTATGGGACGCCATATTTGTGTGGTAATAAACTGATAGGTACCATTGTGACATGCTGTCCAAGATTGGGATATGAGTCATAGTTGAGAACAACCTAAGTCAGTAATTGAAATACGTAGCTTTCTAGGCTTAGTTGGTTATTATCAGAGATTCGTGAAAAGATTTTCTCGAATCGCTACTCCATTAACTCAACTGACTCGTAGAGATAAAAAATTCGAATGGAGCAAGGAATGTGGGAAGAGCTTCGAAGAACTCAAGAGGAGACTCATTTTGGCAGCTGTTCTGACCATACCATCCTGGAAAAAAAACGAACGTGGTAGCTGACGTGTTGAGTAGAAAATCGTATGTGGTTACGAGTGTGATGTTTTTAACAAAAAGACTCATTTCGTATGACTTACAAATGATATAGATATAGTTAACGACTCTATGGATCACGTGATGATATACGAGTAAAATTGACTTTAATTGATAAAGGTAAAACCGCTCAAGCTACACACCGGAGCTGATGAATATAAAGGAGGTGCAAGAAGTTGTTATTCCAAAAGCAAGAATCTGCGATGTGAGGAAAGCTCAAACCTTCGATTTATTAGTCCATTTAAAATTCTCGATCGAATAAGAACTCTGGCTTATAGACTCGTTTTACCGCCAAGTATGTTGCGTGTTCATAACGTTTTTCACGTATCGAAGTTACGAAATTATGTGGACGACCCGAACCACGTTATTGAGTTAGAACCAGACGAAATAGCTGAAGATTTAACGTACGAGGAGGTACCTGTCAAGATCTTGGATAGGAAGGAGCATGCCCTATGTACAAAGGTCATACCACAAGATAAGATTTTGTGGAGGAACCAGCTATTGAAGAAATGACCTGGGAGTTGGAAACAGAAATGAAAGCGAGGTATTCTCACCTTTTTGAAACACTAGGCACGTACATAAATTTCGAGGACGAAATTTCACAAGGAGGGGAGGTTGTAAGACCCCAATTTTTTTTTTAATAAAATGGAATTTCTTTTATTTACTATTTTGAAATAGTAAGAGTTTATTTGATTAATGTGGTTAGTTATGGGTAAAATACGTAAATATTTTTAAATAAGCAAGTGGTTATAAAATATTCATTATTGTCGGGGAATATTCGTTTGGTCATAGAATATTCTTGCTGTCGGAGAATATTCGTACGATGGCGCAGTCTTGTCTGGGCCCCATAACGGAAAGCGATTGGATGAAGAAAACGACAAGTATAAGTTGTTTATAAATAACGGCGTAGTTGTTACCGTTAATACTGTTGGAATACTCGGTGGTTAAAACACAGTAATACGCGTTGTTGCATAGTAGCACACGGTATTGCACCAATTATTGATTATTACGTAAGAAGGCACTACTCAATAATTGTTATAGTAGTTACTGTTCAATATTTTATTTTATTTATTCAATAATTGCTACGTTGATATTTTATATTATTGTTGTTTCAATAATTGTCACTGCACAGTATTTTCCATTATCGGAGCAATAATTCATATTATCTGAATAATATTATTAGATAACATTATTGACAATGTCTAGAAAGTTCTGTCTGAGGAGAGTTTGGTCACCTAATTGCGCGCTAGTAAGGAGATATCCTTATTGGAAAGCCCCCTCTTTCTTAGGAACGACCTGGTTGCCAGTATTGTGATTCTGTAATATTATTTGTGAATAATTAATTATTGATTTATATGATGAGAAAAATATTAATTTTATGTGGATATAGATGTAGAAAATTTTTAATGTGACAATTGTTGAAAATTAATATTTTATCTTTTTCTGATAAAATAATTCATCTAAATATATTATTATATTTTAATAATATAATAATGGTGATATTTTTACAATGAATGTGGGATATATGAGTATATGAGGAGGAAGAGTATTTTTGTTGCATTAAATGATTAACACATATTTTGTGTGTCGGTGGACCCCATTTCTTGACTAAAATTTGATTATAACCTGTAAAATCGTCTGTTTGTGGATTTCGGTCAATTTCTGTTTGGAATTTTGAAAATTTTTCTTCTACAAAGTTGTAGAGAATGGAATTTCCTATAAAAAAGGTACGAGATTTGAATTTTTCTGATAAAAGGGCTATTTATTATGAATTATTGAAGTTCTGAAATAATTATTTTTTAAAAGTTTTAAATTTGTTTTAAAAGAAGAACGTTTTTGAAATGTTTGTGGGCATCATTAACATGTGCTAGGTGGCTAAAATCAGTTGGTAAAAGTGGGCGTAGGAATTTGTAATATAAATAATAATATTTTATTAAATTTTCTGTTTTGGTGTTCTAAGCATTTTCCTATAAATAGGGTGCTTAGGTTAGAATTGAAAATCACACCAGAAACTGAAATCTTCTCTCTCTATTTCTCTCGATATATTGAGCGTATTCTTGTAAGTATTTTGATACTTTGAGTGTTGTTATACGGTGCAAGTTCTCTTCAGCACTATATCCAGTATTCTAGTCAGAAGTACTGTCTTTTCGAGGTAAGGGATGTTATTTTCTTTTGTAAATGATATTATCTTTTTGATATCATTATGCTGAAATATTGGTAAGATTTTTCTCTTGAAATTCTTGTCTTTTCATGTCGGGAGTTACTATTCATAAGTTACTATTCACGAGTTACTATTCATGAGTTACTATTCACGAGTTACTATTCACGAGTACTATTCACAAAGCGTGATGATTTTTCTTGTGGAATTTCTACCTTTTGGTGTTGGAGTTACTATTCACGTATACGGCACTATTCATGAGAACGACACTATTCACAGAAAAAATTAAATTTTCTTTTCTGTGTCCAAGATTGTCTGTTATGGTTCCTATCTTTGATTGGATCTATGTTTTGGCCTTTATTTTTTAATTCTAATCCACAATAGTTATTATGGAGTATTTTTAAACGTGGATAAACCGAAATATGAATCCTTACTATTTATTCTTTTGTCTCACTGGATTCGTTTTCTTTAAAATATATTTTTTATCATCCTCAGTCCTAAATGATGATATTACTGAATATCTTTGGCCTGTAGTGCAAAGATGAATGATTTCTTGATGAATGATTTCTTGATGAATATCTTTGGCCCGTAGTGTAAAGATGAACAGGTGTTGAGATGAACATGACCGACTGATTAATATCTTTGGCCTGTAGTGCAAAGATGACTATTTAATTTAAGATGTATGTTGATTGATGTTACAGGGATAAAATATCGATGATGGACTTTTAAATTCATAGATGATAGTAGATTTCATTCTCTACTTAACTCTTCTAATGAATTGTTATTTTCGCTGCAGTTGTTGATCTAAAACTTGTTCTCTATTGTATTCTATCAGATTTTTCCCTGTTGAGGACTAACGATAATTTGTTCTATATTATCTTAGTAATAATATTCTTTACTGGGCTAGTTGAGCTCACCCTTTTCCTTTTTGTTCCTCAGGAGGCGAGAATGTAGCGGGTACTAGTCGGGGTATGGAATGATGGTTCAAGATAGTTATTTTAGTAGTCCTCACTATTTTGTAAAATAGTGTATCAATAATTGTAATGAGGACTCTATTTGAGTTTGAATACTGTCTAGATGACTGTATTTGTATTTAAACTCACAGTATATGTGTTGTCGTATTTTGCACGATAATTGTAATAATAAAGTTATAGTTGTTTTCTGTACCATATATTTGGAGACTCAGAATGGGTTGGGTGGAATGAACCTATTTTGGGAGCGTCACAAAATTATTTTTGATATAATATTATTCTTGAATTTTACTCTACAAAGCAGTATCATGTTGATAATTTAGATATTATTGAATTATGGATAAATTAAATTGTTAAAGTCTTTAAAATTTATCCTTTATCTATTGTGATTGATTGTTTATATCCTTGTCATGATCCTCATGCTTATATTGTGATGAAAGTCATCTTTGGCCCGTAGTGCATAGATGAACTGTTGTTTATTGGTTTTACAGTTGTATGCCTTTGGCATGTAGTGCAAAGAAGAAATGTTGATTGATATCTTTGGCCTGTAGTGCAAAGATGACCTGTTGTTGAATATCTTTGGCCTGTAGTGCAAAGATGACCTATTGTTGAATATCTTTGGCCTGTAGTGCAAAGATGAACTGATAATGAATATCTTTGGTCGTAGTACAAAGATGAACTTATTAGTATGATTATGAATAGGAACTGTGACTTGGTATAACTATGATCTTTGATGTTTCAGGTAAAGATAGGTGATGAAAATTATCTTCGTCTTGGATGAGAAGAGGAATTTAGAGCTATAATTATGATTATGAGTTATTCACATGATTGTGGACTAGAACTGTTGATTGATGTTATAGGGATAAAACATTGTTGGTGAACTTTTAACATGGAGAAGTTAATAGACTTTATGGTCTATTTGACTCTTCTCATGGATTGCTCGTTCCGCTGCAACTATGGTTGAAAAGTTTTATCATCTACCATATGTTCTAAATCTCTGATTTATTGCTAATGAAGGCTATTGATAATTTAATTATCTTTAGTCATGAAATTCTTTATTGGGCTAATTGTGCTCACCCTTTTGCTTCACAATTCCTTTCAGGTAATAAGAGTGTAGCTGGGTCGAGCGGGGGTAACAGGGGAATAGAACGGTGGTCTCTAGCTGTGGAGGTTCTTCCTAAACAGTATGAAAATAATTTTATTGAGAACTTTAGAATAGTGTGTTGTATTTTATATATCATTTAGTAGCTATATTTGGTGAATCAAATAGGGTGAGGCGAACCCAACGTTGGAATGGTGTTTTGCCACTATCATACAAGATGTCTAATGACCTACGACTTCGTGTTATTATAAGGTAGGGTTGTGCACATCCACTTGCTGAGTATATCTACGAGCACTACCTATATAATCTTGGAGTTTGGTTGAAATATAATTCTCAATTGGAGACAATGGAGATAATTATATGTCAAAAGAAGACTCACCATTGGAAAGAACATGATAGCAATCTTCTCATTTTTCTTTGGGGTCTATTGGGTCAACCAAGGATAATTCTTCAGTCAAATGATATTTATTATAACTTAGATGCATGGCCTCCCATGTACGAAGGTTTTCTTGAGTATTTTCTGAAGATTTTAATTTCTAAAACAGTTATTGACTGTACCTTTATATAATGTATCACTGTAAGGTATCAATGTGAGGTGATATTCAGGTAAAGGGATGAGAGTCACAGTTGGTATCTATTTGTAGTAAAACTCACAACATATGTGTTGTCGTACTTTTGCACAATAATTGTAATAATGAAGTTTGTATTTGAAAATTGCATTGAGTGTAGTTCGTGGCGACTCAAAATAGGTTGTATGGATTGGACCTATTTTGGGGGCATCACAACTAATTGACGTGCCTAATTGAGAATTAACCATGAAAGTATTCGATTAGATAGTGTGTTCAAAGAAATTTCAATCCCAAATGATAAGGATTAGAGCTATTTGGTCGAAGCGTCTATACATGTCAAACACGAGGATTTTAGAGAGGTTGGTGGTCTAAAAATGCTTGTTGATGATATGAAGTCAATTTCGCCTCCAGCAATGCAGTTGAACGGACATGCAACAAAGCAGTGTTGGTTATGTGCGGTACACAAACAATATACTAAAAATATCCCGGCCGATCCAGATTAAAACATGAAGTAGTCAGGCTGAAAGACTTAAAAACAAGTGCTAATTGGGAAGCAACGCAATTTTTATGTTATTACAGTATTTAGTTTCATATTGTACAACTCAGTAGATTAGTTATTAGTGTTGTTACTTTGTAGTTCAATTTTTAGCAATTAATAGGATAATTAGCTTATTAGTTAGTCAATGTTTCTTAATCTTAGTTTCCTTACTCAATTCCTATGGGACTAACTTTAATTTTGGGTTTTATTGGATTTCAGGTATTGAGAATGAAGCTTGACATGTGTATGGGGCAAAAAAGCAGAAATTCAAAGTTTGTGTAGGAAACAGCACCACGCCCCAGCAAGGGTGCTCTCCATGTTCTTACCCGCCCCAGCGGGCTCCCAAAATATAAAAAGGCTCGCCCCAGCCAGGGGGGGTTTCTCAGCCATAGCCCGCCTAACAGGAGTTTACAGTTAAAAAGGACCCCACCCAAGCGAGGGTCGCGAGTTTCTGTTTTTAAAAATCCCTTCTGAAATGGCAACTTAACCACTTCACTCACATAACCGAAACACTCAGCAGCCTAAATCCCACGATTTCTCCCCAAATCTCCCACTTCCCATCAATTACGGCCCTCTAATACACTCCTATATATAATCCAACTACAATATCACTAAATCCACAACCAATTTCAGATCTTCATCACATAAACTAGGGTTTCACCATCCAATTGCTCAATTCTCATAACTAGGGCTAAGAAATCTAGATTTGTGCACTATTTGGAAGGAAATCACTACTTATTCAACAATAGCAACACATTCAACAGTGGGTAAGCACTATTTGTGGATTTCATTCATCCTTGATACTTGTTCTACAATTTGGGATTTTGTATTCTCTGGGATATTATACGCAAGCCAAGTGCTTGATGAAATGCCCAAGTAAAAAGTTTGGGAGAATTATACTTGGATTGATACACTATGGCACCAAAGACACCAGTAAAGCTTCAAAGGGGTAAGGGATCCTCATCGCCCACACAAAGCTTCAATAAGCGGATATTTGTTAGTGCCCTGGTGGCGGAGAAATTTATTACCTAGCCCCAAAGGCACTGACACCCGAGCGTGGGTTGAGGCCGGAGTCATTCGATGGTCAGATGAGGCATCAAATTCACGGGCAAGGGTTGGACACTTTCACAGGCGAATCAGATTTAGCTTTAGTGACAGTCGTTAAGGAGTTTTATTTGAATGCAGAGGATAAGGCACCATTCGTTGCATTCGTTAGCAGAAAACAAGTCCCATTTGGTCCCAAAGCAATAAATGAGTTTTACAATATGAGGGCCCCAACTTTATGCAAATATTCTCAGCTATGCGACGGCAACCCAGACTACGACCAAATCTTGACTGAAATTTCAAAGTCGGGCACATCTTTGATTAAGGGAAAGAAAGGAGGAACATTGTTTATGAGCAAATATTTGAGTTTATACGGGAAGATTTGGTACGCCTTCCTCTGTGCAAAGTTGTCTCCATCCACACATACGAGCGAGGTTACAAAAGAAAAGGTGTTGCTCCTATACTCTAACGTGAAGGACTTCGACATCGACATTGGTGCGCTCATAAGTTTCTCCATTCGGCACTGTTTGCGAGGCCCGTTCTCTAGGGGGTTGCCTCACCCATCATTGATATGTGGATTATACTGTCAGTCGGGAGTGAGATGGGCAGGAAATGAGCCAGTGCAGTAGCCCCTACAGTTGTTAGACCTGTGCCTCATTACACGATATTCGGTTTGGCAAAGGGGCGAGTCACAACCTTGTGGCCTAGGTTTTGTAATTCCTAATGTTCCGGAGGAGGAGGAGACCAACACAAATTTTGAGGATAATAAGTTTAAGGCAGATGAGATGTCTGAGGATGATGAGGATGCTGCACCTGGGGCTTCTAGGTCTACTAAGTACATGTTCAACACTAAATTTTAGAGCCTGCAACGCCACATTGATGCTCGAGACAGACTTGAAGATAGAAAGCTGAAAAGGGTAGCAGCGCTGAAGGACCACGCCTTTGCCACTCAAAACACCTTTAATGCATCTTTGGTAGAGACATTTGCTAGATTGAACCCCACTACTGCTGACTAGTTCCAGTTCCCAAGTCCACAGCCATTGCTTGTGTATACTATTTCAGATTCAGATGTTGAGGAGGTGCCACCTCTGGCTTAGCCGATACAAGGAAGTCCTCTATGCTTTATTGCCATATTTTTAACAATGAGGACATTATTTGTTTTAAGTTTGGGAAAGTCTGTGCATGTGTTTAATGTTTAGTTATGTGTATGTCACATGTCATTTTGCATGTGTTAATGTACTTTTTGCATTTGATAGTTCATTTTAGTTTATGTTTGCATTACATGTTAGTTGCATTGTTAGTATAGTAGAGTTTAATTTTTGTAGTTTATTTTTTAAATAATGGTTTTTAGTTTTTCGTTTTGATTTGAGTAATATATATATAAAAGAGAGAGGAGAAAATGGAAAATCTCAAAAATAGTAGTTAGTTTAAAGTTTATATTTTGCATTTAGTTAGTTTTTGCATGATTCCAACTTTTAAGATAGTTGAAGTTATTCTGGCCAATGATTAGATTGGAATTGGGTAGACAAGAATTAGTACTGACAGTTAGGGATTAGATGTAATTTCATATAATTACGTAAATCTTTGTCTGTTTGAAACTGATATAATCAGGATAGCACGGTAAAATGATTATGTTGACAGACTTGGTTTAAATTTAAACATAATTGATTTCTTAAGGAGAATTTTTAGATTTAATGAAAGGAATTCAGTGAATTAGTGGTAAAGGCAAATATTAGGCAGAAACCTAAGTTTATGGGAAAATTTAGGATGTATCTAAAAAAAGAGTATGGATAAACACCGTGACTAGTTTAGTTTTGTGACCTTTGTTACTTGAGTAAGTACGCCCAAGTGGATGTCTCTACACCCAGCGCCCTAAAGCCATATGGTTTGGGAGTCGTTAGTCGAAAGCTAGTTAATGGGTGGAACTGAAAAGCTAAAGAGGACTAGACATTGTATAGTCATGAGAAAAAATAACTGAAGAACGGAAAAAAGAGTGATAGGCCCCCGTAAGTGAATAATAAAGCAAAAATATCCCATATTGACTTCTAATTTTGGTATCTGCTGAGTTTTAGCTGGATCTTACTTGTTTTCTGGTTTCTTGACATTAAACTATTTTCCTTCTTTAATTAAAGAAGCATATTATGTGTTTTATGTAAGTTATTGTCAGTTAATTTGGTTGTTGAGCACACACGCTCTATATCATAACAGGGATTGATTTGGCGATTGATATGAGATTATTGACATGTATCGGAAAGATTTACTGTTCATGTTTATTATGATTTCTCTAAAGCAAATTGATTAAACTTAGTACTAACTGATAGCTGGATTTGTAGGCATGAAGTTAGTTGCATTGCATTTTATTGTGCTTGAGGATAAGCACGGTTTAAGTTTGGGGGAATTTGATGACTGTGTTTCATACCTATAAATTGGATGCCTTTTCGGAAATAAACGGTTGCTAATCCGTCTATTTTAGTATTGTTTTATTCATTTGTGTTGTGTTTGTGTGCATGATCTGTTTGTATTCGCTAAGGCAAGGGTTGATGGCAAAATAGCAGGAAAGTGTAGGCAAAGAAGCAAAAAGTAGTGAGATGCAGAGCATACCCCGCCGGGGCGGGGCTACACGTCATCAGTATGTTTGATACCCCGCCAGGGCGAGGGTTCCCATGAAGAAAAAGTCCTCCAGGGCGGGGGTGCGCGGCAAAGAAGAAAGTATTCTAATTTGATTATACTTCTGGTATTGCAAAGCTGGTGGAATTTGGACGCGATTGGGACAAGAGAAGCAACGTAATTAGTTATAGAAACACAGACTTCATCAATTCAACATTCATCATTCATCATCAACAATTAACAAACCCTTATTTTTAGAGATTTTTGAGGAACAGAAGCAAGGAGCTATGAGTGTGAAGATTGCAGATTGAATTGAAGAAAAGGGTGGTTCTATTTACTATTTTTCATTCATTAATTTTAGATTTTATAATCAAGATGTTTAATTCTTTGATCTTTTCAATATTTAATTCATTAGTCATGAACTAAATTAACTTATTAAGCCTATAATGGATCTTTATGTGTAATGAGAATTATTATGCTTCAAGTTTAATTCAATAATGCTATTTTAAGTTCATCTATTATGATTTATGCATAATCTATGAGTTGCTTAATCACCAATTCTTTGTGAACTTGTATAAATTTGAGAGATGAAGTATGGGTTTAGACTTAGTCATAATATCATGTGTTTGTGATTTCTACGTTTTGATGGAATTCATAATTTATGTTTAGGATAGAGATATAACTATGCATTGCATGTAATCTTATGAGTGAAAGTAGTATGCATACAAGTAAATCATGTATGATGATAAAGTATATACCTTGTAAACAATCCTATTCATTTATTAATAAAAGTGTTATTTATTAAAGGCATTTTATTATCTACATGGCGCCGTTTTAATAATATGTGATAAACTCATAGTTTTAAGTAACGTTTTTAGAATCATGATGAGATCATGCTAATGAGATCTAAATTCTTAAATAGCTTAAAAACTAAAATGTTCCCAATCAATGTATTACTAAAAAGTGGATTAGTGAATCCGGATAGATTAGTACATACATTACTTGCTCATTGGATGAGGATGATTGATCTCATGATCATTTGTGTGGAGACACTAAAGCAAGTGTGACAACCCGAGAATTTTGAATATTTTTAAAATTTTTATTAATTGATTTAAGGTTCGAAATTAGAACCTAGACATAAAATAAGAGTATGCGTTTGATATTTTTAAGAAGGAATTTTGAGGATTTCAAAATTCTGTGAAGGATTTAAGTAAATTATTCAGGATTAAGTGTATACGTGAATATGTTCTGTGTGTATGTGGTTAAGGGTTAAGGGTTGACCAGATAAACGATATCTGTAACAAACCCTAAGTATATATTATTTTTGAACGTCAATGTTCAGTTAGAAAACCCTAGCTATTTATAAGAAACCCTAATTTTGAATTTGGAACCCTATTGCTAAGTATAAAATCCTAAGGGTTAAAAGTTATGTGAGTAATGAGTATAAATATTATGTGATGTTTATTAATAGAAACAAATAAGAGAAACTAGTGTGATCCTAATTATATATTAGGAATGAAGAATGAAATGACTTAAGAATTATGGGATGAGAGAATTATGGTATATAAAATATATACAAATTCTAAGAGATTTATTTTATACATCTCAATTAATTAATTTTATAACCTATTTATAGCAAGTCTAAGTGGGTTAAGAAATTAAGTGTATGTAAGTAAGAATTTAAATTATAATTGAGTACATGAAAATCCTAATTAAATAATTAGGGTAAGATATAATTTATGATAATGGGTCATGTTAATGGCCCAAATATTTTAGTTAGGAAGTCTAAATATTTTTATTAGAAAGCCCAAATATTTTAATTTAGAAGCCCAAAAGTATTAATTGGAAGCCCAAAACTTAGCCCAATGGAAGAGAGTCTTTTTGGACATTTAGTAAGCTAATTAATGAAATAAAAACAAAATCAATTATGGACAATTTAATGGCCAAGTGGTCGGATGGTGTTGAGAGGATAAGGGAAGGGGATGAATGTGGTTTGTTTACTTTAGTTGGTAAACAACTCCTAACAACTCCTTCCATGTGTCATCTTTTGATTTATCCAATATCTTTGTTCATGCTTGTAAGTAAAGCCTTGGGTGGTTTAATGAGAGAATGAGAGAAAGAGAGAAAGAGAGAGACTTAGTGGGAGAAATGGAGAGCCACATAGCCGGATGCATGGAGGAGAAAAGGAGTGGAGCATGTGATCAAGTTTACTAAAATAAAGTCTATATTAATTTTCTCTTTCATCTCCTTCATCTAGCTAACACCAAGAAAAAACCCAAATAGAAGGAGAGAGAAGAGAGGATTCGACAGCCCCTTGAGGCAAAAGAGTGAGTTTTTGATAAGTCATCAAAGCTCCATAATCAAATCTAGGAAGAAGAAGAAGGAGAGCATGAAAAATCAAAGGTATAAACCCCTTTTTGTTTATATAATTTTATTTTGATTATTCTTAATCAAACCTTGAATTTATTTTTCTAAACTTAAAAACCATGAATATACTTGTTAATGAGTGTTTCATGTTTAGATATACTCATATTGGGTGTTGTTTTAGTTGGAAATTAAAAATAAAGAAAAGTGAGTTTTCTTGTTTTTAAGCCCTAAAATTTCTATGTACTTTGGATTTTCACCATTTGTGATCTACACCTTCTTTTTATGATCCGTCAAAGAGAGGTATTAGATATGTAAGTTAACTACTAAACCCAAGTGGTAGATATCAAAAATGTTGAGTACACAGTCCATAGTGACTGATTTAGCAAAAATAGTTTTGTGTTTTTAAGGAAAAATAGACTGTTTCGGACAGTCAAGTGTAGGGACAGTTTTGTCATTTTTTTAGAATTTGAAAAATTCTGGAAAAATTTGGGAGGATACTATGATAAGTTATCTAACATCTCCAAGTGAAATCACTGAAAAAGGAGTTTTAGATTTCCGTATGGAAAATGTTTAACAAAGCACAAAAAACTGCAAAACGACAATTTAGCTTCTGCCCAAAAGTTTAAAAGGGCTGTTTCGGCAAAGAAATGTGTGAGAAAAAATCCGGCCTTTTGGGACATGAAAATATACGGTATAAAGTACCTACTGTCCAAAAATGAGCTCATTCCGACATAAAATGACCAAGTTATTATCATTTCAATTTTTGTGATTTTTCAACAAAAATCGCTATAACCGGAGTTCTATAACTCCGATGGCCACGAAATTTAAACTGGAGTGTCACGTTAACATGTATAAGATTGTGTCAAGAGATGGGAATTTCTGGAGTTAAGCACGAGGTAGCTAATTTCTTAAGGAATTAACTAAAAATTATTTTTGAAAAATACTAAAGGAAGTTAGAAAATTATGGAAAAATAATTTTTGTGTATGAAATATATGTATATGTGTTTGGACAAAGGATAGAAAAATAATAAATTGATTTGGTATTTTCATGATAAAGATATAGAATCCACCTTGGTGGATTTAGTAATCTGATGAATCCAGCTTGCTGGATTGAAAAATAGTTTACTGAATTGAAAATATGTTGAATCCAGCTTGCTGGATTGCAATCTAGTTGCTGGATTTGAAATCCAGTTTGCTGGATTGCAATTTAGTTGGTCGGATTGGCCATCTAGATACTGGATTTAGAATCCAGCTTGCTGGATTCCAAATCTGAGTTGCTGGATTGGTATTTAACTTTTATGTTCAAGAAAAAAAAACTTATAATATATAATATTAAAGTATTTAAATCATATAAATATAATAGGAATGATTGAAAAATAACGATGAATGATAATTATTATGTAGAAATTTTTCATGAGACTTGGAAAAATATTTCGATTGTTAATTAATTATCTTAGTTAATGGTTAAGTCTTATGCAGAGTTTAATTGAACTTAAACTCGAGTTTTGTCCGACTAGACCGTCGGGATGTCAGATTTGTGTTGGGTTCAACTCAGACTGCGAAAGTTTGACTTGATACCGAGTCCTATGTGTGTTGTAGAATGATAGAGTTATGTGTTATGTGTTATGTGTTTAGGTTATTCTATGTATGTCTATATATATAATAGTATTATATTGTGATGATATTATTTTAATATTGGAGATCTATATTACTAATATTAGGTCTTCGGATAAAGCGATATAAATTGCGTAACGGTAATCATCGGTTTAGACAAGTTTGTTTTTACTTAACTCTATTAAGAGTGTTTTATTCGGATAAGCTTATGGTTAATCATTGTTGGTTGCCATGAATTGTACTCTGTACATATTGCATATATAAGTCAGGTATGAAAGGCTGATCACCTTCATTACCAGTTGGTTCAGAAATATTTGTTCATGTATAATACTTGTTCAGTCATAAATTTGTTCCTGCTAGTCCACAATTATATTGTTGAATTATAGCCAGCTTATTATTCAGATTCTTTCAATTACGATATATCGTTATATTATTGAACTTAAACTTGCTGGGCAATCCTTATGCTCACCCTTGTTATACCATGATAAAACATTGCAGATTAAGACGAACACGTCAGATACAAGGAAATGTTAAAGACAGTTCCAGCGTTAGGATATGTGTGCATCTAAATTGTATAAGTGTTGTATTTTTATATTATATGTTAAGTAAGTTATGTAATGTGTATTAAGTTAAGGTTACTCGACCTTGGGAAAATAGTGTGTAAGTTTAATGTATAAATAATTTATGTTTATATCTTCCGTAAATAGTAATAGTTGTATAGAATGATCGAACCGGATCCGAGGTGATTTGGGACCTGGATTCGGGGCCCTCACAACAAGTATGTAGGTGCTTATTAGAGAATAAGTTCACTGAACGTGACTCGCTAAGGAATACATAATGGAGTTTTACTTACATGTCAATAAGAATTCCTAAAGTGATAGTTATACAAGTAATCCTTAGACTTGAGATCATCATAGTATCTTGTATATAATGATTTATACTTTGACTTATTCCTTAAGACCCTCAAGGTATATCAAAGGGTATGCTTGGGTATAATGAGTTATATATGGAGATAATGAATGATCAATAAAGAATCTATCGCTTCTAGTAAAAGAAGAGATATGTCATATGTGATTCGATAAATAACAACCCAGGAATCCAAGAATCCTTGGCCAAGGTGGAATGAAATTAGAAGGGTGTTTTCTAAATTGCACTCATTCGGAGTTGTGCATTTGGGAATCGAAAAATATATAATTAAATAATATAAGACTTGACAGTAATTATATGTCTTATATTGGGACATTATATGGTGGAAAAATTGAATTGTACGGTAACTATTTACTCAAAGGTTCTTTTATGATTAATGTTAGAATTTATATTATCTGAAAAGTCCTTGATCTCTAGGGAGGCTTATCCCTATTTTAGAATAAATAATATTTATTTAAATAAATTAATAGTTTAATTTATTTATTTAAATGAGATTAGAATTGTTCTAATTGATTTATTCATAACCGATTTAATATGGAGAACCTAAAGGGTCACACCATAAAAAGAAGAATAATTATTTAAGAAGTTAATGGCATAATCGTAATAATATGTTAAGTGTATTTTATTTAATCTATGATGATAGAGTAAATTAAATAACTTAATATTTATTATTTAATATTTTAGAAATATTAAATATAAACTAATAAGACTCATCTTATTAATATTATTATAATTATTATTATTTTAATTTCTAAAGGAGTTTGAGAATTAATCTAATATTAGTACTCTCATTTATTCTTAATAGGATTAGGAGGTAAATTAATTAAAAGAGTTTAATTAATTGTCCCTAATAAGATTAGAGAACCAAAATAATTAAAGGAGTTTGATTAATTAAATATTACCCTAAAATGGTTAACTGATATCTTTATAAGAAGAGTCTTATATCAGATATTAAAAAGATAAGTGATTCCAACTGTTGGAGAGTATGTCTTTTCTATACAGATAGAAAACTAGGGTTTGAGCCAAAAACACCCTTCTTGTTGAATCTTGTTCTTGCTTGGTGGATCACCTCTAGAGGCCAAACGATTGGGTGACTGACGTTGATTAAAGGAAGGAATCAAATCTGTATAGTTAAGGAGAGCACCAAGGATTAGGAGTTGAACTTGTACTTGAGGAATCTCGAATCTTCAAGGGTATGATTCTGATTCTCCTACTCCTTTTAGATTGATAATAAAGCAGAAGAACGATCTTGGGTTATGGTTTGTAAGAAAAATTTTAAAATCCGTTTTTACTTCGCTTCCGCTTTGTTTATGTGATTTGATTGCATATTCATGTTTCTAGTAAATCTAACAGTGGTATCAGAGCCAATCTTGTGCTAATTATCAGTTTTTGTGATTCCATATATGTGCAATATGAGATTTGATCGGATTTCTGGGTAACAGAAAAAGTTTTCTGTTTCTCCGTCACAGCGCAGCTGCGCCATCTCCAGTTCATCCTGGAGCGCACCTGCGCCGTTACCTAAATCCAGTTTCCTGGATGAGCAGCGCAGCTGCGCCGTGACCCAGTTCATTCTAGGCACAGCTGCGTCCTTGGGCAGAATCTGAAAAACTTTTATTTTTCTTTAATTAATTAAATGGTTTACTTGATTGATAAAAATTTAAAATAAAGATGTTTATTTTATATGAAATATGATTTTAGATTTGCTAAAATTAAAGAGTTTAATTTGGATTTGGTTTTTGATTAAAATAAAAGAGTTTATTTTGTTTCAAAACTAATGTTTAGTAAACTGTTGCCCATTAATTAATATTAATGCATATATGGAATAGATTTATTATTCATAAGATGAATGTTATTTATTGATGCATATGTTGATATGTATGGTAATAAATGGGATTGATTATGGACTATGACCAATGTGATTGGATTTTATTTTGGATGGATGCTTGAATGTATAAGTTTTATTAAATGGGGTCTGTGTCCCTCGTCTTTTATGGTTTTATTCTTGTTGTAAATTCTATCTCTCTTATGTACTTCCCATTGACTGTTAATCAAGGTTTCTATTTAAATTAAATAGTTTATGCAATAGGATTAGTTAGAATTTCACGAAAAACTGAAGTTTAAGGAGCAAGGAGCGCTTGAAGACCCGTTTGTAATAGAGCCCGAGTTTAAATATAATGGTTATATTTAAATGTTTATTCTTGCACCCTAGGGTTTGTCCTTTTGGTTCACTTGGTGGCTCTAGTGAACCAAACTAGAATAAAAGTCCATAATCAATTCGGGTAGAATATAGTGTTCTATATGTGCATGCTAGTATTATATATATATATATATATATATATATATATATATATATATATATATATATATATATTATGCAAACATGCTTCGCATGTTTAATAATATGACTCGTATTTTATATATATATGTGCATGCACGCTAAATAAGATTAGACAAATAATAACAAACCTCTCAAAGATATTATATTAAGTTGTAACGTTCAAAGATATTTGGAATATCGAACGTCGCCTTCTAGCATGATAAAAATAATAGAGTATTAAATATTTAATATGAGTTTATTGTGCATACACAAGACAAGTATTAAATATTTGAGATGTTGTTTTTATTACATATGATGTTTATAAGGAACTAAACATTACTTCTTTGTTGTGCACACACAAGGGTTGTAGTTTTCTCTTCACATATATGAAAATGTTGGGTCTGACTTAACTTAAATCATTTTAGTTCAGATGTGCACACACTTGACCATTATGATTTAAAAGGAAAAATATAAGGAGTTACATTATGATGTAATTGACAAGAGTTGTCTACCAATTTATTTATATATAGTTTGTTGTGCACACACAAGACTATATACATTTGAAATGGGATCCTTATTCTCACTAGCAAAAAACTTTAATTAGATTTTCCCGAACTATATTAATGAGGGTAATATAGTTTGAAGAAAATAGTGGGAGATACCGATTTAAAATAAGACCTAATCTATCTTGGTAATTAATTAAATGAATGTTTGCTAAATTATTATCTTTTTACATGCGGAATTTAAAAATGTCACATTCACTAATTTCACTGCGTAGCATACTTGATACTAACAAACTGACCGGACCGAATTACACGAACTGGTTAAGGAATCTGAGAATTGTTCTCACTGCTGAAAAGATTTCTTATGTCCTGAATTCGCCTGTACCTGCAAAAGTTGTAGAGACAGCCTCTGAGGAAGAGATTGCTACTTTTAAACAGTGGTAAGATGATGCATTTGTGGCTCAATGCATCATGCTCGCATCCATGAGTAACGAGATTCAGCGTCGGCATGAAACCATGGATGCTCCTACTATGATGCTGCACGTGCAAGAGTTGTATGGTGAGCAAAGTACGTAGGATGGCTAGCTATGAAATATCTAAAGAGCTCTTCCGATCTCGGATGACCGAGGGTACTACTATTGAGGCTCATGTCTTAAAGATGATCAAATTGATTGAACGTCTTGGACAGCTTGGGTTCGTCATGGATGGGGAGTTGAGTCAAGATTTAGTCTTGCAGTCACTCCCGGACACCTTCTCACAATTTGTTATGAATTTTCACATAAATAAGTTAGATGTCAGCTTGCCTGAATTACTTAACATGTTGAAAACTGATGAAGGTCACTTCCTATCCAAGAATAACCATGTTTTAATAGTGGATGATTCTTCCAAAAAAAGAAGAGGCCCAAGGTATCTTCTAAAAAGAAGAAATCCAAGAAGGCTAAGATAAGGCGAAAGTGAAGGATTAAAAGAAACCTGATCCAACTAGCAAGGGAATTTTCTTCCATTGCAACAAGTTAGGTCACTGGAAGAGGAACTGCAAGGATTATCTTGTGGAGTAAAAGCAGAAGAAGGTTAAAGAAGTTTCGAATCCTAATCAAGATTTGTTTATGATTGAAATTAATTTTCTTCTACTTGGGTATTGGCTACCGGTTGTGGTTCTCACATATGTAATAATATGCAGGGACTGGTCAGAAGTAGAAAGCTGAACAAGGATGAAGTTGTCCTATGAGTAGAAAATATAGCAAAGGTTGCTGCATTAGCTGTAGGGACTTATTGTTTAGCACTGCCTACGGGCAAGTCCATTAGATTAAATAATTTTTATTTTGTTCTGTCACTTATTAAAAACATTATTTCAATTTCTTTAATAGATTTGGATGGGTTTGACATTATAATAAAGAACAATAGTTGTTCTATTTATAATAATAATGTTTTGTACGGTGTTGGTAATTTGCGAAATGGAGTTTACATACTTGACTTGCATAAAAATATACTTCAAATTGAACAAACTAAGAAAAGGAAAAGAGATGATGTAATTATACCTATACGTGGCACTGTAGACTTGGTCATATTAATGAAGCCAGATTATCCAAGTTGTATAAAGATGGGCTCTTAGAGCTATCTGATTATGAATCATATCCAACTTGTGAATCTTGTCTCATGGTCAAAATGACTAAATCTCCTTTTAGTGGAAAAGAGAATGAGTTACAGAGTTGTTAGCGTTGGTTCACACAGATGTATGTAGACCTATGATAACGAATACAAGATGAGGGTATTCGTATTTTATTACTTTCACTGATGATCACTCAAGGTTTGGATATGTGTATTTAATGAAATACAAATTCGAATCATTTTAAAAGTTCAAAGAATTTATAAGTGAAGTAGAGAAGCAAACTGGCAAGAGTATTAAGATTCTTCAATCAGATCGAGGAGGAGAATACTTAAGCAGTGAGTTTCTCAATTGTCTCAAAAAAATGGTATAATCACACAATGTTCTCCACCACGAACACCACAGTTGAATGGTGTATCTAAAAGGAGAAATCGAACACTGTTGGACATGGTTCGTTCCATGATGAGTTTTACCGATCTTCTAGTGTCACTCTGGGGATATGCCCTAGAAGCGACTACATATCTACAAAATAAGGTTCCCTCGAAATCCGTCCCTAAGACTCCATATGAGATGTGGACAAGGAAGAAGCCTAGTTCTAAGAATGTTAAGATTTGGGGATGCCCATCTTATGTGAAAAGATTTCAGAATGATAAGCTTGGAACAAGATCTGATAAGTGCACGTTTGTGGGATACCCTAAAGAAAGTTTAGTATACTATTTCTACAATCCTACTGAACAGAAGGTGTTTGTTGCCAAACAAGCTACCTTCTTGGAAAATGAGTTTATCCTTGAAGGGGTCAGTGGGAGGAAAATAAATCTTAAAGAAATTCAAGAACCACAAATCACTACAGATCAAATAGATGAACCTGTTCAACTAGAGATACCTTCTGTACCACACCATATTCCTAAATCTGGTAGAATACTGAACATACCTGATAGGCATGGATTCGTCATAGAGGATGACGATGAGGTATGCATCAGAAATTATGATGATCCATTAAATTACGAATAGGCTATGAGCAGTAAAGACTCAGAGAAATGGCAAGAAGTCATGAAATCTGAAATGGACTCCATGGATGAAAACCAAGAATGGACTTTGGTTTCCCCACCTAAAGGCATTAAGCCTATTGGGTGTAAATGGGTCTTTAAAAGAAAGACTTGAGCAAATGGCAAGGTAGAGATCTATAAGGCCCGACTGGTCGCAAAAAGTTTTAAACAAAGACAAGGAGTTGACAATGACGAAATCTTCTCACCAGTAGCGATGCTCAAGTCCATTCGGATTTTACTTGCAATTACAGCTTACCACGACTACGAAATTTGGCAGATGGACGTGAAAATGACCTTTCTCAATGGGAAACTTGAGGAGGATGTGTATATGACACAGCCAGAGGGATTTGTTTCAAAAGTTGGAATAAATCAAGTCTGTAAGCTACAACGATCCATTTATGGATTGAAGCAAGCTTCTCGTAGGTGGAACATCCATTTTGATGAGACAATCAAAGAGTTTGATTTTATCAAAAATGAGGATGAACCATGTGTGTACAAGAAGGTTAGTGTGACAACCCGAGAATTCAGATAATTATTTAAATCTTAAATGATGCATTAAAGGTTGAATAATAAACCTAAACATAAAATAAGTGAATGAATTTGAGGTTTCCGGGAAGGAATTTTTTGAATTTAAATTTTTTGTGGTGAATTATTTAGAATTAAGGGTATAAGTGTATATGTTCTGTGTATATGGTTGTATATGTGTACAACATATGGTTAAGGGTTAAGGGTTGACCAGATAACCTATATCAGTGGCAAACCCTAGTATTACATTAAGAACATCAACGTTCAGTTAGAAAACCCTAATGACTGATAAGAACCCTAATTTCAGTTCCGAGAATCTAAAACCCTAATTCGGAATATGAAACCCTAATTTGGGAATTCAAATGCTATATTTAATGAATTAAGTATTTATAATTATAAATATAATTAGGGATAACCCTAATTGACTATTTAGAAAATCCTAATTCTTGTGTTATAAACCCTAATGCCCATTTTAGGGAAAACCCTAATTAGCAAGCTTGAATTATGATTAGGAAATCTTAATATTATTAGAAAACTCTAATTATAGTTTAGAAATCATAATTTTCTATTTTAAAGCCTAATTTGGAAAATTCTAGAAAGTTGATTTTTAAAAAAAAACCTTAGGTTTTAACCCTAAGGGTTTGTGCAAGTTACCAATTTACCATTAAAATTATAAGGAAAATGTCCAAAATGCCCTTTTGTCACATTTTATAATATGTTGAGTGTAAATCTTGCCAAGATTTGTGTTTGGTGACCAACTCTTGACTTCCTTTGTGCCATATATCTCAGCAAACTCAGCCCACATGTGACACATTACAAATAATATATACATTGTATCAATATATATACAGATTAGAAAGAGAGAAATGCCCACTTTATTTATCATTCTTGCCAAAGCTCTTCTCTCTTTAAATACAAAAATTTAGAGTGAGACAGTGAGAAAAGATAAGCCAAGATCATGTGTTAGCTTGCCATGAACAAACATCGAAGATCAGAATCTAGATCAAAGCTAGAAAAGGTATAAAACCCTAAATTTTGAAAATCATGTGATCTTATGTTAGATGTTGTAATTTGTTGTTATAAGTTGTGTCTTAAGGTGTTATTTAGTGATCTGGGCTATTACATCTTAGATCCATAACATCTAGAGACACGAAAATCAAGTGTTTAGAAACTGACTTTGAATCCTAAAATGTTGTCTGATAGCCGAATGTCAGAGGCCCTAGATCCTTCCCTGTAAAATGATTTGTTCTGCTTTAAGTTATAGACTTGTACTATGCTGTAAGGGCTTTGATCTGGAACTTGAATCAAGGTCAGATCAGGTCTAGAACTCAAGATATGAGTGGTCAAAGTACGTTGATCGATCAGGAAATCTAAGTTTCTAGACAACCCAGAAACCCAGATTTCGTCTGACAGGATTTTTCAGGCTCTTGATCGTGCAGTGTTTTATGTTTTAGGTTATGATGTTGGTTTGATGTTGTAGACTGGTATATGAACTACAAATACATGCTATTATATCACCTAGATTAACAGTAGAATCGAAGATATTTGTGGTCAAACAAGGGTTGACCGACTGCCCGGATGAAGATTCTGGAAAACCCAAAATCTTCAAGAGCATGTTTTCTGTCAGAGTTTGACCGGCTATAATTTCTTAGCTTTGTTGTTGTTAGATTAATTTGGTGATATATTATGGTACCCTGTCATGAATACTACATGATTGAACCTTTATATTACCCTAAGCGAACCCAGATTGCATGTTATGAAGATCAGAAATAGCCAACTTGACTGTTCTTCATTTCTGGAAAACCCAGAAATGAAGAACAACTTCTGACAAAGTTTTCTGAAGCTTTGATCTCTCTGTTGTGTTATGATTTGGTCATGTAACTTGTTTAGAGTTATAGTACTACATCAGTGTTATAACATTAACACATTAAGTTGCCCAGAAATCTTATAAATATGAATCTATCACTGGTCAAACATAGCCCCTCGGTGTCTGACATTGAATGTTCATAGTTGCTCAAGAACACCTATAGCGACGGTTCTGTCGCTATAGGGCCCTTTAGCGACAATTAATTTCAGAAAATTAATATGTGTTATTAAATAATTAGAGAAAATTAGTTTTTATTTATTAAAAATACATAATAAATTCATAAAAATTATTTTAAATCCTAAAAATAGGTTTTTAGTTATTTAGAATATATTTTATTAATATTTAAATTTTTTTAAATATTAATGGTAATTAATTTATTTAATTATAATATTAAATAAATTACTTAAAAATGGTTTTAATACTTGAAAAATCATGAAAAATTATATAATGGTATAAGAAAATATTTTAAGTTATTTTTGATATCTTTTAATATTTTGTTATGAATTTCATTAATTAATTAATATTAATGGTAATTATTTAATTTAATTATTGTATTAAATAAATTATTGAAAAATTGAATTAATGATTTAAAAATTGTATAAAAATAATTTAAGTGTTATAAAAATATTTTAAGTTATAAAATATAACTTTTGATATGTTGTCATGAAAAACATTAATATTTAATATTAATGGCAATTATCGGATAATGAATTTAACTATTTATAAATCATATAAATATGATTTAAAGGTATTAAAAATACTTTGATATATTATAAATATATTTTAATATTATGTTATGATTTTCATTAATATTTAGTATTAAATAAATATTAATGATAATAGAATATGTTGTATTTAAATTAGATAAATATGATATTAATGATTGAAAAATCATGATAAATGATAATAAATATTTAAAAATTATTACGAGCTTATGAAAAATATTTTTGACTGATAATAAATTATCTAAGATATTTATGAACTAGTTTAAACTGAGTCTTAGTGATATTAGGCTCGAGATTTTTTCGACTAGATAATTGGGATGTTAGAATTTTGTCGGATTCGATTCAGACTACAATAGTCTGACTTGATACTAGGTCCTATGTGTTGTATTGACTGATAGGGTTATGTGTTATGTGTTTAGGTTATTCTATGATTATATATAATAGTATTATACTGTGATGATATTACTCTAATATTTGGAGATCGGTATTATTTATATTAGGTTTTCAGACAAAGTTAAATAGAATGTGTAACGGTAAACATTGGAACAAGCAAGTTTTTCTTAACTCGACCTCGAGTTGTTTCATTTAAATATACTTGTGGTTAATCATTCCTGATTGCCATGTCTATGAATTGTTGAATCGTACTCAATGCATGTTATATGTATTCATTAGGTATGAAAGGCAGATCACCTTCATTACCATTCGGTCCAGATATAAATGATATGTTCACGTTCAATGTTCGTTCAGCTATGAAAATTTATTCATGCTAGTTCATAATTATATTGTAAAAATTTAGCCAGCTTATTGTTCAATTCCTTCTATCATGATATATCTTAAATTTATTGAACTTATACTGCTGGGCAAACCTGTTGCTCACCCTTGCTATATCATGATTAACATTGTAGATTAAGACGAATACGTTCAGATACAAGAAAGGATAAAGCCAAGTTCAGCTTGGGATTAAGTGCGCAACTAAATTGTAATAGTGTAATATGATAATAACATTGTATGTTAGATAGATTATGAATTCAGGTATTATGTGAAGGTTTTCGACCTTGTGGTTAGTGTGTAAATGTAGTGTATAAACAATTTATGTTTATATCTTCCGTAATAGTTATAGAAATAGTATACCAGATCCTTGGTGAGTAGGACCGGGATCTGGGGCCCTCACAGTTGGTATTAAATCTTTAGGTTATAAACCTTAGGTAGGGTTACCTGAGACTAATAACTGTAGTGATTAGGATAAGAACTAACTTAAATAAAGTTAGTGTGTCGGTAGGATTCAAAGGCGAATCTTGGCGAGTTATAAAGATACAGAGTTCCCTAACTCTGATAATAAAGTTGAACAGTAGTGATGATTAGATAGAGTCTAAAAGTCTAAAAGTACAGTGACAGAAGATCGTAAAACACAACGATCATAGCATAGAAACGAATCGTAATATATACGATGATATCACATCATGATCTGATAAGGTTATAGTATGGAGAAGGATAAAGCAAATGATTAAAAAGTTTACAGCAAGATTGTTGTGTGTCAGTTGTACTATGAATTGGTATAGATTCAGGAAATGATTATGAATACGGATTAAATAAAATTCGTATTGAAAAGGGAGTTAGGATAATTATTGAAATGTCTGTGTCGCGTTATTTGCTATATACCTATTGAGAAGGTGATTCTTTTCTCAGGTATATAACAGATAGGTAGGGTATAGTTAGAGAATATAAGGTTAAGTACGAGTTTTTAAAACTCATACTTATGGTACATTTGTGACTCATAATTATATGAAATGTTTATGAACTCCTCAACGAATGGACGCCAAAGGTCTGTCTAGGAATAGTTCTTAAACTCATATGATTGTGGAAAGTTCCTGAACTCATAAGTGTGGTAAGTTTGACAAATTGGGTAGAACTAAGTGTGAATGGAGTATTGAGGATAATAGGAACAGATAGATTGATTAAGCAATTGATTATTAGTGGAGACACATGTTTTCTAAATCTCCTAGCAATGCTAGACTTCGAAATTTTTGACGTCAAGCTAAATACGCACTATGTGCTTTTGAAAATGAATTTTTATTCTCAACTTATGGTGACCATTGTGTATGAGTGGACTTCGGGCCACCGACACATCGTTACATGTTGAGATGATAAAAGTGAATTGTAATGGTTTTTGAACAGTTTAAAGTATAGTCTATGCTAATTATTTTGGCTAGACGATAATGATTTGAAATATCAAAATATATTTTTATTTATCACTTATGTACCATGTAACTTGGTGCAGAGATGAGAAAAAGTTGATGGAGTTGTAATACAGGAATACTTAGTGTTAAATTTGATCTAAAATTGTTATTCCACTAATGTATGACGTGTTATGACAAAGTCACTCGATGGCGGCATCCTCAAACAGGCTGTTAATACAGTACAACATCATGATGTCATTTTTAAACTAATTTTAAAATTTTAATTTGCCAACGGGGTTTGAATATACCTAAATATTTTGATTGAATTAAATTATTGGTATGAGTCTATGCTATTTGATTTAGCTAGACCAACATTTATGAAAACTCTAAGCGTTCTTTGAAAATTTTCCCGAACCAAATTGTTTTGGTGTGGATTTCGCTAAAGACTGAGGTAAGAAAATTTTTGTGTGCCTAAGACGGATGGAATAGAAGGAACGGGAAAAAATTGTTCCAACCAGCAGTACTTGGCCAGTACTGGGCATATCGAGCTAATTACCATATGTGTCAGCAAGATATGACGGTTTCGGATGAATTTTCATATAACCTTTTCGAAAATAAAAGTTCGTAGTCTATATGACTCCTCAACATGATTTGAATAATTTAACTCTTGTGAGTGATGTTTTGGGTAGCATGTAATGATGAGAATGAAAGGTGAAAGGTATAAGGTGTAAAATAAATTTTGGGGACGAAATTTTTAAAAGAGTGAATGTGACAACCCGAGAATTCAGATAATTATTTAAATCTTAAATGATGGATTAAAAGTTGAATAATAAACCTAGACATAAAATAAGTGAATGGATTTGAGGTTTTAGTGAAGGAATTTTGTGAATTTAAAATTTTTGTGGTGAATTATTCCAGATTAAGGGTATAAGTGTATATGTTATGTACATATAGTTGTATATGTGTATAGTATGTGGTTAAGGGTTAAGGGTTGACCAGATAACCTATATCAGTGACAAACCCTAGTATTATATTAAGAACGTCAACGTTCAGTTAGAAAATTCTAATGACTGATAAGAACCCTAATACTGGCTCTAGAAACTCTAATTTCAGTTTCGGGAATCCGAAACCCTAATTCCGAATATGAAACCCTAATTTCGGAATTCAAAGGCTATATTTAATGAATTAAGTATTTATGATTATAAATATAATTAGGGATAACCCTAATTGACAATTTAGAAAACCCTAATTCTTGGGTTATAAACCCTAATGCCCATTTTGGGGAAAACCCTAATTATTATTTAAAATTTTTAATTAGGAAATATTAATCCTAATTAGCAAGCTTGAATTATGATTAGGAAATCTTAATATAATTAGAAAACTCTAATTATAGTTTAGAAATCATAATTTTCTATTTTAAAACCTAAATTAGAAAATTCTAGAAAGTTGGTTTTTTTTAAAAAAACCTTAGGTTTTAACCCTAAGGGTTTGTACAAGTTACCAATTTACCATTAAAATTATAAGGAAATGTCCAAAATGCCTTTTTGTCACATTTTATAATATGTTGAGTAGAAATCTTGCCAAGATTTTTGTTTGGTGACCAACTCTTGACTTCCCATGTGCTATATATCTCAGCAAACTCAGCCCACATGTGACACATTACAAATTATAGATACATTGTATCAATATATAAAGAATAGAGATAGAGAAATGCCTACTTTATTTCTCATTCTCGCCAAAGCTCTTCTATCTCTAAATCCGAAAATTTAGAGTGAGAGAGTGAGAAAAGATAAGGCAAGATCATGTGTTAGCTTGCCATGAACAAACATCGAAGATCGGAATCTTGATCAAACCTAAAAAAGGTATAAAACCCTAAATTTTGAAAATCATGTGATCTTATGTTAGATATTGTAATTTGTTGTTATAAGTTGTGTCTTAAGGAGTTATTTAGTGATCTGAGCTATTACATCTTAGATCCATAACATCTAGAGACACGAAAATCAAGCTTTTAGAAACTGACTTTGAACCCTAAAATGTTGTCTGATAGCCGAATGTCAGAGGCCCTAGATCCTTCCTTGTAAATGATTTGTTCTGATTTTAAGTTATAAACTTGTACTATGTTGTAAGGGCTTTGATCTTGAACTTGAATCAAGGTTAGATCAGGTCTAGAACGCAAGATATGAGTGGTCAAAGTACGTTAATCGATCAGGAAATCTGAGTTTCTGGGCAACCCAGAAACCCAGATTTCGTTTGACAGGATTTTTCAGGCTCTAGATCGTGCAGTGTTTTATGTTTTAGGTTATGATGTTGGTTTAATGTTGTAGACTGGTATATGAACTACAAATGCATGCTATTATATCACCTAGATTAACAGTAGAATCGAAGATATTTGTGGTCAAATAAGGGTTGAACGACTGCCCGGATGAAGATTCTAGAAAACCCAGAATCTTCAAAAGCATGTTTTTTGTCCGCGTTTGACCGGCTATGATTTCTTAGCTTTGTTGTTGTTAGATTAATTTGGTGATATATTATTGTACCCTATCATGAATACTACATGATTGAACCTTTATATTACCCTAAGTGAACCCATATTGCATGTTATAAAGATCAAAAGTGGCTAACTTGACTGTTCTTCATTTCTGGAAAACCCAGAAATGAAGAACAACTTCTGACGAAGTTTTCTGAAGCTTTGATCTCTCTGTTGTGTTATGATTTGGTCATGTAACTTGTTTAGGGTTATAGTACTACATCAGTGCTACAACATTAACACATTAAGTTGCCCAGAAACCTTATAAATATAAATCTATCACTGGTCAAACATAGCCCCTCGGTGTCTGACATTAAATGTTCATAGTTGCTCAAGAACACCTATTGCGACGGTTCTGTCGCTATAGGGCCCTTTAACGACAATTAATTTCGGAAAATTAATATTTTTATTAAATAATTAGAGAAAATTAGTTTTTAATTATTAAAAATACATAATAAATTCATAAAAATTATTTAAAATCCTAAAAAGAGGTTTTTAATTATTTAGAATATATTTCATTAATATTTAATATTTTTGGAATATTAATGGTATTTAATTTATTTAATTATAATATTAAATAAATTACTTAAAAATGGTTTTAATACTTGAAAAATCATGAAAAATTATTTTATGGTATAAGAAAATATTTTAAGTTATTTTTGATAACTTTTAATATTTTGTGATGAATTTCATCAATTAATTAATATTAATGGTAATTAATTAATTTAATTATTATATTAAATAAATTATAGAAAAATAGAATTAATGATTTAAAAATTATATAAAAATAATTTAAGTGTTATAAAAATATATGAAGTTATAAAATATAACTTTTGATATGTTGTCATGAAAAATATTAATATTTAATATTAATGGCAATTATCGAATAATGGATTTAACTATTTAAAAATCATATAAATATGAATTTAAGGTATTAAAAATTCTTTGATATATTATAAATATATTATAATATTATGTTATGATTTTTATTAATATTTAGTATTAAATAAATATTAGTGATAATATAATATATGGTATTTAAATTAGATAAATACGATATTAATGATTGAAAAATCATGATAAATGATAATAATTATTTAAAAATTATTACGAGCTTATGAAAAATATCTTTTACTGATAATAAATCATCTAAGATATTTGTGAACCATTTTAAACTGAATCTTAGCGATATTAGTCTCAAGATTTTTCCGACTAGACCGTCGAGATGTTAGAATTTTGTCGGATTCGATTCAAACTGCAATAGTCTGACTTGATACTAGGTCCTATGTGCTGTATAGACTGATAGGGTTATGTGTTTAGGTTATTCTATGATTATATATAGTAGTATTATACTGTGATGATATTATTTTAATATTTGGAGATCGGCATTATTTATATTAGGTTTTCAGACAAAGCTAAATAGAATGCCTAATGGTAAACATTTGAAAGAGCAAGTTTTTCTTAACTCGACCTCGGGTTGTTTTATTTAAATATACTTGTGGTTAATCATTGTTGATTGCCATGTCTATGAATTGTTGAATCGTACTCAGTGAATATCGCATGTATTCATTAGGTATGAAAGGTTGATCACCTTCATTACCATTTGGTCTAGATATAAATGATATGTTCATGTTCAATATTCGTTCAGCTATGAAAATTTGTTCATGCTAGTTCTCAATTATATTGTATAACTTTAGCCAGCTTATTGTTCAATTCTTTCTATCGTGATATATATTAAATTTATTGAACTTATACTTGCTAGGTAAACCTGTTGCTCACCCTTGCTATATCATGATTAACATCGCATATTAAAACGAATATGTTCGGATACAGGAAAGGATAAAGCCAAGTTCAGCTTGGGATTAAGTGTGTAGCTAAATTATAATAGTATAAGGTGATAATAACATTGTATGTTAGATAGATTATGAATTTAGGTATTATGTGAAGGTTTTCGACCTCGGGGTTAGTGTGTAAATTTAATGTATAAATAATTTATGTTTATATCTTCTGCAATAGTTATAGAATTAGTATACCAGATCCTTGGTGATTAAGACCGGGATCTGGGGCCCTCACAGTTAGTGGGAGCGCTGTTTCATTCCTTGCATTATATGTTGATTATATACTACTGATATGGAATGGTGTTCCTATACCACAATTGATTAAAATCTGGTTAACTAAACATTTCTCCGTGAAGGACCTGGGAGAAGCATCCTATGTGACACCCCCAAATCCTTGTACTTCATTTCCTCAAGATTTGGTGTTCACGTGATTAAAACATTCATTTATAACTACCCAATCATAATAAAATTGAATAATAAACCTGTCCATACAGGATTACATTAAATAAAATCTCCCAGGTTATCTAACCTTTACAAAAATCATACATGCGGAAAATTAAATAAACTTCATTACAATCTTTAAACCAAAGTCTGATAATAAAACTATCGAAACTATTACAAGTCTTCAATACTTGTTCATCTTTTCCTTTCCCTTACTGGTGCTAGGTACGTCACCCTTTTCAGCTTTAACTGTAAGAATTTTACATGTAAGAGTGAGCAAACAAGGCTCACTAGGAATAACAATAGATAAAACTTTAACCTTTACATCATTTGCCAAAAACTAGGCTTAATAGAACCGAACAATATGTTCTATTAACATTCCACAAATCATAACATTCACTGAGGGTCTAATGACCACGAACCCTGTCCACAGTTATAAGTAATCTTTTAACTTTAACTATAACAGTCATACGACTGCAAGGACTCAAAGGTACTTAGGGGGATCAATCCTTCGTACATGTATTGTATACAAACAATTCAGCACAAAGTATAAAACTAAGTGCAACCCCTAAAAATAGGGTTGTTCATCTCAGTATTTAGAGTACAAGTTCGCACCAAAGTCCGTTTGGTTTGGATACACTTCAAGGTAATTTAGAGTTCAACGGACATCAACTAAGGATTAGTTGAATAAAAAAATAGTAACACTATGTTATTGAATGATCATAACTGAATAAACATTTCGTTCTAAGTTCATGCTTTGGGAATAATCTAATAGTATAACAATTGAATAATTTATCATACCTTGCTTTGAACAACATTAAGCTAAGGTTACATCTTAGAATTTAATATCAAGCATTCATAACAAACAATAATTTGAACGATAAACTGATTCAACAGAATAAAGGTACTTGCATGCTAATATAACAAGTTTAGAGTTAGAAAAAACTTGAATAATCATAATAACTATCTCGACGAAAGTGTGGATATGGGAAGCTTGTATCATCATGAATAACTAGATACAATCAAGTTGCTTAATGAAAATACTTTACTCAATAAAGCTTAGAATTATGAAATTTGCATAACGACGATTTAGGATTAGAAAAGCTTGCTCAACTATTAACAAAGTAGAGTTAAAGAACTTGCCTTGCGCGTAGATTAAACCATTAATATCCAAATCACAATATCCTATATACATATGTTAACATGACACGATTAGTCATAATCAACACTACATCACGTATGGTTTAAATGTTTAACCATGTAATCAAATTATATACCTAAACGATAATAAACTCGTTAGGTATTAACACCATGCTCGTTTAACACATTACAATACTATAATAACAGAATTATTTGGTCATATAGCATTATAACTAAAGTTTCAGAATCTATGCAAGACAGAAGTTATTTCAGAGCATTTTGCTAAGTGGCGCCGCGGTGCCACAGTTTGAACTGTGGGTCGCGCTGCGGCGCTGAGGTGGCGCTTCAGCGCGAGTAACATATAAGGACTCGGCGTTGCGGCACGAGGTCCGGTGCTCCGGCGTTGACTTCAGGACTGCGATGCGAAGTCTGGCTGGGGCGCAATTTTTGGCGCTAAGGCGCTAGATTAAACGCTGGAGAGTGGATTTTGGCACTGGGGCGCCGAAACTCACAGAACCAAACCAGAAAAACAGAACAAAGCTACTGTCTAACTTTTTAACAACAATTGACACCCATTAACATGTATAACTTCACGTAAATTACACATAAAAGTTATGAAGCATTCGTGTACAAATTTTACACAACTAAACAACAATATCAGAGAACTAATTCTTTGAAAACACTGGTTTTCTTTGAAACCAAATTTTTAAAACTCCATTGTTGATATCTAAAATACAGTGAACGTAAATCCAGAATTATAACCAACTAAATACTTTTGGAATACTAGCATACCAACATATAGTCCAATTAACATATACAAAGTTCAATTCGCGTATTAGTTCACAATTTACATAATCACATACCAATTTTGTTATTTTGCAAAACATACGTTCATACATGTTTTTCACTGTAAAAAAATTTTTCCTTTTTCTTGTATATGAAATCTAGCATACAATCTCATATATACATATGCTAATATAACAATTACAGTTACACGTACACATAAAATATCACACAAAATTGTAAAAATATAGTTCTACAGAAACTTTGATAAAAACTTTATACCCAGTGATATTTAAGAAAACAGAAAATATCAAGTTCATAGAAAAATGGCTTAAACATATCTACGTACATATATTAAGGTTAGAGAAACATACCTTTTTGTTTGCTTAAGAATCTTTGTTAATAAACTTGCTTTAAAAATCGCGTTTTCTCTCTAACTCTCTCAAAACTCTGAACTTTTCTCTCTGAAAACCTTTTTCTAAACTTGTTCTTAGACTTAAGTCATATACAATATACGTAACATAAAATAATACCAACGTACCAGTTTTAAAAACGTATAAAACCGACGCCACACTTATTATCCTAATAATACATCAGTTACCAACTATATATATATATATATATATATATATATATGTATATATATATATATATATATACATTATTGAACTAATAATTTAAATTCAAAAGAAATTCAAAAGCCATAGAGCTTTGTTTGGCAAACCATTTACAAAATAAAGGATTAATATACTTAAACCTTGTTTGGCAAAATTAAATTAAAATTACTTTAATTTATTTTAATAACTTTTTATAACATAGCTATTTGTCACACTTTATTTAATAACAATTTATTAAATAATTTACTTAATCACATAACTCAATCCACATAACACATTAATTATTTAACAAATAAATAATTAACTAAATCAAATCAATCAAATTGAACAATTATTTATCCATAATAAACACATCCAATAAATATTTATATAAATCAATAAATATTTATAATTTATATTAAAAAAACATTGTGGTTCGTTACATTCTTCCCTACTTAGAAAGATTTTGTCCCTAGAATCAAAGACACATTAAACAAATAACTCAGGATACTCTTTCATCATTTTCTCTTTGAGTTTCCACGTAACTTCTTCAGCATTGTGGTTCCTCCATATCACCTTCACAGAAGGTATCACTTTATTCATGAGAACTTGTTCTTTCCTGTCGACTATCTGGATAGGAATATCTTCATAAGACAAATCTTTCTTGAACTGCAACGATTCATACTCGATCACGTGTTTGTAATCGGGTTTATACAGTCGTAACACCGAAATATAAAAAATGTTGTGAATGGTTTCCAACTCCGCAAGTAGAGCTACCTCGTAAGCTACCTCTCTAATTCTTTTGCAGCACTTCGAAGGGTCCAATAAACCTCTGGCTGAGCTTTCCTTTCTTACCGAAATGAATTTTCCCCTTCCAAGGAGAAACTTTGAGGAATACGAAAGTTCCTACGTTCAATGCACGATCTTATCTGTGTTGATCAACAAACTTCTTCTGTCGGTCTTGAGCTGCTACCAATTTTGTCCTGATGAGTTTGATAACCTCAGCAGTTTGTTGTACTAGTTCTGGTCCTAGCAGTTGACGTTCACCGACTTCATCCCAGCACATTGGAGTTCAGCACTTTCTGCCGTATAATGCTTCGTAAGGTGGCATGCCGATGCTCGCGTGATAACTATTATTGTAGGCGAATTCCACCAACAGTAATTGTTCTTCCCAGCTTCCTTTGAAATCCATGACGCATGCTCTTAGCATATCTTCCAATGTCTGGATCGTTCGTTCGCTTTGGCCATCTGTTTGTGGATGATAAGCCGTACTCATTCGCAATTGAGTTCCCATGCATTCTTGTAGTTTCTTCCAGAACTTTGAAGTGAATCGCGGATCTCTATCTGACACTGGCACTCCATGTCTCAAAACTATCTCTTTAACATACAACCTTGCCAACTGATCAAGATTGAACCTAATCTTTATTGGTAAAAAGTGTGCTGATTTAGTCAGTCTGTCCACTATCACCCAAATCGCATCGTATCCTCTCTGAGTAGTTGGAAGACCCACCACAAAATCCATCATGATATGCTCCCACTTCCATTCCGGTATTTCTAACGATTGAAGTAATCCGCTGGGTCTTTGATGTTCGGATTTTACTTTTTGACATGTCATACATTTCGCCACGCATTCTGTAACATCCCTTTTCATAATCGGCCACCAAAAATGTCGGTAAATCTTGATACATCTTCGTGCTTCCTGGATGAATCGAATATCTTGAGCTATAAGCTTCGATTAATATTTTGTCTTTCAGCTTTGGTGTTGTTGGGACCCAGATTCTTCCCTCGTACCGTAGTAATCCTTCGGTATTGATCTTGTATTTCGAATCGCTACCCTTAACCATAATCTCTTTTATCTTCTCACATTCTTCATCTTGTAACTGAGCGTTCTTCATCTTTTCCATTAAAGTTGGATCGGCTTCTAACTAGAATAGTCGTTCATCGAATTCCTGTTGAAATTTGATTTCGAGCTCTAGCTTTGTCATTGCTGAAATGAGCTCCTCCTGAGTTGATATCAGCATCAACTTCTCCCGACCTTTCCTGCTTAAAGCATCTGCAACCACATTCGCTTTGCCTGGATGATAAAAGATCTCACAATCATAATCTTTTATCAATTCCATCCACCTTCTCTGACGCATGTTCAGATCCTTCTGAGTGAAAATATACTTCAGACTTTTGTGGTCTGTGTAGATCTCACATTTCTCTCTATAAAGATAGCGTCTCCATATCTTGAGAGCAAATACTACTGCAGCCAATTCCAAATCATGAGTCGGATAACCTTTCTCATAATCCTTCAGTTGTCTTGATGTATAAGCAATAACTTTGCCATTTTGCATAAGAACACAACCCAATCCTTTGTGTGAGGCATCACTATACACCACAAAATTTCCTGTATTATCCAGTAGGGTTAACACAGGTGCCACACTTAGCTTCTTCTTCAAATCTTGGAAGCGCTCTTCACATTTCTCTGTCTAAACGAATTTCATAGCGTTCCGTGTCAAATTTGTTAACGGAGTGGCTATCTTGGAAAAATCTTGAATGAATCTTCTATAATAACCGGCCAGTCCCAAGAAACTCCTCACCTCCGAAGGTGTCCTTGGTTGTTTCCAATTTATTACAGCTTCCACTTTCGATGGATCCACTGAAATCCCATCTTTGTCAATCACATGACCCAAAAATTGTACACGATCGAGCCAAAATTCGCACTTAGAGAATTTCGCGTACAACTTTTCTTTTCTTAGTGTCTCCAATGTCAAACGTAAATGTTCCACGTGTTCTTCTTGAGTTTTGGAATACACCAGAATGTCGTCGATAAATACCACTATGAACTTGTCTAAGAATGGTTTAAATACCCTGTTCATCAAATCCATGAACGCAGCAGGGGCATTTGTTAAACCAAAAGACATCACCAGAAACTCATAATGTCTATACCGAGTTCTGAATGCCGTTCTAGGTATATCCTCCTTCCTTACCTTCAATTGGTGATACCCACTTCTCAAATCAATTTTTGAGAAGTATTTAGCACCCTTCAACTGATCAAATAAGTCATCTATTCTTGGCAACGGGTATTTGTTTTTAATAGTGACCTTGTTTAACTCCCTATAATCAATGCAAAGACGCATTGATCCGTCCTTCTTCTTCACGAATAATACCGGCGGTTCCCACGACGATACGCTTGGTTGAATGTACTTCTTGTCTAGTAGCTCTTGCAATTGCACCATCAGTTCCTTCATTTCTACCGGAGCCATTCTGTACGAGGCCTTTGATATCGGTACAGTTCCTGGCGCTAAGTCGATTATGAACTCAATCTCTCTGTCAGGCAGAAGTCCTGGCAAATCATCCGAAAACACATCTACGAATTCCCTAACCACTGGTATGCCTTCCAGTTTCACACCCTTCTTCTGAGTATCGACTATGTAAGCCAAATAATCCACACAGCCTTTACTTAACAACTTCTTGGCCTGCATAATCGTTAGACATTTCATTTGTCTAGGCGACTTGCTACCATAGAATACTACCTTTGACGGAGTCATAAGGTTTACACACTTCTTGTGGCAATCAATTACTGCTCCATATTTGAACAGCCAATCCATTCCCAAAATAACATCAAATTCCCCGAGTCTAATCGAAATTAAATCTACTATTAGGATATTCCCTTTAATGTTCACCCTACATTTCTTGTATACGAACGTAATAGGAATCACTTCCCTATTCACAATTTCTATGTTCAAAGGGAAATTCAGTTCTTCTCTAGGCAATTCTAACATCTTAGCAAATTCATCA
The DNA here is from genome assembly GCA_016801055.1 of Panax notoginseng. Taxonomy (NCBI): domain Eukaryota; kingdom Viridiplantae; phylum Streptophyta; class Magnoliopsida; order Apiales; family Araliaceae; genus Panax; species Panax notoginseng. The sequence goes on from CM029012.1 coordinate 44,916,467, forward strand.
GATATAAACGAGCAAGTAGCACCCGAATCAAATAATGCATAAGCATTAATATCGTTGATTGGGATAATACCTGACACCACATCTTTTAATTACACAACATCTTGCACAGTCATGTTGAATGTTCTGGCTGTGGGTTTGTTTGATGCTGTAGGTCCAGCAATGGCCCATGTTCCTCCACTACTACTTCCCTTGCTTCTTGTTGTTTCTCCAACCTTCTTCTGAGGGCATTCACGAGCAAAGTGATCCTTGGATCCGTACGTGAAACAGACATTCTTCTTTGGTTGGGTGAAATTTGGGGCCATGTGACCTTCTTGGCCACAGTTGAAACATGCATGTTTCCCCATCAAGCACACCCCCTTATGAAACCTCCCGCATGTGACACATGCTTCAAACTTGCTAAATTGCTTGTTACCCTGCTGGTTTCCAGTACCCCCATTTTCGTTCCACTTCCTCTTCAAATTGTTGTTGTTGTTGTTGTTGTTGTTTCCATTTCCATTGCCTCCGCTACCACTCTTCACTTCCCCCTCAATCTTCTTCTTCTTATGTTCTTGATTGAATTTTGTCACTGCCACGCCTCCACCTTCAGCGAGTACGACCTTCTCCATCACTGCTATAAACGTCTTCAACTGGAACAGGGAAACCCTACTGTACAGCCAGGGTTTCAGTCCCTGTTCAAATCTCTTCGCCTTACGCTCGTCTATGCTGACCTGATATGGCGTAAACCTCGCCAATTCGTTAAATTTTGCGGCATACTCAGATACCGTCATCGTTCCCTGCTTCAGTTCCAAAAACTGAACCTCTAACTAATTCTTCGAACTCTCTGGGAAATAGGTCTCGAAGAATAACTCCTTGAACCTATCCCAGGCCATCACTCCTGGTCCTTCCCGGGTTTTATTGGCCTGCCACCAATAACTAGCTTCTGCTTTCAACACGAACGTTGCAAAAGCAGTCTTCTGCTCATCCCCTACCCTAGCGACTTCAAATACTTTCTCTATTTCCACAATCCAGGTATGTGCCTCGACTGGATTCATGGACCCACGAAATTCAGGTGGTCCAACCGCCTTAAACTCATTCAAAGTTGTGCCTTGGTTTTGAGGTTGATTCTACAACGCTCCTGCTAGTAATGTCACTAGTTGTTGGATGGGATTATCTTCAACATCGTTATTGTTAGTTCTCTCATTGGTTCTCTATCGGGGTGGTTCACGTCTGGGAGGCATTTTCTGATAAAAAAAACATCTATTAGACTATTACTCAACTACTTTAAGTATTTGCTAATTACTTGCCTCCATAAAAGAAATAACCACATAACACATAACACTTTGAATAAAATAATAACTTTTATTTATTCATCATTACTTCGAAAAACATAATAATAATAGCATCACTGCTATTTACATTCCTTCCCAGAACTACAAAAGTTACAGGACAACATCATCATTCTTATATCCCATGGTTACTTAACACTAGGGATTTACACAATATATAACACTTATTACGTGCATAACATTCACATTTCCTATGATGATCTATTAAGATACTCCGTAGCCTTTCGACGCTCTTCTTCTATAACTCGGAACATTGTTCGGCGATCTAACATGTATGATGGCAGAGTCTCGAACTGAATTGGATAACCCATGACCCGATCTTGAGCTCGATTGATCACGGTATTGAATACTTTATCTATGTCTTCCATCTTCATCCTCTTTGCTTATGCGTCCCTTACGGCTTTTCTAGTTCGTTGATAAGCTTCCTCGTATGCGTCTTCAGCTCTCGCCCTTTTGGTAGCTTCTTCCTTCAGCTTGTTCTTCAGTTCCACGACCATCTCGATCTGTTGTTCCTTTTCTCCTTCAGTCTGCATCATCTTCTCTTCAACATTAGTTAGACGTTCATCTCGATCCTGAATATCGTCGTCCTTCTGTGTTATTGCAGTCTGTTGTTCAGCTACTATCTCCTGTAACTCCTTAACTGTGCCCTGAAGTTCCACGTTATGGTCGTAGACTTCATCATACATATGAGCAGCCATTGAGGTCAGTGGAGTCTCTTCCTCCTCGTCCTCGTCATCCTCATCCTCCTGTGGAAACTCCACGGGATCCTCCTCATCCGTCTCCACATCATCATCCTCACCTTCAACCACTGTGACCAACGAGGCTAACTCCCGTGATAGTAGTTGTTCCCAAACAACCTGAATGTCACGAGGCTCCTCCACTATAGGCATCTGAGGTCCTTCCTCTCTAGCCTAACTGGATTCTCTGACATTAGTCATCCTGACAACAAAGTTTTAAAGTTTTAATTATTAATCATTCTATTCGACACTCACGAGCACATAAGTTATAAACACATAAGCATATAGGTGTTTTATCTTTTCAAAGGTTACTTTCTAAGGCTTTTTCCCCACCTAAGGTTCATAACCTAAAGCTTTGATACCAACTTATGATACCCCCAAATCCTGGTACTTCATTTTCTTAAGATTTGGTGTTCACGTGATCAAAACATTCATTTATAACTACCCAACCATAATAAAATTGAATAATAAACCTGTCCATACAGGATTACATTAAATAAAATCTCCCAGGTTATCTAACCTTTACAAAAATCATACATGCGGAAAATTAAATAAACTTCATTACAATCTTTAAACCAAAGTCTGATAATAAAACTATCGAAACTATTACAAGTCTTCAATACTTATTCATCTTTCCCTTTCCCTTACTGGTGCTAGGTACGTCACCCTTTTCAGCTTTAATTGTAAGAATTTTACAGGCAAGAGTGAGCAAACAAGGCTCACTAGGAATAACAATAGATAAAACTTTAACCTTTACATCATTTGCCAAAAACTAGGCTTAATAGAACCGAACAATATGTTCTATTAACATTCCACAAATCATAACATTCACTGAGGGTCTAATGACCACGAACCCTGTCCACAGTTATAAGTAATCTTTTAACTTTAACTATAACAGTCATACGACTGCAAGGACTCAAAGGTACTTAGGGGGATCAATCCTTCGTACATGTATTGTATACAAACAATTCAGCACAAAGTATAAAACTAAGTGCAACCCCTAAAAATAGGGTTGTTCATCTCAGTATTAAGAGTACAAGTCCACACCAAAGTCCGTTTAGTTTGGATACACTTCAAGGTAATTTAGAGTTCAACGGACATCAACTAAGGATTAGTTGAATAAAAAAATAATAACACTATGTTATTGAATGATCATAACTGAATAAACATTTCGTTCTAAGTTCATGCTTTAGGAATAATCTAATAGCATAACAATTGAATAATCTATCATATCTTGCTTTGAACAACATTAAGCTAAGGTTTACATCTTAGAATATAATATCAAGCATGCATAACAAACAACAATTTGAATGATAAACTGATTCAACATAATAAAGGTACTTGCATGCTAATAACAAGTTTAGAGTTAGGAAAAACTTGCATAATCATAATAACTATGTCGACGAAAGTGTGGAGATGGGAAGCTTGTATCATCATGAATAACTAGATACAATCAAGTTGCTTAATAAAAATACTTTACTTAATAAAGCTTAGAATTATGAAATTTGCATAATGACGATTTAGGATTAGAAAAGCTTGCTCAACTATTAACAAAGTAGAGTTAAAATTGCCTTGCGCGTAGATTAAACCGTTAATATCCAAATCACAATATCCTATATAAATATGTTAACATGACACGATTAGTCATAATCAACACTACATCACGTATGGTTTAAATGTCTAACCATGTAATCAAATTATATTCCTAAACGATAATAAACTCGCTAGGTATTAACACCATGCTTGTTCAACACATTACAATACTATAATAACAGAAATATTTGGTCATATAGCATTACAACTAAAGTTTCAGACTTCTGTGCAAGACAGAAGTCATTTCAAAGCATTCTGCTAAGTGGCGCCGCGACGCCACAGTTTAAACTGTGGGCCGTGCTGCGGTGCTGAGGTGGCGCTTCGGCGCGAGTAACACATAAGGACTCGACGCTGCAGCGCGAGGTCCGACGCTGACATCGGCGCTGCGACACGAAGTCTTGCTGGGGCGCGATTTTTGGCGCTAAGGCTCTAGATTAGACGCTAGAGCGTGGATTTTGGCGCTGGGGCGCCGAAACTCACAGAACCAAACCAGAAAAATAGAACAAAGCTACTGTCTAACTTTTTAACAGCAATTGACACCCATTAACATGTATAACTTCACGTAAATTACACACAAAAGTTATGAAGCATTCGTGTACAAATTTTACACAACTAAACAACAATATCAGAGAACTAATTCTTTGAAAACACTGGTTTTCTTTGAAACCAAAATTTTAAAACTCCATTGTTGATATCTAAAATACGGTGAACGTAAATCTAGAATTATAACCAACTTAATACTTTTGGAATAATAGCATACCTAGATATAGTCCAATTAACATATACAAAGTTCAATTCGCGTATTAGTTCACAATTTGCATAATCATATACCAATTTTGTTATTTTGCAAAACATACGTTCATACATGGTTTTCACTATAAAACAAATTTTCCTTTTTCTTGTATACGAAATCTAGCATACAATCTCATATATACATATGCTAATATAACAATTACAGTTACACGTACACATAAAATATCACACGAAATTGTAAAAACATAGTTTTACAGAAACTATGATAAAAACTTTATACCCAGTGATATTCAAGAAAACAGAAAATATCAAGTTCATAGAAAAATGGCTTAAACATATCTACGTACATATATTAAGGTTAGAGAAACATGCCTTTTTGTTTGCTTAAGAATCTTTGTTAATAGACTTGCTTCGAAAATCACGTTTTCTCTCTAACTCTCTCAAAACTCTGAACTTTTCTCTCTGAAAACCTTTTTCTAAACTTGTTCTTAGACTTAAGTCATATACAATATACGTAACATAAAATAACACCAACGTACCAGTTTTAAAAACGTATAAAACCGACGCCACACTTATTACCCTAATAATATATCAGTTACCAAATATATATATATATATATATATATATATATATATATATATTATTTATTTAACTAATAATTTAAATTCAAAAGAAATCCAAAAGCCATAGGGCTTTGTTTGGCAAACCATTTACAAAATAAAGGATTAATATACTTAAACCTTGTTTGACAAAATTAAATTAAAATTACTTTAATTTATTTTAATAACTTTTTATAACATAGCTATTTGTCACACTTTATTTAATAACAATTTATTAAATAATTCACTTAATCACATAACTCAATCCACATAACACATTAATTATTTAACAAATAAATAATTAACTAAATCAAATCAATCAAATTGAACAATTATTTATCCAGTAATAAACACATCCAATAAACATTTATATAAATCAATAAATATTTATATTTTACAATAAAAAAACTCTGGAATGTTACATCCTATATTTTTGGGATAAAGATCTATAGAGATAGATATAAAAGGATGCTTGGCTTGTCCCAAGGTACGTACATTGACTCCATGCTAAAGAGGTTTAGCATGGAAAATTCCAAGAGAGGTCTCATGTCGAAGAGCCATGGAATACATCTCTCCAAGAAACAGGCCCTAAAGACACCTAAATAGAGAGATCATATGAGTAATATTTCTTATGCTTCAGCAATAGGATCTATCATATACGGTATGATATGAGCTAGACCGGATGTTGCTCATGCACTTAGTGTAACAAGAAGATATCAATCAAATCCAAGAGAATAGCACTGGAAGGTAGCAAAAAATATTTTAAAGTACTTAAGAAGAACTAAGGATGTATTTCTTATCTATGGTGGGTCTAAATTGAAACTAGAGGGCTTCACAGTCTTAAGTTTTCAAACAGACCAAGATGACAGTAAATCTATTTCGGGGTATGTGTTTACCTTGAATGGTGGCGCAGTGAGTTGGAAAAGTTCTAAATAGCAAACAGTTGCTGATTCAGTGACGGGGGCAGAGTACATAGCTACAAGTGAAGCTGCAAAGGAGGCTATTTGGATGAAAAAGTTCATAATTGAACTTGATGTGGTTCCTAGCATTAGAGGACAAGTACCTTTATTCTGTGACAACACTAGAGCTGTTGCGCAGGCTAAGGAACCCATGTCCCATCAAAAATCTAAACACGTGTTGCGGCGTTTTCATTTGATTAGAGAAATCATTAAAAGAGGAGATGTCACCCTGGAGCATGTGGACTTTCAAGACAATATTGTAGATCCATTTACTAAAGCATTAACACAACATCAGTTAGATCGTCACTTAGAGAAGATGTGTATGAGATACCATGGTTATTGGCTTTAGTGCAAGTAAGAGATTGAAAGTAGTATACATACAAGCCAATCATGTATGATGATAAAGCATATACTTTGTAAATAATCTTATTTATTTATTAATAAAAGTGTTATTTATTAAAGACATTTTATTATCTACATGGTGCTGTTTTAATAATATGTGATAAACCCATAGTTTTAAGTAATATTTTTATAATCATGATGATATCATGCTAATGAGATCTAAATTCTTAGATAGCTTAAAAAATAAAATGTTCCCAATCAATGGATTATTAAAAAGGGGATTAGTAAATCCAGATAGATTGATACATACGTTGCTTGCTCATTAGACGAGGATGATTGATCTCATGATTATTTGTGTGGAGACACTAAAGTAAGTATGTAGGTGCTTATTGGAGAATAAGTTCACTAAACGTGACTCGCTAAAGAATACCTAATGAAGTTTTACTTACCTATCAATAGGAATTCCTAAATTGATAGTAGTACAAGTAATTCTTAAACTTGAGATCATCATACAATCTTGTATATAATGATTTATACTTTGACTTATTCCTTAAGACCCTCAAGGTATATTAAAGGGTATGCTTAGATATAATGAGTTATATATGGAGATAATGAATGATTAATAAAGAATCTACTGCATCTAGTTAAAGAAGAGATATATCCTATGCGATTCGATAAATGACAACCCAAGAATCCTTGGCCAAGGTGGAATGAAATTAGAAGGGTGTTTCTAAATTGCATTCATTTGTTGTTGTGCATTTGGGAATCAAAATATATATAATTAAATAAAATAAGACTTGACAGTAATTCCATGTCTTATATTTAATTGAAACATTGTATGGTGGAAGGATTGATATGTTGTAAGACCCCAACTTTTTATAAATAAAAATTGAATTTCCTCTAATTATTATTTTGAATAATAAGGTGTTAATTTGACATAAGCTTTGGTTATGGGTGAAATGTGCAAACTTTGCAAAATAAGCAAGTGGTTATAAAATATTCATTTTTGTCAGGGAATATTCGTTTGGTCATGGAATATTCTTGCTGTCGAAAAATATTCGTATGATGGCGCAGCCAATTGTGGGCCCCATAACAAAAAACGGTCGGATGAAGAAAACGACAAGTTTGAATTTTTATAAATAACGGCATAGTTGTTACCGCTAACACTGTTAGAATACCCGATGGTTAAAATACAATAATACGCGTTGGTGCACAGTAGCACACGATATTGCATAGTATTATTGAATTATTGATTCTTACGTAAGAAGGCACTACTCAATAATTATTACAGTAATTATTGTTCAATATTTTATTTTATTGATTCAATAATTGCTACGTTGATATTTTATATTATTGTTGTTTCAATAATTATCACTGCACAATATCTCCATTACCAGATCAATAATTCATATTATTTGAATAATATTATTAGATAGCATTATTGGTAATGTCTAAGAAAGTTCTGTATAAGGAGAGGTTTGATCACCTAATTATGCGCTAGTAAGGAGAAATCCTTATCGGAAAGCCCCCTCTTTCTTGGGAACGACCTGGTTGTCATAATTGTGATTATGTAATGTTATTTATGAATAATTAATTATTTATTTATATGATAAGGAAATATTTATTTTTTATATGGATATAAATGAAGGAATTAATACTAAGGCGTTTTATCATTATTTTGTTAGAATGAAGGTATTAAAAATCGTCCATATGTGAATTTCGGCTATTTTCTGTTTAGAATTTGGAAAAACTTCCTTCTATAAAGTTGTAGAGAATTAAATTTCCTATGTAAAGGACATGAGATTCGAATTTGTCTGATAAAAAGCTATTTATTATGAATTATTGAAGTTTAGAAAATAAATATTTTTATTAAAATTATGGGTGGGACCCACTTTTGTTTTTTTTGTAAAAACATGTGCTGGAAAAAAATTTCAAAGGAGGTGGGCTGATAATTTTTCAATGTGGCATGCTTGAAATGGTTTAGTATATTAATATTTTATTATTTAGTATACTTTGGCGTTCTAAGCATTTTTCTATAAATAGGTGCTTGGGTTAGAATTGAAAATCACACCAGAATTCGTAAGTTCTCTCTCTCTATATTATCGAGCGTATTTTTGTGAGTACTTAGATACTTTGAGAGTTGCTATTCAGTACAAGTTTCTTTCAGCCTTATACCTGATATTTCAGCCGGAAGTACTGTTCTTTTGAGGTTTGAGATGTTATTTTCTTCGTAAATGATATTATTTTCTTCAATATCATTATGCCGAAATATTGATATGAATTTTATTGTGGAATTTCTACATTTTTGTGTCGAGATTACTATTCACGTATACGGCACTATCCACATATATGACACTATTCACGAATACGATACTATTCACAGAAAAATGAAATTTTCTCTTCTTTGTCCAAGATGTCTATTATGATTACTATCTTTGATTGTATCCATGTTTTGATCTTCATTCTTGAATTTTACTCCATTATAGTTTATTATGGTGCATTTTTGAACTTGAATTTTCTAAAGTACGAATTCCTAATCTTTGTCCTTTTATCTCACTGGATTCGTTTCTTTAAAATATTTTTCATCATCCTCAGTCCTAAATGATGATATTACTGAATATCTTTGACCTGTAGTGCAAAGATGAATGATTAACTGATGAATATCTTTGGCCCGTAGTGCAAAGATGAACATGTGTTTAGATGAACATGACCAACTGGTGATACAAATGAATATATTTGGCCTATAGTGCAAAGATGAATATTTGATTCAAGATACATATTGATTGATGTTACAGGGATAAAATATTGATGATGAACTTTTAAATCTTAGAAGATAGTAGAATTCATTCTCCACTTGACTCTTCTAATGGATTGTTGTTTCCGCTATAGTTGTTAATCTAAAACTTGTTGTCTATTATATTTTATCAGATTTTTCTCTGTTGAAGACTAATGATAATTTGTTTTATATTATCTCAGTCATAATATTCTTTTCTGGGATAGTTGAGCTCACCATTTTTTCTTTTTGTTCTATTTTTATTCTCAGGAGGTGAGAACATAGCAGGAACTAGCCGGGGTATGGAGTTATGGTTCAGGATATTTGTTTTAGTAGTCCTCACTATGTTATAAAATAGTGTATCAATAATTGTAATGAGGATTTATTTGAGTGTGGATATTGTCTAAAAGACAATATTTGTATTTAAACTCAAAGTTTACGTGTTGTCGTATTTTGCACGACAATTGTAGTAATGAAGTTATATTTTTTTTATGTACTATGTATTTGGCGACTCAGAATGGGTGATGTATACCTATTTTAGGGGTGTTACAGTTGGTATCAGAGCTTAGGGATACGGTCTCTGGCGAAGATCGAGGAATAGAACTAAGAGGGGAGAGACGAGTAAATCCTTCGCTAGTGTGTCCTACCTAAGGTTATTTGTTGGTCGGTCATAATATAGGAGTATTATGTGGTATGTCAATTTCTTTAATTAACCCTTATTTTATGGCAGTATTTGAGAATGGCAGCTGAGAATGTTAACAATGGAGTGAATGAGACTGTGGAGACACCTTTAATCGCTAACCAGGGGAACGTGCAACAGGAAGGCAATATTCCTCCTGTAAATAACACTACCGAACAAATGATGAATGATGGAATGTTTAGAAGCTTTTTGCAGTTCATGCAAAATCAGACAAGGGAGACTCGTGTATAAAATACGAGTAGAAATGATAGCAACGCGCGACTTGTCACAGCCAAGCAGTTCAAAGAGTTGGGACCACCATAATTTATGGGAAAGCCAGATCCAATCAAGGCGGAGACGTGCGTTAAACAAATTACCAAGATATTCGATGTCTTGGGATGCACGAAAGAACAAAAGGTTCCATTCGCCACCTTTATGTTTCGCGGTGAGACAGACTACTAATGAGAGTCTGTGAAGCGTACCTAGCTAGCCGCACTCAACATATCTTGGGAAACATTTCAGAAACTGTTCAATGATAAGTACTTTCCCGAAAGTATTCGTCATATAAAGGAGGTAGAGTTTATCAGACTAGAACAAAACAACATGACGGTGTCCCAGTACGAGGTGAAGTTCGCAGAGTTATCCAGGTTTGCATCTCATTTGGTAGAGAATGAGGAACGAATGACACGGATGTTTCTGAAAGGTCTAAAACCCGAGATTTGACAATATCTTATATCTCATAAATTTTCTTTATATTTAGATGTTGTAAACATGGCTCAATTATTAGAGCGAGATAATGAGTATGTTCAACTGAGGGACCACAACCAGGGTTATACAGGTGGCAGCAGTCATCGGAGTAATGAAAACTAGCGGAGAGGAAAATATACGGACAAAAGCGGTAACCACTCTAGTGGTAATCGTGGTCATGATAATAGAAGAAGCGAGTCATGAGGAGATTTCAAGAAGAGAAGGTACAACAATGATAACGTGAAGACGTCAGCACCAACATCAACTGCTTCTAGGGGATGAGAACGATCACCAGTCGTTTGTTACAAATGCGGGAAAGAGGGACATATCAGCCCAAACTGCCCACAACAATCTAAGGTGTGTAATAACTGTGGAAAGGAAGGTCATATAGCTAGAGATTGTCTTATAGCGAAACCAAGTCCAACGGGAATGGTGACTCCGAAGGCTATTCTGGAGAAGTCAAAGTCAGCGGTTCCTGGAAGTGCATTTGTCGTGACTGGCCAAAATACGAGATACCCAAACGAGGTGATCACGGGTAATTTGCTAATCATAAACTCTTGCGAAGTTTATACCTTATTAGATACCGGTTCTACCCATTCTTTTATCTCTCCTCTACTGTTTATAGATTTTGCTTGATCCTGGTTGGTACCATCACGTTACCTGTCGATCTTTTTTCTTTGAAATTACTTGTATTTGATGTGATTTTAGGGATTGATTGGTTAATTATTCATCATGCCAAAATTGATTGTTTTCATAAGGTTGTTAGTTTTCATATTCCTAACCAACCTGTTATGCGAATTCAAGCAACCAAACCACTAAAGTCAATCACTGTCATATCAAGCCATAAAGTTATTCGTTAATTGAAAAACGGATGTCAAGCTTTCTTAGCCCATGTCACGAACTTGAACAAAAAAACGTCAGATTTGAATAATATTTCTATTGTTAGTGAATTTCCTGACGTATTTCCTGAAGAACTTTCCGGTCTACCCCTAGAAGTTGAATTCTTTATTGACCTTGAACCTGGTACAAAGCCCATTTCTAAAACACCATATCTAATGGCTCCTATTGAACTTCAGTAGTTAAAGGCCCAACTATAGGAGTTGTTGTACATCGGTTCCATTCGTCCTAATACATCTCCTTGGGGTGCTCCTGTTTTATTCGTAAAGAAGAAAGATGGGAGTATGCAACTTTGTATTAACTATCGGGTATTGAACCATGTCACCATCAAGTATAGGTATCCGCTACCTCGCATTGATGACATGTTCGACCAGTTGCAAGGAGCACAATTCTTTTCAAAGATCAATCTTCGTTATGGATATTATCAGCTGAAGATTAAAACTGAAGATATTCTGAAAACTGCCTTCAGAACTCGGTACGGGCATTATGAATTCTTAGTCATATCTTTTAGATTGACTAATGCTCCTGCTGCTTTCATGGATATGATGAACCGTGTGTTCAAGGAATATTTGGATCAGTTTGTTGTTGTCTTTATTGATGACATTCTCATCTATTTCAAAAGTCGTGAAGATCATGAGCACCATTTGAAGCTAGTACTCCAAAGGCTTCGCGATAACAAGCTATATGTCAAGCTGAAGAAATGCGAGTTCTGACTTGAGGAAGTAGCATTCCTTGGGCATGTGTTATCAAAATATGGAGTATCTGTTGACCCGACAAAGATTGAAGCCATACAAAGTTGGGAGCAACCGAAGTCGGTGACCGAAGTACGTAGCTTTTTGGGTTTAGCTGGTTATTATAGGAGATTCGTGGAAGGATTTTCTCAAATTGCTACCCCATTAACTCAGCTGACTTGAAAAGATACAAAATTCGTATGGAGCGAGGAATGCGAGAAGAATTTCCAAGATCTTAAGAGGAGACTTATTTTGGCGCCTGTTCTGATAATACCATCTGGTTCGGATGGATTTGTTATCTACAGCGATGCTTCAGGCAAAGGGTTAGGATGTGTTCTCATGTAATATGGGAAAGTCATAGTCTATGCCTCGCGACAACTCAATGAATATGAGAGAAATTATCCTACTCATGATCTGGAGTTGGCAGTAGTCATTTTCGCGTTGAAGATCTAGAGACACTACCTGTATGGGGAGAAAGTGGAGATTTATACGGATCATAAGAACCTTAAATATTTCTTCACCCAAAAGAAACTCAACATACAGCAACGACGTTGGCTTGAGCTGTTGTAAGATTATAATCATACCATCCAATATCATCCTGGAAAAGCGAACGTAGTAGTTGAAGCATTAAATAAAAAATTATATGGGGGTACGAGTGCGATATTGTCAACACAAAGGCCCATTTTATATGACTTGCAAAGGATGGAGATAGAGGTAAAGGCTCCAAGTACCCATGTGATGATATCAAACATACGAGTAGAACCGACTTTAATCGATAAAGTTAAAGCTACGAACATGGAGTTGATGCGTATGAAGAAGAAAGTGCAAGAAGGTGCTATTCCAGAAGTAAGAATCGATGAATAAAGAATACTTCAAGTAACTCTAGACTTTGTGTTCCTAAAGATTCTGACTTGAAGTATAGAATCATGATGGAGGCACACAAAAACACCGTTTATAATCCATCCTGGGAGTACCAAAATGTATCATGATCTTCGACATATATTTTGGTAGAGCAATATGAAGAGAGAGATCGCGGAGTTTTTCTCAAGGTTTTTAACTTGTCATCGTGTAAAGGTGGAGCATCAAGTGCCGAAGGGCCATTGCAACCACTTGAGATTCTGAAATGGAAGTGAAAACATATTACTATAGATTTCGTTACGGGTCTTCCCAAGGTCTCTCAAGGTATAGATGCGATTTGGGTTATTATTGATAAATTAACCAAGTCTTCTCATTACTTACCTATACGAGAGACTTATTCCCTTGAACGTCTTACTCGTATGCACGTGAATGAGATTGTGAGATCTCATGGCATGCCAGTATCCATAGTTTCAGATCGTGATCCAAGGTTCACTTCACGATTTTTGGGTTAGCTTGCAGAAAGCTATTGGAACGGATTTACGATTCAGTTTGACATACCATCCTCAAATGGACGGAAAATCAGAAAGGACTATTCAAACTCTTGAAGATCTATTAAGACTCTGTGTTCTAGATTTCAAATGGAATTGGGATAAGTATTTACCATTGGTGGAATTCTCTTACAACAACAGTTATCAAGCAAGTATATACATAGCTCCATTCGAGGCGTTGTATAGAAGAAAATGTCGTTCTCAAGTATGCTGGAATGAGGTGGGTGAAGCAACGTTGTTGGAATTAGAATTGGTACGCATGACTACGAAAAAGATCCAAACAATTCGATAATGTATACAAATGGCACAAGATCGACAAAAGAGTTATGTGGATCTTCATAGAAGGGATGAGAAATTTAATATTGGGGATCATGTATTGTTACGTATTGCTCCATGGAAGGGAGTTACAAGATTTGGAAAGAGAGAAAAGCTCAATCCACGATTTGTTGGTCCATTTGAGATTCTTGACCGAATAGGAAATGTGGCCTATAGACTCGCATTACCTTCAAGCATGTCTCGTGTTCATAATGTTTTTCACATATCTATGCTTCGTAAATATGTGAAAGACCTGAACCACATTATTGAGTTAGAACCAGACGAGATAACCAAAGATTTATCGTACGAGGAGGTACCTGTTAAGATCTTGGATAGGAAAGAGCATGTCTTACGCGCCAAGGTTATACTACAAGTTAAGGTTTTGTGAAGGAACCATACTATTGAAGAAATGACCTGGGAGTTGGAATCAGAAATGAATGCGAGGTATCCTTACCTTTTCGAAACACTAGGTACGTACGTCAATTTTGAGGACAAAATTTCATAAGGAGAGGAGGTTGTAAGACCCCAACTTTTTATAAATAAAAATTAAATTTCCTCTAATTATTATTTTGAATAATAAGGTGTTAATTTGATATAATGCTTTTGTTATGGGTGAAATGTGTAAACTTTGCAAAATAAGCAAGTGGTTATAAAATATTCATTTTTGTCGGGGAATATTCGTTTAGTTGTGAAATATTCTTGCTGTCGGGGAATATTCGTATGATGGCACAGCCAATTGTGGGCCCCAGAATGGAAAAAGGTCGGATAAAGGAAATAACAAGTTTGAGTTTTTATAAATAACGGCGTAGTTGTTACCGTTAATATTGTTAGAATACCCGGTGGTTAAAATAAAGTAATACGCGTGGGTGCACAGTAGCACACGATATTGCATAGTATTGTTGAATTATTGATCCTTACGTAAGAAGGCACTACTCAATAATTGTTATAGTAATTACTGTTCAATATTTTATTTTATTGATTCAATAATTGCTACGTTTATAATTTATATTATTGTTGTTTTAACAATTGTCACTGCACAGTATCTCCATTATCAGATCAAAAATTCATATTATTTGAATAATATTTTTAGATAGTATTATTGGTAATGTCTAAAGAAGTTATGTCTAAGGAGAGGTTTGGTCACCTAATTACGCGCCAGTAAGGAGAAATCCTTATCGGAAAGCCCCCTCTTTTCTAGGAACGACCTGGTTGTCATAATTGTGATTCTGTAATATTATTTATGAATAATTAATTATTGATTTATATGATAAAGAAATATTTATTTTTTTATGTGGATATAAATGAAAGAATTAATGCTGAGGTGTTTTATCAGTATTTTTGTCAGAATAAATGTATTAAAAATCATCCGTATGTGAATTTCGGGCATTTTCTGTTTAGAATTTAAAAAAATATCCTTCTATAAAGTTGTAGAGAATTAAATTTTCTACGGAAAGGACATGAGATTTGAATTTTTCTGATAAAAGAGCTATTTATTATGAATTATTAAAGTTTCGGAAATAAATATTTTTATTAACATTATGGGTGGGATCCACTTTTGTTTTTTTTTGTAAAAACATGTGCTGGAAAAATTTTTCAAAGGAGGTGGGCTGATAATTTTTCAATGTGGCGTGCTTGAAATGGTTTAGTATATTTATATTTTATTATTTAATCTGCTTTGGAGTTCTAAGCATTTTCTTATAAATAAGTACTTGGGTTAGAATTGAAAATCACACCAGAATTCATAAGTTTGCTCTCTCTCTATATTATCGAGCGTATTTTTGTGAGTATTTAGATACTTTGAGAGTTGCTATTCAGTACAAGTTTCTTTCAGCCTTATACCTGATATTTCAGTCGAAAATACTATTCTTTTGATGTAAGGGATGCTATTTTCTTCGTAAATGATATTATTTTCTTCAATGTCATTATGCCAAAATATTGATATGAATTTTATTGTGGAATTTCTACCTTTTTGTGTCGGGGTTAGTAATCACGTATACGACACTATTCACGTATACGACACTATTCATAGAAAAATGAAATTTTCTCTTTTTTATCCAAGATGTCTATTATGGTTACTATCTTTGATTGTATCCATATTTTGATCTTCTTTCTTGAATTTTACTCCATTATGGTTTATTATGGAGCATTTTTGAACTTAGATTATCTAAAGTACACATTCCTACTCTTTGTCCTTTTATCTCAATAGATTCGTTTCTTTAAAATATTTTTCATCATCCTCAGTCCTAAATGATGATATTACTGAATATCTTTGGCCTGTAGTGCAAAGATGAATGATTAACTGATGAATATCGTTGGCCCGTAGTGCAAAGATGAGCATGTGTTTAGATGAACACGACCAACTGATGATACAAATGAATATATTTGGCCTGTAGTGCAAAGATGAATATTTGATTCAAGATACATATTGATTGATGTTATAGGGATAAAATATTGATGATGAACTTTTAAATCTTAGAAGATAGTAGAATTCATTCTCTACTCGACTCTTCTAATGGATTGTTATTTCCGCTACAGTTGTTGATCTAAAACTTGTTGTCTATTATATTTTATCAGATTTTTCTCTGTTGAAGACTAATGATAATTTGTTGTATATGATCTCAGTCATAATATTCTTTACTGGGCTAGTTGAGCTCACCCTTTTTTTTTTTGTTCTATTTTTCTTCTCAGGAGGTGAGGACATAGCAGGAACTAACCGGGGTATGGAGTGATGGTTCAGGATAGTTGTTTTAGTAGTCCTCACTATTTTATAAAATAGTGTATCAATAATTATAATGAGGACTTATTTGAGTGTGAATATTATCTAGAAGATAATATTTGTATTTAAACTCAAAGTTTATGTGTTGTTGTATTTTGCACGACAATTGTAGCAATAAAGTTGTATTTTTTTTTCTGTACCATATTTTTGGCGACTCAGAATGGGTGATATATACCTATTTTGGGGCCGTCACATATGTACAGTAACTATTTACTCAAAGGTTCTTTTATGATTAATGTTGAAATCTATATTATCTGAAAAGTCATTAATCGCTAAGGAGGCTTATCCCTATTGTAGAAGAAATATTATTTATTTAAATAAATTAATAGTTTAATTTATTTATTTAAATGATATTAGAATTGTTCTAATTTATTTATTCACAGCCGATTTAATATGGAGAACCTAAAGGGTCACACCATAAAAGGAAGAATAATTATTTAAGAAGTTAATAGCATAATCGTAATAATATGTTAAGTATATTTAATTTAATCTACGGTGATAGAGTACATTAAATAACTTAATATTTAGTATTTAATATTTTGGAAATATTAAATATAAATTAATAAGATGAGTCTTATTAATATTATTACAATTATTATTATTTTAATTTCTAAAGGAGTTTAGGAATTAATCTAATATTAGTACTCGCATTTATTCCTAATAGGAGTATGAGATAAATTAATTAAAAGAATTTAATTAATTGTCTCTAATAAGATTAGGGAGCCTAATTAATTAAATATTACCGTAAAATGGTTAACTGATATCTTTATAGGAGGAGTCTTATATAAGATATTAAAATATACGTGATTCCAACTGTTGGAGAGTACGCCTTTTCTATACAGATAGAAAACTAGGGTTTGAGCCCAAAGCACCCTTCTTCTTGATTCTTGTTCTTGCTTTGTGGATCACCTCTAGAGGCCAAACGCTTGGGTGGCTGACGTTGATCAAAGGAAGAAATCAAACCCGCGTAGTCATGGAGAGTACCAAGGATTAGGAGTTGAACTTGTATCTAAGGAAACTCGAATCTTCAAGGGTATGATTCTGATTCTCCTACTTCTTTTAGATTGATAATAAAGCACAAGAACGATCTTGGTTTATGGTTTGTAAGAAAAAACTTAAAATCTGTTTTTACTTCTCTTCCGCTTCGTTTATGTGATTTGATTGCATATTCATGTTTCTAGCAAACCTAACAATGAGAACTTGGGATTAAATCCTCTTTAATCGTAATTCACATAGAGATATAATGAATTAGTTAATTAGGGTATTTAGCTTAATTCTATCATCTTTAGATTGAAGTTGATATGGGTATAGTTCATCGAGAAATGGTTATATCTACTTTCGTGTTCTTGGTTAATGAACTGGAATAGTTAAATTAAATTAAAAAGAAGTGTGATAATCTGAGTGAAGCATAAAGTGAAGTTGTAGGCTTAATTCTCCATTATCTGATTAAAACTTGTGGTAGTTAGTTGATTCTATTTTGTTTAGTAGTTTTTCCTTAATTTCATCATTATATCATTAGTTTAATAAAATTGAGATAATACAAAGTTGGAAATTGTTAGGATAAAATTACTATTTGTCTTTGTGGGAACGATACTTAACTTATCATTATATTACTTGTTGATCACGTATACTTGTGTGTCGTGCTTAATTAGATTACACCCAGCACCTGTTCACTAATTTCATTAAATTTTAACCAAAAGTTTTCCTCTAGAAATAAATTATGAAACCCTTGAACCAAGTTGATTAAAATAGTTAAACTTTAAGTGCTAACACGGTTACATTAGTCTCAGACATGCTCATATTATCCTCATGATTAAAATTAGAACTCATCATCAATTATCAACACTATTCAAGTTAACATGCAAAACCAATCTTATCATAGACTAAGCTAAATTCAAACCAACGCATTGCCTAGATTCATTAAACATACTACATGCAAACACTCAATGTAAAAGAATTTTATTTTTTGTGTGATTTTTAAATTTTTACTTCTTACATTTTTTTTTACTTTTTTCTAAATACGCCTACAATGTGCAAAAAAACTAAAATAAAAATAACTAACCAATGAAATGCATGTGAACTAAACAATTGTGAAATGCAAAATGATCCACCCCCAAACTCAAAGTGAACAATGTCCTCATTGTTTAAATAGAGATAATATAATAGTTGAGAACTTCCCTGAATGGTCAAGCGTCGGGCTCGACCTCCTCCGCATCGATGTTTGGTGGTGGAAAAATCAGCAACGACTAAGGCTCTGGCAACTGAACTAGAGCGGCATTCATAAATTTTTCTTCTATCAAAAGCTCGGGTGGTGTTAAAGAACTTTCACCCCGGTGTCTTTTAGGTATTATGTGATTACTGATATCTCAACACTCGGTGACCCTATCAATGTATGGTAAAACAACTTGCTAATCCTTAAGGTGCCAATTGGATATATTAATATGTTAACAACCTGTTCGAACAACCCACTTTATCTTTGAAACCTTATGTCGAACACTTAAAGTGCTAAACAAGTGTTCTTTTCAAGTAATTCCCCAATCTCAGTATAATGACAATTTGCAGTAATAATCTATAAATCTAATTGGCCTAATCAACCAATTTGTCCCACAAAGTGATTTCAAATCAGCACAATACTATCTAATTGCAAAATTATCCCATCTGAGTCTGTAGGCCATTCCCCCAATTTAAACTAAAAAAACATAAGTCGATATGCAATCCTTGGATGATATGTTGTCGAATTCGATTGGGCAGAGGTTTAGGGCTTGAATTTGTGGTTAATATCCTTTGAGAGCAAGGTTTTAGTGTTTAAGGCTTTAGGCTTTTATTTAAAATGGGAGGTTATGATATTCGATCCACTGCCAAAAGGAGTAAAAGAAATTACAATTTGTGATGCCGCTGGGGCTGCTTTTTTTTTTGCCGTGAAGGCCCGTCGAGGCGGGTATGTGACAGAGAGGTTTCTACTGGGGCAACGTTATTTTCTAAAAAGTATTCCTGTTATTTTTCCTATAGTCCTGCCTCACTTAGTTACATTGCCATACCTTGTTATCTACACATTGAACCCATGAGGCCTAAAATGATGAGATGAGAGATAAAATGGATTAAAATAAAACTTTGAAACATGAGAGAACTTATAAAGCAAATAACTCCTAAAAATTGACAAAATAAAAGCACTAATTGATTGAAAATTTGAGGATTTGACAAATGGACATTTTGCAATAAAACTCATAGGTGTGTGGCTTCATGTTTGGCCACCAATAATGTTGAAATAGATCTCGATACATCTTCATACTTCTAGGGTGTATCGAGTATCTGGTATTACGGGCCTCTTGCAAAATCTTCTTTCTTAACTCTGGTACTTAAGGTACCCAAATTTGTCCTTCAAATTTCATCAACCCGGTGCCATCAATCTTATACTGTAGCTTTTCACCATTAGCTAACCATTTCTTAATGTAACCACAATCTTCATCATTCTCCTAAGCTTCTTTCACCTTGTCTACTAAGGTTAGACTTGCTTCCATTTCTATTACTTTATCCGAATTTCTCGAATTTTTCACCTTCAACTCCATTTTCTCCATTTATCTTACTAATTCTTCTTGTTCTGTCAATACAAAAAACTTTTCTCTACTCTTCTTGTTTAAACCATCTACTACTATATTAGCCTTCCTTGGATGATATAGAATGTGAAGACCCCAAACTCAGGTACTTGAAACCCGAATTTGGTTCATCGCGATACCATTTCTATGAGCGGAATAATACTAATAATAATAACAAATATAAATATCAAACTTAACTTATATTTATCAGAGTCTAATCCCAAGTACGTAACCTTTAAACATTCATTACAAACCATGATAGATAATATATGTCATACTTATCTTAATAATACCAAACTATTATATAAGATAACGTTCATTCATTCATTCAGCAACATTTTCCCCTTTCCTTGTTCTTAGCAGAGCTCTCTGATCGTTCACACTTAGCTGAAAACATTTAAGTTAAGCAAGGATGAGCATTTGAGTGCCCAGCAAGTAATAACAATTATATATATAATCTGAAAGAATTTAAATATTTTCTTTGTACTATTCTTCTATAACAAGTCAATAGTTGTGAAGTATTCTGAACCGATAATAATAACATAACAACTCTTTTTCAAATTTTTGAAACTACATATAGACTATAACTGGGGTTATGGTGACATGCCATGAATATTGTTTTCATTTTCGAAAAGGTTAAACAGAAATTCATCTGTAAACTGTCATAACTTACGGGCGTTAGGTTGTACTTCCCATGGGCCCTGTATTGATTAATACAACATTATAAGAACGATAGGATCATTCACTCTGTTCTGCCTTGGACGCATAAAAGTTTTCCCGTGTAGGGATGTTCATACTTGTCTGGGTTCTAAATCAAAGGTTTTATCTTGTTCAACAATAATCTATAATTCAACATTTATGTATACGGGTAATTGACAAAGGTATATCAACATGTGATGAAATACAATGATTATCCAAGTGGGGACACTTGTTTAACCATTTACAGAAATTAACGAACAGAATATATATATCTGAATTATCATGTTGATAATCAATGAACTTATATAATATAAGGTTCATAATCTGTACAGTAATAATATAATTTAGAAACATTCTTACTCATGTCCATTGCATAAAGAAAATACAAAGGTAAGATACTTGCCTGAAGCAGCTTATCTCACGACCTATCATTAATAAGATCGTTCGTTCGATTATAATAACATACTATAACACATAACACTGCTTATTGCAGTCAGCACATACCCTAATCACATTGGCACATATGTTTAATAACCATTGAATCACAAATAACCACATATCTCAATAAATTATCTAAGTCCATATCAATTTCTGAAACATGTCGGTGTACCGACGGCTTTATCGGGTAATTACCGAGTCTAAGACTCTATCTTGTAATTCCACATCTGTAAGTATCGGTCATATTATTTATAAATGACTTATAATAATTTTTTAACATTTATTATAATTTATCATGAATTTTCAAACCTCGGAATCATATTTAAATAATTTAAATACTAATCAATTCTATTATCATTAATATTTAATTAATATTAAACTATTAATGAAACAATTGCCAAAATGTTAAAGTTATTTATAATAACTTAAAATACTTTTAAAGTATTAATATTACACTTAAATGATTTTTAAAAGAATTAAAATCATTTTAACTATTTATCATTAATATTAAAATATTAATGTATTACTTGTCAAAATATTAAAAGTCATTAATTATAACTTGAAATATTTTTAATTCATTTATATCTTTTTTGAATGATTTTTAAATAAATAAAACCATTTTAAAACTATTTATTTAATATAATTATTAAATAAATCTAATATCATTTAATATTAAATTAATATCATTTATTAATGAAATTATCCTTTAAATATTAAAAGTTATATTTTATAACTTAAAATATCTTTAAACACTTTATTTTACTTTATTTTCATTTAAAATGATTTTTCTAATATAAAAATCATTTTTAAACTAATTTATTTAATATGAGTATTAAATAAATTTAATATCATTAATATTAAAATATTAATATTTTTCATGACAGAATATCAAAAGTTATATTTTATAACTTAAAATATTTTTATAACCATCATATAATTTTTTATATAATTTTTAGATCATTAAATCTATTTTTCATAATTTATTTAATACATTTATTAAATAACTTAATTACCATTAATATTAATTAATTAATAAAATTTCATCACAAAATATTGAAAGTCATTAAAAATAACTTAAAATATTTTTTTTTACCATAATATTATTTTTCATGATTTTTCATGTATTAAAATTATTTTTAAATAATTTATTTAATATTATAATTAAATAAATTAAATACCATTTATATTCTAAAAATATTAAATATTTATGAAATATACTCAAAATAATAAAAAACTAATTTTCGGACTTTAAAATAATTTTTTAGAATTTATTATGTATTTTTAATAATTAAAAACTATTTTTATTAATTTTTAATTAATTTCTCGAAAATAATAATAATAAACTGTCGCTAAAGGGCCCTATAGCAACAGACCCGTCGCTATAGGTGTTCTTGAGTGTTCTTGATGAAAACCCAGAACATCATGTCAGAGTTCCGGGTAGTACCATTGACCAATAATAATTCCTAGTTCATGATGTTTCTGGGCTAGATAATGGTCAGTTCCGGTAGTATTGATGCAATACTACATGATCTAACTATCATCAGGGCTAGAATGCATCACACAAGCAAGATCAAGACTTTTAAAAAGTCTGACAAAGTCTGACATGCATACTAAGATTTCTTTGTGTGATATGAAGGTTCACATATGTAATATAGATATCCGTGTACAAGTATACAACCTTAAAGCATCTTAAAAACAACATAAAAAGGAAATCTGGGTCGGTCAAACGTATGGTCAGAAGTTGTTCTTGAACGAATTCTGGGTTTCCCAGAATTCTTCAAAACTGGCGGTCAACGCATGTTTGACCTTGAATTACTCTCACCCCGGTTATGATCTAAGTGATATAATGACTTTACAATGTAGTATACTTATCATACTACAACATGAAAATAACAACAAGACCAAACAATTAAACAACTGCAAGATTAGAGGCCAAACAAAACTTGTCAGAAATTCTGGGAAAAATCTGGGTAACCCAGAAACAGACTTTGTGCTCGGTCAACGTACTTTGACCGCTTATAACTGAAGATCTGGACTTGCTATGACCCTGTTTCCAATTTCATATCACAGTCCTCATGTCAGGCTACCGATTTAAAACATAAAACAGACAAATCAGTTAACACAAAAATCTAAGGCCTCTGACATTCGACTGTCAGGCCATTTTTTTCATTATTTCCAGATTTTCAAAAATGCTAGATTTGAGGACTTTGATTTATGGATCTTAGATTTTACAACCCAGATCACTTATAGACACCCTAATATACAACTTTAACCAATCAATTACAACATCTAACAACAAATCATAAGATTTCAAATTTTGAAAGTTTATACCTTTCTAGCTTGGATTTTTGATTTCTGACTTATGATCTTGTTCGTGGCTTGCTAATACTTAATCATGGCTCAACATTTAACTCTCTCTCACTCTAAGATCCAAAAATCTAGAGAGAAAGGGGACTTGGACAAAATGAAAAATAAAGAGGCCATTTTAAATGAATTGATGCAATGACATGGCTGATAATTTTGGCTGAGATAATGGATATAGAGCACATGGAGTAGTTAGGGTTGTTCAACAACTCACATTTGGCTAGATTTACAAGTTATGTACAATAATGTAATAAGGGCATTTTAGTCATTTCCTTTTATTTTTAATGGCATTTGTGTAATCTTGTCACAAACCCTTAAGGTTTAGGGTTTGGACCATTTTAGGGTTTCAAAACAAAAAAAAAAATCTAGGATTTCCAAAATAAATAACAATTTAGTTTCTAAAAAAATAATAATTAAGGTTTTCTTAATTAGTGTAGGTTTTCTAATATTTAGAAATTAAACACTAAGTTCAATAATTTAATAATTATAATTAAACTTACTAATTTAACAATTAATGCAAATACTTAGCAATTAGTACTACCCATATAACATTTAGGGTTACTAATTATAAATTAGGGTTTTAATTATAAAATTAAGATTTTCTAATTACATAGACTTGATAATTAGGTTTATGTTTTACTAATTATCATTAAGCGTGCCAAAATAACAATTAGGGTTTCATCTTAGCAAATTAGAGTTTCTAATTTAAAAATTAAGGTTTCCCGAAATTAAGATTTCTAAATACTAATTAGGGTTTCGCTAATTAACATTTAATTCTATAATACATAATCTTAAACACAATGAAACAGCTACATAACAACCTCGAACTCATAATCGAGTTCCAAATTAGGGTTTCCATTTATCAATAAGTTAATTATTGATTTAAGGTTTCCAATTTAAGAAATTAGGGTTTTATCATAATACCCCATAATTGACCAACCATTATCAGTCCATAAAAATACGGTACATAATTACAGCACTAAAAAATCAAAATATAAGATTATTATATTATTATTCTTATCCATTGATAAAAATCTAAAATTAGGGTTTGGATTCCATATCTGATTTATTCTTTATACATAACATTATTAATTAAGTTAAAATAATTAACTTAATTAATCTTGCATAAATAAAACAAACAATTATTATAATAATTCTAAAAATCATTTCATATATTATTTAAATAATATATAACCATATTTTCATAGAAAATAATTAATAAAAACATTCGTGCTATAAAATTAATTATTAAAAGAATATAATTTATAATAATCAATAATTTTAAATAAAATAATTTGTAAACATTCATGTAGTAAATATATTTTTATCTATTACATAATTACATACACGTATTATCTTGTACAAATCCTCATCCTTAAATTAAAAAAAAAATTATACGCAAAATTCCTGATTTATTTATATAGAAAATATCGGGTTGTTACATTCACCCTCCCTTATAAAGATTCCGTCCCCGGAATCATCGTTTTAAAACCTATACATGCCAGGGTACATATCATACACAATCATTGGGAGTAGATCTCGATCAAAATTGATCGAACTGATCTTTAACTATTCACATAAAGCTTGTCTTTCTGATTAAACGGAAATTTGATTTCTAAGAGAACTCAAATTTCTCTTTCAAAATATCTTTATAAAATAAGTTATTATATATAAGAAAATAATATATAAAAAAATAAAATTGGTTCGAGTAATACCTGGAGTTGCATCCCTAGCTGCCACGATATCTTGAACGGTCATGTTGAAGACGCTTCCGGTTGATTTCGTTGGTTTGATTGTTGATGTTGGTCCCGTTGTCGCCAATGTCCTGCTGCCTTTTTCTGTATTCGCATTCCTTGCCTTGTTTCTCCTTCTTGAACGGTCTTCCACCCTATACTCCATTGATCCACACTTAAATCACGCAGACTTGCCCTTTATCTCCTTTCCTTTTATCGTTTAGGTGACAAAACTATCTTTTGCTCCTTCGTTATCGTAGCTATCACAAATGTTGCTACAGGGCCAGTTAACCCTCTAAATCCTGGTAGTACGATGACCTTGAAGTCTTTGACGTTCGTCTATCGATTATCTGACTGATCTTCCCGCGACTGGTATTCCGTTCTACATAGCTTGATCGTCCATATTCGCAAAATTCTGTATTGGGTTTGGTTGTCTTCCATCTTTGTTGACAGGTTCTTCTGTCCGGGTACTTTGTTTTCGTCTCCTTGGCGGTATTTTCACAATTTATTCTTTATTCTAAGCCTTATCGTATACGCTTAACATATAACACAAGTCTTTCTATTCGAATAATCATGTACTCAAAATATTAGATTTTGAAATTTTGGTTTTCTGCATTAACCAATACTCATCTAATTAACTACTATCTTTATACCAACTTATTTCATTAATCCATATAAATTCATACTCATATCACTTGACATACCTTAGTACATATTGCTTTAAACATCCGCTATCCCTTTGTGACTCAAAAGTCGGGAATCGCTGACACACTTATACAGAATTTGAAAAACATTACCTTATACAAACATACCCATCATATACATAACATAGAATCATACATATTTAAGTAATACTAGTACTACTTATTTCTTACGCCTCCACTAAGGATCAATTGCTTAGAAATTTGTCTATTCCCATTATCCTCAATAATCCCTTCACATCTAGCTATACCTAGTTCGTCCAACTTACCATACATTATGAGTTTAAGAACTCACCACAAACATATGAGTTTAATAACTCGACATTGCCCATTTATTCTTTAACTATACTTTACCTTTCAGTTATACTATCATTTCAGGGTCTGGCACTACACTTTTCAAAATAACCACCTCTTTGAGGTAGCTTTCAATGTGAGCCTCTATTTCAGCTATTGACTTTGATATTGGCTCGAGGTACGGGTTTGACTTCTTCTTTACGACCTGAGGTTATCTTAATCTTTTTCTATCTGACATCTACACACAAACTATCTTGATTATCACCTAATATATACACACAACAATTAATAGTTTTATATAAGTTATCTTTTAATTGATTTGTCGATGAACTTATTCAATTCATCTTCCTTTTTAAACTCTATATGAGTTATTTGTATTTTCAACGTTTCCCTCTGTTCTAAGGTTATAGCCTAAGGTCTAATCCACCTAAGATTTTTAACCCTAAAGCTCTGACACCAACTTGTGAAGACCCCAAACTCAGGTACTTAAAATCCGAATTCGGTTCATCACGATACCATTTCTATGAGCGGAATAGTACTAATAATAATAACAAATATAAATATCAAACTTAACTTACATTTATCAGAGTCTAATCCCAAGTACGTAACCTTTAAACATTCATTACAAACCATGATAGATAATATATGTCATACCTGTCTTAATAATACCAAACTATTACATAAGATAACGTTCATTCATTCATTCAGCAACCTTTTCCCTTTTCCTTGTTCTTAGCAGAGCTCTCTGATCGTTCACACTTAGCTAAAATCATTTAAGTTAAGCAAGGATGAGCATTTGAGTGCCCAGTAAGTAATAGCAATTATATATATATAATCTGAAAGAATTTAAATATTTTCTTTGTACTATTCTTCTACAACAAGTCAATAGTTGTGAAGTATTCTGAACCGATAATAATAACATAACAACTCTTTTTCAAATTTTTGAAACTACATATAGACTATAACTGGGGTTATGGTGACATGCCATGAATATTGTTTTTATTTTTGAAAAGGTTAAACAGAAATTCATCTGTAAACCGTCATAACTTACGGGCATTAGGTTGCACTTCCCATGGGCCCTGTATTGATCAATACTACATTACAAGAACGATAGGATCGTTCACTCTGTTCCGCCTTGGGCGCATAAAAGTTTTTTCGTGTAGGGATGTTCATACTTGTCTGGGTTCTAAATCAAAGGTTTTATCTTGTTCAACAATAATCTATAATTCAACATATATGTATACGGGTAATTGACAAAAGTATATTAACATGTGATGAAATACAATGATTATCCAAGTGGGGACACTTGTTTAACCATTTACAGAAATTAAAGAACAGAATATATATATCTGAATTATCATATACTAACATGTTGATAATCAATGAGCTTATATAATATAAGGTTCATAATCTGTACAGTAATAATATAATTTAGAAACATTCTTACTCATGTCCTTTGCATAAAGAAAATACAAAGGTAAGATACTTGCCTGAAGCGCTGCTTACAGTTTGTAATTTAGATTTATCGCTTATCTCACGACCTATCATTAATAAGATCGTTCGTTCGATTAGAATAACATACTATAACACATAACACTGCTTATTGCAGTCAGCACATACCCTAATCACATTGGCACATATGTTTAATAACCATTGAATCACAAATAACCATATATCTCAATAAATTATCTAAGTCCAGATCAATTTCTGAAACATGTCGGTGTACCGACGGCTTTATCGGGTAATTACCGAGTCTAAGACTCTATCCTGTAATTCCACATCTGTAAGTATCGGTCATATTATTTATAAATGACTAATAATAATTTTTAAACATTTATTATAATTTATCATGAATTTTTAAACCTCGGAATCATATTTAAATGATTTAAATACTAATCAATTCTATTATCATTAATATTTAATTAATATTAAACTATTAATAAAACCATTGCCAAAATGTTAAAGTTATTTATAATAACTTAAAATACTTTAAAGTATTAATATTACACTTAAATGATTTTTAAAAGAATTAAAATCATTTTTAACTAATTATCATTAATATTAAAATATTAATGTATTACTTATCAAAAATATTAAAAGTCATTAATTATAACTTGAAATATTTTTAATTCATTTATATCATTTTTGAATGATTTTTAAATAAATAAAACCATTTTAAAACTATTTATTTAATATAATTATTAAATAAATCTAATATCATTTAATATTAAATTAATATCATTTATTAATGAAATTATCCTTTAAATATTAAAAGTTATATTTTATAACTTAAAATATCTTTAAACACTTTATTTTCATTTAAAATGATTTTTCTAATATAAAAATCATTTTTAAACTAATTTATTTAATATGAGTTGTGACGCCCCCAAAATTAGGTATACATCACCCATCTTGGGTCATCATGTGACATAGTACATAATACAAATACAACTTACTAATACAACTGTCGTGTACAATACGACAAAACATAAACTGTGAGTTTGAATACAAATATTATCTTCTAGAGAGTATTCATACTCAAAAGGAGTCCTCATTACATTTATTAACACGCTATTACATAGAATAGTGAGGACTACTAACTAATACTATCATTCGAACCATCACTCCGTTCCCCGACTTGCCCCAGCTACGTTCTCATTTCCTGAAGAGAACAGTGAAAGAAAGGGTGAGCTCAACTAGCCCAGTAAGAAATATTATGACTAAGATAATGCAGAATAAACTATCATTAGCCTTCAACAATGTTAAACTGATAAAATATAATAGATATCGAGTTTAACTGCAGCGAAAAAAGCAATCCATTAAAAGAGTCAAGTAGAAAATAAACTCTACTATCTTTTATGATTTAAAAAGTTTTTCAACACTGTGATCGCTGAGACTCAGGTTAATAAAATAATTCACATCATCGAATCACCCCTGCACTACGGCCAAGGATATTCGTATATTCATTAATGGTCATGATCATGCCAACAACTGTCCATCAATGCACTACGGGCCAATGAGGACTTTTACCACATTATTTGTAACATTACGGTCATGATTACACCGAATAATCCCTGGTCATAATCATACCAAGTCCATCTATGCACAACAGGCCACAGATGACTTTCAACAGAATATAAACATGAGGATGATGACAATGATATAAGAATTCAATAAAACAAGTTCAAGAATTAATTTATCCAGGAATTAATAGCGTCCAAATTGTCAACATGATACTGCATTGTGGAGTAAAATTCAAGAATGCTTAGAAGAATATTTTCATGAAAAGATACTGGATGAAACGCAATTATCAAGGATATTCCACAAATTTCATGGAGTATAGAAGTCAAAACTTAACCAACTGAGTACAATAAAGAATGGAATAACAAAAGAAATCACCATGCATGCGATAGACCGCACAGACAGGTTATTCCAACAGAATAATAAATAATGAAACCAGGTCCGGCATAAACGCACAGACAGGATATTCCGACAGAATAATAAATAATGGAACCAGGTCCGGCGTAAACGCACAGACAGGATATTCCGACAGAATAATAAATAAGGGAACCAGGTCCGGCGTAAAACACACAGACAGGATGTTCTAACAGAATAATAATAAAAACGGAACCAGGTCCGGTGTAAAACACACAGACAGAATGTTCCAACAGAATAATAATAAAAACGGAACCAGGTCCGGTGTAAAATACACAGACAGGATGTTCCAACAGAATAATAATAAAAACGGAACCAGGTCCGGTGTAAAACACACAGACAGGATGTTCCAACAGAATAATAGAAGAATGTCACCAAGTATAGGGTAGACCGCGTATACAGGTTATTCCAACAGAATAATAAGAAATGGAATAACAATAGTTCTCTTCATGAATAAGAAAGAATAACACCCCTTACCATTTTAAAGAAGAGCTGAAGTAAGGAAGTAGTTAAGTAGCAGAATACTCTTTTTCTCTCTCTCTATAGTTTCTCTCTATAGTTTCTCTCTCTAGAGTTCAGTGAATTCGTAAGAAATAATGAAGGAATGAGCTGCTATTTATAGAAAAATAGAATGCATAGTAACTAATCCATGAACGGTCCAGATTGATTACTTTAATCTGACGGTTCATATTTAAAGAAAAATCTTTTAAATAAAATATAATATATTCTATTTATAGAATAACTTTAATAAAGTATTTTGTTTTATATAAAAAGATGTTTCTGTTTTATTACGTTAATAATACGAATAAAACAAAACGTCATTATCGCTAAATAATTCATATTATTAACTGACAATAATGAATCAAACTGAGTGACTTCTCACATAAGCATTAATAATCAATACCGTGTGCTACTATGCAACCACACGTATTACTGTACTTTTACTACCGAGTAGTTCAACAGTAACAATGGTAAAACTTCCGCCGTTATTTTTAATAAACTATTTTTGTCGTTTTCTCAATCCGACAATAATTCCGTTGTGGGGTCCACCAATGATTGTGTCGTTGTACGAATATTCCCTGTTAAAACGAATATTCCCCGACCAATCGAATATTTTAAAATAACTTGCTTACTTTGCAAAATTTATAAATATTACCCACAACTATAACATTATATCAAATTAACTCCATAATATTCAAAAATGATATTTATAGAAAATTCATCTTTATTTATAAAAGTTGGGGTCTTACAACCTCCCCGTCTTATGAAATTTCGCCCTCGAAATTAGGGTACATACCTGGTATGTCGAAGAGGTAAGGATACCTTGATTTCATTTCAGATTCTAACTCCCAAGTCATTTCCTCATCATCGTGGTTTCTCAACAAAACTTTGACTTGAGGTATAACCTTGGAGCGTAGAATATGTTCCTTCTTATCCAAGATTTGAACAGGAACTTCTTCATACGTCAAATCTTCCGCTATTTCGTCCGGTTCTAACTCAATAATGTGGTTCGGGTCTTCCACATATTTGCGTAACATGGATATGTGAAAAACGTTATGAACACGAGACATACTTGGCGGTAAAGCGAGTCTATAAGCCACAGTTCCTACTCGATCGAGGATTAAAAATGGACCGATGAATCGAGGATTGAGCTTTCCTCTCTTTCCAAATCTCGTAACTCCTTTCCATGGAGCAACACGTAAGAACACATGATCTCCTACATCAAATTCCACATCCTTCCGATGAAGATCAGCATAACTCTTTTGTCGATCTTGTGAGGTTTTTATACGTTGTCGGATCGTTTGAATCTTATCTGTAGTCATACGTACCAACTCGGTCCCAACAACGTTGCTTCACCCACCTCATCCCAACATACTGGAGAACGACATTTTCTTCCATACATTGCTTCGAATGGAGCCATGCCAATACTTGCTTGATAACTGTTGTTGTAGGAAAACTCCACCAATGGCAAGAACTTGTCCCAACTTCCCTTGAAGTCAAAGACACAGAGTCTTAATAAATCTTCTAGAGTTTGAATAGTCCTCTCTGATTGTCCATCCGTCTGAGGATGATATGCCGAACTAAATCGTAAATCTGTACCCATAGCTTTTTGTAAACTAACCCAAAATCGTGAAGTAAATCTTGGGTCTCGGTCAGAAACTATGGATACTGGCATACCATGCAGTCTTACAATCTCGTTTATGTACATACGAGCAAGACGTTCAAGTGTATAAGTTTCTCGTATCGGTAAGAAATGAGCAGACTTGGTCAATCTATCAACAATGACCCAAATCGCATCTATACCTTGAGAAACCTTAGGAAGACCGGTAACAAAATCCATGGTAATGTGCTCCCACTTCCATTCTGGAATTTCAAGTGGTTGCAATGGACCTTTTGGTACTTGATGCTCCGCTTTGACTCGTTGACAAGTTAGACACCTTGAGATAAACAACGCTATCTCTCTCTTATATTGCTCCACCAAAATGTATGACGAAGATCATGATACATTTTGGTACTTCCAGGATGGATTGCAAACGGTGTGTTGTGCGCCTCCATCATGATTTCATACTTTAAATCAGGGTTGTTAGGAATACAAAGTCTGGAGTTGACTCGAAGTATTCCTTCTTCATCGATTCTTGCTTCCGGCATAGCACCTTCTTGCACTTTCTTCCTTATACGCATCAGCTCCAGGTCTGTAGCTTGAGCAGCTTTAACTTTATCGATTAAAGTCGGTTCTACTCGTATATTCGCCATCATCACATGGGTCCCTGGAGTCTTTAACTCTATCTCCATCCTTTGCAAATCACACAAAATGGGCCTTTGTGTTGACAATATCGCACTCGTACTTGCATATGGTCTTCTACTCAATGCGTCAGCTACCACATTCGCTTTTCCAGGATGATATTGAATGGTATGATCATAATCTTTCAACAGTTCAAGCCAACGTCGTTGTCGCATGTTGAGTTCCTTTTGAGTGAAGAAATATTTGAGGCTTTTATAATCCGTAAAGATCTCCACTTTCTCCCCATACAAGTAATGCCTCCAAATTTTAAGTGCAAATACAACAGCTGCCAACTCTAGATCATGAGTAGGATAATTCCTCTCATATTCCTTGAGTTGTCTTGATGCATAGGCTATGACTTTTCCATGTTGCATGAGAACGCATCCCAACCCTTTGCTCGAAGCATCACTGTAGATGACAAATCCCTCCGAGCCAGATGGTATTGTTAGAACAGGTGCTGAAATGAGCCTCCTCTTGAGTTCTTGAAAACTCTGCTCACATTCTTCGCTCCAACCGAACTTTGTATCTTTCCGAGTCAGCTGAGTTAATGGAGTAGCGATTCGAGAAAATCCTTCCACGAATCTCCGATAATAACCAGCTAACCGAGAAAGCTACGTACTTCGGTTACTGATTTAGGTTGCTCCCAGCTTTGAATAGCTTCAATCTTTGCCGGGTCAACAGATATTCCACGACTTGATACTACGTGCCCAAGGAATGCTACCTCTTCCAGCCAGAACTCGCATTTCTTCAACTTGGCATAAAGTTTGTATTCACGAAGCTTTTGGAGTACCAACCTCAAGTGTTGCTCATGATCTTCACGGCTTTTGGAATAAACAAGGATGTCATCGATAAAGACGACCACAAAGTGATCCAAATATTCCTTGAATACCCTGTTCATCATATCCATGAAGGCAGCAGGAGCATTAGTCAATCCAAAAGACATAACTAAGAATTCATAATGCCCATACCGAGTTCTGAAGGCAGTCTTTGGAATATCCTCAGTTCTAACCTTCAGCTGATGATATCCAGAACGAAGATCGATCTTTGAAAAGAATTGTGCTCCTTGTAACTGGTCAAACAGGTCATCAATATGGGCAATGGGTACCTATTTTTGATGGTGACATGATTCAACTCCCGATAATCAATACAAAGTCGCATACTCCCATCTTTCTTCTTCACGAACAGAACAGGAGCACCCCAAGGAGAAGTACTAGGACGAATAAAACTAATGTCTAACAATTCTTGCAGTTGGGTCTTTAACTCCTGAAGTTCAATAGGAGCCATTCGATATGGGGCTTTGGAAATGGGTTTTGTACCGGGTTCAAGGTCGATACAAAATTCAATTTCACGCTCTGGGGGTAGGCCAGGAAGTTCTTCGGGAAATACGTCAGGAAATTTATTAACAACAGAAATATCATTCAAAGCTGACGTATTTTTATTTAGATCTGTGACATGAGCTAAGAAAGCTTGACATCCGTTTTTCAATAAACGAATAGCTTTATGGCTTGAGATGACAGCGATTGATTTTAATGGTTTGGTTGCTTGAATTCGCATAATAGGTCGATTAGGAATATGAAAGCTAACAACCTTACGAAAATAATCAATTTTGCATGATGAGTAGTTAACCAATCAATCCATAGAATCACGTCAAATGCAAGTATTTTTAATGAAATAAGATCGACAGGTAATGTGTGGGTACCAACTTGAACCAAACAAGACTTATAAACCGTGGATGTAATAAAGGTTTCTCCCAATGGAGTTTCAACTGCTAAGTCAAAGTCTAATTTCTCCGTAATCAAATTTAATCGATGAGCACAAGTAGGAGAAATAAAAGAATGGGTAGAACCGGTATCAAATAAAGTATAGACTTCGTTAGAGTTTATGATAAGCTTACCCGTGATGACCTCATTCGGGTTCCTTGCTCTTTGGGAGTTCACAACAAACGCTCTCCCTTGCACAACCGGTTTTGACTTTTCTGGGACGGCCTTTGGTGCCTCCATCCTAGCTGAATTTGTCTTCGGTAAACGACAAAATTGGGCTAAATGACATTCTCTTCCACAATTATAGCATGCTTTGGACGGCATCGCGCATTTTGGACTGATGTGCCCCTCCCCTCCGCATTTGAAACATATGATAGGTGGTCGTTCTCCTTCCTTAACGACAGGTGCTGGTGCTGACGTCTTTCCATCATTGTTGAATCTCCTCTTCTTGAAATGTCCATTCTTATTGTTTTGGCCCCGATTACCACCGAAGTGGTTACCATTTCTGGCCTGTTGATTCCCTCCACGCTTGTTGTCACCGCTTCGATGACTGCTTTCACTGGTATTATCATTTTGCCGGCTGCTCTCTTTGGTTGCGTTGTCTCGTTATCGCGCTCCACCAACTGAGCCCTATTTACAATATCTGAATATAAACACAGTTTATGAGAAACAAGATGTTGACGTATCTCCGGCTTCAAACCTCTTAAAAACATCCGCGTCATTCTTTCTTCATTATCCACCAGGTGGGACGCAAACCGAGATAACTCCGCAAATTTTGCCTCGTAATGCGACACGGTCATATTATTTTGCTCCAATTTGATGAACTCCACCTCCTTCATGTGACGAATACTCTCGGGAAAGTATTTGTCGTTAAACAGCTCTTGGAACTTCTCCCAAGACATCTTCAGTACGGCAGGTTGAGTACGTTGTATCGATTCCCACCAGTAATCTGCCTCTCCTCGCAACATAAAGGCGGCAAAGGGAACCTTTTGCTCCTCGGAGCAACCCAAGACATCAAATATCTTGGTGATCTGTTTTATCCATGTTTCAACTACAAGTGGTTTGGGTTCTCCCTTAAACTCGGGTGGTCCCAGCTCCTTAAACTGTTTAGCGGTGACCGCCTGAGAGTTTCCAGTATTTCCACCTACGTTGTGGACAGGAGCCGCTTTCACCTGTTGTTGCATGAATTACATAAAACCTCTAAACATTCCATCATTCATCATCTGGTCAGTGTTGTTGTTTGCATGAGGATTGTCACCTTCCTGATGAACATTATCCTGATTATTGATATGTGGTGAATCAATAATCGTCTGTGCTCCATTGCTATTCTCAACATTCTCAGATGCCATTTTCAAATACTGCCACAAAATAAAAGTTAATTGATATGTCATATATTATCCTTATATTATGACTGACCAATTAAATACCATGCAAATAAACTTAGGTAGGTCATACTAGCGAAGGAATTCCCCGTCTCTCCCCTCCTAGTTCTATTCTCACATCTTAGCCAGGGATCATATCCCTAAGCTCTGATACCAACTGTGACGCCCCCAAAATTAGGTATATATCACCCATCTTGGGTCGTCATGTGACATAGTACATAATACAAATACAACTTACTAATACAACTGTCGTGTACAATACGACAAAACATAAACTGTGAGTTTGAATACAAATATTATCTTCTAGAGAGTATTCATACTCAAAAGGAGTCCTCATTACATTTATTAACACGCTATTACATAGAATAGTGAGGACTACTAACTAATACTATCATTCGAACCATCACTCCGTTCCCCGACTTGCCCCAGCTACGTTCTCATTTCCTGAAGAGAACAGTGAAAGAAAGGGTGAGCTCAACTAGCCCAGTAAGAAATATTATGACTAAGATAATGCAGAATAAACTATCATTAGCCTTCAACAATGTTAAACTGATAAAATATAATAGACATCAAGTTTAACTGCAGCGGAAAAAGCAATCCATTAAAAGTGTCAAGTAGAAAATAAACTCTACTATCTTTTATGATTTAAAAAGTTTTTCAACACTGTGATCGCTGAGACTCAGCTTAATAAAATAATCCACATCATCGAATCACCCATGTACTACGGCCAAGGATATTCGTATATTCATTAATGGTCATGATCATGCCAACAACTGTCCATCAATGCACTACGGGCCAATGAGGACTTTTACCACATCATTTGTAACATTACGGTCATGATTACAACGAATAATCCCTGGTCATAATCATACCAAGTCCATCTATGCACTACAGGCCACAGATAACTTTCAACAGAATATAAACATGAGGATGATGACAATGATATAAGAATTCAATAAAACAAGTTCAAGAATTAATTTATCCAGGAATTAATAGCGTCCAAATTGTCAACATGATACTGCATTATGGAGTAAAATTCAAGAATGCTTAGAAGAATATTTTCATGAAAAGATACTGGATGAAACGCAATTATCAAGGATATTCCACAAATTTCATGGAGTATAGAAGTCAAAACTTAACCAACTGAGTACAATAAAGAATGGAATAACAAAAGAAATCACCATGCATGCGATAGACCGCACAGACAGGTTATTCCAACAGAATAATAAATAATGAAACTAGGTCCGGCGT
Source organism: Panax notoginseng (assembly GCA_016801055.1). NCBI lineage: Eukaryota > Viridiplantae > Streptophyta > Magnoliopsida > Apiales > Araliaceae > Panax > Panax notoginseng. Next base: position 44,953,532 of record CM029012.1, read on the forward strand.
AAATGCACAGACAGGATATTCCGACAGAATAATAAATAATGGAACCAGGTTCGGCGTAAACGCACAGACAGGATATTCCGACAGAATAATAAATAATGGAACCAGGTCCGGCGTAAAACACACAGACAGGATGTTCTAACAGAATAATAATAAAAACAGAACCAGGTCCGGTGTAAAACACACAGACAGGATGTTCCAACAGAATAATAATAAAAACGGAACCAGGTCCGGTGTAAAATACACAGACAGGATGTTCCAACAGAATAATAATAAAAACGGAACCAGGTCCGGTGTAAAACACACAGACAGGATGTTCCAACAGAATAATAGAAGAATGTCACCAAGTATAGGGTAGACCGCGTATACAGGTTATTCCAACAGAATAATAAGAAATGGAATAACAACAGTTCTCTTCATGAATAAGAAAGAATAACACCCCTTACCGTTTTAAAGAAGAGCTGAAGTAAGGAAGTAGTTAAGTAGCAGAATACTCTTCTCTCTCTCTCTATAGTTTCTCTCTATAGCTTCTCTCTCTAGAGTTCAGTGAATTCGTAAGAAATAATGAAGGAATGAGCTGCTATTTATAGAAAAATAGAATGCATAGTAACTAATCCATGAACGGTCCAGATTGATTACTTTAATCTGACGGTCCATATTTAAAAAAAAATCTTTTAAATAAAATATAATATATTCTATTTATAGAATAACTTTAATAAAGTATTTGTTTTATATAAAAAGATGTTTCTGTTTTATTACGTTAATAATACGAATAAAACAAAACGTCATTATCGCTAAATAATTCATATTATTAACTGACAATAATGGAATCAAACTGAGTGACTTCTCACATAAGCATTAATAATCAATACCGTGTGCTACTATGCAACCACACGTATTACTGTACTTTTACTACCGAGTAGTTCAACAGTAACAATGGTAAAACTTCCGCCGTTATTTTTAATAAACTATTTTTGTCGTTTTCTCAATCCGACAATAATTCCGTTGTGGGGTCCACCAATGATTGTGTCGTTGTACGAATATTCCCTGTTAAAACGAATATTCCCCGACCAATCGAATATTTTAAAACAACTTGCTTACTTTGTAAAATTTATAAATATTACCCACAACTATAACATTATATCAAATTAACTCCATAATATTTAAAAATGATATTTATAAAAAATTCATCTTTATTTATAAAAGTTGGGGTCTTACATGAGTATTAAATAAATCTAATATCATTAATATTAAAATATTAATATTTTTCATGACAAAATATCAAAAGTTATATTTTATAACTTAAAATACTTTTATAACCATCATATAATTTTTTATATAATTTTTAAATCATTAAATCTATTTTTCACAATTTATTTAATATATTTATTAAATAACTTAATTACCATTAATATTAATTAATTAATGAAATTTCATAACAAAATATTGAAAGTCACTAAAAATAACTTAAATATTTTCTTTTACCATAATATTATTTTTCATGATTTTTCATGTATTAAAATCATTTTTAAATAATTTATTTAATATTATATAATTAAATAAATGAAATACCATTTATATTCCAAAAATATTAAATATTTATGACATATACTCAAAATAATTAAAAACTATTTTTCAGACTTTAAAATAATTTTTCAGAATTTATTATGTATTTTTAATAATTAAAAATCATTTTTATTAATTTTTAAATAATTTCTAGAAAATAATAATAATAAACTGTCGCTAAAGGGCCCTATAGCGACAGACCCGTCGCTATAGGTGTTCTTGAGTGTTCTTGATGAAAACCCAGAACATCATGTCAGAGTTTCCGGGTAGTACGTTTGACCAATAATAATTCCTAGTTCATGATGTTTCTGGGCTAGATAATGGTCAGTTCCGGTAGTATTGATGCAATACTACATGACCTAACTATCATCAGGGCTAGAATGCATCACACAAGCAAGATCAAGACTTCTAAAAAGTCTGACAAAGATGTTCTTCATTTCAGGGTTTTCTAGAAATGAAAAACAGTTGCTACTACCTCCTTTGGATACTTATAACATGCATACTAAGATTTCTTTGTGTGATATGAAGGTTCACATATGTAGTATAGATATCCGTGTACAAGTATACAACCTTAAAGCATCTTAAAAACAACATAAAAAGGAAATCTGGGTCGGTCAAACGTATGGTCAGAAGTTGTTCTTGAACGAATTCTGGGTTTCCCAGAATTCTTCAAAGCTGGCGGTCAACGTATGTTTGACCTTGAATTACTCTCACCTTGGTTATGATCTAAGTGATATAATGACTTTACTATGTAGTATACTTATCATACTACAACATGAAAATAACAACAAGACCAAACAATTAAACAACTGCAAGATCAGAGGCCAAACAAAACTTGTCAGAAATTCTGGGTAACCCAGAAACAGACTTTGTGCTCGGTCAACGTACTTTGACCGCTTATAACTGAAGATCTGGACTTGCTATGACCCTGTTTCCAATTTCATATCACAGTCCTCATGTCAGGCTACCGATTTAAAACATAAAATAGACAAATCAGTTAACACATAAAAATCTAAGGCCTCTGACATTCGACTGTCCGGCCATTTTTTTCATTATTTCCAAATTTTCAAAAATACTAGATTTGAGGACTTTGATGTTATGGATCTTGGATTTTACAACCCAGATCACTTATAGACACCCTAATATTCAACTTTAACCAATCAATTACAACATCTAACAACAAATCATAAGATTTCAAAATTTGAAAGTTGATACCTTTCTAGCTTGGATTTTTGATTTCTGACTTATGATCTTGTTCTTGGCTTGCTAATACTTGATCATGGCTCAACATTTAACTCTCTCTAACTCTAAGATCCAAAAATCTAGAGAGAAAGGGGACTTGGACAAAATGATAAATAAAGAGGCCATTTTTCTCTCTTTAATCTCTTATAAATGAATTGATGCAATGACATGGCTGATAATTTTGGCTGAGATAATGGATATAGAGCACATGGAGTAGTTAGGGTTGTTCAACAACTCACATTTGGCTAGATTTACAAGTTATGTACAATAATGTAATAAGGGCATTTTAGTCATTTCCTTTTATTTTTAATGGCATTTGTGTAATCTTGTCACAAACCCTTAAGGTTTAGGGTTTGGACCATTTTAGGGTTTCAAAACAACAAAAAAAAATCTAGGATTTCCAAAATAAATAACAATTTAGTTTCTAAAAAAATAATAATTAAGGTTTTCTTAATTAGTGTAGGTTTTCTAATATTTAGAAATTAAACACTAAGTTCAATAATTTAATAATTATAATTAAACTTACTAATTTAACAATTAATGCAAATACTTAGCAATTAGTACTACCCATATAACATTTAGGGTTACTAATTATAAATTAGGGTTTTAATTATAAAATTAAGATTTTCTAATTACATAGACTTGATAATTAGGTTTATGTTTTACTAATTATCATTAAGCGTGCCAAAATAACAATTAGGGTTTCATCTTAGCAAATTAGAGTTTCTAATTTAGAAATTAAGGTTTCCCGAAATTAAGATTTCTAAATACTAATTAGGGTTTCGCTAATTAACATTTAATTCTATAATACATAATCTTAAACACAATGACACAGCTACATAACAACCTCGAACTCATAATCGAGTTCCAAATTAGGGTTTCTATTTATCAATAAGTTAATTATTGATTTAAGGTTTCCAATTTAAGAAATTAGGGTTTTATCATAATACCCCATAATTGACCAACCATTGTTAGTCCACAAAAATATGGTACATAATTACAACACTAAAAAATCAAAATATAAGATTATTATATTATTATTCTTATCCATTGATAAAAATCCAAAATTAGGGTTTAGATTCCATATCTGATTTATTCTTTATATATAACATTATTAATTAAGTTAAAATAATTAACTTAATTAATCTTGCATAAATAAATTAAACAATTATTATAATAATTCTAAAAATCATTTCATATATTATTTAAATAATATATAACCATATTTTCATAGAAAATAATTAATAAAAACATTCTTGCTATAAAATTAATTATTAAAAGAATATAATTTATAATAATCAATAATTCTAATAAAATAATTTGTAAACATTCATGTAATAAATATATTTTTATCTATTACATAATTACATACACACATTATCTTGTACAAATCCTCATCCTTAAATTAAAAAAAAATTATACGCAAAATTCCTGATTTATTTATATAGAAAATATCAGGTTGTTACGTAGAATATCATAATTATAATCCTTGATCAATTATAACCATCTCATCTGCCACATGTTCAAGTCCTTTTGTGTAAAGATATACTTCAGACTCTTATGATATGTGTATATCTCACACTTTTCTCCAGAGAGATAATGTCTCCAAATCTTAAGGGCAAACACTATCGTAGCTAATTCCAGGTCATGGGTAGGGTATCCCCTCTCATAATCCTTTAACTGCCGTGACGCGTACACAATTACTTTACCATTCTGCATTAAAATGCAATCCAGTCCCTTGTGTGACGTATCACTATACATTGTAAAATCTCATGTACTATCTGGTAAGGATAACACAGGTCCTTCACTCAATCTCTTCTTCAACTCCTAAAAACTCTGCTCACACTTTTTTGTCCATACATACTTAACAGTCTTCCTCGTCAGATTAGTCAATGGTGTCGCCTTCTTCAAGAAATCTTGAATAAACCTCTGGTAATATCTTACCAATCCCAAGAAACTTCAGACCTCCGTCGGTGTCTTCGTTTGTCCCCAATTTTTCACCTCTTCTACTTTAGCTGGATCAATAAAAATTCTCTCGTTGTTGATGACATGTCCTAAAAACTGAACTCTCTTCAACCAGAACTCATACTTTAAAAAAATTTTATATAGCTTCTCCCTTCTTAATGTTTCCAATACAATCCATAGATGTTCAACATGCATTCTTGGTAACGGATACTACTTCTTGATTTTCACCTTATCCAACTCTCTATATTCGATACACAACTTTATCGAACCATCCTTCTTCTTTACAAACATCGCTGGTGCTCCCCACGGAGATACACTAGGTTGGATGTACTTCTTATCCAATAACTCTTGTAGTTTGATCATTAACTCTTTCATTTCTACTAGAGCCATCCAATACGGTGCTTTCGATATCGATGTTATCCTCGGTACTAAATCAATCACAAATTCTATTTCTCGGTCTGGTGAAATTCCCAAAAGTTCCTCTGGAAAGACATTCTCAAACTCATTAACTATAGGTATCTGACCCATGTCCGAACTCACCCTTCGTGCATCCACTACATTTGCTAAATAACCTTCACATCTTTTTTATAACATCCTCTAAGCCTGCATCATCGTTAGACAACTCGTCTGTCTTGGCGACTTGCTGCCATAAAATAAAACCTTATACTTATTTGGTAACATAAGACGTATGCTCTTCTTTTGACAGTCTATAACTACCTCATGGTTAAATAACCAATCCATCCCTAAAATAACATCAAATTCTCCTAAGCGAATTGGAATCAAGTTCACGCTTAACTTATGTCCCCTTATTTTCACACAACAATTTTTATGGATAAACTCTACATGGATCACTTCTTTGTTTGCTACTTTTATATTCATTGGGTTTTCTAACCTTTCACAGGGTAAATTTAATCTTCTAGCAAATTCATCAGACACAAATGAACAGGTAGCTCCCGAATCAAAAAATACATATGCATTTATATTATTTATCAGAACAATACCTGACACCACCTCTTTTGATGCAACTGCATCTTGCACAGCTATGTTGCATGTTCGGGCTATCAGCTTGCTCTACTACGTTGGCCGTCCAATTGTTAACTTTGTGCTACTGCTCTTGTTTCCACTTCCTCCGTTAATATTCTTCTTTAACGAACAATCTTTAAACCGATGTTCCATTCCTCCACATGAAAAACAACCACCCTTTCTTAGCTTAATAATATTTGGTACATTATATCCTTCCTAACCACAATTATAACAAACGTTATTCCCTTTCATACACTCTCCAAAGTGAATTTTTCCACACTTTTCACATGGTGGCTTCTTCTGTTGTGCACTCCCTTGTTAAGTTCCTGAGTCGTTGCCACTATTCCACTTGCGTTTCTTGTTGTTACTACCATCACTACTGGCACCCTGATTTCCTCCTTCAATCTTCTTCTTATTCTTTTCCCTATTGTATTTGGATATTGTGTTACGACCACCTTTTGCAATTATAGCTTTCTCCAATAAGGTAGAAAACATATTGATTTGTAACATTGCAACCTTGCTATATATCCACGGCTTCAATCCATTCTCAAATCTACGTGCCTTTCTTGCCTCTGTATCCACCTGATGTGGAGCGAATCTGGCTAGCTCGTTGAATTTGGCGGCATTTTCAGAAACTGTCATGTTCTCTTGCTTTAACTCTAGAAACTTCACTTCCATCTTGGTTTGCATACTCGGCAAAAAATAATTCTCGAAAAATAATTCCTTTAACCTTGTTTAGATTACTAATGTTGTTCCGACTATAGCCTAGTTTAATACCCACCAGTAGTCAGTCCCACCTTTCGTCAAATAGGTAGAAAAAGAAGTCTTTTACTCCTCCCACCATAGCGATAACAAAAGCATTTTTCCATCTCCCTCACCCAGGTTTGAGCTTTAATAGGGTCAGTATCCCTCTGAATTATGGCGGTCCTACTGCCTTAAAGTTTTTGAAATTTGCCAATCTATTATTCGTTCAATTTCTTGTTGCTGGTGCGCTAGTCTGCATAGCTTGAGCTAACATATCTACAAAGTTATGTATTAGGTCTGCTTGACCTCCTTCATTATTTACGGATCTTACCTCCCTCTGGTTATGATTTTGACGTCTTGGCGATATTATCTGATTTAAACAAAATCTTACATAATTACTTCGAGTTTCATTATATGTTATATTTTCTAAGTGTTTAAAATATAACATGTAATTTAAACTCTAACAATTATATTATCATAATGTTGGATTAACAAATTAACCTTGCTGAATTTACACATTTAGTTTGCTGAATTAATGCATTTGGCTTGCTGAATTAATGCATTCAGCTTGCTGAATGAATAGATTCAATTTACTAAACAAATTCAGTTTAATGACTTTTCAAATCATCAGACAGACAACTTGCTATCTTAATTCTCAATACTTATCTATTTAATCAAACATTGATAATACTGGATTTATATTCATATACTAAATTTTAGCTTCATACACTTATCTGCCTGACATATTTTTATAAATGCTAACTATACCATTTAAACATTAAAAGATGGGATCTACCAAAAGATATACTTCCCATATATACAAAAGACAGAGATACATCCTATTTACATACTACCTCGCGCTAACTGACATCATCCATAACATAATCCCTAGTAAACAAAAGGGATACTAATGCATCTATCTACATAACAACCAACTATATATCACTGACTGCCTTGCTGAGCCTCCTCGGTCTGAACATGCTAGCTCTTGAGGCGCAACTCCATTCACTCAACATTAAACTGAGCGGCTAGATTCACAAATCTCAAAATATGACATCCTCTCACCTACTCGAGAACTCGCATATGCTGCATTTACAGCCCACCCCAAGGACTCGATCCTAATCTCCATTGCTTGCAACTCTTCCTCTAATTTATCCACCCACCTCGCTGCTCGAACCCAGGCATCCTCAACTCGAATCTTGTCAGCGATTTCTAAATCGAACTCAAATCGCATTGCCTTATACTCAACTCTCAGAACTCCCAACTTCACTTCCTCTTGTTCCAATCTTTCCCTCAGCTCCGCATTCATAGCAACCATTTACTGAGCCGATGTCACTTGTCCTTGCAACTGCATCTTTACCTCTGCTAGTTATGCCTAGTCTGGTATGCTAACTCTTTTTACTGCGTCTCATTAAAGTGATGGGTCAAATTTTCTTCATCCAGTTGGGCAATTATGTTTCCCAATGCTACATTCTCCTTTAACAAATCTACCACCATCATATCCTCATCATAGTCCTCATTCTCGATGTGCTCCTCAACGTGATTCCTCTACTTCTGTTCTACAGTATAGCTATCTTACATCTCCTCAGACATCCTATAAACAAACAAGGACAACATCAGAATCATAATAAAATATATTCATTGATAAAATGAAATGATATTTTATTATGTACGATCTATACTAGATGAATCTCCACAATCCATCTCCTAGCATACTCTATAAGAATTTTCTTCAAAGGTTATAACCTAGGTATCATATTCCTAATGTTTATAACCTACAATTTTGATACCAACCTGTGAAGCCCCCAAATTCGAGTTCTCTAACCTCGGGTTCGATGCTCATGATACATTATCATCATAAGCATTCTATAAACTATTGCAGAATAATAAACATATATTGTTCATTACAACAATATCTTACAACAATATCCCAAGGCCTATTAACCTTAACTTAAACATACCTTATTTAAGTTACATTTAGTAACACAAAAGGTTTACAATACTAATGTATTATAATACATAAACGTTCACATTAACTATTCTTGCACTTTTCCTTTACCTCTGTCCTTCTTAGACGTCTCTAGCTTAGCTGAAATAAATGTCATGATATAGTAAGGGTAAGCAACAAATTTTCTTAGCAAGTTTAAATGCAAAGGAGATATATCATGATTAGAAAAAAAAATTAGTTTTCAATGTTCAATAATAAAATCTAATTGCGAAAGAACATGAAAAAAATCTTGATAACTGAATATTCGAATAATTGAATAACATATGCTAAGTTGTCAAAATAACCATGAACATATGCGAAGGTTGTCAGTATTTAAACTGATCATTTCAGTAAGTTTTGGTAAGTAAGGGGATCAGTCTTCCATACCCGGTGAATTATGCATAACCACTCAATATACGAGCAAAATTGTTTTTCAATAATGCTTTAATTAAATTGTTCTTTTACTCAGCTAAGAATCCTCACCAAATCAATTGGTTAGGAATAGCTTTCAAAACATATTTGATTTAACAAATTTAAACATGCTCGATCTAGCTGATATAACTAGCATAGATCTATATCATAAATAGTTCATAAATGAAATAACTTTAACTAATTCACAGTTCAATAATAATAGAACATGAATTCAATGGCACAAAGTGTGAATATCAATTAGAAGCACAGATGTGAATAATCAACAATAATTATTCACTAACATGTTTGAAAAATATTAACTCAAGTTTGAGTTAGAGAAATTGCCTCGATTGGGGTCTACTGCTACTCAATTTAGCTTATTCTTCTTAAAGAAAAGACATATAATTGATCTTTTAATTAGTCATAGCATATACTCACTTATACTATTATTTCTGTATATTAAATTGTCTAACATTAAATCACATAGTTAAATATTAGACATTACATTAAAGTCTTAGTATTATTATCATCTTTTGATAATATACCAATCACTTCATCGATTAATGTTATATTTTATAAGTTACTCTAAATAATTTAGCAAACTTAATACCTATATTCGGCAAACCGAATATCTAAATCCAATAAACTGAATTCCTAAATCCAGCAAACCGAATACCTAAATTCAACAAACCGAATTTCAGAATCCAGCAAACTAAATTGCACAATCCAGCAAACCGAATTACATAATCTAACAAACAAAATTGTTAAATCTAGTAAACTGGATTGTAAAATCTAGTCAACCGAATTCCCCCTTTGAGCATACTATATACATAATATAGTCTCTATTGAATATCCAATTCAACACACTATATTTAAAATAACTTTACTCCTCTATATTATTCATTTTAATCTTCCTTTTTTAATATTATTAATTATTTAATAATATCTTAAGCTAATATTATTAATTTTTTAATAATACTTTAGTCTAATATTATTAATTATATTAGTAATATTTTAATCCAATATTATTAGTCATTTAATAACATTTTAATCATTTATTAAATCAACAAACAATTTATTATAATTGTTTACACTTTACTAATTAATTCATTTAATCGTCTTAAAATGTTATAAACATTATATTTTATCAACAATGACCAAAACACCCATAAAAAATCTACATATACCATATTTAGAGTTTTAAAGCCATAAAATCTATTTTTCTATTTTTCAACATCACATAATTAATTTTACCCATTTATCCATAACATCATCATTCGTATGAAAAATACTAAAACATCTCCAAAAATATTTCGTTTCTATAAATCAACAAAATATGATTTCCTTATGAAAATATATTTTTCCTGGAATTTTGAAAATCCATTTACTATATTTAAATAGCCTAAAATAGCTAAATATTGTAGCATTTTTCATAAATTGAGTTCTTCTCCAAATATTCTGAATTTTTCAGGGTAAGTTCCTTTCATACATATGTAGTCCCTATCAAAATTGTATAATTTTTAGAGTTTACAACAAAGAGTTATTCAAGTTTACATTTAAATTAGTTCTTTCTCGTAAAATCCATAACTTCCATTCTATACATCCAAAACTTCTCATCTTTTTACAGGACTCAGATAACTTATCATATTAACACCTCAAATTTTCTTGGAATTTTTAAAGAAACAAAAGCGGACGAAAATGCCTCGTACCAAACTAGTCATGGGGTTAATTTGTGACCTTTTTTTATTCTTTGCCAGCAGGACTGTTTCAACCAAAACAGTTGCTATTTGATGTGTAGTTAACATATTTGAGTGCTACTACTTGGGTTTAGAAGCTAACTTACATATCTAGCACCGCTCTTTGATGGATCGCAAAAAGAAGGTGTAGATCTAAAATGGTAGTTAATCAAAGGAAGGAAAAGTTAGGGTTTTCTCCATTTCTTGAACATAGTTTTCATTTCTATCCTTTTCATCAATTTTTAAACACTTAAATAAGTAAGATCCATACATGGAATCATAGAAAACATGTAGATCAAGGGTTTTAGACCTTAGAACCTTAACCCTTTAGATCATCAAAATCAAGTAAAACAAAAAGGGATAAATTAGTTTATGTTTTTACCTTGATTTAGGAGCACACTTTCTTAATTTTCCAAAGTATGATATGAATTTAGGGTGCACCAAGGGTGAAAATTCTAATTTCTCTTCTCCTCTCCCCACCAAATTCTCTCTCTCTCTCTCTCTCTTGTCTCTCTCTAGTTTTGCTTTGTTAGTTAGCTTGAGGAAAAGAGAAGAAAGAGAAATAAATTAGATTTTTGTTGGAAAGTAATGTATAGTTATAAGATGTATATGTAAATACATTCCCCCACCTTCTTATCTCTTTCCCTCTCTCACTCATTACAATATTGCTTGCGAGTTACCTCATGTGTGTTGGTTAAATGAGAAATTGACACCTAAGAGAGTGGGTGAGCTAACTTTGAAAATTAGGAACTTGGAAATGATGAAATACATCCCCCTTTTTCTATTCCATGTGCCACCTCCCTCCCCTTGACACCATTACACCCATTTTGTTTTATTTTTAATGCTTTATTTTGTTTATCAAATGTCTAAAATGTCCCGCTTTAATTGGGCTAAAAGTTGGGCTACTCTTTTAATCTTTTGGACTTTCAAATTAATTCCTTGAGCCATGGAAATTAACAGAGCCTCATACTTTTAATTATATCTTACCCTAATCATTTAATTAGGGTTTTCATACCCCACCTTTGGAATTTAAATCATTACTCTTATACATTAAATTTTATAACCCAATTAGACTTGCTTTAATTAAGTTATAAAATTAATAAATTGAGATAGTAAAATAAATCTCTTAAATTAGTATAATTTTAAATACTATTATTCTCCCAAACCATAACCCTTAGATTATTTAAATTTCCATACCTAGTGTATAAATAGATTATGAAACCTTCCTTTTTAATTTACTTTATAAAATAAATAAACACATATACATAATTACAATACACATATTTATTTGACTACCTAATCATTCCATACATGTCACCAAGTTTTCAATATCATTAATATATCTATTTACAAAGTGACTTGGAATTCTTGTCTATTACATTAATTCGTCCCTAGAATTTCACCTAAGGTTATTCAAAAAGATTAGAATAATTCTTCCTCATATTTTTCTCGAGTTCCCATGTAGCTTCCTCAGCATTGTTGTGATAACCCGAAAATTTATAAAATCTTGAATGATTAGAATAAAGGTTAAAGAATAAAACCTAGAAGAGAATTTGAGGATTTATTTAAAATTTTTAAGAATAACCTTTATGGTTTCTTAATTGAATGAGAATAAAGAAATATGGGTTACAAAATTCTAAAACCCTATAAATGAATTAATATGTACTTGAAGGAATATCAAGAATAAGGTATTACGATACTTGTAAATTCGATGTGAACTGAATAGTCTAAGAAATGTTATATAAGTACATATGTAAATTTTATTAAGGAGATAAGATTTCACATGAAGAGATGCTACGAGGTTAAACGAAGATGAGTATATGTATAGAAATATATATACTTAGTAAGGTGCTATATATATTTTAGCAAGAGGAATGATGAATTAAGTTAATAATATAAGGATCAAGATAAAACTATGTTAGTAATTAACATAGCTTGAACGTTGGCCTTGACTGACAAATAAGAATTTGAATAAGTATAAAGTCATAAGTTAATACGATTAGCAATAAGAATGAAGTAATTTAAAACTCAAAATTTGAGTTAGAGATAGAATTTTGAAGCACGGACTGCTCGGTTGCGTCCGGAACGTTAAGTTTACTCAGAATGGATAATAAACACAAAATGTATAAAGGTTGACTTTTGGTCAAAGTCAACATTTGACTTTTTATGGAAAAAAGTCAAAATTAGTGTGATAATTGAAATATATTATGATTATTTAAATTATGTGTATGATTAAATAAATATACATTATATAATGTGAATACATTTATTTTGTATATAAAAGTGAATTAAGAATTAAGTTATGTAACCTAATATATATATTAGGTGTGATAATTAAATAACCTAAGAGGTTATAATATGAGAGAATATTAGTATATAAATATATATACTAACATTAAGAGATTTATTTTATATATCTCAAAATAATTAATTTTATATGCAAGTCTAATTGGGTTATGAAATTAAAAAGGTATGAGTAAGGAATTTATTTACAAAGGTGTAGTGGAACCCTAACTAAATGATTATGGTAAAATATAATTAAAAGTATTGGACTATAATAATATCATAGTCCAATAATTTATTTTGAGTTCAAGTGAATTAAGATTTAATGGACTAAGGAAGTTATAATAATTAAACAAGCCCAATTATATTTTTAGTGTGGGACTTGTAGATAAAATTAATTTTAGAGCAATTAGTTTAGGGTCCTTTACACAAGTATACAACAAATAGAAAGTAATTACAAGAAAAGAGCATCAATCAAATAATTATAAAAAGAGTGTAATTATGACCCATATTACAAAAATAGTACAATTCACATTAATAAGAAAACCTAAAATCAAGGACAAATAACTGCCATAATTAATAATTCAAATTCAAATATTTGGATCTAACAACAAAAACAAATTCAAATTCAAAATAATAATTCAAATTTAAATATTCAAATTCAAATCTTCATCTCCCTCGCATACACTTTGAAATAATAGTCCACCGCTACACCGCCGCTATACCGCTGCGAATCTCAGTTGTCCAAAACGTCAATGAGAATAAGAAGAAAATTCACCCTATAAAAAATTTAAAAATAAATAAATGTAACTATTAATGTTCTGAAATTTTTTTTATAACTATTTTGTTACTCATAAATAATAAAATGGGTACCTTTGTATGAATGGTTGGCTACCAACTCCATCACATTCAAACGAAATTTATAACTTAATAAAACTGAATTGGTAAACAAACTTTTATACAAGGTAACCAAACTTTTATACCAAGATAACCCATCTACCTTCACACCTGCAGTATGAATTAGTTACCTTAGTCTGAAAGTTTGGCTACCAACTGCATGAAGGTTTGGCTACCAGCTGTATTACATGCAAAATAAATTGGAAACTTAATAAAACAGAATTGGTTACCTTGGTATGAAGGTTTGGCTACCAACTGCATTATGAAAAAACTGCAGAAACAGACCGATGGTAACGTCAGAAACAGAGCGATGGTAACGTTCTTCCCTTCTCCTTAGTCTCCACCCTCATCCTCGGTCCTTCATATTTGCCGAGTCCATTGCACCGTTTCAAGACTCCATTTTCTCCTCTTTCTCTCTTCTCCATCTTTATATAATTAAATTATATGGCCAAAAGGAGTGGACTCTCCATTGATCCTCCATATCCCCTCACATTATTTTTTTCCAACAACCCAACATCAACTGTCATCATCAATTCTTTTCCATCCCAAGACCACCGCCACCACCACAAGTGGAAGCTTGATCAACTGTCACCAGCAACCTTCATGGATTCATCATCATCAAGCAGTGTCCGATTTCCAGTCAACCTTAACTTCATCACCCATGATCGTTGTTCGCTTTCTTGTTGCTACTCTCTTTCTTCTTTATTATTAAGGTTAAATTTGTTAAATAACTTGAGGAGAGAGAGAAGAAGCTATAACTAATCCCTAAATTAAGAAATTCTAATTGAATTATAATTTTCTAAATTAAGAAATCCTAATTACACTAGAATATGTAAATAAATATGAAAGTGTATTAGTTATGTAAATATTATATGAGTGCACTATTGATGTAATTATTTTTAAAAATGTATTAGAATATGTAATTGTTCCATTAGTTTATTTAATTAGCCCAAGAGGTCATGTATAAGATAAATATAATAATGACCCAATTGAATTAATAGGGAAGCCCAAGTTTAATTTTTTTTAGTAAGCATGATAATAAAAGTGCAAGCCCATTAAACATTTAATTGCAAGCCCAATTGTTAAGCCCACTTGGAGAGGTTAGAATAGTCATTAATTAAGCTAGCTAATAAAAATAAAATTGGTAAATGAAGAGGACATGCGGCCGAAAATTAGAAGAGGGGGAAAAGGAGTGGAATGTAATGATTAAGTAACTTTAGTAGGTAAACAACTTCATTTGTTGTCAACTTTTCAATTGGACAACACACTAAGTGTTTCTTGCAAAACATCTTTGCTATGATGAGAGAGTCGGTAAGATATGGAGGATATGCAATCTAATCATTTGGATTATAATAGAAAATTTGGAACATCCATTTTACTCTCATTTTATTTGCTAAAGAAAAAAAGAATAGAGAGAGAAAAGGAAAATACTAGAAAGAGAGAGGGAGGAACTTGTGGAGAAGAAGAAGAAGAAAGGAAGAGGGTCTAAGCTCATGCACCCGAGATTTATAACCTACTACGGGTATAGAAGGAAGGAGGCTAATAAATCAAGGTACAAAATTAATTTCTAGACTTTATTTTCTCTTTTTTTTATGGATTTGATGGAGAAAAGGGTTTTGTGATTTGGAAGTTCAAACCCCTATATTTTATGTATTTTTCATGGATTCAAGTATGGATCTACCCATAATGGGTGTTGATTTGGTTTGAATCAAAAGAAAAGAAAATAAATTTTTTCTAGTTTATGAAACCTAACTTTTAGGTGCTTTGAAAATCCACCGTTTTTGATCTATACATTGTTTTCTCGATCCGTCGAAGAGAGGTGCTAGATATATGTGTTGACTAGTAAATCCAAGTGGTAGAACTCAAAAATCACGTTTCTAAAAGTCGTGGTGTGAATTTTGGTGAAAACAGTCCCGTTTTTTTGGTACTGTTTTAGACCAGTCAGCAGCGGGGGTATTTTCATCCACTTTTTGTGCTTTAAAAATTATGAAAAAATTTGAAATGTTAATATCAGCAGTTATGAAGGTTTTGTAAAAATTTGAAAATTTTTGGCCGTACGGTTTGAGAGTTATGGATTTTACGGTGAAGGACTATTTTTATAAAGCCACCTGAATAACTCTCTGTGTGTAAGTCCAAAAATTACAAACCTTTTACTGGAAGTACATGTGTATAACAGGAGCATACTGTAAAAAATTCAGAATTTTTGTAGTTAATCTCGATTTATGAAAGATCAGAGAATATTTGGCTATTATGGACTATTTAAATATAGTAAATCAATTTTAAAAATTCTGGAAAAAATATATGTTCAATATGAAACTATATTCTGTCAAATCTCAGAAAAGAAATATTTTTGGGATTGATTTGGTATTTTTCATCTAAATGATGATAAATGGATAAATGGATTTAATTAAATATATGATTTTCAAAAATATGAAAAGTACGATTTATGACTTGAGACCCTTGATCATGGCTTATGCAGATTTTTGATGAAGTTTTGGGTCAGGTGTGAAGTGTTGTGATGTTCATGGCATTTTAGAATGTTTAATGAGTTAATTAAGGAAAGGAAAACAATTGAACTAAATTGTTTATTAATATGATTAATGACTTAAATTATTGTTATATGACTAATAATATTGGATTAAGATATTATTACTAGTATTTGACTAGAATGTTATTAAAAGGTTAATAACCTTAGCGTAAAATATTATTACATAATTAATAATATACGACGGGAGATTAAAATAAGAGATTTATGTTATTTTTCAATATAATTGTTGAATTTGGTATTCAATGAACTATATTATGCTTATAATAAACTAAAATGAGAATTCAGGGTGCCGAATTAGATTTTGGATTGCTGAAATGGTTTCAGTCTGCTGAAATATTTTGTGGTCTGCTGAAATAGTGATTTCAGGATGCTGAAATGTAATCTAGTTTACTGAAATGATATTTCAGTTTACTGAAAGGTTATCTAGCTTACTAAGATAACATATAAAGGGAAAACTTATAAGTATAAGTTATAAGTGATGAAAAGATTATCAAAATATAATGATAACACTAAGACTAAGGTGTAATGTCTAATACTTAACTTTGTGAGTGAAGGTTATACAAGTTAATATTAGATGATGAGATTATAAGTAAGTAAATGAATATAGTGTTAAGATTATCTAATATTTGACAATGTGATTAAGTGTTAGATAGTATTATGAAATAAGGTATGATATGCTAATTGAAAGATCAATCTAATATCTGATAGGTCTTTCCAATAAAGAGAATAAATTAAATTGCGTAGCGGTAATCGACTATGCAGGCAAGTTTCCTTAACTCAAACTCGAGTTATATTTCAAAGCATGTTAGTGAATGATTATTTATGATTATTCACGTCTAAACTTATTATTGATTCGCACTTAGTGCATGTTGCATATTATCATCAGGTATGAAAGGCTGATCACCTTCATTACCCTAAGGTTCAAATAAAGTTATTCCTCGTCCTTGTTGACTTTAAACGTTATTGATTCAGTTATTCAATTATTGACATCTTAATTCATGTTCCTTCACAATTATTAAATTGTTGAAAATTTGAAAGCTTATTATTCTTTCAATATGATATATCTTTATTGAATTTAAACTTACTGGGAAAAGTAGTTGCTCACTCTTGCTATATCATGATAACAAATTTTAGATAAAGGCGAAGGCTTGAAGAAGGACAGAGACACAAGCAAAATACAGTAATAGATTGTTATAAGAATAACTATTTAGTTATCTTATTGTAAACCTTTATAATTTTAAAGGTATGTATTCAGTTACGGTTAATAAACTTGTGAAAATGTTATAGAAGTATGTAAAATAAATAATATATGTTTATTTGTTCCGCATTAGATGATAGAATATGTGTGATGATGAAGTACCGTAACGTACCAAGTCCCAGGTTCTTGGGACCCGAATTTGGGGGCTTCACAATTGTGGTTCCTCCAAAGCACTATGACATAATGTATAACTTTATTCCTTAATTTTTGCTCTTTCCTATCCAATATTACTACAGGAATTTCCTCGTACGATAAATCCTTCTCGACATGAATTGGCTCGTACGATATCGCATACTTGTAAAACGGCTTGTACGGACGTAACAATGACACATGAAACACATTGTGAATATATTCCAGTTCAAGAGGTAGAGCTACCTCGTATGCCACTTGGCCTATCTTCTTCAGTATCTCAAACGGTCCAATAAATCTCGAACTCAGTTTACCTTTCTTCTAAAAACTAATATTCCCCTTCCAAGGAGATACTTTCTAAAACGCATAGCTTCCCACCTCGAAGTTTTTTTTTCTTATGATGTAAATCTGCATATTTCTTTTGACGATCTTGAGCACCTACCAGTCGAGCTCTTATTACCTTAATGATCTCCACTATTTGTTATACCAATTCTGGTCTCAACAGTCGTCGACCACCTACTTCATCCCAACATAAGGGCATTCTACATTTCCTTCCATATAAGGCTTCGTACGGCGGCATTCCAATGCTTGCATGATAACTATTGTTATATGCAAACTCTACTAATGGAAGATGATCTTCCCAGCTTCCATTGAAGTCTATAACAAAGGCTCTGAGCATGTCCTCTAGTGTGTGAATCGTTCTCTCACTTTGCCCATCAATTTGTGGATGATATATGGTACTCAACCTTAGCTATATCCCCATTCTTTCTTGAAGACTTCTCCAAAATTTTAACATGAAGCACGGATCTTTATCATACACAATTGATACCGGCACTCTATGTCTCGAAACTATTTCCTTGATATACAATTTGGCTAACTAATCCAAATTGTACATGATCTTGATCGACAAAAAGTGTGCTGACTTTGTAAAACGATCTACAATCACTAATATCACATCGAAACCTTTCTGTGTTACTGGAAGTCCCACTATAAAATCTATCGTGACGTGCTCCTACTTCCATTTCGAAATCTCTAACGACTGCAATAACCCGTTGGGTTGATGTTCTGTCTCGACTCTCTGACAAGTTAAACATCTGCTGACACATTCTGCAACATCTCTGTAAATGTTTGGCCACCAATAATGTTGACATAGATCTTGATGCATCTTTGTGCTTCCTGGGTGTATCGAGCATCTTATATTATGGGCCTCTTGCAAAATCTCCTTTCTTAACTCTGGTACTAAAGGTACCCAAAATTCGTCCTTCAAATCTCATCAATCCGGACTTGCTTCCATCAGCTCTTCACCATCAGCTAACCATTTCTTAATGTTACCACATTCTGCATCATTCTCTTGAGCTTCTTACACATTGTCTAGTAAGGTCGGACTTGCTTCCATTTATATTACTTTATCCAAATTTCTCGGATTTTTCACCTCCAACTCCATTTTCTCCATTTCTCTTGCTAATTCTTCTTGTTCTGTCAATACAAACAACTTTTCTCTAATCTTCCTGCTTAAAGCATCTGCTACTACATTAGCCTTCCATGGATGATATAAAATCTCCTCTACCTCATATTCAACTCCTTTCGTGTAAAGATATACTACAGACTATTATGATCTGTGTATATCTCACACTTTTCTTCATAGAGATAATGTCTCCAAATCTTAAGGGCAAAGACTACCACAAACTATTCAAGGTCAAGGGTAGGGTATCCTTTCTCATAGTCCTTTAACTGTCGTGATGCGTACGCAATTACTTTACCATTCTACATTAAAACGCAACCCAGTCCCTTGTGTGACGTATCACTATACACTGTAAAAACCTCATGTACTATCTGGTAAGGATAACATAGGTGATTCACTCAATCTTTTCTTCAGTTCTTAAAAATTCTGCTCACACTTTTCTGTCCACACATACTTAATGATGAGTAGGTTTTTAACCTACGATTTAATCTCATTTAGCTTGGTATGTTGATAGTTTTTGAGTATTTTATGTTGCTTTTGATGGGTTTTGCTCTTGTTATAGGATAATAAGGTGAATACGTCAAAGAGTTGGCATTGAAAGAAATCTCAAGCAATTTTGGACATTCTGCATCACCGGCACGGGGCGCGCCGTGACTATATAGAAGATGGCGCGGGGCGTGCTGCATGGAAAGAACCTACTGCTATACTAGTGTGGGCCGCACTGTATTAACAAAGGACCTGACGCGGGGCGCGCAGGTCGAACGGGACAGATGCTGAGCTGGTTTCTTCTGCTTGAAATTGAGTTTTGTTCGGAGCTATGACTTCTTTATGTAATAGGGTCAAGTTAGGAGTCTGGCAAGGAAGCTATTTCACAGTAATTGAGATGTTTGGAACTAAAAACTTATTGGGTACAAATAGGAGTTTGATTTTTATTAGAAGTTCCAATTAGATTGGATGGGATGACTTTGATATAGATTGGGACTAGATTTCTTTCAGCTGAGGGGAATTAATTTATGTTAATTAGGAGAGTGTTGAACTTTTCCAAAAATTCAATTACATTTTAGAGAGCCATAATTTAGGGGAAGATCTTGGAGTAATAAAGGAAGGATGTGATTTCACGAAGATTGCAGAATTGAAGGCCAAGAAGGTTGGTGTATTACTATTCTTATTTTTAAATTCAGTTCTTGTAATTGGGATGATGATTTCTCTATTTTATTCAGTTTTTAATTCATTAATTATGAACTAAATTACTTTTTAGGCTTGCAATGGATCTTTAGTGTTGAATGATAATTATCATGTCTTGATTTGAGTTTAATAAACTATCAATTCAGTTTATCTATTGTGATTTGCACTTTAATTTATGAATTGCTTGATCACCAACTCTATGTGGATTTGTATGCATTCAAGAGATGATGGATGAGTCTAGACTTAGTAACTATAGCATGTGTTATTGAATTCTATGTTTTAATGGAATCTTGATAAATGTTAGGATAGAGATATGCATAGCATCGCACGTAATCAGGTAAAGAACTTGGAATTTAAACTCTTTTTAATTTTAATTCACATAGAGATATAGTGAATTAGTTAATTAGGGTGTTTGGCTTAATTCTATCTAATTTATAGATTTAAGTTAATATAGTGTTAGTGCATTGAGAAATGACTAATTCTACATAAGTGTTATTGATTAATAAACTGAGATAGTGAATTAAACTGGAATAGGGTGTGATAATTGGAGTGAAACTTAAAGTGAAGTTATGATCCTAATTCTCCATTATTTACTTGAAATTACGGTTTTTAAGTTGTGTTGATTGATTGGAATTTTTAGTTTCTTAGTTTTCTTTATTTATAATCATTGATTTGGATAGTTTAATAAAATTGGGTTAATATAAAACTGGTAATTGTTAGAGTTAATTTCATACTATTCTCTGTGGAAACGATTCTTTTCTTATCATTATATTACTTGTTGACCACGTGCACTTGCGTGTGAGCGTATTTAGAATTCGACCAACAAGTTTTTGGCGCCGTTGCCAGGGAATAGTTTTGATTTTAATATTTTTCAATATCATTTAATTAGTTCAGTTTTACTTAAACAAATTTTTCTTTTTATTTTTCTCTTTCTTGTTTCAGGTTCTTTGAGTTAGTTTATGCAAACTCGGTCTAAGAAGCCAGACTTGCTTCCTTTCGAGGACGACATCGAGAAACGGTTTCAAAGGCTAAGTAAGTGGATTAAGGACACTAAGGAGAATCTTGATAAGGAAGAGACTATGGCTGCAGAAGATCAGAAAGCGCTGAGGGATTATGCTACTCCCAAGGTGACTGAGCTTCAGTCAAGATGAGAAACGAGATTACAATGTTTGAGCAGCAGCATGGGCAGTCATTGTATGAGGCATGGGAAAGGTACAAGGAACTACTAAGAAAGTGCCCACATCATGGATTACGTAAATGGTTGTAGATGAACACGTTCTATAATGGATTGAGTGGTAATCTCAGGACAAGCATAAATGCAGCTTCAGGTGGAGCATTCATGGCTAAGAGTTATGAGGAGGCGTATAAGCTAAAAAAATAATGACAGCTAATAACTACTAATTGCCCACAATGAGAATGACACAGCCTAAGGTAGCTTGGGTGTCAGAGGTAGATGGGGTAACGACGTTAGCAGCATAAATTTTAGTACTATCAAAGAAGGTGGATGCTTTGTCGGGTGCACAAACTCAGCAGATTACTTTTATTTGTGAACTGTAACATCCTATGGAACAATGTGCTATTAACCCAACTTCAGTACAGTTTGTCGGTTGCTACAACAGTATTCCACAGAACATGTAACAAAATGCCTACAATCCAGGTAATAGGAATCACCCAAATTTTTTGTGGAGTAACAACCAGAATCAGAAGGCTCCATGACCATCTTATCCGCCAAGATTTTAGAATCAGCATCAACAAGCAGCCCCGCACCAAGAGAAAAAGACAGGTTTAGTAGAGTTGTTGTTGAAATACATATCAAGCAATGAGGCGACCATGAAATCGCAAGAAGCAACAATGAAATCACAAGTAGTGGCCATCAAGAACTTAGAAAATCAAATGGGACAGCTGACATTTGCATTGAATAATAGGCTTTAAGGAACTCTACCTAGTGACACTGAGAAAAATCCAAAGGGGAATTATAAGCAGTGTCAAGCAATTACTTTGAGGAGTGGAAAGCATTTGGAGGGGCAGAACGTAGAAAATTCAGCTAAAAAAGATGACAAAGAAAGTGAAGACAGAGTGGTTGAGGGGAAACATGGTGAGGAAAAGGAAGTGGATAAGAGCAAGACAGAGGTTGAGCCAGTTGTGTATCCTCCACCACCGTTTCAGCAAATAGTTCAAAAATAGAAACTAGACGAGCAATTCTCAAAGTTTTTAAAAGTTTTTAAGAAACTTCATATCAACATTCCTTTCGCAGAAGCCCTAGATCAAAGGCCAAGTTATGCTAAATTCATGAAGGGGATTCTGTCAAGGAAAAAGAAGTTAGAGGATTATGAAATTATAGCATTAACAGAGGGCAATTTTACAGAGAAAGTTACCTCCAAAGTTGAAGGATCCGGGGAGTTTCACCATTCCATGCACAATCGGGAACATGGCCTTCAAAAAGTGTTTGTGTGACTTGGGGGCAAGTGTTAACCTCATGTCGTTATCTGTTTATACTGAATTGGGTTTACCAGCTCTGAAGCCTACAAACATAACATTGCAATTAACAGACAGATCGGTAACTTATCCAAGAGGAATTGTGGAAGATATCTTGGTTAAGGTGGACAAATTTATTTTTCCAATAGATTTCATAATTTTGGATTATGAAGAAGATAAAAACATCCCAATCATCCTAGGGAGACCATTTTTGGCTACGGGTAGGACTCTCACTGATGTTCAGAAAGGGGAGTTAACCATGAGGGTTCAAGACCAATAAGTCACATTCAACGTGTTCAAAGCCATGAAGTTTTCTACTGATGAAGAGGAGTGTTTCCGGGTGGATGTCGTCGACCGGATAGTTAATGAAGACCTGGTCAAAAGTTTGGTCATTGTTCCGTTGGAAACCATATTACTGGGGGATGAGTATTTTGATGATCCAAGGTTTGTGGATTACTTACATATGTTGGATTCTTTGCCTCGAGTTAGTAGATTTAAGGTTACTTTCAAGCCACTTCACACGGAAGAAAGAGCTTCAGCTCGAATGAAACCTTCACTTGAGGAGCCACCCACTCTTGACCTTAAACTGCTTCCTAAACACCTCAGGTATGCTTATTTGGATGATTTGAATATTTTACATGTTATTATTGTATCTGCACTAAACAAATTGCAGGAAAGTAAATTACTGAGTAAAGTAAATTACTGAGTATTTTGAGAGAATACAAGTCTGCGATAGGCTGGACAATTGCTGACATAAAAGGGATCAGTCCATCCTTCTACATGCACAAGATTCTCATGGAAGAGGATGCAAAGCCACCAGTGGAATAACAGAGACAGCTAAATCCAATCATGGAAGAAGTGGTAAAGAAATAAATACTGAAGTGGTTTGATACGGGGATTATTTACCTAATTTCAAATAGTGAATGGGTCAGTCCAGTACAGTGCGTGCCAAAAAATGGTGGAATGACAGTGGCTAAGAATGAAGACAATGAATTTAATCCAACGAGGATAGTGACCGGATGGAGGGTTTGCATGGACTACAAAAAGCTGAATAAGGTAACCCGAAAGTACCACTTTCCTTTGCCCTTCATTAACCAGATGTTGGATCGATTAGTTGGACATGGATACTACTGTCTACTGGATGGATATTCGGGGTACAACCAAATAGTTATAGCTCCCGAGGATTAAGAGAAGACCGCCTTTACATGCCCATACGACAACTTTTCATTCAGAAGGATGTCGTTTAGGTTATGTAACGCATCGTCTACTTTCCAACGATGTACGATGGCCATCTTCTCAGACATAGTGGAGAAGAACGTGAAAGTTTTCATGGATGAATTTTCAGTCTATGGAAACACTTTTGATAAGTGTCTAGAGAATTTGGTCATGGTCTTGAAGCGATGTGTGGAAACAAATTTGGTACTTAACTAGGAGAAGTGCCACTTTATGGTTGAAGAAGGACTAATCTTGGGGCACAAAGTCTCTGCAAAGGGCTTAGAGGTTGATAGACCAAAGCTGGACACAATTGAGAATCTTCCACCGCCAACTATAGTTAAGGGAATCCACAATTTTTTTGGACATGCCGGATTCTACCGAAGGTTTATTAAAGATTTCTCTAAGATTACAAAACCATTGTGCAGTCTCTTAGAGAAAGATGCAGTTTTCAAGTTGAATGAGGAATGCAAGTCAGAATTTGAGTAATTAAAGAAGAAGTTGACTACAACTCCCATGATTGTAGCACTAGATTGGACAATGCCTTTCGAGTTAATGTGCGATGCTAGCGACTATGCGGTAGGGGCTATTTTGTGTCAACGCCGAGACAAGATATTCCATGCCATATACTATGCAAGTAAAACCCTCACGGATGCCCAATTAAACTACACATCCACTGAGAAGGAATTACTTGCAGTAATATATGCCTTTGACAAATTCAGAGCTTACTTAATAGGAATAAAGGTGGTGGTATACACGGATCACTCGGCAATTCGCTATCTAATCTCAAAGAAGGATTGTGACGCCCCCAAAATAGGTATACAACACCCATTCTGAGTCGCCAAATACATGGTACAGAAAGCAAACTACAACTTCAATAATACAATTGTCGTGCAAAATACGCAACACATACTGTGAGTTTAAATACAAATATTGTCTTCTAGATAATATCCACACTCAAATAAATCCTCATTACAATTATTCAAACACTATTTTACAGAAATAGTGAGGACTGCTAAAACATCTTTCTAGAACCATCACTCCATACCCCGACTAGATCCTGCTATGTTCTCACCTCCTGAGAAGAAAAATGGAACAAAAAGGAAAAGGGTGAGCTCAACTAGCCCGGTAAAGAATATTATGACTAAGATAATATACAAACAAATTATCGTTAGTCTTCAACAGGGAAAAATCTGATAGAATATAATCGACAACAAGTTTTAGATCAACAACTGCAGTGGAAACAGCAAACCATTAGAAGAGTCAAGTAGAGAAAGAATTCTACTATCTTCTAAGATTTAAAAGTCCATCATCAATATTTTATCCCTGTAACATCAATTAATAATCATCTTTATCCAAATATTCATCGTTGCACTACAGGCCAAAGATATTCATTTGTATCACCTGTCAGTCATGTTCATCTCAACACCTGTTCATCTTTGCACTACAGGCCAAAGATATTCATCAAGTAATCATACATCTTTGCACTACAGGCCAAAGATATTCATTAATATCATCATTTAGGACCGAGGATGATGAAAAATATCTTAAAGAGAACGAATCCAATGAGACAGAAGGACAAATAGTAGGGATTCGTATAACAGTTTATCCAAGATCAATAATACTTCATAATAATCAATTGTGAAGCAGAATTCAAAAATAAAGATCAAAACATGGATACAATCAAAGATAGTAACCATAATAGACATCTTGGACAAAAAGGAAAAATTTTATTTTTCGGTGAATAGTGCCGTATTCGTGAATAGTGTCGTATACGTGAATAGTACCGTATACGTGAATGGTAACCCCGACACAAAAAGTTCCAAATTTGATAAAAACTCATATCAATATTTCAGCATAATGATATTGAAGAAAATAATATCATTTAAGAAGAAAATAATATCCCTTACGAATATTAAACGAAAATAATATTCATTACGAATATTAAACGAATATAATATTTCTCGCGAATATTGAACGAAATAAAATTTCTTATGAATATTGAACGGAAATAATATTCATATGAATACGAAAAATAATATCTCTTCAGAATGTGAAATAAATAATACCCTTACCTCAAGATATCAGTACTTCTGGTCGGAATACGGTATAAGGCTGAAAGAAACTTGCTCTGATGAATAGAAACTCTCAAAGTATCTAAATACTCACAAAATACACTCAATAATCTAGAGAGAGAAAGAGAGAAAACTTGTTTCTGGTGTGATTTTCAATTCTAACTTAGCCCTCTATTTATAGGAAAATTTTAGTAGGTTTGACCTGCAACCTGATGGCTTTACCTGCTACTATTCCCACCTACCACATTTGAAATATAATTCAGCACATTTCTTCACCAACCACAAGTGGGGCCCACTAATTCTAGAATTTTCCATCAAAATGATAAACTCCGAAAATTCAACAATTTCTGAACCAGTTATCTCGTAAAATTCATAATAAATCATACGTTCATTTTTAACGGTTCAAAATTTGTGGACATATACTCAACTTATATATGTATAACATATCCAAAAATTACCACGATCCAACGGTCGGATTAAAAATTATAACACCCGCAATATTTCTCAAAAATCCTGATTTGATTTTTAATACCTCCATTCCGATAAAAATACTGATAAAACACCTCAACATTAACTCCTTCATTTTTAACCACAAAAATATATCCCTCATTTATATCCACATAAAATAAATATTTCCTTATCATATGAATCAATAATTAATTATTCACAAATAATATTACAGAATCATATTTATGACAACCAGGCCGTTCTCAGGAAAGAGGGGGCTTTCCAATAAGAATTTCTCCTTACTGGCGCGCAATTAGATGACCAAACCTCTCCTTAGACAGAACTTTCTAGACATTGCCAATAATGTTATCTAATAATATTATTCAAATAATATGAATTATTGATCTGATAATGGAAAATACTGTGCAGCAACAATTATTGAAACAACAATAATATAAAATATCAATACAACAATTATTGAATCAATAAAATAAAATATTGAACAATAACTACTATAACAATTATTGAGTAGTGCCTTCTTACGTAAGAATCAATAATTGGTGCAATACTGTGTGCTACTGTATTTTAATCACCGGGTATTCCAACAGTATTAACGGTAATAACTACGCCGTTATTTATAAATAACTTATACTTGTCATTTTCTTCATCCAATCGCTTTCCGTTATGGGGCCCACACAAGACTGCGCCGTCGTACGAATATTCCCCGACAACAAGAATATTCCACGACCAAACGAATATTTCCCGACAAAATGAATATTTTATAACCACTTGTTTATTTTGCAAAATTTGCACATTTCACCCATAACCAAAGTATTATATCAAATTAGCCCCTTATTATTCAGAATAATATTTAGAGAAAATTTGATTTTATTCATTAATAAGTTGGGGTCTTACAACCTCCCCTCCTTATGAAATTTCGTCCTCGAAATTGACGTACGTACCTGATGTTTCAAAAAGGTGAGGATACCTCGCTTTCATTTCTGATTCCAACTCCCAGGTCATTTCTTCAATAGCATGGTTTCTCCATAAATCCTTAACTTGTGGTATAACCTTCGTGCGTAGGACATGCTCTTTCCTATCCAAGATCTTAACAGGTACCTCCTCGTACGTTAAATCTTCAGCTATCTCATCTGGTTCTAACTCAATAATGTGGTTCGGGTCTTTAACATATTTACGAAGCATAGATATGTGAAAAACATTATGAACACGAGACATGCTTGGAGGTAATGCGAGTCTATATGCCACATTTCCTATTTGCTCAAGAATCTCAAATGGACCAACAAATCTTGGATTGAGCTTTTCTCTCTTCCCAAATCTTGTAACTCCCTTCCATGGTGCAACACGTAATAATACATGATCCCCAATATTAAATTTCACGTCTTTCCGATGAAGATCCGCATAACTCTTTTGTCGATCCTATGCCGTTTGTATACGTTGTCGAATCGTTTGGATCTTCTCTGTAGTAATGTGTACCAACTCTGGTCCCAACAATGTTGCTTCACCCACCTCGTCCCAGCATACTGGAGAACGACATTTTCTTCCATACAACGCCTCGAATGGAGCCACACCTATGCTCGCCTGATAACTGTTGTTCTAGGAGAATTCCACCAATGGTAGGTACTTATCCCAACTCCCTTTGAGATCTAGGACACAAAGTCTTAATAGATCTTCAAGAGTTTGAATAGTCCTCTCTGATTGTCTGTCCGTTTGAGGAAGGTATGCCGAACTAAATCGTAAATCCGTGCCCATAGCTTTCTGCAAGCTAACCCAAAATCGTGAAGTGAATCATGGGTCACGATCCGAAACTATGGATACTGGCATGCCATGCAATCTCACAATCTCGTTCACGTACATACTAGCAAGACGTTCAAGGGAATAAGTCTCACGTATCGGCAATAAATGAGCGGACTTGGTTAATCTATCAACAATAACCCAAATCGCATCTATACCTTGAGAAACCTTGGGAAGACCCGTAACAAAATCCATAGTAATGTGTTCCCATTTCTATTTCGGAATCTCAAGTGGTTGCAATGGACCCTTTGGTACTTGATGCTCCGCCTTTACACGTTGACAAGTTAAACACCTCGAGATAAACTCCGCAATCTCTCTTTTCATATTGCTCCACCAAAATGTATGTCGAAGATCGTGATACATTTTGGTACTCCTAGGATGGATTGCAAACGGTGTGTTGTGTGCCTCCATCATTATTCTATGCTTCAAGTCAAAATCGTTAGGAACACAAAGTCTGAAGTTGACTCGAAGTATTCCTTCTTCATCGATTCTTGCTTCTGGAATAGCACCTTCTTGCACTTTCTTCTTCATACGCATCAGCTCCATGTCCGTAGCTTGAGCAGCTTTAACTTTATCGATTAAAGTCGGTTCTACTCGTATATTTGATATCATCATGTGGGTACTTGGAGCCTTCATCTCTATCTCCATCCTTTGCAAGTCATACAAAATGGGCCTTTGTGTTAAAAATATTGCACTCGTACCCGCATATGATCTTCTACTCAATGCGTCAGCAACTACGTTTGCTTTTCCAGGATGATATTGGATGGTATGATCGTAATCTTTCAACAGCTCGAGCCAACGTCGCTGCCGCATGATGAGTTCCTTTTGGGTGAAGAAATATTTGAGGCTTTTATGATCTGTATAGATCTCCACTTTCTCCCCATACAGGTAGTGTCTCCAGATCTTCAACGCAAAAATGACTGCTGCCAACTCCAAATCATGAGTAGGATAATTCCTCTCATAATCTTTGAGTTGTCGTGAGGCATAGGCTATGACTTTCCCATGTTGCATGAGAACACATCCTAACCCTTTGCCTGAAGCATCGCTGTAGATAACAAATCCATCCGAACCAGATGGTATTGTCAGAACAAGTGCCGAAATGAGTCTCCTCTTAAGCTCTTGGAAACTCTTCTCGCATTCTTCGCTCCATTCGAATTTTATATCTTTCCGAGTCAGCTGAGTTAACGGAGTAGCGATTCGAGAAAATCCTTCCACAAATCTCCGATAATAACCAGCTAAGCCCAGAAAGCTACATATTTCAATTATCGGCTTAGATTGCTCTCAACTGTGACTCATATCCCAACCTTGGATAGCACGTCACAATGACACCTATTAGTTTACTACCGCACGAATATGGCGTCCCCTACGAAGAGTCTGGCTTTGGTGCATTCTACAAAGGAAGTCACCAGATAGAGGCTCGGGTACCAACTTCTATAGTTGGGTTTTTAACTCCTGAAGTTCAATAGGAGCTATTCAATATGAGATTTTAGAAATGAATTTTGTATTGGGTTGAAGATCAATACAAAAATTAAATATCACGCTCTGGGTTAAGCCAGGAAATTCTTTAGGAAATACGTCAGGAAATTCACTAACAACAGAAATATCATTCAAATCTGACGTATTTTTGTTCAAGTCCATGACATGGGCTAAGAAAGATTGACATCCGTTTTTCAATAAACGAATGGCTTTATGGCTTGGTATGACAGCGATTGATTTTAGTGGTTTGGTTACTTGAATTCGCATAACAGGTTGGTTAGGAATATGAAAACTAACAACCTTACGAAAACAATCAATTTTGGCATGATGAGTAGTTAACCAATTAATCCCTAAAATCACGTCAAAAGCAAGTATCTTTAAAGAGATAAGGTCAACAGGTAATGTGATTGTGCCAACTTGGATTAAGCAAGATTTATAAACTGTAGATGTAATGAAAGTTTCTCCTAACGGAGTTTCAACAGATAAGTTAAAGTCCAATTTCTCCAGAGTCAAGTTTAAACGTTGAGCACAAGCAGGAGAGATAAAAGAATGGGTAGAACCGGTATCTAGTAAAGTATAAACTTCGCAAGAATTCAAGATTAGCTTACCCGTGATCACCTCGTTCGGGTTTCTCGCGTTTTGGCCAGTAACGACAAACGCCCTTCCAGGAACTGCTGATTTTGACTTATCCGGGACAGCTTTTGGAGTCACCATCCCCGCTGAACTTGGTTTTGCTACAGAACACTCTCGAGCTATATGACCCTCCTTTTCACAGTTATAACATACATTGGATTGTTGTGGGCAGTTTGGGCTGATATGTCCCTCTTTCCCACATTTTTAACATACGACCGGTGGTCGTTCTCCTCCCCTAGAAACAGTTGATGTTTGTGCTGACGTCTTCACGTTATCATTGTTGTACCTTCTCTTCTTGAAATCTCCTCCCGACTCGCTCCTTCTATTATCACGACCACAATTACCACTAGAGTGGTTACCGCTTTTGTCCGAATGTTTTCCTCCCTGCTGGTTTTCATTGCTTCGATGATTGCCGCCACCGGTATGACCCTGGTTGTGGTCCCTCGGTTGCACATACTCATTATCTCGCTCTAATAATTGAGCCCTATTTACAACATCTGAATATAAAGAAAATTTATGAGAGATAAGATATTGTCGAATCTCGGGTTTTAGACCTCTCAGAAACATCCTTGTCATTCGTTCCTCATTTTCGACCAAATGAGGTGCAAACATGGATAACTCTGCAAACTTCGCCTCCTACTGGGACACCGTCATGTTGTTTTGTTCCAGTCTGATAAACTCTACCTCCTTCATATGACGAATACTTTCAGGAAAGTACTTGTCATTGAACAGTTTTTGAAATGTTTCCCAGGACATGTTGAGTGCGTCAGGCTGGGTACGCTTCACAGACTCCCGCCAGTAGTCTGCCTCACCGCGGAACATAAAGGTGGCGAATAGAACCTTCTGTTCCTCCGTGCATCCCAAGACATCGAATATCTTGGTAATTTGCTTGACCCACGTTTCCGCCATGATCGGATCCGACTTTCCCTTAAATTCTGGTGGTCCCAATTCTTTGAACTGCTTAGCTGTGACAAACCGCGCGTTATCATTTCCACCCGTATTCTGCACACGAGTCTCCCTCGTCTGATTTTGCATGAACTGCAAAAAGCTCCTAAAAATTCCATCATTCATCGTTTGCTCGGTAACGTTGTTTATAGGAGGAATATTGCCTTCTTGTTGCACGTTCCCCTGGGTGGTGATCAAAGGTGTCTCCACGGTCTGATTTACTCCATTATTAACGTTCTTAGCTGCCATTCTTAAATACTGCCATAAAACAAGGGTTAATAGTCATGTCATATATTATCCCTATACTCTGACCGACCAAATAAACACCAAATAAACTTAGTCAAGTCATACTAGTGAAGGAATTCCCCGTCTCTCCCCTCCTAGTTCTTGTCTCACATCTCAGCCAGGGATCATATCCCTAAGCTCTGATACCAACTGTGACGCCCCCAAAATAGGTATACAACACCCATTCTGAGTCGCCAAATACATGGTACAGAAAGCAAACTACAACTTCAATAATACAATTGTCGAGCAAAATACGACAACACATACTGTGAGTTTAAATACAAATATTGTCTTCTAGACAATATCCACACTCAAATAAATCCTCATTACAATTATTCAAACACTATTTTATAGAAATAGTGAGGACTGCTAAAACATCTTTCTAGAACCATCACTCCATACCCCGACTATGTTCTCACCTCCTGAGAAGAAAAATGGAACAAAAAGGAAAAGGGTGAGCTCAACTAGCCCAGTAAAGAATATTATGACTAAGATAATATACAAACAAATTATCGTTAGTCTTCAACAGGGAAAAATCTGATAGAATATAATCGACAACAAGTTTTAGATCAACAACTGCAGCGGAAACAGCAAACCATTAGAAGAGTCAAGTAGAGAAAGAATTCTACTATCTTCTAAGATTTAAAAGTCCATCATCAATATTTTATCCCTGTAACATCAATTAATAATCATCTTTATCCAAATATTCATCTTTGCACTACAGGCCAAAGATATTCATTTGTATCACCTGTCAGTCATGTTCATCTCAACACCTGTTCATCTTTACACTACAGGCCAAAGATATTCATCAAGTAATCATACATCTTTGCACTACAGGCCAAAGATATTCATTAATATCATCATTTAGGACTGAGGATGATGAAAAATATCTTAAAGAGAACGAATCCAATGAGACAGAAGGACAAATAGTATGGATTCGTATAACAGTTTATCCAAGATCAATAATACTTCATAATAATCAATTGTGAAGCAGAATTCAAAAATAAAGATCAAAACATGGATACAATCAAAGATAGTAACCATAATAGACATCTTGGACAAAAAGGAAAAATTTTATTTTTCGGTGAATAGTGCCGTATTCGTGAATAGTGTCGTATACGTGAATAGTACCGTATACGTGAATGGTAACCCCGACACAAAAAGTTCCAAATTTGATAAAAACTCATATCAATATTTTAGCATAATGATATTGAAGAAAATAATATCATTTAAGAAGAAAATAATATCCCTTATGAATATTAAACGAAAATAATATTCATTACGAATATTAAACGAATATAATATTTCTCGCGAATATTGAACGAAATAAAATTTCTTATGAATATTGAACGGAAATAATATTCATATGAATACGAAAAATAATATCTCTTCAGAATGTGAAATAAATAATACCCCTTACCTCAAGATATCATTACTTCTGGTCGGAATACCGGTATAAGGCTGAAAGAAACTTGCTCTGATGAATAGAAACTCTCAAAGTATCTAAATACTCACAAAATACACTCAATAATCTAGAGAGAGAAAGAGAGAAAACTTGTTTCTGGTGTGATTTTTAATTCTAACTTAGCCCTCTATTTATAGGAAAATTTTAGTAGGTTTGACCTGCAACCTGATGGCTTTACCTGCTACTATTCCCACCTACCACATTTGAAATATAATTCAGCACATTTCTTCACCAACCACAAGTGGGGCCCACTAATTCTAGAATTTTCCATCAAAATGATAAACTCCGAAAATTCAACAATTTCTGAACCAGTTATCTCATAAAATTCATAATAAATCATACGTTCATTTTTAACGGTTCAAAATTTGTGGACATATACTCAACTTATATATGTATAACATATCCAAAAATTACCACGATCCAACGGTCGGATTAAAAATTATAACACCCGCAATATTTCTCAAAAATCCTGATTTGATTTTTAATACCTCCATTCCGATAAAAATACTGATAAAACACCTCAACATTAACTCCTTTATTTTTAACCACAAAAATATATCCCTCATTTATATCCACATAAAATAAATATTTCCTTATCATATGAATCAATAATTAATTATTCACAAATAATATTACAGAATCACATTTATGACAACCAGGCCGTTCCCAGGAAAGAGGGGGCTTTCCAATAAGAATTTCTCCTTACTGGCGCGCAATTAGATGACCAAACCTCTCCTTAGACAGAACTTTCTAAACATTGCCAATAATGTTATCTAATAATATTATTCAAATAATATGAATTATTGATCTGATAATGGAAAATACTGTGCAACAACAATTATTGAAACAACAATAATATAAAATATCAATGCAACAATTATTGAATCAATAAAATAAAATATTGAACAATAACTACTATAACAATTATTGAGTAGTTCCTTCTTACGTAAGAATCAATAATTGGTGCAATACTGTGTGCTACTGTATTTTAATCACCGGGTATTCCAACAGTATTAACGGTAACAACTACGCCGTTATTTATAAATAACTTATACTTGTCATTTTCTTCATCCAATCGCTTTCCGTTATGGGGCCCACACAAGGCTGCGCCGTCGTACGAATATTCCTCGACAGCAAGAATATTCCACGACCAAACGAATATTTCCCGACAAAATGAATATTTTATAACCACTTGCTTATTTTGCAAAATTTGCACATTTCACCCATAACCAAAGTATTATATCAAATTAGCCCCTTATTATTCAGAATAATATTTAGAGAAAATTTGATTTTATTCATTAATAAGTTGGGGTCTTACAAGGATGGTAAGCCTAGACTAATCAGGTAGATTCTACTCCTTCAGGAATTTGATTCGGAAATAAATGATAGGAAGGGGACAGAAAATCAAGTGGCATATCATCTTTCAAGATTAGAAAATCCGGACAAGGATGAGGCAGATAATGTTGAATCAACGAGTCATTTTTGAATGAACAGCTTTTTGGAATCAACTCAGAATTTCAATGGTATACGAATTTTGCCAATTACTTGGTGAGCAAAATCCTTCCCCCTGATCTGACACGACAATAGGAAAAGAAGTTCCTACATGACGTCAAATGGTACATGTGGAACGAGCCCTATTTATTCACACAGTGTGCAGACAAAATGATTCGCAGATGTGTGCCATACAGTGAAGTAAAGAATATATTGCATGAATGCCATTCATCTGCGTATGAGGGACATTATAGGAGTGAGCGGAAAGCGGCCAAGGTACTTCATTCAGGATTCTACTTGCCTACTATCTCAAAAAGGATGCCCACCAGTTCGTGAAAAACTGTGACAGATGCTAAAGGGTGGGCAATATCTCAAAAAGGAATGAAAATGCCGCTCAACACAATCATAGATGTGACAAACAAGATTTTTGTAATTTTATTTGAATATTTATTGAATTAAATAAATATTTTTCGATGATTTAATTAATTGATGAAATTGTGGTATATTAATTTAATTATATGTGTTATATTTATTAAATTAATGTAGAGAATTTTGATTATTCAAAGTATGTAATTATGTGAGCTTATTGAATTAAAAGAAACATTTAATAAGCCTAATATTATTTTATTTAAATTATTAATTAATGAGAAAATTAATAATTTGACATAATTAATAAATAAGAAATTTAATTATGTGACTATGTGAATTAATGAGAAATTATCATATTTTTATTTAAATTTAAGTAAATAAGATATTTGATTTATTTTATAAAGGGGTGTGACATTATTAAACTATAGTATAAAGGATTAATAAAATTAAATGAGAATAAGTTTATTAGGATTATCCAAATAAGGCCTTAGGGGAGGTTGAGAGCAGTTAACCCATGATGGGTTAACTGACCACCACAACTGCGCTCAGTTTCTTTTTATAAAATTAATACGTCTTATTCTTCATTTGTTTGCTAATCTAGGAAAAAACAATCAGGGAGAATTTGAGAATTTTTTAGGAAAATTGAGAATGAGTGATTGAAGAAGCATCTAAGCCTACTAATCTATACTCTGACTAATTCTTTTAAACCAATTTCAAATTACGTTGTTTAAGTTTTATAAGAAAATGGCTTTTAAGTTCTGTAATAGCTCTATAATTGAAAAAGAGTAAAGATTATGTGTTATATATGTGATAAGATGTCATCATATCATGTTTACTATATATATTATATAATTCCATAGCATCAGTTTCATAAAAACATGTCGTATATACTTTTTTCAAAATACAGAGTATAAAATATGGCCATATGGCCCTTACATGCAACTTTAATATGTTAATCATATGTTATATCATAATTTTTACACTGGTATATAATTATGTATGTTAAAACGAAGAAATCAAACTTCAAATGGACAGATTTAGTGTTATAACGAACCCATAGTGTTAATTTTCATGTTTTGTTTTTAAAACTTTCAAGAACATCAAGAACAGTAAAATTACATAATTTGATTTTGTAAATTATGCGTTTATCTTGTTAAAATCATGGTAGAAGGGTTGAGTAGTAGTTATATGTGTATTACAATGTTTGGGTATGTCTGAATTCGTGTAAGAATAAATTAATTGGAGGTTTTGGCCATGTTCTGCAATTTTTCGCGAATTGTAGAACTGGTTCTGGTTCACCGCGGCGCGGCGCCAACTCCGAGCCTTAAGTCCCGCGCCGCAGCGCCAAATGGCAAGCCGCAGCGCCACCGCGCCGCAGCACCGAGGACAAGCTCAACAGTGACACCACAGCGCTACTCTGCAGATTGGTCCAGAAATGAAATTTGTAATTGTTCAAGTCTAGGAGTATGATAGTAACCTAATCTAAAGAACATAAAAATATGTTAGACATGCAATGAGACGTTAAAATAGATTCTTAACATTTAAATAACGTATTTACGTGTGGATTGAATTATTGAACGCATAGTTATCTTATTATTCGTGTAATGTAATATTATATGACAATAAGTGTAGTAATTTGGCTAAGTATAGTCATAACCAGAATTTATACAAAAGAATGAACTTGTGATGAATAGGTAAGTTATAATTGACTGGTATTGTGAATGAAAATGATATGTAGGATTAAATCAAGGAACGTGTATAATTAACATGTAATCTACGCACGAGGCAAGTTTTCTAGCCCTACTTGTTATCATTATGCAAATTTATAAACTTGTCTCTTTACATTGAATAAATTCCAGACTTATGTTCTATATCGAGCAAGTTCTTATTATTTATTAATCTCTTCAAAGTATGATTATGTTATACAATATTTATTCTATTGTATACCTCTTAAGTTTGTTATTCGATTTAAATATCAGTTATTGTTGAACCTTGTAAGACTAGCGAACCCTTATTGATTCGACTAGTCCACAGTTGATGAACGTTCTAAATTTTAGAACCCTTATTTATTTATCCAAACCAAACTTCCTTTTGGTACGGACTCTAATGTCAAACTGAGATGAACAACCCTGCATAGGGATTACTTATGCGTTAGCGTTAAGATATTGTGCACAGTATGGTACTAAGGACTAATCCCCCTAAGTACGAGTAGAAGAGTCCATAGTCTTATGACTGTTAAAGGTGTCAAGTATAACCCTTGATAACCTAGGACGTAGTTCAAGGTCTTATGACCCTCATAAATCTTTTGATTCTTGTTATTCATTCTTGATTCAAAAGTTGAGTTTTATTTCAGAAGTCTTTGATTCACTCGTATGTTATTATATTGTTATTTCATTATTATACTTGTGGGCAATCGTGCTCACTCTTGCATAATAATAACATTGTAGTTAAGAACGAAAGGTCCGACGAGCCTTCTACTAGCAAAGGCAAGGGCAAGATTAACAAGTGATTAAGACTTGTAGTTTTATGTATCTCTATTTTAGACTTATATTAATGTTGTGTAAGATGATTAAATGTTTATGTTTTTCGCAGTTAAGATTTAAGGTTAGCATGACCTGGGATTTATGTAATTATTTTAGATGATGTAACTCCTTATGGAGAGGATTTGTTTCTATCTATTATTGCTTTCTTTTATTATGGGTTGATAGACATATGATGTTTGAATAGTGAACACCAAATCATGTGGAAATTGAAGTACCCGGATTTGGGGGTGTCACAGGTTGGAATCAAAGTTGTAGGTTATAAACCTTAGGTGGGGGAACAACCTTAGGTAGTAGCCTTATAGAAATAACATAGTGATGGAAAACTCTTATCGAGTTCTAAGAAATGAATTTCTTAATTCATTGAAGATAATAAAAGACTTTATGTGATTATGTGTTTAATTATGTGCTCACTAGTACGACTTAGTAACTAAAACTTTAAACAATGTTGTTAGGATGTTGGATGTTGGAGAAGCTAGTCGAGCTGGGGAGGAGGAACCCCGAGTACCTACCGAGGAGGAGCCCCGAGACATTCATGTCGTCAGGGAGCAGTTGGTATAGAGAGAGCCATCTCCATTGATCACTGTTGCCGGTCAGGAGCATGAGCCGGAGACTGATCCAGAGGAGGATCCTAAGGAGGAAGAGGAAGAAGATGAGTTCCCACTGAACTCTATTGATAATGAGATGTACGACGAACTATATGACCGTAACGTAGAGTTACGTGACACGGTCCAGGATTTGACTGAGCGGGCGATTATTCAGTAGATTACCATCGAGCAGAAGGATAGGAAGGTTGTGACTCTTCACACACGTATAGGAAACGTGGAGTGAGATTTGGTTCACGAGAAGGGTCAAACTGTGGAGAAGTCCGAAGAGTTAAAGAAGTTGAAGAATGAACTAAAAGAGAGCTTAGCAAGGCTGACCTTAGCAGAGGAAGCTTGGGTAAGAGAATCACGTCGTGTTGATCTTGCTGAAGAGGATTGTCGTGCGAAGAAGGCTAAGCTTGGGAAGACGTACTCTACACTTCAAAATGCAATGGATGAGGCCCAGGATTGAGTTATGAGGTACCCAATCCAGTTCGAAGGACTACCATCGTATATGCAAGATCGCTAGACGATGTCCCGCATTATGGAAGAGGAACGTAGCAAGGCTATTCAGCGACTTAACAGGCAGTGATAGGTTTTGTTTAATTATGTGAAAAACTTATTGGGTATTTAGATGTATTTTCGATGTGTTTATAAATAAAGGAATATTTTAATGTTTTTAAATCCTGTAGATTCTTTATCTCGGGATAGTTGATGTAAATAGCAGTGATGCTATCGTTTGATGTTAAAACTTTCGATTTGAATAAATATATCAAGTTGTTTGAGAAAATGTGTTTAGTGATTATGTTAAATTGTTGAGTTAAGCCTTAACACTTTAGAGAATTGGATAAAGATCTAATAAGCATATATTTTAATAGAAATATGCTGCCGAGAAGAAGACAAAATCGTTAACCAGCTGAAGAAGAATCAACGAACAACAACAACAATGCCAATGCTAACCCCGTTCAGTAATTGGTGAACTTATTAGCTGGAACGATTAATAATCAACCTCAAGCTCCACCAAATACTACGTTCAAGGATTTCAAGGCGGTGGGACTGCCAGAGTTTAAAGGCTCCATGAACCCAATAGAAGCTCAGACTTGGGTTATGGAGATGGAGAAAGTCTTTGATGTCGCCAGAGTCAGAGAGGACCAGAAAATCGCCTACGTGATGTTCATGCTAAAATCCGAAGCTAGTTATTGGTGGCAAGAAAATAAGGTCCATGGAGGAGAAGGTATGATTACCTGGGAGAGGTTCAAGGAGATGTTTTTCGAGATATATTTTTTGACCAGCTCACATAACCAAATGGAGGTCCAGTTTCTGGAGTTGAAACAAGGGAATATGTCCGTACCAGACTATGCGGCAAGATTCACTGAGTTGGCGAGATTTGCCACATATCAAGTGCACACGGATGAGAGAAAAGCAAGAAGGTTCGAGCAAGGACCGAAGCCCTGGTTGTATAGTAAAGTGTCGATGTTTCAGTTGAAGACATTCGCTGGAGTATTGGAGAAAGCTATACTCGCTGAAGGTGGAAGCGATGCAGTAACCAAGTATAATCAGGATCAGAAGAAGAAGAAGAATGAAAATGAAGGACTTAACAAGGCTAGTAGAAGTAACACGGGAGGTAGTAATAATCAGAAGAGAAGGTGGTCTGACAACTCGTCAACTGGAAATCAGCAAGGAGGGCAGAAGAAGAGGATCGAAGCGTGCCCAACCTATGAAAAAGCTCATTTAGGAGTGTGTATGAAGGGTAAACGAGTGTGCTACAATTGTGGTCAGGAAGGCCGTATAACACCTAACTGTCCTAACCCAAAGAAGGGTTCCTGCTTCACTTGTGGCTCAAAGGATCATCTTGCAGGGGACTGTCCTAAAAAGGGATCTGGAAGGGCAGTATAAGGAGGAAATAGGGGAAACATTGGTGGCAGCGCTCTGACTATCATAGGACCAACAGCAACCAACCGATCGACTACTAGGACATTCAACATGACAGTGCAGGATGCAGTGCAGTCTCATGATGTGGTGTCAAGTATCATTCCGATCAATAAAGTTAATGCTTATATATTATTTGATTCGGGTGCTACTTGTTCATTTATATCGGATGACTTTGTTAAGAACTTAGAATTGCCTAAGGATGAGTTAGAATACCCCATGAACATAGAAATTGTGAATAGAGAAATAATCCCTGTTAAGTATGTGCATAAGAACTGTAGAGTGGATATTAAGGGTAATATCATGAACGTAGATCTTATCCCTATTCGACTTGGAGAATTTGACGTTATCTTGGGTATGGACTAGTTATTCAATTACGGGGTTGTAATTGATTGCCAGAAGAAGCGTATTAACCTTATAACTCTGTCAAAGGTTGTGTTTTGTGGTAGCAAGTCACCTAGACAAGCAAGTTATCTGACGATGATGCAGGCAAGAAAGTTGTTAAGACAAGGCTGTGTAGGATATCTAGCTTATATAGTCGACAGTCGTAAAGAGAATCCGAAAGTAGAGGAGATACCAGTAGTAAGGGACTTTACAGACGTATTTCTGGACGATTTACCAGGACTTCCGCGAGATAGAGAGGTTGAATTCATGATTAATTTGGCACAATGAACAGCTCCAATATCGAAGGCATCGTACCGAATGGCACCGGTAGAGATGAAAGAATTAATAGTACAACTACAAGAATTACTGGACAAGAAGTACATTCAACCGAGCGTATCGCCGTGGGG
Organism: Panax notoginseng; assembly: GCA_016801055.1. Classification (NCBI taxonomy): domain Eukaryota; kingdom Viridiplantae; phylum Streptophyta; class Magnoliopsida; order Apiales; family Araliaceae; genus Panax; species Panax notoginseng. The sequence continues at coordinate 44,994,494 of CM029012.1, forward strand.
AGCGCCGGTGTTGTTTGTGAAGAAGAAGGATGGGATGATGCGGCTCTGCATTGACTATAGAGAATTGAATAAGGTCACAATTAAGAATAGATATCCATTACCGAGGATCGACGATCTGTTTGATCAATTGAAGGGAGCGAGATATTTTTCAAAGATAGATTTGAGGAGTGGTTATCATCAACTGAAGGTGAGACCAGATGACGTACCGAAGACAGCATTCAGAACCCGATATGGTCACTACGAATTTTTGGTAATGTCATTTGGTCTAACGAATGCTCCTGCAGCATTTATGGGCTTAATGAATGGAGTGTTTAAGCCATTTTTGGACAAATTCGTACTGGTATTTATAGATGACATTTTGGTATGTTTGAAGACTAAGGAAGAACATGAAGAGCATTTGAAGGTAACGTTAGAGGCATTAAGAAGGGAGAAGTTGTATGCCAAGTTTTCAAAATACGAATTTGGGATCGAGCGGGTACAATTTCTAGGATATGTGATCGATGAAGACAGAATTTCGGTGGATCCATCCAAAGTCGAAGTTGTGATAAATTGGGATCAGCCGAGAACGCCGTCGGAAGTATGAAGTTTTCTAGGACTGGCAAGATATTACAGAAGATTCATTCAAGACTTTTCCAATATCGCAACTCCGTTAATGAATTTGACTCAAAAAGCTATGAAATTTGTTTGGACGAAGAAGTGTGAGGAAAGTTTTGAAGAACTTAAGAAGAGCTTACATACGGCACCTGTGTTATCTCTTTCGGATGATACAAGAAATTTTGTTGTTTACAGTGATGCGTCGCATAAAGGACTTGGTTGTGTGCTTATGCAAAACGGCAGAGTCATTGCGTATGCGTCACAACAATTGAAAGATTATGAGAAGGGGTATCCGACCCACAACTTGGAGTTAGCTGCATTAGTTTTTGCTTTGAAAATTTGGAGGCACTATATCTATGGGGAGAAGTATGAAATATATATAGACCACAAGAGTCTGAAATATATTTTTTCACAAAAGGATTTGAATATGCGCCAAAGAAATTGGTTGGAGTTAATTAAGGACTATGATTGTGAGATTTTATACCATCCGGGTAAGACAAATGTGATTGCCGACACCTTAAGTAGAAATGGTCGGGAGAAATTGATGATGTTGACCGTTCAGAAGGAGTTAATTTCAGAAATAGAGAAACTGGAGTTGGAAGTGAAGTATCCTATGGAAATTGATGAGAAGTTGTTTCATATGCAATCTGGTACAACCCTTCTGGATAAAGTTAAGGAGGCTCAACTTCAGGATGAAGAATATAAAAAGGTGAAAAAGAAGATATTCGAAGGAATCAAACCGAGATTCAAGATGGATAAGGAAGGAATATTGAGATTTGAGAGCAGAATTTGGGTACCGCTAGTACCAGAAATTAAGGAAGACATTTTGAGCGAGGCTCATAGTTCATGATATTCGATTCACCATGGTAGTACCAAGATCTTCGATAACATTTTAGGTGGCCAAATCTAAAACGAGATGTTACAAAGTGTGTTGTCAAATGTCTAACCTGTCAGAAAGTGAAAGCAGAACATCAGAGGCCGAGTGGGTTGCTACAACCGTTGGAGATCCCAGAATGGAAATGGGAACATGTTACGATGGACTTCGTGGTTGGCCTTCTGATAACTCAAAAAGGCTATGACGCAGTATAAGTTATCGTTGACCGACTGACGAAATCCGCACACTTCCTTCCGATCAAAATCAGATTTAACTTAGATCAGCTGGCAAGGTTATATGTAAAAGAGATTGTTTCGAGGCACGAAGTTCCGATGTCAATTGTTCTCGATAGGGATCCGCGATTTACATCGAACTTCAGGAAATATCTACAGGAATGCATGGGTACGCAGTTGAGAATGAGTACGGCTTATCACCCTCAAATAGGTGGGCAGAGTGAAAGAACGATTCAGACATTGGAAGATATGTTAAGAGCTTGTGTAATGAACTTTAAAGGAAATTGGGATGATCACCTACCGCTTGTAGAGTTCGGCTATAACAACAATTACCACACTAGTATTGGCATGCCGCCTTATGAAGCGTTATACGATAGAGAATACATAACTCCGCTATATTGGGATGAAGTTGACAAAAGACAATTACTAGGCCCAAAATTGGTACAACAGACATCAGAAATAGTCAAAGTGATCCGAACAAGACTGGCAGTAGCTCAAGATAGGCAGAAGAAATATGCCGATCCACACCGTAAAAATGTTGAGTTTGAATCTGGTAGTTATGTGTTCTTGAAGGTCTCTCCCTGGAAGGGAAAGATCAGATTCGAAAAAAAAGGAAAATTAAGCCCAAGATTCATTAGACCCTTCGAAGTATTGCGAAGAATCGGAGAAGTTGCATATGAGGTAGCCTTACCACCAGCACTCAAAAATGTCCACAACGTTTTACATGTTTTGGTTTTACGACCCTACAAACCCGATTACAAGCACGTGATTGAATAAAACCCCTTCATTTTGAGAAAGACTTATCATATGAAGAAATTCCTATTCAAATTGTCAACAGGAAAGAACAAGTTCTCAGAAATAAAGTAATACCTTCTGTTAAGATAATTTGGAGGAACCACAATGCTGAATAAGCAACGTGAGAACTCGAAGTGCATATGATGAAAAATTACCCTCATTTATTTACTTAAATTATGTGTAAGCGATTTTGGGAATAGAGTCTTTGTAAGAAGGGGGGGAGAATGTAACGGGATAGATTGAGTGAGTCGTGATTCTGAGGACAGAATCCTTTTAAGGGGGAAAGATATGACAACACAATTTTTGTACTTTTATTTGAATATTTATTGGATTAAATAAATATTTTTCGATGATTTAATTATGGATTAATTAATTAATTGATGAAATTGTGGTAGATTAATTTAATTATATGTGTTATATTTATTAAATTTATGTGGAGAATTTTAATTATTCAAAGTATGTAATTATGTGATCTTATTGAATTAAAAGAAACATTTAATAAGCCAAATATTATTTTATTTAAATTATTAATTAATGAGAAAATTAATAATTTGACATAATTAATAAATGAGAAATTTAATTATGTGACTATGTGAATTAATGAGAAATTATCATATTTTTATTTAAATTAAAGTAAATAAGACATTTGATTTATTTTATAAAGGGGCGTGACATTATTAAACTATAGTATAAAGGATTAAGGAAATTAAATGGGAATAAGTTTATTAGGATTAGCCAAACAAGGCCTTATGGGAGGTTGAGAGCAGTTAACCCATGATGGGTTAACTGACCACCACAACTGCGCTCAGTTTCTTTTTATAAAATTAATACGTCTTATTCTTCATTTGTTTGCTAAGTTTGAAAAAAAAACAATAAGAGAGAATTTGAGAATTTTTTAGGGAAGTTGAGAATGAGTGATTGAAGAAGCATCTGAGCCTACTAATCTATGCTCTGGGTAATTCTTTTAAACCAATTTCAAATTACGTTGTTTAAGTTTTATAAGAAAATGGCTTTAAAGTTCTGTAATAGCTCTGTAATTGAAAAAGAGTAAAGATTATGTGTTATATATGTGATAAGATGTCATCATATCATGTTTACTATATATATTATATAATTCCATAGCATCAGTTTCATAAAAACATGTCGTATATACTTTCTTCAAAATATAGAGTATAAAATATGGCCTTATGGCCCTTACATGCAACTTTAATACGTTAATCATATGTTGTATCATAATTTTTACACTAGTATATAATTATGTATGTTAAAATGAAGAAATCAAACTTCGAATGGACAGATTTGGTGTTATAACGAACCCGTAGTGTTAATTTTCATGTTTTGTTTTCAAAACTTTCAAGAACATCAAGAATAGTAAAATTACATATTTTGATTCTATAAATTATGCGTTATATCTTGTTAAAATTATGCTAGAAGGGTTGAGTAGTAGTTATATGTGTATTACAATGTTTGGGTATGTCTGAATTCGTGTAAAAATAAATTAATTGGAGGTTTTGGCCATGTTCTGCAATTTTTCGCGAATTGCAGAACTGGTACTGGTTCACCGCGCCACGGCACCAACTCCAAGCCTTAAGTCCCGCACCGCAGTGCCAAATGCCAAGCCCCAGCGCCACCGTGCCGCAGCACCGAGGATAAGCTCAACAGTGGCGCCGCAGCGCCACTCTGCAGATTGGTCCATAAATGAAATTTGTAATTTTTCAAGTTTAGGAATATGATAGCAACCTAATCTAATGAATATAAAAATATTTTAGACGTGTAATGAGACGTTAAAATAGATTCTTAACATGTCAATAACGCATTTACGTGTGGATTGAATTATTGAACGCATAGTTAGCTTATTGTTCGTGTAGTGTAATATTATATGACAATAAGTGTAGTAATTTGACTAAGTATAGTCATAACCAATATTTATACAAAAAGAATGAACTTGTGATGAATAGGTAAGTTATAATTGACTGGTATTGTGAATGAAAATGATATGTAGGATTAAATCAAGGAACGTGTATAATTAACGAGTAATCTACGCACGAGGCAAGTTTCCTAACCCTACTTGTTAGCATTATGCAAATTTATAAACTTATCTCTTTACATTGAACAAATTCCAGACTTATGTTCTATATCGAGCAAGTTCTTATTATTTATTAATCTCTTCAAAGTATGATTATGTTATACAATATTTATTCTATTGTATACCTCTAAGTTTGTTATTCAATTTAAATATCAGTTATTGTTGAACCTTATAAGACTAGCGAAAATTTCAGAACCCTTATTAATTTATCCAAACCAAACTTCCTTTGGTGCGGACTCTAATGTCAAACTGAGATGAACAACCCTGTATATGGATTACTTATGTGTTAGCGTTAAGATATTGTGCACAGTACGGTACTAAGGGCTGATCCCCCTAAGTACGAGTAGAAGAGTCCATAGTCTTATAACTGTTAAAGGTGTCAAGTATAACCCTTGATAACCTAGGACATAGTTCAATGTCCTATGACCCTCAGAAATCTTTTGATTGTTGTTATTAATTCCTGATTCAAAAGTTGAGTTTTATTCCAGAAGTCTTTGATTCAATCGCATGTTATTATAATATTATTTCATTATTATACTTGTGGGCAATCGTGCTCACTCTTGCATAATAATAACATTGCAGTTAAGAACGAAAGGTCCGACGAGCCTTCTACTAGCAAAGGCAAGGGCAAGATTAACAAGTGATGAAGACTTGTTGTTTTATGTGATGATGTATTTCTGTTTTAGACTTATATTAATGTTGTGTAAGATGATTAAATGTTTATGTTTTTTGTAGTTAAGATATAAGGTTAGTATGACCTGGGATTTATGTAATTATTTCGGATGATGTAACTCCTTAAGGAGAGGATTTATTTCTATCTATTATTGCTTTCTTTTATTTTGGGTAGATAGACATATGATGTTTGAATAGTGAATAACAAATCATGTGGAAATTGAAGTACCTGGATTTGGGGGTGTCAAAATAGAAGTCAAAGTTTTTGATGTGTGGGGAATGGACTTCATGGGACCTTTTCCTCCCTCATTCAACAACTTGTACATTTTGCTTGTTGTGGACTATGTATCAAAATGGGTGGAAACTGTAGCACTCCCTACAAACGATGCCAAGGTGGTGCTCAAGTTTCTACAAAAGAATATCTTCACAGGTTTGGCACATCAAGAGCAATCATAAGTGACGAGGGAAGTTACTTCTACAATAAGTCATTTACAGCTCTCTTGGCAAAGTATGAGGTCAATCATAAGGTTAAAACAACATATCACCCCCAAACAAGTGGTCAAGCTGAGGTTTCCAACAGAGAGGTGAAGAAAATTCTAGAGAAGGTAGTAAATCTGAGTAAAAAAGATTGGTCACTAAAGTTGGATGACACACCATGGGCTTACACGACAACATACAAGACGCCAATTGGGATTGTGATAACCCGAGATTTTGAATAATCCAAATTTTTACGAATAATTTTTTTTAATATTAACATTGACTGTTAATATTGTGTTGTATCTGTGATACGAGTCTCGAGAAGGGGTCAATTTGAGTATTGACTAATAAATTAAGAGTAAAGTTGTGCTTAACGGAGAATAGAAACCCTAACCCTAGTCGCGGATAGGGATTCGATAGAAAATATAATTAAAATAATTGTATTAATAAGTACGTGTTTGTACTGTATAGAATTATTGATCAATGATTGATTGGGTAGAGTATAATATTAGTAAACCCTAATCTCGGGATTAGAAACCCTAACGCGTAGTTAGGAACCCTAATCGAAAGTCGGGAAACCATAATTTTAAATTCGGGAATCCTTAACCCTAATTAGGAAACCCTAATCCTAATTAGCACGCCTTAAGTGATTAGTAAATGTTAATATAATTAGGAAACCCTAATTATACTTTAGAAATATTAATTTCTATTTAAAACCCTAATTACATTTTTAAAATTCTTAATTTTCTATTTTAAAACCCTAATTAGAAATTTCTAAAATTAGAGTTTGTAAAACCTAAGGGTTAAAACCTTAGGGTTAAACCCTAAGAGTTTGGACAATTGACCATCATGCCATTAAAAGTACAAGAATAATGACTAAAATACCCTTTTTACATTTTTAATTAGGTAACTTACAATATTTGCCAAGACCTTTAGTTGGTAAACTACTATCTTGACTTTGTGGCATAATATCTTAGCAAACCAGCCTCCAATTGACAGCAAGATCAGATCATACATGCATCTATGTAATATATATAGATTTGGGAGAGAGAAAATCACAAAAAGGTTGCCCATTTTCTCTCTTGCTCTCACCAACTCTTTCTCTCATCAAGACTTTTGAAAATCATAAGTATTTCAGTTATATAATAGCCTCTAGAAACATTAAAAACAGCTAAGGAGATCTAAGATCAAAGCTTTGCATTTGAATGGTATAAACCCTAACTAGCCTTTGATCTTGTATGTTTTGTAAAAATTCGTGTTTAAGTGTTTATATTTGTGTTAGAAGTTGTTTTTAGTTGGTCTATGATGATCCATTATGGATCCATAGCATCAGATGGCTTTAAAATGGTGTTTTTCAAAAATTGTTCTTGAGTTTGAAAAGTAGTCTGACAACGAAATGTCAGGGGCTGTAGATCTTTTCTATTTATGATTTTTGTTGTTTTATGTTATGGATCAGTACTCTGGTATGAGGTATTTGTTTTGAAAGTGAAATAACAGTTATTTGATGCCTAGATTTCGAGTTATAAATGGTCAAAACCCGTTGACCGGGCATGACCGAAGCATTCTGGGCAACCCAGAAAGTGTAATCAGCGTCTGACAAGTTTTTCACTCACTTTGATCTGTTAGGATTTGTGTGTTTTAATTATGTGTTTGTATCCATTTTGTAGCCTGTAATGTGAACAATAGATCCATGGTTGTAGATCATTTAAAACATTAACATGATTGATGTAGTGGGTGGTCAAACTTGACTATCTGATCACGAGAACACTTTTTTGGAATTTTCAGAAAGTATATGAACACCGTTTCTGACCATGTTTGACCGAGCTAAATCTGGTTATTGTTTTATTTTTGGTCCGATCTATTGATTTAGTAATGTTCCTTGACATATGGACTCTAACTTGGAACCATTAAACCACCAAAATCATAATCCGAACTCAGATTAATTTGAGCTTGAAAGTGTCCACTCAGACTGTCTGGGTTTCTGGAAAACCCAGGAGCCGTCTGACAATGACATGGGTTAGCCAGATCGTTTTGTTGTGATGTTGTTGAGCGAGATGATGATTGGTTCATGTAGTGTTACATAAACACTACACGATCAATGTTTAACATTGCCCAGAACAAATATAGATCGAAAATTACTAATGGTCAAACAAGACACCCTTGAAACTTGTCTGACAGTGTTCTTGAGGCTCAAGAACACCTAAGACGACAGAAAGTGTCGCTAAAGGGCTATAGCGACGGTTTATTTATTTTTTAATTTCTAATTTTCAGGCAATTAATAAAAAATAGAAAATAAATTATAAAAATTACAAATATAGTTTTAATAATTATTTTAAATTCTGAAAATAAAACTTTTAATTATTTGGGACATTTTTCATTAATATTTATAATTATTTGAATATTAATGATATTTAATTTATTTAATTAGTGTAATAAATAAATTAGAGAAAAATAATTTTAATATTATAAAATTCATTTTAAATAATAATAAAGTGTTTAAAAATATTTTGAGTTATAAAATGTAACTTTTAATATTTTTAGAGTATTCTCATTAATAAATTAATATTAATGATAATAGATTTATTTAATTATTATATTAAACAAATGAGTTAAAAATGATTTTATTAATTTAGAAATTATTTAAAAATGAGAAAAGTGATATAAAAATATTTTAAGTTATAATTAATAACTTTTAATATTTTGATGATAATTTCATTAATATTTAAATATTAATGGTGATGGTTTAAAAATGATTTTAATTAATTTAAAAATCATTTAAGTAGAATATTGATGATTTGAAAATATTTTAAGTTATTATTAATAACTTTAATATTTTGACAAGTATAACATTACTATTTTTATTTTATTAAATATTAATAATGATAAGATTATTTGTTAATTAAATCATTTAAAAATGATTTAAGTGTTTGAAAAATTATTATAAATTATAATAATTGTTTATAAATTATTAAAAGCTTCTAAAAAATATTATAAAGGATAATTAACTTATCTAAAATAATATTGAAGCTTAGAGACCAAGTTTAATTGACAAATAAATGTGTTAATTGTCGGATAGGGTGACCAGTACACTAAAATGAGACCGAAGTCCAACAAGACCGAACTAGTTAGACTTGATGAGTGTTTATATAAGTTATAAACACTGATGTTGCTATGTGATAATATGTCTAGGAGAAAGATTGACTGTGAACTACAGTGTTACGTGTTATAAATTTTTATGCTAATTGTGAGACCGATATTGTTGATTATAGGTCTTACGAACACAATTAAATATAGTGTGTAGCAGTAATCCACGAAGAAGGCAAGTTTCCTTAACTCAACCTTGAGTTAATATTGTTTAATTAATATGGTGGTTAATTATTGTTAATTAGACCACGTCCAAGAATTTATTGTTGATTATTCGCAGTTAGTGCATGTTTAATAATTCAAACTGAATTACTGATTCCGAAAATATATTTGTAGAATAACTGTTGTTGGATATTTAAATCCGTAGAAGCTATTATTTACAGTACAACTAATTCCTGTCTATTGTCGTATTGAGTTGAGAAATATCTTAGCTAATTATTCTGGCTAAACAAATATTTGTTAGAACTTGATAGGTTCGAGAAAAGAAGAGAAGAGAATTCAATTATTATTGATAGATCGATGCCAATTATTTCGGCTAGATCGGAAAAGAAAACTTGATAAGTTTGGGAAGAGAAGAGAAGTGATTAGATATTGAAATCGTTGTATTTCATTGTTAAATCAAATCTTGATTCTGAGACTAAGAAGAACAATCTTTTATATAAAGGGAAATATTTTATTGGTCGTATATTCGGCCTTTGCGCGCGATTAAGTATTATGCATAATATAGAGTACAAGGAGTTGGCCGCTCTAAGTACTTGCAGAGGGGTATGATTTAATCTTTATGGTTATCTGATACACCTGGGTATATCAAAGTTCAATCTTTGATAGTTACTCGAGAAGAGAAGTTCAAGATCCAACGGATCGCTCAGCATAAATTTGAAAAATATTCCACTTTGTTAATGTGAAGAATTGATTCTTGATTATTCAATAGAATATCGTAGAAACTTTGAAAGCGTTGTACTCTTTCTTTATTAAATTATTGTGTTACATAGATTGCGAGAGAAATTACTGTTGATTAATGAATTGTTCAGCTATTTCAAAGTTCCCCGAACTTTGGTATTATTCTATCAAATTAGATAGTCTGTACTTATTGATTCTTATACATTTATTGTACGTCTTTACTTGTAGGGCAAACTTGTTGCTCACACTTGCTCAATAAAACTTTTTAGCTAGGGATGAAGTTGCCGAAGGTGCTGTGAAGAATAAAGGTAAAGGCATTGTGATAAATTAGTTATGATTAACATATTTATTATGTTGCTTGTAAACACTTTTTGCATATCTAATGGGTATGTTTGTAATGTTAAGGTTAGCGGACCTGGGACTAATGTATTAACAACATATGTTAAGGTGATGTGTATTACTATTTCTATATGAATGGGTAGTTAGATGCTATTATATTGTGGAGCGTGAGCACAAAACTCAGGGGTCAGGTAACCCGTATTTGGGGGTCTCACAGGTTGGTATCAAAGCTGTAGGTTGTAAATCTTAAGTGGGGTGAGAAAAACCCTAGGATTATAACTATAAGCGAGAGATAGAGAATACTCATTTAGAGTACTAAGTGAGGGATTGCCGAAGCGTATCAATAGTGAGATATACGGACACATAGTGTGAGAAGTTTGTACTAATAATGTACTAATCAAGTTATTTAAATAGATTATAGGATGTCTGGAGAAGATGAAACAAGTACGGAGATGCTAGCGGCTGTTGCACCAATGCCAGAAGCTGAGGTGTCAGCATAAAGCGAATCAGTTAAGAAGGTGGGAGAAGATGAACCTATGGTCAATCTGTGGACCGATCATGACGATTATCCAGAGATGTATGTAAGTGGTGATTAAGAGGCGGAGTTCGAAGAAGCTAAGGTAGAGAAAGAGAATAAGATCAAATTAAGTTGGAGAACAAGATCAACTATCTACAGAAGTTCAAGAACTTAGAAGTAAAGTGTTTCTCTTGGAGGAGTTATGGAAGACGGAGCGAGCATTACGCGAAATGACTGAAGAATGGAACGGTTAAAGGCGCAGGTGGAAAGGATGAAGACTGAAGGCGGTGGATCGTTTGGAGGAACAATCAAGTAGCATAAAGACAAGAAAAAGAGAAAGAGGGACAACGACATCCCTAATTCTGAAAAGTCAAACTCGAAGAAGAAGCAAGTTTATAGCAAGTGTGGAAAGACTCAAGTGGGAGAATGCATGATGTGGAAGAACGTGTGCTTCAATTGTAAGCAAGAAGGACATATTTTTTTACATTGTCCTAAGCCGAATATGAGGAAGTGTTTTTCATGTGGGAGGACGGGTCACGGATTCAACAAGTGCCCCAACAAGAAGAAGACTGGTGAAGGAAGTGGACTGTAGATAGCTTAAGTTTAAGCGTTAGTATCTATTGGTAGAAGATTATGATATTAAGTATTGTAATATCGAGAACGATGTTTGAACATATGTAAATATATATGTTTGTATGAATAAAATATTTATTTTCTATATGAATATAAGATTAAGATTAATTTGTGAGTTCTTAAAACTCATACTTATGGTACGTTCATGACTCATAATTATATGAAATATTTTGAACCCCTCAGCGAATGGACACCAAAGGTCTGACTAGGATAAGTTCATATACTCATATAATTGTGGCAAGTTTTTGAACTCATAAGTGTGGTAAGTTTGACGAACTGAGAATAGCTATGTATATATGGAGAATTACAAATTTTTGTGTAAAGTTGGAGAATCTCAACTTTTTGTGAAATGTTATGTTGTTAATCCTGTTATTTATTAAAAAGAGATAGTAATATGTGTTAAGTACTAAATGCACCATGTGCTATTTGAAATAAATATGCGATTATATGAGAATTATGTGTTAAATTCTTATTGTGTTAAGAATTTGCATAGAGAGAGAGAATTAATGTAAGATTTTTATTTAAATCAGATCATGCCGCCTAGACGACAGAATTAAAATCAAAGAGAAGAGCAGTCAGTGAATAATGAAGGAGTTCAAGCTGACCCGATGCAGAATTTTGTGGATATGCTGGCCCAAGCTATGTGAAATAGAGCTCCAGCTTCAAGTGGAAGAGCGAGAAATCAGCCAGCTGATAGATTGGCTAACTTCAAAGACTTTAAAGCGGTAGGACCGCCGAAATTCAAGGGAACCACGTATCCGATTGAAGCCCAAACTTGGGTGAAGGAGATGGAGAAAGCATTCGTTATTACGTGTGTGGCAGAAGAGCAAAAGACAGCTTTTGCAACATATCTGATGAAAGGAGAAGCCAATTACTGGTGGGAGACTAATCAAGCGATAGTTGGTACAGCTGTGGTGGCTTGGAAAAGATTCAAAGAGTTGTTCTTTGAGAACTACTTGTCATCGAGTATGCAATCCAGGATGGAAGTCAAATTTCTAGAACTGAAGCAGGAGAACATGTTGATTTTTGAGTATGCTTCCAAATTCAACGAGTTGGCGAGATTTGCACCTCATCAGGTGGACATAGAGGCGAGAAAAGCGAGAAGGTTCGAGAATGGATTGAAGCCGGGTATATACAATAAAGTAGCCGTGTTGCAGATTAGTACGTTCGTAGCTTTGTTGGAGAAAGCGTTAATTGCTGAAGGAGGGAGCAAAGCTGCATCTCGATTTCATCAGCAGAAGAAGGAGAAGACAAATGACAGAGGAAGCAGTGGTGGTAGTAACCCTAACAAGAGAAAGTGGAGCGAGAATACCCAGTCGGGTAGCAAGACTGAAGGAAATAAGCAAAGAAGGGGGCCATGTGCAACTTGTGGGAAGAACCATTCTGGAGTTTGTCTGAAGAAGAAAGGAGTCTGTTATAATTGCGGGCAAGAGGGACACATGTTGCCGAATTGTCCTAATCCGAAGAAGATACAAGGTTGCTTTGCATGCAGATCGATTGATCATCTGGTTCAGAACTGTCCGAAGAGGAATGTGGAGAAAGAAAGTGTCAACAAGGGAACAGGGAGCGAAACCTTAGCGATACGAGGATCTACACAACCTAGACGACCAACGGCCAACACATTCAACATGACGGCGCAAGATACAGTAGTTGCCTAGGAGGTTGCAACAGGTAATGATTTCACTTAATACTTAAATTACGCGAGTAATCTTGGTTAAATATTTATGGGAACTGTTTTCTTTTATGTATCCAAGTCACATGTTAGAATTTGAGACACAAATTAGTATTATGTTGATAAAAATGAATTGATGATACAACTTTAAAAGATTGTAGAGAATAAGAAAGCGATGATTCCAAGGACGGAATCCTTTTAAAGAGGGGTGAATCTGATAACCCGGGATTTTGAATAATACGAATTTTTACGAATAAATTTTTTTTAATATTAGCATTGACTATTAATATTGTGTTGTATCTGTGATACGAGTCTCGAGAAGGGGTCAATTTAAGTATTGACTAATAAATTAAGAGTAAAGTTGTGCTTAACGGAGAATAGAAACCCTATCCCTAGTCGCGGATAGGGATTCGATAGAAAATATAATTAAAATAATTATATTAATAAGTACGTGTTTGTACTGTATAAAATTATTGATCAATGATTGATTGGCTAGGGTATAATATTAGTAAACCCTAATCTCGGGATTAAAAACCCTAACGCGTAGTTAGGAACCCTAATCGAAAGTTGGGAAACCATAATTTTAAATTTAAAAATTCTAAACCCTAATTAGGAAACCCTAATCCTAATTAGCACGCCTTAAGTGATTAGTAAATGTTAATATAATTAGGAAACCCTAATTATACTTTAGAAATATTAATTTCTATTTAAAACCCTAATTACATTTTTAAAATTCTTAATTTTCTATTTTAAAACGCTAATTAGAAATTTCTAAAATTAGAGTTTGTAAAACCTAAGGGTTAAAACCTTAGGGTTAAACCCTAAGAGTTTGGACAATTGACCATCATGCCATTAAAAGTACAAGAATAATGACTAAAATACCCTTTTTACATTTTTAATTAGGTAACTTACAATATTTGCCAAGACCTTTTGTTGGTAAACTACTATCTTGACTTTGTGGCATAATATCTTAGCAAACCAGCCTCCAATTGACAGCAAGATCAGATCATACATGCATCTATGTAATATATATAGATTTGGGAGAGAGAAAATCACAAAAAGGTTGCCCATTTTCTCTCTTGCTCTCACCAACTCTTTCTCTCATCAAGACTTCCGAAAGTCATAAGTATTTCAGTTATATATTAACCTCTAGAAACATTAAAAACAGCTAAGGAGATCTAAGATCAAAGCTTTTCATTTGAAAGGTATAAACCCTAGCTAGCCTTTGATTTTGTATGTTTTGTAAAAATTCGTGTTTAAGTGTTTATTTTTTTGTTAGAAGTTGTTTTTAGTTGATCTATGATGATCCATTATGGATCCATAGCATCAGATGACTTTAAAATGGTGTTTTTCAAAAACTGTTCTTGAGTTTGAAAAGTAGTCTGACAACGAAATGTCAGGGGCTGTAGATCTTTTTCTATTTATGATTTTTGTTGTTTTATGTTATGGATCAGTAGTCTGGTATGAGGTATTTGTTCTACAAGTGAAATAACAGTTATTTGATGCCTAGATTTCGAGTTATAAATGGTCAAAACCCCTTGACCGGGCATGACCGAAGCATTCTGGGCAACCCAGAAAGTGTAATCAGCGTCTGACAAGTTTTTCACTCACTTTGATCTGTTAGGATTTGTGTGTTTTAATTATGTGTTTGTAACCATTTTGTAGCCTGTAATGTGAAATATAGATCCATGGTTGTAGATCATTTAAAACATTAACAATATTGATGTAGTGGCTGGTCAAACTTGACTATCTGATCACGAGAACACTTTTCTGGAATTTCCAGAAAGTGTATGAACACCGTTTCTGGTCCGATCAATTGATTTAGTAATGTTCGTTGACATATGGACTCTAACTTGGAACCATTATACCACCAAAATCATAATCCGAACTCAGATTAATTTGAGCTTGGAAGTGTCCACTCAGACTGCCTAGGTTTCTGGAAAACCCAGGATCCGTCTGACAATGACTTGGGTTGGCTAGATCGCTTTGTTGTGATGTTGTTTGAGCGAGATGATGATTGGTTCATGTAGTATTACATAAACACTACATGATCAATGTTTAACATTGCCCAGAACAAGTATAGATCGGAAATTACTAACGGTCAAACAAGACACCCTTGAAACTGGTCTGACAGTGTTCTTGAGGCTCAAGAACACCTAAGACGACAGAAAGTGTCGCTAAAGGGCTATAACGATGGTTTATTTATTTTCTAATTTTTGATTTTTCGGTAATTAATAAAAAATAGAAAATAAATTCTAAAAATTACAAAAATAGTTTTAATAATTATTTTAAATTCTGAAAAATAACTTTTAATTATTTGGGACATTTTTCATTAATATTTATAATTATTTAAATATTAATGATATTTAATTTATTTAATTAGTGTATTAAATAAATTAGAGAAAAAAAATTTTAATATTATAAAAATTATTTTAAATAATAATAAAGTGGTTAAAAATATTTTGAGTTATAAAATGTAACTTTTAATATTTTTAGAGAATTCTCATTAATAAATTAATATTAATGATAATAGATTTATTTAATTATTATATTAAATGAATGAGTTAAAAATAATTTTATTAATTTAAAAATCATTTAAAAATGAGAAAAGTGATATAAAAATATTTTAAGTTATAATTAATAACTTTTAATATTTTGATGATAATTTCATTAATATTTAAATATTAATGGTGATGGTTTAAAAATGATTTTAATTAACTTAAAAATTATTTAAGTAGAATATTGATGATTTGAAAATATTTTAAGTTATTATTAATAACTTTAATATTTTGACAAGTGTAACATTAATATTTTTATTTTATTAAATATTAATAATGATAAGATTATTTGATAATTAAATCATTTAAAAATGATTTAAGTGTTTGAAAAATTATTATAAATTATAATAATTGTTTATAAATTATTAAAAGCTTCCAAAAAATATTATAAAGGATAATTAACTTATCTAAAATAATATTGAAACTTAGAGACCAAGTTTAATTGACAATAAATGTGTTAATTAACGGATAGGGTGACTAGTACACCGAGATGAGACCGAAGTCCAACCAGACCGAACTAGGTAGACTTGATGAGTGTTTATATAAGTTATAAACACTGATGTTGCTATGTGGTAATATGTCTAGGAGAAAGATTAACTGTGAACTACAGTGTTACGTGTTATAAATTATTGTGCTAATTGTGAGACCGATATTGTTGATTATAGGTCTTACGAATGCAGTTAAATATAGTGTGTAGCAATAATCCACGAAGAAGGCAAGTTTCCTTAACTCAACCTTGAGTTAATATTGTTTAATTAATATGATGGTTAATTATTGTTAATTAGACCACGTCCAAGAATTTATTGTTGATTATTCGCAGTTAGTGGCATGTTTAATAATTCAAACTGAATTACTGATTCTGAAATTATATTTGTAGAATAACTGTTGTTGGAAATTTAAATCCGTAAAAGCTACTATTGATAGTACAGATAATTCCTGTCTATTGTCGCATTGAGTTGAGAAATGTCTTAGCTAATTATTCTGGCTAGACAAACATTTGTTAGAACTTGATAGGTTCGAGAAAAGAAGATAAGAAAATACAATTATTTTTGATAGATCGATGCCAATTGTTTCGACTAGATCAAAAAAGAAAATTTGATAAGTTTGAGAAGAGAAGAAAAGAGTAGTGATTAGATATTGAAATCGTTTTATTTCGTTGTTAAATCAAATCTTGATTCTGAGACTGAGAAGAACAACCCTTTATATAAAGGGAAACATTTTATTAGTCGTATATTCGGCCTTTGCGCGCGATTAAGTATTATACATAATATAGGGTACAAGTAGTTTGCCGCTCTAAGTACTTGCAGAGAGGTAGGATTTAATCTTTATGATTATCTGATACACCTGGGTATATCAAAGTCCAATCTTTGATAGTTACTCGAGAAGAGAAGTTCAAGATCCAACGGATCGCTCAGCATAAATCTGGAAAATAATACACTTTGTTAATGTGAAGAATTGATTCTTGATTATTCAATAGAATATCATAGAAACTTTGAAAGCGTTGTACTCTTTCATTGTCAAATTATTGTGTTGCATAGATTGTGAGAGAAATTATTATTGATTAACGAATTGTTCAGCTATTTTAAAGTTTCCCGAACATTGGTATTATTCTATCAAATTAGATAGTCTGCACTTATTGATTCTTATACATTTATTGTACATCTTAACTTGCGGGGCAAACTTGGTGCTCACCTTTGCTCAATAAAACTTTTCAGCTAGGGATGAAGTTACCAAAGGTGCGATGAAGAATAAAGGCAAAGGCATCGTGATAAATTAGTTATGATTAGCATATTTGTTATGTTACTTGCAAACCCTTTTTGTATATCTAAGGGGTATGTTTGTAATGTTAAGGTTAGCGGACTTGGGACTAATGCATTAACAACATATGTTAAGTTGATATGTATTACTATTTCTATATGAATGGGTAGTTAGATGCTATTATATTGTGGAGCGTGAGCACCAAACTCGGGGGTCAGGTAACCTAGATTTGGGGGTGTCACAGGGATATCTCCGTATTAGTTGGTCTATGGGAAAGCGTGTCATCTCCCCATGAAATTACATCATAAGGCATACCGGGGCAATTCAAAAACTCAACTTTGATCAAACAGCTACATGAGAAAAGAGGTTACTCTAATTGAACGAACTCGATGAATTTAGACTGCAAGCATATGAGAACTCAAAGCTGTATAAAGAAAAAGTCAAAAAGTGGCACGACCAAAAAATTTTATAGAGAAAGTTCAAACCGCGATAATCGGTATTATTGTTCAATTCACGACTGAGATTGTTTCTTGGAAAGCTCAAATCCCGATAGTTGGGGTCATTCACAATTTAGAAGGTTTTCCTACATGGCGCCGTTGACCTGTACAACAGAAATCCTCTTGAAACCTTCAAATTCAACGGGCAAAGGTTAAAGCATTACTAGGGTGGCGACATCGACAACAAAGCCATTGTAATTACACTTGCCGATGCACCATGAAACAAGAGGAATTGTCGGGCTGACGACGTTAAAACTAGCGTTACTTGGGAGAAACCCAAGCTCTAAACCTTTTCTTTTTCATTTATTCAGTAAATTTTAGTTCATAGTATAGTTTAGATAGTTATTTTTCAAATAGTAATGACTTCATTGGGGTATGATTGCAGGGAATCATGGAAAAAGGACATCACTCAGATACTGCCCCAATGGCGTGGGCTGTGCCACCTTAAGCGTTCACCCGGCGCGGGGCGCGCTACCTCAACAGCAACTTTTTGCTATACCTAGCGCGCGGCGTGCTATGTTACACTACCACACGGTGCTGGGCGCGCCAGATTGTAATAACTTTCTGCCTACCTAGCTCGGGGCACGCGACATTACTGAAAGTAGTATGCACACAAGCCAATCATGTTTGATGATAAAGCATATACTTTGTAACAATCTTATTCATTTATTAATAAAAAGTATTAATTTATTAAAGACTTTTAATTATCTACATGATGCTGTTTTATAATATGTGATAAACCCATAGTTTTAAGCAATGCTTTTAGAATAATGATGATGATCATTCTAATGAGATCTAAATTCTTAGAAAGCTTAAAACTAAAATAGTTCTCAATCATTAGATTACTAAATTGGAGATTAGTGAATTCAGATAGATTAGTACATACGTTGCTTACTCATTGGATGAGGATTATTGATCTCATAATCATTTGTGTGGAGACACTAAAGCAAGTATGTAGGTGCTTATTAGAGAATAAGTTCACTGAACGTGGCTCGCTAAGGAATACCTAATGGAGTTTTACTTGAATGTCAATAGGAATTCCTGTAGTGATAGTAGTACAAGTGATCATTGGACTTGAGATCATCATAGTATCTTGTGTATGATGAGTTATACTTTGACTTATTCCTTAAGAGTTGTAGGGTATATTAAACGGTATACTTGGGTATAATAAGTTGTACATGGAGATAATGTATGATAAATAAAGAATCTACCACTTCTAGTAAAAGAAGAGAAATGTCCTATGTGATTTGATAAATGACAACCCAGTAGTCCTTGGTCAAGGTAGAATAAAATTAGAAAGGAGTTTCTAATTTGCATTATTTGGAGTTGTGCATTTAAGAGTCGAAATACATATAATTAAATAAAATAAGACTTGACAGTAATTCCATGTCTTATATTTAATTGGGACATTGTATGGTGGAAGGATTGAATTGTACGGCAAGTATTAAGTCACAGGTTCTTTTATGATTAATGTTGAAATCTATATTATCTGAAAAGTCGTTGATCGCTAGGGAGGCTTATCCCTATTGTAGAATAAATATTATTTATTTAAATAAATTAATCGCTTAATTTATTTATTTAAATAAGATTAGAATTGTTCTAATTGATTTATTCACAACCGGTTTAATATGGAGAACCTAAAGGGTCACACCATAAAAGAAAGAATAATTATTTAAGAAGTTAATGGCATAATCGTAATAATATGTTAAGTATATTTAATTTAATCTATGGTGATAGAATAAATTAAATAGCTTAATATTTATTATTTAATATTTTAGAAATATTAAATATAAATTAATAAGAGGTGTCTTATTAATATTATTACAATTATTATTATTTTAATTTCAAAAAGAGTTTAGGAATTAATTTAATATAAGTACTCTCATTTATTCTTAATAGGATTATGAGAAAAAATTAGTTAAAGGAGTTTAATTAATTATCCCTAATAAGATTAGGGAGACCATTTAATTAAAAGAGTTTAATTAAATCAATAATACCTTATTTTAATTAAATAGGGTTACCTGATATCTTTATAAGAGGAGTCTTATATCATATATCAGATATACGCAATTCCAATAGTTGGAGAGTACGTTCTTTTTCAATAGAGATAGAAAATTAGGGTTTAGCCAACTACCCTTCTTCTTGAATATTTCTTCTTCCTTGGTGGATCACCTCTAGAGGCTAAACACTTGGGTGGCTAACGTTGATCAAAGGAAGGAACCAAACCCGGTGGATTCAAGTTGAACGCGAAAAAGATTGAAGGTGAACTTGTACCTGAGGAAGCTCGAATCTTCAATAGTATAATTTTTGTTCTTCATATTTTTGCTTAATTAATAATTGTGCATAAAGGGTGATCGGGGTATATGGTTTGTAAAATTTTAAAACTCTTTTTTATCACGTTTCTACTTATTTTATGCAATTTGATTGCGTTCATGAATATTACAAACCTAACAGTGGCATCAGAGCCAAACATTTATGCGAATTATTAATTATTTTAATTTGATATGTGTTTAGAACAATTTAATTGGGCATAATTTATTGTATAAAATTATTATTCTTTTATAAAATGAAAAAAAAAAGAAAAAAGAAAAAAAAACAGACGGTACTATGTTACAGTTCCATGATTCACGTGATAATCCATTCGCGTGGCAAGCCGTAATCCATTAGCGAAAATTAGTATGTTGATTTCCTGTTGCTTCATCCAAGGATTCCTATATCATGATTCCTTAAGATTATATATATATATATATATATATATATATATATATATATATATATATATATATATATATATTTCTTACTATTTTATAATTAAAATAAAAAGTTTATTTTAATCTTAAAATAAAAAAAATTATTTTAATATTAAAATATAAAGTTTATTTTAATTTGAAAATTAGATTTCATGCTAACTAATTAGAGTTGAAATTGGATTCCATAATAACTAATTGGAGTTAAAATTGGATTCCATGTTTCCTTAAATAAAGGAGTTTATTTAGATATGAAATAAGATTTCATATTATTCAAAATAAAAGAGTTTATTTGTGAATAGGAAAGAGAATCCTAATTTCCTTAAATAAAAGAGTTTTATTTAGATATGAAATAAGATTTCATATTATTCAAAATAAAGGAGCTTATTTGTGAATAGGAAAGAGAATCCGTGTTTCCTTTAATAAATGAGTTTTTTTTACTTGGAATTGGTTTCCATAATTAATTAAAATAAAGGAGTTTATTTTATTTAAAGATTTTGATTAAAATAAAATAGTTTATTTTATTCAAAATAGTTTAAATTAAGATAAAAAGGTTTATTTTGATTTAAATTTGGATTAAAATAAAGGAGTTTATTTTGATTCAAAATTAGATTTTATACTATCTAAATTTGCCCATTAAATGATATCAATATATATATATATATATATATATATATATATATATATATATTAAATGTTTATTATTCATGAGATGAATGTTATTTATTAATTCATATGGTGATGTGTATGATAATAAATGAGATTGATTATGGACTATTGACCAATGTGATTGGATTTTATTTTAGTTGGATGCATGAATATATGAGTTTTATTAAATGGGGTATGCGTACCTCGTCTTTCCTAATTTTTTCTTAATGTAAATTCTAACTCCCTCTTATGTACTTCCCCTTGACTGCTGATCAAGGTTTCTATTTATTTTAAATAGTTTTAGAATAGGAATATCTAGAATTAATTTTAAAAACTTAGAGATCAGGGAGCAAGGAGCGCTTGAAGACCCGTTTGTAATGAAGCCCGGGTTTAAATGTAATAGTTATATTTAAATATTAATTCTTGCACCCCTAGGGTTTGACCTTTTGGTTCACTTGGTGGCTCTAGTGAACCAAAATAGAATAAAAGTCCATAATCAATCCGGGTAGAATATAGTATTCTATATGTGCATACTTATACTATATACATTATATATTATGCAAACATGCTTTGCATGTTTATTAATATGAAGCGCATTTTATATATATATGTGCATGCACGTTAAATAAGATGAGACAAATTAAAAATAAACTCAAATATTTTATATTAAGTTGTAACGTTCAAAGATATTTGGAATATCGAACGTAGCCTTCTAGCATGATAGAAATAATAGAGTATTAAATATTTAATATGAGTTTGTTGTGCACACACAAGGCAAGTATTAAATATTTTAGATGTTGTTTTTATTACATATGATGTTTATAAGGAATTGAACATTACTGCTTTGTTGTGCACACACAAGGGCTGTAGTTTTCTCTTCATTTATATGGAAATGCTGGGTCTGACTTAACTTAAATTATTTTAGTTCGGATGTGCACACACTTGACTATTATGATTTAAGAGGCAAAATAAAAGGAGTTGCATAGTTGATGTAATTGACAAGAGTTGTCTACCTATTTATTTATATATAGTTTGTTGTGCACACATAAGGCTATATACATTTGAAATGGTATCCTTATTCTCACTAGCATATCTTTAATTAGATATTGCCGAACTATATATATTGAGGGTAATATAGTTTGAAGAAAATAGTGAGAGATACCAATTTAAAATAACACCTAAGTTATTTTGATAATTAATAAAAGAATGTATGCTAAAATGTTGTTAAGAACAAGTTCATTTACAAACTTTTACAATGTCTAAATTACTATCACTGCGAAGCATATTAGATGCTAATTAACTGGACTGAATTACTCGGATTGGTTAAGGAATTTGAGAATAGTTCTCATGGCTGAAAAGCTATCTTATGTCCTTAATACGCCTATCCCTACAATGGTTACAGACAATGCCTCTGAGGAAGACATTGCTACTTTTAGAAAGTGGCAAGATGATGCACAGTTGGCTCAATGCATCATGCTCGCATCCATGAGTAATGAGCTTCAGCGTCAACATGAAACTATGGATGCTCTTACTATATTTCTGCACATCAACTAGTTGATGGTGAGGAAAGTAGGACTGATAGATATTAGATATATAAGGAGCTCTTCCAATCTAGAATGACCGATGACACCACAGTACAGATAAAAGTCCTTAACATTATCAACTTGATTGATCAATCAGGACAACAGGTTTTGTCATGGATGGAGAGTTGAGCCAAGATTTGATCTTACGCTCACTCCCGGACTCCTTTCACAATTGTTGTGAATTTTTCATATGAACAAGCTAAAGATCAACCTCACTAATTTGCTTAACATGTTGAAAAATGTTGAGAGTCACTTTTCAACCAAGAAAGACCAAGTCTTACTGATAGGGGCCAAATGATCTTCTAAAAAGAACGATTCTAAGAAGGTAAATAGAAAGACAAAAACAAAAGATAATAAGAACAACACTGATACGGATAGCAAAGGAGTTTGCTTCCATTACAATAAGTCAGGACACTGCAAAAGAAACTGCGAGAAGCATCTTGCAGAGGCTAACCAGAAGAAGCTTAGTGAAGTTTCGGTTACAAATAAAATTTTCATGATTTAAAAATAAAATTTCTTTAGGTCAAGGTTCTACTTGGGTATTGGATACCGACTTTGGTTATCATAAATATAGATTTATGAAGGGATTAAGCTGAAGTAGAAAGCTAAACAAAGGATAAGTAATCCTATGTCTGGTAAATGAAGCAAAGGTTGCTGCATTAGCCATATGAACTTATAGTTTAGCAATGTCTATGGGCAAATCTATTAAGTCAATAAGTTGTTATTGTATTCCAGTACTTGTTAGAAATATTATTTCTATTTTTTTGTTGAACCATAAAATCTTTGGTATTATATTTAGGAACAATTGTTGTTCTATTTATAATAATAATGTTTTGTATAGAACTGGAGTATTACGTAATGAATTTTGTATACTTGACTTATGTGAAAATAATTTTGCATATTGAACAAATTAGGATAAGAAAAGGAGATGATCATTCAAAGAGTTGAATGTTTATATTTGATGAAATGCAAGTATGAATTATTTGAAAGGTTCAAAGAATTTAGAAGTGAAAAAAATTGGCAAAGTATTAGGATTCTTTGATCGGATCAAGGAAGGAATTCTTGTGCAATGAGTTTCTAAATCATCTCAAATGGTTTTCTCACAATGGACTCCTCCTGATACGCAATACTTGATTGATGTATCTAAATAGAAAAATCATACCTTGTTGGACATGGTGCGGTCCATAATAATTTTACCGACACTCCAGTATCCTTCTAGGGTCATGCCCTAGAAATGGCTGTATATCTACTAAAAGGTTACCTCAAAATCCAACCCCAAGACTCCATAAAAGTTATGGACAGGGAGAATTTCTAATCTTAAGTATGTTAAGATAAAGGGTTATCCAACTTATGTGAAAAGATTTGAAAAGGATAAGCTTGGGACAAAATTTGACAAGTACAGATTTGTGGGACATCCTAAAGTAAGTTTAGGGTATATGTTCTATAATCCTACTTAGCAAAAGGTGTTTGTTGTGAAACATGCTGCCTTCTAAGATAAAGATGTTTATCATTGAAGGGGCTAGTGGGAGGATAATAGATCTTGAAGAGTTCAAGAACCACAAAACACTATAAGTCAAATAAGAGGAACCTGTAGATAGACCTATTATACAACAACTAAATCGTAAATCTGAAATAGTACCGAAGATACCTAGGAGATATGGATTCATCATATGTGATGATGATGAGGTATACATCATAGAAGATAATGAACCAGTTACATACGATGAGGTAAGAATTGAAGACACTCAGAGAAATGGATTGAAGCAAGCTTCTTAAAATGGAACATTCGTTTTGATGAGATAATCAAAAGTGTTTGATTTTATCAAAAACAAGAATGAACCTAGTGTGTACAAAAGGGTCAGTGGGAGCGCCGTGACATTCCTAATATTATGGATAAAGAATGACATACTAATGCTACAATCAGTAAAGATAAAGTTGTCTAAACATTCCTCCATGAAAGATTTGGGTGGAGTATCTTAATTGGGGATATAAATCTATATAGATAGATTTAAGAGGATGCTCAACTTAACCCAAGAAACGTATATTCATTTGATGCTAAAGTTGTTTAGCATGGCAAACTCCATGGGATGTCTCATGTTGATGAGCCATGGAGTATATCTCTCTTAATAGTCCCCATAGACTCATAAAAGAGAGATCGCATGAGTAACTATTATGTATACAATAAAATATACGAGACCTGATGTTGATCAGTCATATTCTGGAGAAGTTCATTATGAGTCAGTGAAAAATATCTTAAAGTACTTAACTGGCACTAAGGATGTGATCATGTTTATGGTGGGTCTAAATTAAAACTAGAGGGCTTAACAGACTCAAGTTTTTCAGACAGACCAAGACGACAGAAAATTCACTTTAAGGTAAAGGGTTACCTTGAACAGTGGTGCAGTGAATTGGAAAGGTTCCAAATAGCAAAGAGTTGTTGGTTTAGTGATAAAGACAAAGTATATAGCTGTAAATGAAGCTACAAGTTGATTGTTTGGATGAAAAGTTTATTACAGAACTAGGAATAGTTCCTAAGTCTCATCTTGGATCTAAACATGTGTTGTGGCACTTTCATTTGATTATAAAATCATTGAAAGATGGGAAATCACTATAGAGATAGTGGACTCTCAAGAATAACATTACATATCTATTAACTAAAGTTTATCCAACAGCAGGATAATCGGCACTTAGAGAAAAAGGGTATGAGATACCATGACGATTAGCTTTAGTGCAAGTGGGAGATTGAAAGTAGTATGCACACAAGCCAATCATGTTTGATGATAAAGCATATACTTTGTAACAATCTTATTCATTTATTAATAAAATGTATTAATTTATTAAAGGCTTTTAATTATCTACATTATGCTGTTTTATAATATGTGATAAACCCATAGTTTTAAGCAATGCTTTTAGAATAATGATGATGATCATTCTAATGAGATCTAAATTCTTAGAAAACTTAAAACTAAAATAGTTCCCAATCATTGGATTACTAAATTGGGGATTAGTGAATCCGGATATATTGGTACATACGTTGCTTGCTCATTGGATGATGATGATTGATCTCATGATCATTTGTATGGAGACACTAAAGCAAGTATATAGGTGCTTATTAGAGAATAAGTTCACTGAACGTGGCTCGCTAAGGAATACCTAATGGAGTTTTACTTGCCTGTCAATAGAAATTCTTGTAGTGATAGTAGTACAAGTGATCCTTGGACTTGAGATCATCATAGTATCTTGTATATGATAAGTTATACTTTGACTTATTCCTTAAGACCTTTAGGGTATATCAAAGGGTATGCTTGGGTATAATAAGTTGTACATGGAGATAATGTATGATAAATAAAGAATCTACAACTTCTAGTAAAAGAAGAGAAATATCCTATATGATTCGATAAATGACAACCCAGTAGTCCTTGGCCAAGGCAGAATGAAATTAGAAAGGAGTTTCTAATTTGCATTATTTAGAGTTGTGCATTTAAGATTCGAAATACATATAATTAAATAAAATAAGACTTGATAGTAATTCCATGTATTATATTTAATTGGGACATTGTATGGTGAAATGATTGAATTGTATGGTAACTATTAACTCAAATGTTCTTTTATGATTAATGTTGAAATCTATATTATCTAGAAAGTCGTTGATCGCTAGGGAGGCTTATCCCTATTGTAGAATAAATATTATTTATTTATATAAATTAATCATTTAATTTATTTATTTAAATAAGATTAGAATTGTTCTAATTGATTTATTCACAACCGGTTTAATATGGAGAACCTAAAGGGTCACACTATAAAAGAAAAATTAATTATTTTAGAAGTTAATGGTATAATCGTAATAATATGTTAAGTATATTTAATTTAATCTATGGTGATAAAATAAGTTAAATAGCTTAATATTTATTATTTAATATTTTAGAAATATTATATATAAATTAATAAGAGGAGTCTTATTAATATTATTACAATTATTATTATTTTAATTTCTAAAAGAGTTTAGGAATTAATTTAATATAAGTACTCTCATTTATTCCTAATAGGATTAGGAGGAAAAATTAGTTAAATGAGTTTAATTAATTATCCCTAATAAGATTAGGGAGCCCATTTAATTAAAAGAGTTTATATAAATAAATAATACCTTATTTTAATTAAATAGGGTTACCTGATATCTTTATAAGAGGAGTCTTATATCATGTATCAGATATACACAATTTTAATAGTTGGAGACTACGTTCTTTTTCTATAGAGATAGAAAATTAGGGTTTAGCCAACCACCCTTCTTCTTGAATATTTCTTTTTCTTTGGTGGATCACCTCTAGAGGCCAAACACTTGGATGACTAACGTTGATCAAAGGAAGGAACCAAACCCGGTGGATTTAAGTTGAACGCGAAAAAGATTGGAGGTGAACTTGTACTTGAGGAAGCTCGAATCTTCAATGGTATAATTTTTGTTCTTCATATTTTCGTTTAATTAATAATTGTGCATAAAAGGTGATTTGGGTATATGGTTTGTAAAATTTTAAAACTCTTGTTTATCACGTTTCTGCTTATTTTATGCAATTTGATTGCGTTTATGAATATTACAAACCTAACAGTTACACTACCATACGGCACGGGGCTCGCCTTCATGGGCGAAGACACTGCATCACAATTGCGGGCTGTGCCACCTTAGGCTTTCATCCAGTGTTGGGCGTGCCGTTCGATAAAGTAATATTTTAAAAATACGTGTGCCGTATCCTTTTCCATTATAACTCCACATAACACCAATATTTCCCCACTTCTTGCCCAACTCAAACTCTTCCACTCCCCCATAACTTCCATAACATCCAAATTAAACTACAACACCTCTTCCACTTCTTCCCATCTCTTCATCCCACTAATCCACAACCACCATAACTCCTCCTCATACACGTTTATTCCTCTTCTATATCAACTCTACTTCCCTCAATTAGCCACAACCATTCTAAGAGATAATCACCACACTTACATTCCAAGTCAAATTCCTCTTCACAACTTCTCACAGATTGAGGCATCACTCTAAGTTGGAGACAGATTTTCTTCTTTAAGGTAATTCAAAATTGTTGCAACTTAGTTATGATTCTTTCTTGTTCACAAAAATTGGTTGGAAATCCTTGGGATATTGTTGCCCAAGGAGTATATTGGAGTATTTCATATTTTGGACTAGTGTTTTTCTAAAGAAGTCAAGTTTGGGGGTGTTAGCCTTCACGCCCGCCAACTGTTCGACGATTTTCCTAAACCAAGTTTTCACCCTTTATTGCACTAAAAACACCATGTCTTCGTATAAGAGACCTCGTGCATCCACTTGCACTTCTTAGGCTCAATTTGATAACACCAAATTTATTAGTGAGGGTGCCGATGCGAGGTTCAAATCAACCATTTGACAAGAAAACTTTGGTATTAGAATGGGGATGGAAGCCATATGCTAATCTTGACATTGATATGGCGCTAATGATTGTGGAACGTAACTGGTTTCAACTAGTGGAGCAGCCACTGCCTGTAGTGATCAACATCGTAAAAGAGTTTTATGCCAACGCAATGAAGCATGTTGATCACACAATTATGGTACGGGGTAAACCGGTGTCGTTCCATGCTAATGCCATCAACGAATACTTTAGGCTAGAAACACCGACGGATGGACGCTATGAAGATGGCTTGCCTGTTTTGGATGAACTGATTACAAGATTGTGCAAACTAGGAACACAATGGGTTACCCAAGCCAGAACGAATGAAAAGATAAGTTTTCCTCACTTAGCTTTAAGTCGTTATTGCAAAGCATGGTATGCTTTCATTTGTGCCCGATTGATGCCCACACGCCATCAGAAGATGTGACTAAGGAAAGGGCACGACCGCTATATGGGATTGTACATCACCAGTATCGGGTAAAACATTTAGTTGTGTTCTACAATGTGGATGTTGGTGAATGCATTCAAGAATCAATCGACATGCTGCTACGAGGAAGTACCACGGGGGGTCTTCTTCATGGATTTCTCATAACCGATTTGTACCGCAAAGCTGGAGTGTAACGGCATTCCTCCGAACTGATACAACAACCAATGGCTATAATCGATCATGCTACCATTGAGAAATGCAAGGCATGGGAGGGGACGAGATCGCATCCAAGAGGAGATGGTTATATCATGATTTGACAACCCTCACCCCTAGTTGCAGCTAATCCAATGGAAGAGCAACAGTCTCGAGGTTCCCGGAATAGATTCTTATGGCTTGCTCAATGTTAGGATTTGATGCTTCAGTACAACACCAACGCTTTCAACACTACTGTTGAAGCATTTTCACAATGTAATCCAAGTGCTGGTCCGCTATCCATGCATGTTCCTCCTGTTCTCCCAGCATACCCTCCTTCGGATGACGACGAGTAGTGACTCGTCTTTCAGGGAAATCCTTGCACTTTTATTTGCTTTATATTAACGTAATGGGGACACTACTTGAATTAAGTTTGGGGGGTTTTGCTTTTGCTTGATTATTTTGTTTTGTTGGTGATTTCATATAATATTCATAGTTCATAGTTAGTTTTTGAATTTTTTTTTTTGAAAATTATTGTAATTGTTTTGTTGATAATGGCATTTAGATTAATTCCTTCATGCTTAAAAAAAAGTCATCTTGCATGTTTTGCATTTGCGTTTACTTCATCTTGCATTAATCTAGCTATTAGATAATAAAAGTCTATTTTGGCCAATGATGAGATTAGAATTGTGTGGACAAATGTAGTATTGATTATTTAGGCTTTGATGTGATCTCCTGTTATGAATTGAATCTTTTTTGGTTTGAAACTAGTATAATCAGGCCAGCACTTTAGAATAACCTTGTTGACTGATTAAGTTTAAATTGACACATAATGGAATTTTTAAGGATAATACTAGTTTAAATGAAAGAATGGTGAGAATGGGCAGTGATGGATAAAATTAGGCAAGAACATAAGTTTTGGGAAAAATTTGGGGTATATAAGCTACTATAAAAAAATAAAAAAATAAATGAATAGACACCGTGGTAGGCTTGTGTAGTTTTGAGGCCTTTGTTACTTGAGTAAGTAAGTCCGAGGGGATTGTCTTTACACCTAGCGCCCTAAGGGCTTAATGGTTTGGGAGTCGTTGGTCGAAAGCTTGTTAAGGTAGCATTGAAAAGCCTAAGAGAATAAGACATTGCATAGTCATGAGTATAAAAAAAAGAAGAATAAAACGGGAAATAAAAGCAAATAGCCCCCGTAAATAAATTTTTTTTTTTAAAAAATAATAAAGCATAAGTACCCTATGTTGACCTTTGATATTGGTAATTGAGTGATTTTAGTTGGATCTTTACTGTTTTTGGATTACTTGAATTTACACTGTATGATGCCTTCAAAGAGACCTATTATGTGTTGTATTTAGCATTATATCAGTTAGTATGGTTGTTTAGCACAGACACACTATATTAGTAAGAAAAGTTAAAGATTTGATGATTGATTGGGGAGTTATTGATTGGTCTAGATATGTTATACTATCGTGTTTACTTGATTTCTCTAAGGCTGTATGATTAGACTATGTTCTATCTTGCTGCTAGATTCGTAGGTACATAATAGTTATATTTGCATTGCATATCATTTTGCTTGAGGACAAACAATATTTCAAGTTTGAGGGAATTTGATGAGTAGGTTTTTAACATACGATTTAATCTTATTTAGCTTGGTATATTGCTAGTTTTTTAGTATTTCATGTTGCTTTTGATGGGTTTTGCTCTTGTTACAGGATAATAAGGTGTATACGTCAAAGAGTTGGCATTGGAAAAGATATCAAGCAGTTTTGGACATTCTGCATCACCGACGCGGGGCACGCCGTGACTACATAGAAGATGGTGCAGGGCGCACTGCATGGAAAGAACCTACTGCTATACTAGCACGGGCCGCACTGCATTAACAAAGGACTGGGCGCGGTGCTCGCCGGTCGGACGGGACAGAAGCTGAGCTGGTTTCTTCTGCTTGAAATTGAGTTTTTTTGGGAGCTATGACTTCTTTATTTAATAGGGTTAAGTTAGGAGTTTGACAAGGAAGTTATTTCATAGTAATTGGGTTGTTTGGAACTAAAAACTTGTTGGGTACAAATACGAGTTTGATTTTTATTAGAAGTCCCAATTAGATTGAATGGGATGACTTTGATATGGATTGGGACTGGTTTGGTTCAGCTGAGGGTAATTAATTTATGTTAATTAGGAGAGTGCTGAACTTATCCAACAATTGAATTACACTTTAGAGAGCCATAATTTAGGGGAGGATCTTGGAGGAACAAAGAAAGGTGGTGATTTCACGAAGATTACAGAATTGAAGGCCAAGAAGGGTGGTGTATTACTATTCTTCTTTTTAAATTTAGTTCTTGTAATTGGGATGATGATTTCTTTACTTTATTCAGTTTTTAATTCATTAACTATGAACTAAATTACTTTTTAGGCTTGTAATGAATCTTTAGTGTTGAATGATAATTATCATGTCTTGATTTGAGTTTAATAACTATCAATTCAGTTTATCTATTGTGATTTGCACTTAAATTTATGAATTGCATGATCACCAATTCTATGTAGATTTGTATGGATTCAAGAGATGATGTATGAGTCCAGACTTAGTCACTATAGCATATGTTCTTAAATTCTGTGTTTTAATAGAATCCTGATGAATGTTAGGAAAGAGATATACCTAGCATTGCATGTAATCGGGTAAAGAACTTGGAATTTAAACTCTTTTTAATTTTAATTCACATAGAGATATAGTGAATTAGTTAATTAGGGTGTTTGACCTAATTATATCTAATTTGTGGATTTAAGTTAATATGGTGTTAGTGCATTGAGAAATGGCTAATTCTACATAAGTGTTCTTGATTAATAAATTGAGATAGTGAATTAAACTAGAATAGGGTGTGATAATTGGACTGAAACTTAAAGTGAAGTTGTAAGCCTAATTCTCCATTATTTGCTTGAAATTACAGTTTTTAAGTTGTGTTGATTGATTGATATTTTTAGTTTGTTAGTTTTCTTTATTTATAATCATTGAATTGGATAGTTTAATAAAATTGGGTTAATATAAAACTGGTAATTGTTAGAGTTAATTTCTTATTATTCTCTGTGGGAACGATTCTTTTCTAATCATTATATTACTTGTTGACCACGTGCACTTGCGTGTGAACGTATTTAGAATTCAAACAACACTTAATAGTCTTTCTCGTCAGATTAGTCAATTGTGTCATTATCTTCGAGAAATCCTAAATAAACCTCCGGTAATATCCTACCAATCCCAAGAAACATCTTACCTTCGTCGGTGTCTTCGGTTGTCCCCAATTTTTCATCGCTTCTACTTTAGCTAGATCAATA
Organism: Panax notoginseng; assembly: GCA_016801055.1. Taxonomy (NCBI): domain Eukaryota; kingdom Viridiplantae; phylum Streptophyta; class Magnoliopsida; order Apiales; family Araliaceae; genus Panax; species Panax notoginseng. Next base: position 45,026,596 of record CM029012.1, read on the forward strand.
GAAATTCTATCGTTGTCAATGATATGTCCCAAAAACAGAACTCTCTTCAACCAAAACTCACACTTCAAAAATTTTGCATATAGAATCTCCCTTCTTAATGTTTCCAATACAATCCATAGATGTTCAACATGCTCTTCTTCAGTTTTTGAATACACCACAATGTCGTCAATGAACACAACCACGAACTTATCCAAATACAGTTTAAATACTATGTTCATCAAGTCTATAAATGCAGGTGGTGCATTCTTCAATCTAAATGACATCATTAGGAACTCATAATGGTCGTAACGAGTTCTAAATGATGTCTTTGGTACATCCTTAGTTCTAACCTTCAAATGATGATAACTAGTTCTCAGGTAAATCTTCAAAAAACATTCCGCTCCTTTAAGTTAATCAAACAGATCGTCTATTCTTGGTAACGGATACTTGTTCTTGATTGTCACCTTATTCAACTCTTTATAATCCATAGACAACCTCATCAAACCATCCTTCTTCTTTTCAAATAACACCGGTGCCCCCCTGGAGATACACTAGGTTGGATGTACTTCTTATCCAATAACTCTTGTAGTTGGATCATTAACTCTTTTATTTCTACCGTAGTCATCTTTTACAGTGCTTTTGATATTGGCACTGTCCCCGGTACTAAATCAATCACAAATTCTATATCTCGGTCTGGTGGAATTCCCGAAAGTTCCTCTGGAAAGATATTCCCAAACTCATTAACTATAGGTATCTGCCCCATGTCCGAATTCACCCTCCATATATCCATTGTATGAGCCAAATAACCTTCACATCCTTTCCGTAAGATCCTCCTGGCCTGCATCATCGCCAGACAACTCCTTTATCTTGCCTACTTGCTGCCATAAAATATAACCTTAGACTTATTTGGTGTCTTAAGGCATTTGCTCTTCTTCTGACAGTTTAAAAATACCTCATGGTTAAATAACCAATCCATCCCTAAAATAACATCAAATTCTCCTAATCGTATCAGAATTAAGTTCACGCTTAACTTATGTCCCCTTATTTCCACACAATAATTTCTCTGGATAAACTCTACAAGGATCACTTCTTTGTTTGTTACTTCTGTATTCATTGGGTTTTCTAGCTTCTTACAAGGTAAATTTTATCTTCTAGCCAATTCATCATACACAAATGAACATGTAGCTCCAAAATCAAATAATACATATTCATTTATATTATTGATGGGAACAATACTTGACACCACCTCATATGATGCAACTGCGTCTTGCACAGTCATGTTGAATGTTCGGGCTGTCGGCTTACTCTGCATGGCCCTCCAATTGTTTACTTTGTGCTACTGCTCTTGTTTCCACTTCTTCCATCAATATTCTTCTTCAATGGACAATCTTTAAATCGATGTCCTGTTCCTCCACATGAAAAATAACAACCCTTCATTGGATGAGTACAATTTGGTGTAATACGTCTTTCCTGACCATAATTGTAACAAACGTTCTTCCCTCTCATACACTCTCCAAAGTAATTCTTTCCACACTTTTCACATGTCAGCTTCTTCTGTTGTGTATTCCCTTGTTGAGTTACTGAGTCGTTGCCACTATTTCACTTGTGTTTCTTGTCGTTACGGCCACCACTGCTGGCACCCTGATTTCCTCCTTCAATCTTCTTCTTATTCTTTTACAGATTGTATTTGGATAATGCCTCACTGCCACCATCTACAATGATAGCTTTCTCCAACAAGATAGAAAACGTATTAATTTGTAGCACTACAACCTTGCTGTATATCCACGACTTCAATCCATTCTCAAATCTACGTGCCTTTCTTGCCTCTGTATCCACCTAATGTGTAGTGAACCTGGCTAACTCGTTGAATTTGGTGGCATATTCAAAAAATGTCATGTTCTCTTGCTTCAACTCTGGAAACTTCACTTCCATCCTAGCTTGTATACTCGGGGAAAAATAATTCCTTAAACCTCGCCCAGGTTACTACTGTTGTTCCGGCTCTAGCCTGATTTGATTCCCACCAGTAGTTAGCCTCACCTTTCATCAAATATATAGCAAAAGATGTCATTTGCTCCTTTGCTACCCTAGTTGTAAGACCCTGAATTTTATGAAATAAAAGTATTCAATTTTTCCTTATAATTACTATTCAGTAAATAGTTAAATTGATAAAAAGTTAAGTTAATGGTGCTATATGAAATTTTTTCAAAATAAACAAGTGATTATAAAATATTCATTGTTGTCGGGGAATATTCGTTTGGTCGTGGTATATTCTTACTGTCGAGGAATATTAGTACGACGGCGCAGCCTTGTGTGGGCCCCATAACGAAAAATGATTGGATGAGAAAAACGACAAGTATGAGTTTTTTTATATTTTTATAAATAACATCATAGTTGTTACGGTTAACACTGTTGGGATACCCAGTGGTTAAAACACAGTAATACACGGTGTTGCACAGTAGCACACGGTATTGCACCAGTTATTGATTCTTACGTAAGAAGGCACTACTCAATAATTGTTATAGTAATTACTATTCAATATTTTATTGATTCAATAATTGCTTGTTGATATTTTATATTATTATTGTTTCAATAATTGTCACTGCACAGTATTTTCATTATCAGATCAATAAATCATATTATTTTAATAATATTAATAGATAGCATTATTGGCAATGTCTAGAAAGTTCTGTCTAAGGAGAGGTTCGATCACCTAATTGCGCGCCAGTAAAGAGAAATCCTTATTAGAAAGCTCCTTCTTTCCTAGGAACAACCTGGTTGTCAGTATTGTGATTCTGTAATATTATTTGTGAATAATTAATTATTGATTTATATGATAAAAAAATATTTATTTAATGTGGATATAGATGGAGAAAATTTTTAATGTGACAGTTGTTGAAAATTAATATTTTATCTTTTTTGATAAAATAATTCATTTAAATATATTATTATATTATAATAATATAATAATTGTGATATTTTTATAATAAATGTTGGATATATGAATAAAAGAGGATGAAGAGTATTTTTGTTACTAAAAATATTTAAAACATGTTTTTCTTGTTTGCGGACCCCATTTCTTGACTGAAATTTGATTATAGCCCGTAAAATCGTCCGTATGTGGATTTCGGTCAATTTCTGTTTAGAATTTGGAAAAACTTAAAGTTACAAAGTTGTAGAAAATTGAATTTCCTATGAAATGGACATAAGATTTGAATTTTTCTGATAAAATGGCTATTTATTATGAATTATTGAAGTTCCGAAATAATTAATTTTTGGAGTTTAAATAATTTTTTTTATGAAAAACATTTTTTTGTGATATGGAGGGCCCCACTTGTGTGGTTAATGTGCTGAAATTGGATTGTCAAAGTGGGTGTAGGAAATTTATATAAATATATTAATATTTTATTAAATTTTCTGTTTTGGTGTTCTAAGCATTTCCCTATAAATAGGTTGCTTAGGTTAGAATTAAAAATCACACCAGAAACTGAAATTTTCTCTCTCTATATTATCGAGCGTATTTTTATGAGTATTTAGATATCTTGAGTGTTGCTATACGGTGCAAGTTCCCTTCAACGTTATTCCAGTCAGAAGTATTGCTCTTTTGATGTAAGAGATTATAAGGGTTATTATGTTTTTCAGTTTCATAATTTTTCTAACCCTCAAAAATTCTGGAAAAATTTGAAATGATAATTTGATGAATTTTCTAGATTGTGTCCAAAAATAGTGATTTTTGGATGTGTATATTAGAAGTTATGAATTTTATGGGAAAAAGGCTATTTTAAAAGTAAACCCTTATAACTCCTTGTGGTTAACTCCAAAATTGGTAAAAAAAAAATTTAGGAGTACATGTATATAACAGTATTATACTCTGTAAATTTCAAAATTTTTAGACAAAAGTACAGTTTATGATAAATGTCTAAATATTCGGCAGTTTTGGTCATATGAAAAATAGTAAATGAATTTTAAAAATTCTGAGAAAATTATATGTTCAATATGGGACTATATTCTGCTAAATCCAGGAGAAGAAAATTTTCTGGGACTGATTTGATATTTTTAATGAAAATAGACTAGTTATGAGTAAATGAATTAAATATGTTATATGAAGTAAGAAAATTGAAATATAGGATTTTATGGCTTGAGATTCCTATATAAGGTATATGCATATTTTTTATGAGGGTTTTGATTATTGGTGATGAAATCTTATGAGTTTGGCATTTTAGGATGATTAAATGCATTAATTAGTAAGTGTAAACAATTAGAATAAATTATTTATAAGTTTAAGAAATGATTGAAATATTGTTGTAATATTAATAATATTAGATTATGAGATTATTAAATGATTTATAACATTTGGATTAAGGTGCTATGAAAGTATTGATTTAAAATATTATTTAATGATTAATAACTGAATTTAATGTTATTATATAATGAATAATATTAAATGGAGTTTATAATATAATGAATAATGTTATTATCTTCGTTAAATATTCGTTGGAATATTATTCTTGGATTTTATTCCACAAAGCAGTATTATGTTGATAATTTGGATATTATTAAATTCTGGATAAATTAAATTATTAAAGTATTAAAAATTTATCCTTTATCTCATGTGATTGATTATTTATATCCTTGTCATGATTCTGATGCTTATATTGTGATGAATATCTTAAGCCTGTAGTACAAAGATAACTTGTCGTTGAATATCTTTGGTCTGTAGTGCAAAGATGACCAGTTGTTGAATATCTTTGGCCTGTAGTACAAAGATGAACTGTTGATGAATATCTTTGGCCGTAGGGCAAAGATGAATTTATTAGTATGAACAGGAACTATGATTTAATATAACTATGATAATTGATGTTTCAGGTAAAGACATGTGATAAAAATTATATTCGTCCTGAATGAGAAAAGGAATTTAGAACCACAATTATGATTATGAGTTGTTCATGTGATTGTGGACCAGAACTGATGATTTATGTTACAGGGATAAAACATTGTTGGTAGACTTTTAACATGGAGAAGATAGTAGACTTTATAGTCTATTTGACTATTCTAATGAATTGCTAGTTTCGCTGCAACTATGGTTGAAAATTTTTATCATCTACCATATGTTCTAAATCTCTAATTTATTAATGACGAATGCTATTGATAATTTAATTATCTTTAGCTATGATATTCTTTACTGGGCTAGTTGTGCTCACCCTTTTGCTTCACAATTCCTTTCAGGTAATAAGAGTGTAGCTGGGTTGAGCGGGGGTAACATGGGATTAGAATGGTGGTCTCTATCTGTGGAGGTTCTCCCTAAACAATATAGCAATAATTTTATTGAGAACTTTAGAATAGTATATTGTATTTTGTACATCATTTCGTAGTCGTATTTGGTGAATCAAATAGGTTAAGGCGAACCCAACGTTGGAAGGGTGTTTTACCACTATCACACAAGATGTCTAATGACATGCGACTTCGTGTTATCATAAAACAGGGTTGTGCACATCCACTAGCTGAGTATATCTACGAGCACTACCTATACAATCTTGGAGTTTGGTTAAAATATAATTCTCAATTGGAGAAAATAGAGATAATTATACGTCAAGAGAAGACTCACCATTAGAGAGAATATGATAGTAATCTTCTCATTTTTCTTTGGGGTCTATTGGGTCAACCAAGGATAATTCTGTGGGCATATGATATCTATCATAACCTAGACGCATGACCTCCCATGTACGAATGTTTCCTTGAGTATTTTCTGAAGATTTTAATTTCTAAAACAGTTATTGACTGTACCTTTATGTAAGGTGCTATTGTGATGTGCTATCAAAGGTTGGGATGAGAGTCGCAGTTGGTATATATTTGTATCAAAACTCACAACACATGTGTTGTAGTATTTTACCCGACAATTATAATAATAAAGTTGTAGTTATTTTTTGTACCATGTATTTGGCGACTCAGAATGGGTTTGGTGGAATGGACCTATTTTGGGGGCGTCACAGTTGGTATCAGAGCTTAGGGATATGGCCTCTGGCGGAGATCAAGAAATAGAACTAGGAGGGGAGAGGCGAGTAATATCATTCGCTAGTGTGTCCTACCTAAGCTTATTTGTTGGTCGGTTATAATATAGGGATATTATGTGATATGTTAATTTGTTTAATTAACCCTTATTTTATGGCAATATTTAAGAATGATGACTGAGAATGTTAACAATGGAGTGAATAAGACCGTGGAGACACATCTAATCACCAACCAGAATAATGTGATGTTAGGCGAAGAAGAAATTAGAGATATTCTGGTGACGAGGGAAAAATTAATATTTGCACCCGAGCTAGTCGCAGAGGGAGTAGTTGAGAGTGAGGAAGAAGAGGAACATGAGGAGAACTTATTAGAAGATTTTTTGATCGAAATGTAGAACTACAAGATCGTATTCGCGAGTTAGAATAACAGGTTGAAGAACGACAGGCGGTCGTGGAGCAAAGGAATGCAACAATTCAAAATTTTATTACCCGATATGTGATGCTTGAACAAGAGCACTCTTTGGCAGAGTGTAAGATATTAAAGCTAGAATCTGAGAATTCAAATATCAAGGATCAGCTGAAAGAAGAAACAACTGAACGAGTGAGAATGAAGGATGCATGGGTAAAAGCCGCACGACGTGTTTATATTGTAGAAAGAGACGTCCGATCCAAAAAGGCTGAAATGGATGATGTGTATTTCTCTTTTTGGACAACAATTGGGAGAACCCAACATCGAGTTTTGAATTATCCTATACAGAGCGGTCAATCTCAATTCGATATGGATCGAAGATTGATGATTCAGATCATGAATCAGGAGTACGACGAAGCAGTTGAGGGTAGAATACGCCCTATAGAAAAGTCAATTCCAACGGTAGTGATAACACCAAATGCTGCCCCAGATAAGTCAAAGCCGGGTAGTTCAAGGGAGAGTGGTTGTCATGACTTCCCAACAAGTGAGGAAACCAAATAAAGTTATTACAGGAGATGAGTAATAGAGAAATCATGATGACCGAGGAGATAGAATCTGAAATGAAAGCAATATATTTTCAACTCTTCGAAATATCAGGTACATAAATATCAGGGACGAAATTTCATAAGGATGAGAGATTGTAAAACCCCGAATTTTATGAAATAAAAGTATTCAATTTTTCTTATAATTACTATTCAGAAAATTGTTAAATTGATAAAAAGTTAAGTTAAGGGTGATATATGAAATTTTTTCAAAATAAACAAGTGATTATAAAATATTCATTGTTGTCGGGAACTATTCATTTGGTCGTGGTATATTCTTGTTGTCGGAGAATATTAGTACGATGGCGGAGCCTTGTGTGGGCCCCATAACGAAAAATAATTGGATGAGGAAAACGACAAGTATGAGTTTTCTTTATAAATAACGGCGTAGTTGTTACCGTTAACACTGTTGGAATCCCCGGTGGTTAAAACACAGTAATACACGGTATTGCACAGTAGCACACGGTATTACACCAGTTATTGATTCTTACGTAAGAAGGCACTACTCAATAATTGTTATAGTAATTACTGTTCAATATTTTATTGATTCAATAATTGCTTGTTGATATTTTATATTATTGTTATTTCAATAATTATCACTGCAAAATATTTCTATTATCAGATCTATAAATCATATTATTTTAATAATATTACTAGATAGGATTATTGGTAATATCTAGAAAGTTCTGTCTAAGGAGAGGTTTGGTCACCTAATTACGCACCAGTAAGGAGAAATCCTTATTGGAAAGCCCCTTCTTTCCTGGGAACGGCCTGGTTGTCAGTATTGTGATTCTGTAATATTATTTGTTAATAATTAATTATTGATTTATATGATAAGAAAAATATTTATTTTATGTGGATATAGATAGATAAAATTTTTAATGTGACAATTGTTAAAAATTGATATTTCATCTTTTCTGATAAAATAATTCATTTAAATATATTATTATATTATAATAATACAATAATGATGATATTTTTACAATGAATGTGGGATATATGAATAAATGAGGAGGAAGAGTATTTTTGTTACTAAAAATATTTAAAACATGTGTTTCATGTTTGTGGACCCTATTTCTTGATTGAAATTTGATTATAGCCCGTAAAATCGTCCGTATATGGATCAGTCAATTTCTGTTTGGAATTTGGAAAACTTAAACTTACAAAGTTATAAAAAATTGAATTTCCTATGGAATGGATAGAAGATTTGAATTTTTCTAATAAAAGGGCTATTTATTATGAATTATTGAAGTTCCGAAATAATTGATTTTTGGAGTTTAAATAATTTTTTTATGAAAAACGTTTTTTTTGATATGGAGGGCCCCACTTGTGTGGTTAATGTGCTGAAATTGGATTGTCAAAGTGGGCATAGGAAATTTATATAAATATATTAATATTTTATTAAATTTTCTGCTTTGGTGTTCTAAGAATTTTCCTATAAATAGGGTGCTTAGGTTAGAATTAAAAATCACACCAGAAATTGAAGTTTTCTCTCTCTATATTATCGAGCGTATTTTTATGAGTATTTAGATATATCTTGAGTGTTGCTATACGATGCAAGTTCCCTTCAGCGTTATTCCAGTCAGAAGTACTGCTCTTTTGAGGTACGGGATTGTAAGAGTTATTATGTTTTTCAGTTTTGTATTTTTCTGACCGTCAAAAATTTAGGAAAAATTTGAAATGATAATTTGATGAATTTTCTAGATTGTGTCCAAAAATAGAGATTTCTGGATATGTAGATTAGGAGTTATGAATTTTATGGAAAAAGTCTATTTCAAAAGTAAACCCTTATAACTCATTGTGGTTAACTCCAAAATTGGTAAAATTTTTATTGGGAATACATGTATATAACAGCAGTATACTCTGTAAATTTTAGAATTTTTGGACAAAAGTACAGTTTATGATAAATATCTAAATATTTGTCAGTTTTGGCTATATAAAAAATAGTAAATGAATTTTAAAAATTCCGAGAAAATTATATGTTCAATATGGGACTATATTCTGCTAAATCCCAGAAAAAAAAAATTCTGCGACTGATTTGGTATTTTTCATGAAAATGGACTAGTTATGAGTAAATGAATTAAATATGTTATGTGAAGTAAGAAAATTGGAATATAGAATTTTATGGCTTGAGATTCCTATATAAGGTATATGGAGATTTTAGATGAGGGTTTTGATTATTGGTGATAAAATCTTATGAGTTTGGCATTTTAAGATGATTAAATGCATTAATTAGTAAGTATAAACAATTAGAATAAATTGTTTATAAGTTTAAGAAATGATTTAAATATTGTTGTAATATTAATAATATTAGATTATGAGATTATTAAATAATTTATAACATTTGGATTAAGGCGTTATGAAATCATTGATTTAAAATATTATTTAATGATTAATAAATGAATTTAATGTTATTATATAATGAATAATATTAAATGGAGTTTATAATATAATGAATAATGTTATTATCTTCGTTAAATATTCGTTGGAATATTATTATTGAATTTTACTCCACAAAGCAGTATTATGTTGACAGTTTGGATATTATTGAATTCTGGATAAATTAAATTGTTAAAGTCTTTAAAATTTATCATTTCTCTCATGTGACTGATTCTTTATATCCTTGTCATGATTCTCATGCTTATATTGTGATGAATATCTTTGGCCTGTAGTGCAAAGATGACTTGTTGTTGAATATCTTTGGCATGTAGTGCAAAGATGACTTGTTGTTGAATATCTTTGGCCTGTAGTGCAAAGATGAGCTGTTGTTGAATATCTTTGGCCTGTAGTACAATGATGAACTATTGATAAATATCTTTGGCCATAGGGCAAAGATGAATTTATTAGTATAAACAGGAATTGTGATTTGATATAACCATGATAATTGATGTTTTAGGTAAAAATATGAGATGAAAATTATATTCGTCCTAAATGAGAAAAGGAATTTATAACCACAATTATGATTATGAGTTGTTCATTTGATTGTGGACCAGAACTGATGATTTATGTTACAGGGATAAAACATTATTGGTGGACTTTTAACATGGAGAAGATAATAAACTTTATTGTCTATTTGACTCTTCTAATGGATTGCTCATTCCGCTGCAACTATGGTTGAAAAGTTTTATCATCTACCATATGTTCTAAATCTCTAATTTATTACTAACGAATGCTATTGATAATTTAATTATCTTTAGTCATGATATTCTTTACTAGGCTAGTTGTGCTCACCCTTTTGCTTCACAATTCCTTTCAGGTAATTAGCGAATAGCTGGGTCGAGCGGGGGTAACAGGGGATTAGAACGGTGGTCTCTAGCTGTGGAGGTTCTCCCTAAACAGTATGGAAATAATTTTATTGAGAACTTTAGAATAGTGTATTGTATTTTATACATCATTTAGTAGTTATATTTGGTGAATCAAATAGGGTAAGGCGAACCCAACGTTGGAAGGGTGTTTTGTCACTATCACACAAGATGTCTAATGACATGCGACTTCGTGTTATCATAAGATAGAGTTGTGCACATCCACTCCCTGAGTATATCTACAAGCACTACTTATACAATCTTGGAGTTTGATTAAAATATAATTCTCAATTGTAGAAAAGGGAGATAATTATATGTCATGAGAAGACTCACCATTGGAGAGAATATGATAGTAATCTTCTCGTTTTTCTTTGGGGTCTATTGGGTAAACCAAGGATAATTCTGTGGGCATATGATATCTATCACAACCTAGACGCGTAGCCTCCCGTGTACGAAGGTTTCCTTGAGTATTTTGCGAAGATTTTAATTTCTAAAACAGTTATTGACTGTACCTTTATGTAAGGTGCTATTATGATGTGCTATCAAAGGTTGGGATGAGAGTCACAGTTGGTATATATTTTTATCAAAACTCACAACATATGTGTTGTTGTATTTTGCACGACAATTATAATAATAAAGTTGTAGTTATTCTTTGTACCATGTATTTGGCGACTCAGAATGGGTTGGGTGGAATGGACCTATTTTGGGGGCGTCACACTAGTGATAACAAATGCTTTTTTCAATCTCCTTCACTCAAGTTGAGCTTTAATAGGGTCAGTTGTCCCTCTGAATTTTGGCGGTCCTACTACCTTGAAGTTTTTGAAATTCGCCAATCTATTATCCATTTAATTTCTTGTTGCTTGTGCTCTAGTCTACATAGCTTGAGCTAATATATCTACAAAGTTCTGCATTGTGACCTCCTTCACTATTTACAGATCTTTCCTCCCTCAGTTTACGATTTTCGCATCTTGTAGGCATTCTTTGGTTTAAACAAAATCTTACATTATTACTTCGAGTTTCATTATATGTTATATCTTCTAAGTGCATAAAATATAACATGTAATTTAAACTCTAACAATTATATTATCATAATGTTGAATTAACGCATTCAGCTTGCTGAATTAACGCATTCAGCTTGCTGAATTAATATATTCAGTTTACTAAACAAATTTAGTTTAATGACTTTTTAAATCATCAGACAGATAACTTGCTATCTTAATTCTCAATACTTATCTATTTAATCAAACATATCATCATAATACTGCATTTATATTCATATACCAAATTTTAGCGTCATACACTTATCTGCCTGACATATTTTTATAAATGCTAATTATGCCATTTAAATATTAAAAGATGGGATCTACAAAAAGATATACTTCCCCTATATACAAAAGATGAGGATACATCCTATTTACATATTACCTCGCGTTGACTGAGGTTTACATCATGCCTTACATAATCCCTAGTAAACAAAAGGGGTACTAATGCATCTATCTACATAACAACCAAATATCCATCACTGACTGTCTGGCTGAGCCTCCTCGGTCTGAACATGCTCTTGACGAGAAACTCTATTCACTTGACGTCGAACGAAGTGGCTAGACTCACCAATCTCAAAATACGACCTCCTCTCACCTACTCGGGGACTCGCATATGCTACATCTACAGCCTGCCCCAAGGACTCAATCCAAATCTCCTTTTCCTATAACTTTGCCTCTAACTGATCCACCCTACTCGCTGCTTGGACCCATGCATCCTTAACTCGGATCTTGTCAGTGATTTCTAAATCGAACTCAAATCGCATTGCCTGATGTTCATTTCTCAGCACTCCCAGATTCAGGTCCTCTTGCTCCAATCTTTCCATTAGCTCCGCATTTATAATAACCATTTGCTAAGCCGATGTCACTTGTCCTTGCAACTGCATCTTTACCTATGCTAGTTATGCCTGAGCCTGATATGCTAACTCATTATGTTGCGTCTCATTAAACTAATTGGTCAAATTTTCTTCCTCCAGTTGGGAAATTCTATTTCCCAATGCTACATTCTCCTCAAACAAATCTACCACCATCATATCCTCATCATAGTCCTCATTCTCGATGTGCTCCTCAATAGGACTTTGCTCCTGTTCCACAGTATGGCTATATTGCCTCTTGTTGGCTTGTTTGGTTGTTAATCAAAATAACACACACACGCAAGTGGACGTGGTCCATAAGTAATATAGAGTGAGTAGAGTGTCGTTCCCACGGAGAATACTGATTAAGTTTAAATCTATCATGCAACAATTTTATAATTTTCTCGGTCCACTTAAACAGCTGAATAATTTGTATCTAGTTCAACAATGCTAAAAGCAAAGAAAAGTAATATAAAAAGTAAAATCACCAAATAAGGGGGATATGGGGTATATGACTTCACTTAATATTTCATTTAAGCACTTCACTTCCTTATAAACTTAGTTAATTATTTTGGATTGTTAGCCGTGAACATACAAGTAAGATATGACCATCTCTCGATGTACTATACCTGTATTACATTCATTCCACAAAAGATATAATACATGCAAACACCCAATTTGACTAATACACTATATGTCTACGTGAATTACAATAAAAAAAAGTTGAAGTTCAAGTACTCAATGGACTACATATGGTGCTTTGGTATATGTCTATCCTAAGCACGAGACATAAATTCCGTCTCAATGTAGAATTCACATACATATTCTAATATGATTAGTTCTAAGCCTATAATTCATTTTTCAAGTTCACATAGAATAACATGGTAATTGGTTATCAAGCAATTAAACATTTAAAGTAAATCACATTAGACAATCTAATACAAATAATCAACTAAGTATCATAAGGAAAGATATAGATCTGAACTACATATTAAAATTCATCATAACCCCAAAATGGAAATTAGTTCATATATAAGGCAAAATCTATCACAAGAGATTATTCATACATTGGAAGCCAGAATGAAAAGAAAGAGAAACTAGAGATTGAAATATGCAAATATGAAATCTTCTTCTCAAATATGAACATCCATTGTTGAATCCAAGCTCCAATGTTCCCAAATTAAACCCTGATCTAAACTAACAATTAAATCAACTATAGAAACCAAGAGAGAAGCATACATATAGAAAAAGAGGCTACAAGCTTTCTCTTTGTGTTTTCCTAACCCTAAAAAGCAAATAAAAATGATTTGTGATGATCATATAACTAACTTGTAAGCACCCCCTCTTTAAGTAAGAAATCCATTTAACTTTTTAAATGAAAAGTCAAACTACTGGTCAAGCCGAACAGGCGTGGCCGCGCTGTTCATTATTGAAGAAATGGCGTGGGCACGCTGTTAGCTGGATCTGCCTGGGCTAGGCACGGTCACGCTGATTGTTGAGTTTACTGAATTGCTATTGCTGTTGCATTTTTCTTTGACACTCCTTTATGCCATCTCCAATTACTCTCCATCACATGCACTTTGCTCCTATTTAAACCAGCTTCATATCCATTTGAATCTCAATGCCACCATGACAGCTTCCAGGTATGATTCCTACACAATAGAGATAAAATACATGAAAAGCTACTAAAACACACAAGATTAAGCATATAATATGGTAAGTTAATATCCAATTAGTTGGTATAAAACTTACTAATCAAATACCCCTAAACTTAAACTGTTGCTTGCCCTCAAGTAACAAAATACAAATGCAAATTAAATGAAATGCAATCTACTCTAAATGCTAACGAATCCTAATCTCAGTCAATTATGAATTCCAAAAAAGTTGCCTCAGAGAAACCACAGTGACATTAAATAAAGAATCCCACTAAGAGTAAGGCAATTGTGCATAACACTCTGCAAAATCAAAACCTGTTAACAATGATGTAGTTTTTGCGTGCTTGCTACCAATAAGCTTGATTTAGAACAAATATGTAACATAATATTCTTCTTAGAGGGAAAACTACAATTTTAAATCAAGGAGAATAGTAACACAGTAAGTTTCAACCAAGACTATGTATCAACTAAATTGAGAGTTAACAAGGGGTTTATTATGCTTATATTTACTTATAAGGGCGATATTTACACTTTCACGTGTTTACACCTGACTCTACAATGTCTAGTCCTCTTAGACTTTTCAGTGATACACGTTAAAGAGCTTTCGACCAAAGACTCCCAAGCCAGATGGCTTTAGGGTGCTGGGTGTAGAGACATCCCTTAGGGCGTACTTACTCAAGTATCAAAGGCCACATAACTAAACTAGCCAAAGTGTTTATTTAACATCAATCTTTTTTTAGCATGCATACCCCCTGTTTTTCCCCCAAACTTAAGTTTTTGCATCATCTTGGTCATTACTGTCTGTTTTACCAGTTATCTGTCATTAAAAAAAAATTTCCCACTAGAAGATAATTATGAGACCATTTACACCAATCAAGCATAAAGGAAACTATACAGTGCTAACCAGTTACATCATAATTGACAGATAAAGATTTGAATCAGGTAATGACAATATAACTGAGCCTAAGTTATCAATAATGTTTATAATCATGTAATTCCAATCTCATCGTAGGCCAAATGAAATTCAAACTAACTAAAAATTGGATTCATGTAATATGATTACTAAACTAAATGCTATGATATTTTTTTTATTTTTATTGAAAATAGGAGTTAAAGAAATATACCGAATTAAACAACAACGCAACAAAATTAAAATGTAACTAAACTTAAGTGCAAACAACTATACAATATGAAAATACAACTCATAACTAGTGATACTATGAAAATACAACTAATAAATAATAATACTACCCAATACCCCCAAACTTGCAAATTACAATGTTCTCATTGGAAGGTAAAAGGTCAAGAAACTCCCCTAAGTGGCATCATCATTACCATCCTCTTCTTGCATAGGTGGTGTATCTGGTGGTGGTTAAGGAGCAGCTGAGCCATACGTGGGAAACCCTACGAGTACTCCCTGCTGAGCCAATACTTGAGCTAAAGCCCTTGATAGACCATCTGCATATGCTTAGAATTTATGTGCATGGCGTCCATCCTGGACTTCAAGTACCTCATTTGACAATCATGTTGGGCAATGTAATCCAGCGGTGGCCCTACTGTTTGTGAGGTGTGAGGCTAGACATCTTCTTCTTCTTCTTCAACTTCTTCATCTTCTTGATCTGGCAAAATAAAACCAAGGCCCCGAGGATGAGACTTTCCACCATTCCAAATTGTGTATTTTCTAATGGCTGTGTGGTCAATGTCTTTCATAGGCATCTGTAATGTCTCATCGCCCCATTCAACGCCTGCCTGGGCACAAAGCCGAGTCACTATGGATGCATACAGAATTCCTCCATTGGTACCCCCTCTAATGTATCTGAGCATGGACTGGGGAATAATATGTCCCACATTAATAGTTTTCCCTATTATTATCCCTAAAGAATATTTGCTCTATCTGTGGTGACATCGTTCTGATGGTAAGTGGGTATCAAACTAGCACATATGAAACTATACCAAGCCTTCGCATACTAATTTAGAGAGGTGTGTAGGAAATGAGTCTTTTTATCGGTCCCTGGTTTGATAGCCCATTTGGTTCCTCGCTTGCACATCTCCCTCACAAGATTGTAAATAAGTCTCGAAGCATTGGGATTCCACCTAGTTTGTGGTACCAGCTAGGGGAGGAAATAGGTGAAATAATTCATTGATAGCTTGCGTGGTATAGTTCACTTGCTTGCCACGCACAAATGATATTCCATTTTGCGTTTCCCTTGCGTTGGCATAGAATTCACACACAATAGCCATCGATGTCGCCAATAGAGTACTCACCACTAAAGCCCATCCATGCTCTCTAATCATGATCCATAGCTTCCCATCCTCCTTACTAGTTAGGCTTTCGCCCCCTTTCCAATACGAAAGTTTTGGACACAAGCACATCCGAGTAGTAATGTTGGGCTGAAAGGTTGTCAAATGTTATAGTGTCCAACACATCTCGGTTGCTACCTTCACCCCCATAATCACTGCCACTGGATGATGAAGAGGATGGAGTTTGAACCCTTTTTTGAGCCATGATAATCAGAGGTATGGCTAAAATAAATCTTTTGGGTGTGCTAGATTTCGTTTCTATAACCAAACTCTGTCCAAACCTTTTGTCAAACAGTTGGTGTGCATCCCATTTGAAGCCCTAACTCTCTTTTTCTATTGTTGATCTAGGATGGCATATGTGACACCCCCAAATTTTGGTACTTCAATTTTCATGAAATTTGGTGTTCACTGTCCAAACATCATATATATATCTACCCATAATACATGAAGCCATAAAATAGACAGAAGTAAATCCTCTCCTTAAGGAGTTACATCATCTGAAAATACGTCTGCGAAGTCCCTCACTACTGGTATCTCCTCTATTTTCGAGTTCTCTTTACGACTGTCGACTATGTAAGCTAAAAATTCTACACAGCCTTATCTTAACAACTTCTTGGCCTGCATCATCGTCGGATAACTCGCTTGTCTAGGCGACTTATTGCCATAAAACACAACCTTTGACGGAGTCATAAGGTTAATATGCTTCTTCTGACAATCAATTACAGCCCCGTAATTGAATAGCCAATCCATTCCCAAGATAACGTCAAATTCCCCAAGTTTGATAAGGATGAGGTCTACGTTCATAATGTTACCCTTAATATCCACCCTACAATTCTTGTTTACGTATTTAATAGGGATCACTTCTCTATTCATAATTTCTATGTTCATGGGGTATTCTAACTCATCCTTAAGCAATTCTAAGTTCTTAGCAACGCCTTCGGATATAAATGAACAAGTAGAACCCAAATCAAATAATATATAAGCATAAACTTTATTGATCGGAATGATATTTGACACCACATCGTGAGACTGCATAGCATCCTACACTGTCATGTTAAATGTCATGGTGATCGGTCGGTTGGTTGCGGTTTGTCTCGTGATAGTTAAAGCACTTCCACCGTTGTTCGCCCTGTTCCCTCCTGATACTACCCCTCCAGATCCCTTCTTAGGACAGTCTCTTGCCAGATGGTCTTTTGAGCCACAAGTGAAGCAGGCGCCCTTCTTTGGGTTAGGACAGTTAGGTACTATATGGCCTTCCTGACCACAATTATAGCACACCTATTTTCCCTTTATACAAACCCCCAGGTGAGCTTTCCCGCAGGTCGGGCATGCTTCGATTCTCTTCTTCTGACCTCCTTGGTGATTTCAAGTTGATGAGTTGTCGGTCCACCTCCTCTTTTGATTGTTACTTCCTCCCGTGTTACTGCCACTAGCTTTGTTATTTACTTCACTTTCGCTCTTCTTCTTTTTCTGATCTTGGTTATACTTGGTTACCGCATCGCTTCCACCTTCAGCGAGTATGGCCTTTTCCAGCACTCTAGCAAAAGTGTTCAATTGAAACATTGACACTTTGCTAGACAACTAGGGCTTCAGTCCCTGCTCGAATTACCTAGTCTTTCTCTAGTTAATATGCACTTAATACGTGGCAAAACTAGCCAACTCGTTGAATTTCGCCGCATAGTCTGGTACGAACATATTCCCCTATTTCAACTCAAGAAATTGGACCTCCATTTGGTTCTGTGAACTGGTTGGAAAATATATCTCAAAGAACATCTCCTTGAACATCTCCCAGGTAATCACATCTTCTCCTCCCTGGACCTTATTTGCTTGCCACCAATAACTGGCTTCGGATTTCAGCATAAACGCTGCGTATGTGATTTTCTGGTCCTCTCTAACACTGGCGATATCAAAAACTTTCTCCATCTCCATAACCTAAGTTTGAGCTTCTATCGGGTTCGTGGAGCCTTTAAACTCTGGCGATCCCACCACCTTGAAATCCTTGAACATTCTATTCGATGGAGCTTGAGGTTGATTGTTAATTGCTCCAGCTAATAAGTTCATCAATTGCTAAACGAGGTTAGCATTGGCGTCGTTATTATTGTTATTCGTTGACCCTTCCTGGGTTGGTCGACGATTTGGTCGTCTTCTTGGCGACATATTTCTGTTAAGAATATACGCTTATTAGGTCTTTATTCAATCCCTTAAACATTTAAGGCTTAACTAAAACATTTAAACATAATCACTTAACACATTATCTCAAATAAACTTTCATATTTTATTCAAATCGAAAGTTTTAACATCATACGATACAATCATAGCTATTTACATCAACTATCTCGAGATAAAGAATCTACAGGATTAAAATATTAAAATATTCCTTTGTTTATAAACACATCAGAATTTACATTTTTAATTACCAGATAGGTTTTCACATAATTAAACTATTCCTATCTCTGCTTGTTAAGGCGTTGAATAACCTTGCTACACTCTTCTTCCATAATGCAAGACATCGTCCTGTGATCTAGCATGTACGATGGTAGTCCTTCAAACTAAATTGGGTATCTCATAACTGGATCTTGGGCCTCATCCATTGCATTATGAAGTGTAGAGTACATCTCCCCAAGCTTAGCCTTCTTCTCACGACAATCCTCTTCTGCAAGATCAGCACGACGTGATTCCCTTACCCAGGCCTCCTCTGCTATGGTCAGCCTTGCTGAGTTCTCCTTCAGTTTATTCTTCAACTTCTCTATTTCCTTGGACTTCTCCTCAGTTTGACCCTTCTCGTGAATCAAATCCCACTCTACGTTTCCTAGATATGTGTGAAGAGTCACAACTTCCCTATCCCTCTGCTCGATGGTAAGCTGCTGAGTAGCCGTTCGCTCATTCAGCTCCTAAATAGTATCACGCAACTCTATGTTATGGTCATATAGCTCGTCGTATATCTCAGCACTGATAGAGTTCGGTGGAAACTCATCTTCTTCCTCTTCTTCCTCAGGATCCTCCTCTGGATCAATCTCAGGCTCATGCTCCTGACCAACAACGGTGATCAACGGAGATGACTCTCTCTGTACCAACTGTTCCCTGACAACATGAATGTCTTGGGCCTCCTCCTCTGTAGATACTCGGGGTTCCTCCTCCCCAGCTCAACTAGATTCTCCAACATTCGACATCCTGACAACACAGTTTTAAGTTTTAGTTACTAATAGATACTCGTGAGCACATAAGTTTATCACATAAACACATAAATTCTTTTATTATCTTCAATGAATTAAGGAATTTATTTCTTAGAACTCGATAAGAGTTTATTGCCACTATGTTCTCAATCTCCTATAAGGCTACTACCTAAGGTTGTTCCCCCCACCTAAGGTTTATAACTTACAACTTTGATACCAACCTGTGACACCCCCAAATATGGGTACTTCAATTCCCACGGGATTTGGTGTTCACTGTCTAAACATCATATGTCTATCTACCCATAATACATGAAACTATAAAATAGATTGAAGTAAATCCTCTCCTCAAGGAGTTATATCATCTGAAAATACGTCTGCAAAGTGCCTAACTACTGGTATCTCCTTTATTTACAAGTTCTCTTTACGACTATCTACTATGTAAGCTAAATATTCTACACAGCCTTGTCTTAACAACTTCCTGGCCTGCATCATCGTCAGACAACTCGCTTGTCTAGGCAACTTGCTGCCATAAAACATAACATTTGATAAAGTCATAAGGTTAAAACGCTTCTTCTGACAATCAATTACAGCCCCATAATTGAATAGCCAATCCATTCCTAAGATAACATCAAATTCCCCCAGTTTGATAGGGATAAGGTCTACGTTCATAATGTTACCCTTAATATCCACCCTACAGTTCTTATGTACGTATTTAACAGGGATCACTTCTCTATTCGTAATTTCTATGTTCATGGGGTATTCTAACTTATCCTTAGATAATTCTAAGTTCTTAGCAAAGTCTTCAGATATAAATGAATAAGTAGCACCCGAATCAAATAATATATAAGCATTAACTTTATTGATCGGAAAGATAACTTACACCACATCGTGAGACTGCACAGCATCATGCACTATCATGTTAAATATCCTAGCGGTTGGTCGGTTGGTTGCGGTTGGTCCCCTGATAAAGCACTTCCACCGCTGTTCCCCCTGTTCCCTCCTGATACTGCCCCTCCATATCCCTTCTTAGGACAGTCTCTTGCCAGATGGTCTTTTGAGCCACAAGTGAAGCAGACACCCTTCTTTGGATTAGGACAGTTAGTTCATTCTTTGGAGCAGCGCCCGCGCCACTTTAAAGAATGAATGTAGCGCACCCACGCCCTACCTGCAGAACTTCAGAAATTTTTCTAAGTGTTCAAGTTTTGAAGATGTGCTTTTAAAACCTAATGTGCTTTTAAAACCTAATGTAATGAACATGAAGACATATCAAGCATATAATAGTATGTTAATTAACTTACGTTATGTGATTAATTAATAAGACATAAAAGTCTAATAACATATTCAAGGACCAATGTTAAGATTCGATAGGTATATCGAACTATTGATTAATGGGTATTGTGAATGTATTGATATGTAGGATTTAATAAAGAACGAGAATTAATCGTAACTTGTGCAAGAGGAAAGTTTCTAAACCTTACTTTTATATTGAGTAAATATTCTATTTCTAAATTATTTTTGTTAAGCAAGTTTCCTAACCCTATTCGTTATCATTATACAAGTTTATAAACCTTACCTCTTTACATTAAGCAAATTCTAGACTTATAGTCTGTATCGATCAAGTTCTTGTTATTATTTATCAAGTTCAATATGTTATATTAAAGGTTATTAATCTATTCAAAGTATGAATTCTGTTATACAATACTTATTCCATTGTATACTTCTTGAGTTTATTATTCAATTTGAATATCAGTTATTGTTGAACCTTGTAAGACTAGTGAACCCTTATTGATTCGACTAGTCCATAGTTGATGAACGTTCTAAATTTTAGAACCCTTGTTGAATTTATCCAAACCAAACTTCCTTTGGTGCGAACTCTAATGTCAAACTGAGATGAACAACCCTATATAGGGGATTACTTATGCGTTAGCGTTAAGATATTGAGCACAATATGGTACCAAAGGCTGATCCCCCTAAGTACGAGAAGAAGAGTTCATAGTCTTATGACTGTTAAAGGTTTCGAGTATAAATACTTGACAACCTAGGACGTAATTCAAGGTCTTATGACCCTCATAAGTCTTTTCATTCTTGTTATTCATTCTTGATTCAAAAGTCAAGTTTCTTATTTCATAAGTCTTTGTTTCACTCGCATGTTATTATATTGTTGTGCATTATTTTACTTGCAGGCAATTGTTCTCACTCGTGCATAATAATAACATTACAGTTAAGAACGAAAGGTCCGACGAGCCTTCTACTAGCAAAGGCAAGGGAAAGATTAACAAGTGATGAATACTTGTTGTTTATGTGATTATGTTATGTATTTATGTTTCAGACTTATGTCAATGTTGTGTATGACTATTATTCTTTTATGTTTTCACATTTAAGATTTAAGGTTAGTATGACCTGGGATTGATGTATTTATTTCAGATGATGTAACTCCTTAAGGAGAGGATTTACTTCTATCTATTTTATGGTTTCATGTATTATGGGTAGATATGTAGCAACCCCAAAATAGGTCCAATCCATCCAACCTATTCTGAGTCGCCAAATACATGGTACAGAAAATAACTACAACTTTATTACAACAATTGTTGTGCAAAATACAACAACACATATGCTGTGAGTTT
This sequence comes from Panax notoginseng, assembly GCA_016801055.1. NCBI lineage: Eukaryota > Viridiplantae > Streptophyta > Magnoliopsida > Apiales > Araliaceae > Panax > Panax notoginseng. The sequence goes on from CM029012.1 coordinate 45,048,540, forward strand.
TGATACAAATATATACCAACTGTGACTCTCATCCCAACCTTGGATAGTACGTCACAATGGCACCTTACATAAAGGTATAGTCAAAAACTGTTTTAGAAATTAGAATCTTTGGGAAGTGCTCAAGAAAACCTTCGTACATGGGAGGCCATGCGTCTAGGTTATGATAGATATCATATGTCCACAGAATTATCCTTGGTTGACCCAATAGACCCCAAAGAAAAACGAGAAGGTTACTATCATATTCTTTCCAATGGTGAGTCTTCTCTTGACATATCATTATCTCCACTGTCTCTAATTGAGAATTATACTTCAACCAAACACCAAGATTATATAGGTAGTGCTCGTAGATATACTCAGCAAGTGAATGTCCACAACCCTGTCTTATGATGACACAAGGCTGCATGTCATTAGACATCTTGTATGATAGTGGCAAATCACCCTTCCAAAGTTGGATTCGCCTCACCCTATATGATTCACCAAATATAACTACTAAATGATGTATTGTAACAATCCAGAATTTTCAGAATTTTAATTGTAATTTTTAAATATTTATTAAATTATATAAATATTTAATAGATGTGTTTAAACGTTGAATAAATATTTGTTTAATTGATTTGATTTGATTTGGTTAATTATTTATTTAATAAATAATTAATGAGTTAAGAAAATTAATAATTATGGGATAATGTGCTAATTTAATTTAACAATTAAGTTAGAGAGTTTATAATGATTAAATAAATTATTATATTGATATTTCATTTTTGATGGGTAATTATTTATATTGAGTTTTGTGATTAAATTATTTAATTGATAAATTGTTATTAGAATTAATTAATTATGTATGAAAACTTAATTTAATAGAAATGTGACAAATAACTATATTATAAGTGGTTATTAAAATAAATCAAAGTAGTTTTAATTTAGTTTGCCAAACAAGGCTTAAATATATTAAGTCTTTAAGTTTTAAATTGTTTTGCCAACCAAAGCCGTATGGCTTTTGGATTTTAAATTTTGAATTTATAATAATATAAATTATATTATATATATATATATATATATATATATGAAACATCTTGAATTTATAAAACATGAATGTCAGTATATATAATGATGCTTAACATTAATATAATGATGCATTAGATAAGTTATAGAAGCATAGTAAGCATACACAAGAGAGGCAAATCGAGCGTGTGACGAATAAACGTCGAAACACTGTGATAAGTGTTATGGAACGTAAAAACTGTTTTAAGTCAAATGAAATGAATATTATAAGATATGGAATGTGTTTAATATAAAACCCATAAGTATTCCTAGAAAGACTTAAACGCTTATACGAATTTTGAATATTACATAAGTCGAAAAGTTAACACAATCTAATTGAACATTGTGTGCTAATTAATAGGAAAGAGTATGAGATGTGGAGTAGAGTTTACAGTACAATTACTATGTATTGTTATGTGACTAATAGTTGATGTGTATGATTATATAATTGTGTAGGGCACGTGAAGTGCATATAATTGTAAGCTGTTAAACTGTTATTGTTAAACAACGATCAAGGCAAGTCTTTCGGTTCCTATTTTTTACATGGACTTGATGAACTATTTTAAATTGCATGATATGTTATATGTGTTGTAAGAGAGCATTATATGTTATACACGTTAAAATTATAAAATGTTAAAGTCAATTTATGACTACATTGTTTTGGTTAAATAATGATGATTGAGTAAGGAACTTAATTTTTATATTTGCTATGTGAATTAAAACATGTATGTCATATTACTTTAATTATTATAATATATATGTTGAGCATGTTATTATATGCAATGTGATGCATGAAAACTGTTAGATTTTGCTGGGCTGTCGAGCCCAACCTTGCAACTAACCACTTGTGCAGGTTCAAGATTCAAGGTAAAGTTATGTGTAACTTGAAAGATATGAATCAGATGTGATACTTGAGTATTTATCCACATTAGTTATTGTTATTAGTATTTGAACCATGTTTAAGGTTTCGAATGATGTATTAATTTTGAGTTGTAATATCGTTTCGCAATATAAACTATTGTAGTATAAAAATAATTATGAGTTATTTAGATGTAAAGGTTGAAGATTTTGGGAACGAAAATAGATTGTAATAGACAATTTTAATTATTCCGCAAAATTTTGATGGTTGTATTATCATTAAATGATGTAAATTTTGAGGTTGAATGTATTATTAACGACTGAAATCGAGAATTTAATTGTATGAATTTTGGAGTCGTTACAGTTGGATGTGACATCCCAAAGTTTTAAAAATTAATGTGATGAATGAATTGTTTGAGTTGTGATTCTGGGGACATAATCCTTGTCAAGAGGGAAAGATGTAACAATCTAGAATTTTCAGAATTTTAATTGTAATTTTTAAATATTTATTGGATTATATAAATATTTAATAGATGTGTTTAAACGTTGAATAAATATTTGTTTAATTGATTTGATTTGATTTGATTTGGTTAATTATTTGTTTAATAAATAATTAATGAGTTAAGAAAATTAATAATTATGGGATAATGTGCTAATTTAATTTAATAATTAAGTTAGAGAGTTTATAATGATTAAATGAATTATTATATTAATATTTTATTTTTGATAGGTAATTATTTGTATTGAATTTTGTGATTAAATGATTTAATTGATAAATTGTTATTATAATTAATTAATTAAGTATGAAAACTTAATTTAATAGAAATGTGACAAATAACTATATTATAAGTGGTTATTAAAATAAATCAAAGTAGCTTTAATTTAGTTTGCCAAACAAGGCTTAAATATATTAAGTCTTTAAGTTTTAAATTGTTTTGCCAACCAAGGCCCTATGGCTTTTGGATTTTAAATTTTGAATTTATAATAATATAAATAAAATAAATAAAATAATATATATATATATATATATATATATATATATATTAGTTATGTAACTGATAATTTAACAAAATCATTAGTGAGCGTCAGTTTTAAAACCTTTGAAAAGACTTACGTTAGTTTAATTTACTTTACGTATATTGTATATGGCTTAAGCCTATGAAGAAGTTCAGAGAAAAAGGTTTTCAAATAGAAGAAGAAGAAGAAGAAGAAGAAGAAGAAGAAGAAGAAGAAGTGAAACCTTGAGAAAACAAACATCATCTCCATCTTTTCTTCTAATTCAACCTATAAAGGTATCAAACTAACCCTTATACTAAATTAGAATATTTTGTATTTAGTCTTCGTAAAATTAGGTTTTCATGATTGTGAATTTATATGCATATATGGTGTTCATATGTTTTCATGTATACGCTTACATGAGATTTTTATAATTGTTCAAAGGTTTTAATTCACAAAGATATGATGAACATGATGAAATCATGTTCATAGTGTTTGATTATGAGTTATATGGTTGTTCTAACAATTCAATTCATGTAATTTTGATATACAAGAGGAATTTTGTTCATAATAATTTTTTGAGAATTAATTTCTAAAAAACGGCTTTTGAAACTATTAAATTGATGTTTGGGTATGATTTATTATTGAAATTGATCATGTATTATGTTAGTATGTTAAGAATATGAGTTATCACAATTGGAATTACTTGAATTGGTTTAAAAACGAATTCACAACGAAGCATTTCGCTATGAATGTCAAAAGAAGAAGAAAGAAGACAAATAGTGAAATTTGTGATGCCCCCAAATTCGGGTACTTGAAATCCGAACTCGGTGCTTCACGATACCATTTCTATAAGCTAAATAATACTAATAATAATAACAATAATATAAAATTTAAACTTAATTTACATATGCATCAAAGTTTACTCCCATGTACGAGACCTTTAAACATTCATTACATCATAGATAATAAGTAACATTGTCTTAATAAACTATAATTATTACACAACATATTAGAAATCTCATTCGAACAGATTTCCTTTCTCCTTGTTCTTCCCTGAGCCTTCTGGTTGATCATACTTAACTGAAAACATATAATTTAAGCAAGAGTGAGCATTTGAGTGCCCAGCAAGTAATAATAATTATAAATATTAGCTGAAAGGGTTAAATGTTTTCTTTGTACTACTCTTCTACAACAAGTCAATAGTTGTAAAGTAATCTGAACCGATAATAACAACATAACAACTCTCCATCAAATTTTTGAAACTACGTAATGACTATAATTGGGGTTTAGGTGACATACTATGAATATTATATTCAATTTTTGAATTGGTTTAGCAGAAATTCATCTGCAAACCGTCATAACTTACGGGCACGGGGGTGATCAGCCCGTTATGCCCTGTATTGATCAATACTACATGCCAGAACGATAATATCGTTCACTCTGTCCACCTAGGGTGCATAAAAAGTTTTCTCGTTTCCGGGATGTTCGTACTTGTCTTGGTTCTAAATCAAAGGTTTTGTCTTGTTCAATAATAATCTATAATTCAAGATATGTATATACGGGTAATTGACAAAGGTGTATCAACATGTGATTAAATACAATGATTATCCAAGTAGGGACACTTGTATAACCATTTATAGAGATTAACAAACAGAATATATATCTGAATTACCATATACTAACATGTTGATAAGCAATGAGTGTATATAGTATAGGGTTAATAATCTGTACAGTAATAATATAATTCTTAAACATTCTTACTCATGCCCATTGCATAAAAGAAATACAAAGGTAGTATACTTGCACAATGTAAAGGATAGTTCAGATACTTGCCTGAGCTGCTGCTTATAATAACGCAACTTAGATTAATCTTTTATACAGCGACCTATCAGTAATAATATCATTCGTTCGATTAGAATAATATATCATAACACATAGCACTGCTTATTGCAGTCAGCACATTATCTAATCACATTGTCACATATGTTTAACAACCATTGAATCACAAATAAACACTTATCAAGTCAAATTATCTAAGTTCAAATCAATTTTTGAAATATTTCAGTGTACCGACGGCTTTATCGGGTAATTATCGAGTCTAAAACTCTATCCTGTAGTTCAATAACTGAAAATATCAGTCATATTATTTTTAAAATGACTTATAATAATTTTTATTATAATTTATCATAAATTTTCAAACATCAGAATCATTATTAAATGATTTAAATATTCATAAATTCTATTATCATTAATATTTAATTAATATTAAACTATTAATGACACCATTGTCAAATATTAAAGTTATTTATAATAACTCAAAATATTTTTAAGGTATTAAGATTACCCTTAAATGATTTTTTAAAACATTAAAAATCATTTTTAAATAATTACCATTAATATTAAAATATTAATTTATTATTTATCAAAATATTAAAAGTCATTGATTATAACTTAAAATATTTTTAATTCATTTATTACATTTTTAAATAATTTTTAATTCAATAAAACCATTTTTAAACTATTTATTTAATATAATTATTAAATAAACTTAATATCATTAATATTTAATTATTAATGAAATTTACCTTTAAATATCAAAAGTTATATTTTATAACTTAAAATATTTTTAAACTATTTATTTTTATTTAAAATGATTTTTATAATATTAAAATCATTTTTAATTAATTTATTTAATATAATTACTAAATAAATCTAATATCATTAATATTTAATAATTAATGAAACTTATCTTAAAATATTAAAAGTTATGTTTTATAACTTAAAATATTATTAAATACCTTATTATTTACTTAAAATGATTTTTAATACAATAAAATCATTTTTAATTAATTTATTTAATGCATTTATTAAGTAATTTAAATCCCAATAATTTCTAAATAAATATTAATATTTATGAAAAATATGCCAAATTATTAAAAGTTAATTTTTATAACTTAAAATAATTTTTAAAACTATTTTTGTAATTTTCAGAATTTATTTACTATTTTTAAATGATTTTTAGAAATTAAATTAATTAATTTCATTATATCTGTCGCTAAAGCCCTTTGGCGACAGAATCTGTCGCCTTTGGTGTTCTTGAGAAACTCAGGTGTTCATACTCAGTGTTCGAGTGAGCTACTTTGACCAAGCGTAATTCGGTGCCTATTATGTTTATGGGTGTTCTAGAGCTTTGAACTTGTACTACTAATGTAGTACTACAAGAACCAACAATAAACTGGGTCAAACAACTACATCTCTGCAAGATATAAAATCACAAAGTAACTGTCAGAGCAATTCTGGGTTGCCCAGAATTGTCAGTCATGGCCGGTCAACGCTTTTGTTGACCTTAAATCTGACAATCTGATCATGTTATAGATGTGTTAGACGTCGGGCTGGGTAGATTATCTATCAAGGTCCATTAATCAAGCCAGGTTCAAGTTTAATCATCATTAAAATGCAAGATCTAAGAAATTAAAAAGGCTGTCAGAGATGTTCTTCATTTTTGAGTTACCTAGAAATGAAGAACAGTCTCGAGTGACCACTTTTGAACATCCACTACATGTTGTTCGTGTGATGTTTTTGTGATCTAAGAGTTCCAGGTTGTAGACCACATGTAATGTTACATGTCTATCACAAAACATCACTAAAACAACAACACAACAAGAAGATCTCGTCCGGTCAAAGTCTGTCATAGATAACGTTCATCTGTTTTTCTGGGTTACCCAGAAACAGAAAACGTGATCGTTTTACCTACTTTGACCATACACTATATTCACTCTTCTTGATGATTAGGAGATTTTAAGGCATAATAATGTAGTACATATACCAAAATATAACTTAGATTCCATAACCATAACAAAACATCAAAACACTTCCAGATCCGAGTCATAAAAATCTTGTCAGAGCCTTCTGGGCACGATATGGGTTTTCCAGAAACTGAAAGTCATGGTCGGTCAACGATGTTTGACCAGCCATAACTTTCAATCTGTACATGGTATGACCATGATTCAAGTTTCATATTAAAGATCTCCTAACAGACTACAAGTACAAACTTTAAAAACACAAAAACATATAACAGATCAAAATCTATGGGGACCGACATTCACTGTCAGACCCTGATTTTTATAATTTCCAGATTCTTGAAAAACTTAATTTTGAGCACTTTGATGTTATGGATCTAACAAATACCAACCCAGATCAACTCTATGGACTACAAATAACATGTTTTAACAATAAATCATAACATCTAACACAAGATCAAAAGTCAGATTTCTAAATTAGGTTTTACCACCTTAGGATCAAATTCTGACTTCTATGTTTCTGATTTGATGCTGGTGTTCGTGGGGCTTGATTGGGGACTGATCTAGCAAGGGAATTTCATAGGATTGGTCTTGAGAGAGTATGGCTAAGTGTTTGTGAACAATTTAGGCCAAAAATGAACATTTTCTCTCTCTTAAATCTAGAAATCATGTATGGCATGTACGTGATGGCTGATCATGTGATGTTAATCTAGCTCATAGGTAGGTCTAGGGTAGGGTGGCTAGCCATATCTTGGATAAGATTTGCTAGCAATAATTCAAGTAATGGGACAAAAGGGTATTTTAGTAATTTTGCTTAATTTCAAGGGTATTCTTGTCCAGGGTGCTTAAATCTAGGATTTAATCACTAGATTTTACATCTTAAAGTTTCCTAAATAATTACTAGGGTTTGGACAATTAAAAATTAAAGTATAATAAAATTTTAATTAAACACACTAATTTAAAATTAGGGTTTTTAATAGAAAATTAGGATTTTTAAAATTAGGGTTCCTTAATACTATTAGGGTTCCCAAATTAATAATTAAGGTTTCCTAATTATCATTATAATTTACTAAAACAGTAATTAGGGTTTCTAATTTTAACAAATTAGGGCTTTCAAATAATAATTAGGGTTTCTCCTAATTACATAAATTATATAATACGCAATAAACTTCATATAACACAATTACTACACATTCTCGAACTCATAACTGAGTTCGACAATTAGGGTTTAATAACACGATATGAGGGTCATGACATAATTTACCATATTTGACCAACCATTATCACTCTACACATTTATAGTACATATTTATAGCACTGAAAAATTAAAATATAATTAATATTATATTATTATTCTCATCCCTTGATCAATACCTAAATTTAGGGTTTGGATTCCATATCTAATTTATCCTTCATATATAACATCAATAATTAAGTTAAAATCATTAACTTAATTATTTTGAACAAATTCATATAATAAAATAATAATTATAATAATTCCAATAATCTTTTCATATATTATTTAAATAATACAAAAATCATATTTTCATGAAAAATAATTAATAAGGACATTTCTACTATTAAATTAATCATTATAAGAATATATTTTATAATGGTCAAAAATTCTAAAATAAAATTATTTGAAATTATTCATGAAATAAATAAATTTTATTTATCACATAAATACATGCACATTACTTGACACTTATTCTCATCATTAAGATAAATAATAATAATTAAAAAAAAATTTATTGGCAAAATTTCTTATTTATTTTATATTGAAAATATCGGGTTATTACATTCACCCTCCCTTATAAGGATTCTGTCCCCGGAATCACCGTTTTAAAACTCATACAAACAAGGGTATATAGCATACGAAATCATTGCAAATAGATCTCGATCATAATTGATCGAACTACTCTTTAATCATTCAACATAAAGCTTGTTTGTCTCCTTAAACGGAAGTTTGATTTCTAAAAGAACTCAAATTCCTCCCTCAAAATTTTTTTATAAAATAATTTGCTATATATAGGAAAATCAAATATATATACACGAAAATAAAAGTTATTTGAATAATACCTGGAGTTCCATTCTCAACTGCTATAGTATCTTGGACCGTCATATTGAAGACTCGTGCGGTTGGTTTGTTAGCTGAAGTCGGTCCTGTGATTGCCAGAGTCTCGTTGCCTTTTCCCGTGGTTACACTCCCTGCCTCCATTTTCATCTTTGGACAATCTTTCACCTTATGTTTAGACGATCCACATAGAAAACACCCATTATTCATCCTTGGGTTGGGGCAGTTGGGAGAGATATGGCCCTCCTGCCCGCACTTATAACATACAAACTTACCCTTCAGACACTCACCAGAGTGATTCTTCCAGCAATTTTTACACTGCACCGTCTGTTTCTTCACACCTTCCTGCTTCACCTGAACATTCTCAAAAAAATTCCCCTTTCTTTTCTCACCCCTATTTCCACTATTACCTTCCACCTTCACAGCTCCTCCGGCCTTGCTTTGGTTCTTCTTCTCCTTGTTGTAGAGGCGCATGGCCTCACTCCCCTCCTCGGCTATGATAGCCTTTTCCATGAGTGCTGCAAAAGTATTGATTTGCAACACCGCCACCTTGTTGTAGAGCCAGGGTTTTAAGCCCAGCTCAAACCTTCTTGCCTTCCTAGCCTCCGTATCAACTTGATGCGGAGCAAACCTAGCCAACTCATTAAACTTTGTGGCATACTCCGCAACAGTCATGTTCTCCTACTTTAATTCCAGAAATTTTACCTCCATCCTTGCCTGCATGCTAGCTGAGAGGTAGTTTTCGAAAAATAAATTTTTAAACCTAGCCCAAGTCACTACTCCTTCTCATGCCCTCGCTTGATTTGCCTCCCACCAAAAGTTAGCCTCCCCCTTCATCATATAAGTGGCAAAAGAGGTCTTTTGCCCCTCATCTACCCTAGCAATTACGAACGCCTTTTCTATCTCGTTAATCCATGTCTGGGCTTATATAGGGGTCAGCTGATCCTTTGAATTCTGGTGGTCCTACTGCTTTGAAGTCTTTAAATTTTGCCAAGCGATTGTCTGGCTGGTTCCCTGTGGCTGGTATTCCCTACTGCATAGCTTGTGTTATCATATTTGCGAAGTTCTGCATCAGGTCTTGCTGTTCTCCCTCAGTGTTGTTGACAGATTCTTCTGCCCTTTGATTTCGAGTTCGACATCTTGGCGGCATTGTCTGATAAAATAAAATCACAAATTTAACTTACATTCTAAACCTTATCACATAAGTTTAATATTTTAAACTTGTTTAATTAGTCAAACTTATATTCATATTCATTCAACGAATATTTTACATAGCATAACACATAATGCTTTAAACATCAGCTATCCCTTTGTGACTACAAAAGTCAGGATTTACAACCTTGACTAATACAAAAGTTGGGAACATTACATTACACATGTATCTTATCAAACATACATAATCAACTATTAATCCTACTTATTTTCTAAATCACGATCTTTTCTCTTTCTTTTCCCTTTCTTCTTATCGGGTTTTCCTATGTCACAGTCTTCTATCTTTCTTTTTCCCATCTTACTCGGAGCTGCACGCAATGTGTTGCTTGAGGCTCCCATCTGATCAATTTAGATTTTAAGCTTATCTTGTTCTTCCATTGTTTCTATTAACGCCTGACGCAGTTGACTATTTAGCAGCTTTTTTATTTCCCACAACTTTTCCAGAGAAGAAACCATATTCCTCAGATCTTGCACCTCCGTTGATGCTTGATCAACTTCAACTTTAGTGTCTGTATCACTATCTGTCAGCTCCAACATCTTCGGGTCTGGTACTACGTTTTCCAATACCACCACCTCATCCGAGTTGGTTTCATTGTGAGCCTCTATTTCAGCTATTGGCTTCGATATTAGCTCGGGTGTATGGATTTGATCCTCCTTCATGCTATAAGCATATAACAAGCCTTTTCCACCAGACATCTACACACATAAATTATCCTGATTAGCATATAGTATATACACATAACAAACAATAGTTTTATAAAAGTTATCTTTTATTTTATTTAACGATGAATTTATTTAATTCATCTCCTTTTTAAACTCTATATGAGTTATTTGTATTTTCAACGTTTCCCTCTATCCTAAGGTTATAGCCTAAGGTCGATCCCCCCACCCCTAAGGTTTCTAACCCTAAAGCTTTGATACCAACCTGTGACGCCCCCAAATTCGGGTACTTGAAACCCGAACTCGGTGCTTCACGATACCATTTCTATAAGCTGAATAATACTAATAATAATAACAATAATATCAAATTTAAACTTAATTTACATATGCATCAAAGTTTACTCCCAGCTACGAGACGTTTAAACATTCATTACATCATAGATAATAAGTAACATTATCTTAATAAATTATAATTATTACACAACATATTAGAAATCTCATTCGAACAGCTTTCCTTTCCCTTTGTTTTTCCCTGAGCCTTCTGGTTGATCATACTTAACTGAAAACATTTAATTTTAGCAAGAGTGAGAATTTGAGTGCCCAACAAGTAATAACAATTATAAATATTAGTTGAAAAGGTTAAAAGTTTTCTTTGTACTACTCTTCTATAATAAGTCAATAGTTGTGAAGTAATCTGAACCGATAATAATAATATAACAACTCTCTACCAAATTTTTGAAACTATGTAATGACTATAATTGGGGTTTAGGTGACATACTATGAACATTGTTTTCAATTTTCGAATAGGTTTAGTAGAAATTCATCTGCAAACCGTCATAACTTACGGGCACGGGGGTGATCAGCCCGTTATGCCCTGCATTGATCAATACTGCATGTCAGAACGATAGTATCGTTCACTCTGTCCACCTTGGGTGCATAAAAAATTTTCCCATTTCCGGGATGTTCATACTTGTCTTGGTTCCAAATCAAAGGTTTTGTCTTGTTCAACAATAATCTATAATTAAACATATGTATATACGGGTAATTGACAAAGGTGTATCAACATGTGATTAAATACAATGATTATCCAAGTGGGGACACTTGTATAAATATTTATAGAAATTAACGAACAGAATATGTAACACCCCCTTTCCAAAATAGAAAGAGAGGTTACTCAAAACACAACAAAACTAATAAATTTAATAGCAAGGCTCAAAGCCACAAAAGAAAAGTCTTAATAACTGATGCATACCACAAGTCAACCATAATAAATATCCAACTGTCTCAAACCACAATCTAAAATAATTATTACAATTCCAAGTAAACTGACACATCAAGTCTAAACAGAATATTCCTAAATCATTGGAATGAATGGAGCTCTCATCACACTTGCCCTTGATCCCCCTGATTACCTGCCGGAAGAAAACACAGCATGAGCCAAATGCCCAGTACGGATATAGAATACAAATAATGAACCGAAATAACTAACTCAATTAAATGAAAAGAGACGAAACGAACTGAAACGAAACGAACAAATCTAACACAACGAAATAATAGGCTGAAACAAATGGTTGGGTGTTATTTCATACCGAGCTCAGAATAAAATAGAAATATACCTTGCCACATAGGCAAGTCAAATAATGTCACATAGGCAAATCAAATAATGCCACACAGGTAAGTCACATACATTGGACCGTGAATCCAATGCATGTAAAATCGGAAGGCGTGTTTGGCACAAACATCACCAATTCGCAGAACAGAACAGAACAGGAAAACTAGGGTCGACCCATACACCTCCCACAACAAAACACCAAATGGCCAACTCCCACCGGAGCACAAAACGGAGACGCCGTGGACTGATCACACCGCCACGGAAGGTGTCATGCCTCAGTGCCAAGAGGACATGCCTGTGGTACCCCCACAGGTGGTTATAGCTCAGGTATACCCTACGGTATTCTAACAAAAAAATAATGTCACAACACATGCGACACAACAAAGGGGTTCTAACGTGTACATATTAAACTGAAACGAAATATCAACACAAAGTCTCCAAAATATTAACATGTACTTTCTGCAATATCAAAATAAATTTATAGACATGATACACTAGTCTAAAGAGTTCAAATGGGAGTTCTAATATAAACGCCCAAAACACTATCGCAATAAATTGACAAGAATAATTATACGAGGCAAATTCTAAATTTCGAAACGAATAACGAATCAAATTAATCAAAAATAAAAGAGTCTCGCTGAAAAAGTACGGAATCCGTACCTGGATTCGATCACGCAATACCCAAATTTATATTCCAAAAACTCGTTTAGACTCCCTCCGTTCAATCTAAATAATTTAATAAGATTTTTATTACAATCCAATCATTAACAACACAATAATATTAAATTTATTATTAAAACTTAACAACTATATCGGTAAAATTAATTAATTTAAATTAATAAACATAACTTTAATTTGAATTACTAATTCTGATTATAAGTTTTTAGGCGAAAAAAAAATGAAAACGTCACCTACAATGTTGCAGGTTGATGGATATCTAATCTTTATATATAAATAATGTAATGATGGTCTTGTTGCACTAGGTAAATATACATATATATATATATATATATATATATATATATATATATATATATATATATATATAGAATAATGCTTGTAACCAACTTTATATATATATATATATATATATATATATATATATATATAAAACGTCAGAAGTAGTAATAGATTTTATAAAACGTCAAAACTTGACTGCCATGTCTGCCATCACTATTCATATCTATAAATCAATCGCCAAAATAATTTTATACCCGAAAAGAGTAAAAGAAAAGAAAACAAACCTGATACAATCTCTCTCACAAACACAAACACAATCACAATCACAACAAGTGATCTGTCTCGATTCACAACAATAAAACGGCGGCTGACTTCTCTTTCTCTTCCTCGGGTTGTATAAGAAAAATAAGGTTAGGTTTAGTTATTGATTTATTATTAATAAATCTTATTAATTCTCCTAATTATAATTGGATGTATTATTATTCACATTTAATTAAATTAAACCCAATTAATATTAAAGGCCCAAATTGTACAAAATTAATTTACCCATCTCTTATTAATATTTATTAGCCCACACAAATTAAATGACCACTTGACCCAATTAAATTACAAAATCCAATTAATATGTTTTAAAACAAAATAATTTATATTATTCAATATTTATTTATTAATTAATTTTTACCGGGTATTACAGAATATATATCTGAATTACCATATACCAACATATTGATAAGCAATGAGTGTATATAGTATATGGTTAATAATCTGTACAGTAATAATATAATTCTTAAACATTCTTACTCATGCCCATTGCATAAAGGAAATGCAAAGGTAGGATACTTGCACAATGTAAAGGATAGTTCAGATCCTTGCATGAGCTGTTGCTTATAATAACGCAACTTAGATTAATCTTTTATACAGCGACCTATCAGTAATAATATCATTCGTTTGATTAGAATAATATATCGTAACACATAGCACTGCTTATTGCAATCATCATATTATCTAATCACATTGTCACATATTTTTAACAACTATTGAATCACAAATAAACACTTATCAAGTCAAATTATCTAATTTCAGATCAATTTTTGAAACATTTCGGTGTACTGACGGCTTTATCGGGTAATTATCGAGTCTAAAACTCTATCATGTAGTTCAATAACTGAAAATATCAGTCATATTATTTTTAAAATGATTTATAATAATTTTTTAAACATTTATTATAATTTATCATGAATTTTCAAACATCAGAATAATTATTAAATGATTTAAATATTCATAAATTCTATTATCATTAATATTTAATTAATATTAAACTATTAATGACACCATTGTCAAATATTAAAGTTATTTATAATAACTCAAAATATTTTTAAAGTATTAAAATTACCCTTAAATAATTTTTTAAAACATTTAAAATTATTTTTAAATAATTACCATTAATATTAAAATATTAATTTATTATTTATCAAAATATTAAAAGTCATTGATTATAACTTAAAATATTTTTAATTCATTTACTTCCTTTTTAAATAATTTTTAATTCAATAAAATCATTTTTAAACTATTTATTTAATATAATTATTAAATAAACTTAATATCATTAATATTTATTTATTAATGAAATTTACCTTTAAATATCAAAAGTTATAATTTATAACTTCAAATATTTTTAAACTATTTATTTTCACTTAAAATGATTTTTATAATATTAAAATCATTTTTAATTAATTTATTTAAAATAATTACTAAATAAATCTAATATCATTAATATTTAATAATTAATGATACTTATCTTAAAATATTAGAAGTTATGTTTTATAACTTAAAATATTATTAAATACCTTATTATTTACTTAAAATGATTTTTAATACAATAATATCATTTTTAATTAATTTATTTAATGCATTTATTAAGTAATTTAAATCCCAATAATTTCTAAATAAATATTAATATTTATGAAAAATATGCCAAATTATCAAAAGTTAATTTTTATAACTTAAAATAATTTTTAAAACTATTTTTGTAATTTTCAGAATTTATTTACTATTTTTAAATGATTTTTAGAAATTAAATTAATTAATTTCATTATATCTGTCGCTAAAGCCCTTTGGCGACAGAATCTGTCGCCTTTGGTGTTCTTGAGAAACTCAGGTGTTCATACTCAGTGTTCGAGTGAGCTACTTTGACCAAGCGTAATTCGGTGCCTATTATGTTTCTAGGTGTCCTAGAGCTTTGATCTTATAGTACTAATGTAGTACTACAAGAACCAACAATAAACTGGGTCAAACAGCTACATCTCTGCAAGATATAAAATCACAAAGTAACTGTCAGAGCAATTCTGGGTTGCCCAGAATTGTCAGTCATGGCCGGTCAACGCTTTTGTTGACCTTAAATCTGACAATCTGTTCATGTTATAGCTGTGTTAGACGTCGGGCTGGGTAGATTATCTATCAAGGTCCATTAATCAAGCTAGGTTCAAGTCTAATCATCATTAAACTGCAAGATCTAAGAAATTAAAAAGGCTGTCAGAGATGTTCTTCATTTATGGGTTACCTAGAAATGAAGAACAGTCTCGAGTGACCACTTTTGAACATCCACTACATGTTGTTCGTGTGATGTTTTTGTGATCTAAGTGTTCCAGGTTGTAGACCACATGTAATGCTACACGTCTATCACAAAACATCACTAAAACAACAACATAACAAGAAGATCTCACCCGGTCAAAGTCTGTCATAGATAACGTTCATCTGTTTTTCTGGGTTACCCAGAAACAGAAAACGTGATCGTTTTACCTACTTTGACCAGACACTATATTCACTCTGCTTGATGATTAGGAGATTTTAAGGCATAATAATGTAGTACATATACCAAAATATAACTTAGATTCCATAACCATAACAAAACATCAAAACACTTCCAAATCCGAGCCAATAACAATCTTGTCAGAGCCTTCTGGCACGATCTGGGTTTTCCAGAAACTGAAAGTCATGGTCGGTCAACGATGTTTGACCAGCCATAACTTTCAATCTGTACATGTTATGACCTTTATTCAAGTTTCATATTAAAGATCTCCTAACAGACTACAAGTACAAACTTTAAAAACACATAACAGATCAAAATCTATAGGGACTGACATTCACTGTCAGACCCTGATTTTTATAATTTCCAGATTCTTGAAAAACTTAATTTTGAGCACTTTGATGTTATGGGTCTAACAAATACCAACCTAGATCAACTCTATGGACTACAAATAACATGTTTTAACAATAAATCATAACATCTAACACAAGATCAAAAGTCAGATTTCTAAATTAGGGTTTACCTCCTTAGGATCAAATTCTGACTTCTATGTTTCTGATTTGATGCTGGTGTTCGTGGGGCTTGATTGGGGACTGATCTAGCAAGGGTATTTCAGAGGTTCGGTTTTGAGAGAGTATGGCTAAGTGTTTGTGAACAATTTAGGCCAAAAATGAACATTTTCTCTCTTTTAAATCTAGAAATCATGTATGGCATGTATGTGATGGCTGATAATGTGATGTTAATCTAGCTCATAGGCAGGTCTAGGGTAGGGTGGTTGGCCATATCTTGGATAAGATTTGCTAGCAATAATCCAAGTAATGGGACAAAAGGGTATTTTAGTAATTTTGCTTAATTTCAAGGGTATTCTTGTCCAAGGTGCTTGAATCTAGGATTTAATCATTAGATTTTACATTTTAAAGTTTTCCAAATAATTACTAGGGTTTGGACCATTAAAAATTAAAGTATAATAAAATTTTAATTAAACACACTAATTTAAAATTAGGGTTTTTAAAATTAGGGTTCCTTAATACTATTAGGGTTCCCAAATTAATAATTAGGGTTTCCTAATTATCATTATAATTTATTAAAACAGTAATTAGGGTTTTTAATTTTAACAAATTAGGGCTTTCAAATAATAATTAGGGTTTCTCCTAATTACAGAAATTATATAATACGCAATAAACTTCATATAACACAATTACAACACGTTCTCGAACTCATAACTGAGTTCGACAATTAGGGTTTAATAACACGAGATGAGGGTCATAACATAATTTACCATATTTGGCCAACCATTATCAGTCTACACATTTACAGTACATTTTTATAGCACTGAAAAATCAAAATATAATTAATAATATATTATTATTCTCATCCCTTGATCAATACCTAAATTTAGGGTTTGGATTCCATATCTGATTTATCCTTCATATATAACATCAGTAATTAAGTTAAAATCATTAACTTAATTATTCTGAACAAATTCATATAATAAAATAATAATTATAATAATTACAATAATCATTTCATATATTATTTAAATAATCCAAAAATTATATTTTCATAGAAAATAATTAATAAAGACATTTCTACTATAAAATTAATCGTTATAAGAATATATTTTACAATGGTCAAAAATTCTGAAATAAAATTATTTGAAATTATTCATGAAATAAATAAATTTTATTTATCACATAAATACATGCACATTACTTGACACTTATTCTCATCATTAAGATAAATAGTAATAAAAAAAAATTATTGGCAAAATTTCTTATTTATTTTATATTGAAAATATCGGGTTATTACAAAATTAATGGTCGTGGTTTGGATGTTTATGTTGTTTATATGGCTAGAAACGCGTTAGAAAACATTAGATTATGTTTCTGTAAACCTATTACACTTTGGGTAGGTTGGTATGGTTGTTAGAAAGGAGCTTGGACGCCTAATTTGGCTTTCTATAGTGTTCTAGAGCTGAAATCGCGAGTTAGCAAAAGGGACCCCCCACCTCAGCGGGCCCCCCTAGTACAAAAACCCCCACCCCCGGCGGGGGGGGGGGGGGGAGACTAGGCTGCCTAACCGAATTTTTGGAAAAAAAAATTGACTGGACATGTTTTACTAAAATGAACATAACTTTTTCATACGAACTCCGATTGAGGTTATTCAAGATGATCCGGAACGAAGACGAGTAGACTTACAACTTTTATTCTTTAGGTTTTTCAATTTGAGGTCGGGAACAGGGGTCAACATTGTCATCTTTAGGACTGTTGTGTTTTTGAAGGCAATCGGAGGGCGTCGGCCATGCACGTATGCTAGTGTAGTGCTCTTGACGATAAAAGATTTTGTTCTAAGTTATAAAACATGAATGTTAGTATATATAATGATGCTTAACATTAATATAATAATGTATTAGATAAGTTATAGAAGCATAGTAAGCATACACAAGAGAGGCAAATCGAGCATTTGACGAATAAACGTCGAAATGCCGTGATAAGTGTTATTGAACGTAAAAAGTGTTTTAAGTCAAATGAAATGAATATTATAAGATATGGAATGGGTTTAATATAAAACTCATAAGTATTCTTAGCAAGACTTAAACACTTATATACATTTTGAATATTACATAAGTCGAAAAGTTAACACAATCTAATTGAACATTGTGTGCTAATTAATAGGAAAGGTTATGAGATGTGGAGTAGAGTTTACATTACAATTACTATATGTTGTTATGTGCCTAATAGTTGATGTGTATGATTATAAAATTGTGTAGGGCACGTGAAGTGCAGATAATTATAAGCTGTTAAACTGTTATTGGTAAACAACGATCAAGGCAAGTCTTTCGGTTCCTATTTTCTACGTGGACTTGATGAACTGTTTTAAATTGCATGATATGTTATATGTGTTGTAAACGAGCATGATATATTATACACGTTGAAATCATAAAATGTTAAAGTCAATTTATGACTACATTATTTTGGTTAAATAATGATGATTGAGTAAGGAACTCAATCTTTATATTTGCTATGTGAATTAAAGCATGTATGCCATGTTACTTTAATTATTATAATAAGTATGTTGAGCATGTTATTATATGCTATGTGATGCATGAAAACAGTTAGATTTTACTAGGCTGTCGAGCTCAACCTTGCAAATAACCACTTTTGCAGGTTCAAGATTTAAGGTAAAGTTATATGTTACTTGAAAGACATGAATCAGATGTGATACTTGAGGATTTATCCACATTAGTTGTGTTATTAGTATTTGAACCATGTTTAAGGTTCTGAATGATGTATTAATGTTGAGTTGTAATATCGTTTCGCAATGTAAACGATTGTACTATGAAAATGATTATGAGTTATTTAGATGTAAAGGTTAAAGATTTTGGGAATGAAAATAGATTGTAATAGACAATTTTAATTATTCCGCGAAATTTTGATGGTTGTATTATCATTAAATGATGTAAAATTTGAGGTTGAATGTATTATTAATGACTGAAATCGAGAATTTAATTGTACGAATTTTGGGGTTGTTACAGTTGGTATCAAAGTTGATAGGTTAGAAACCTTAGGTAGGAGTACCGTAGGCTATAACTTTAGAGAAGGAATGTGAAGATAATGAAAGAATTAGCTCAAATAGAGTTTGAACAATAATAAGTAATTTAAGAAACGTATAGAGAACGGATTAAAACATGCGTGAAAGGATTCAAAGATGAATCTCGCAAAGATTTAAGGAGTATGAATGTGGGGTTACCCAACTCCAATAATAAGGATGTAAGGTTATAATAAATAGACAATGTCTATAAGAAGAGAATGGTAAAGTAGTTTAGAATAAAAGTTATAGTTAAGTATGGTGCAATTGTACTCTTTAGTAGTTGATGTATGGTATCTGGGCTGAACAATTCCTTCATAGAGCGGAGGTATATACGAACAAGCAACTCGGAACCTAGTTTGTTGGTTGTTTGTGGGAAACCACTCAGCGTACCATATTGAAACTGTTAGAGACTCGATGTGTACTTAGTGTAGAAAATGGATACGTGTGATAAAAATGTAGAACTTGAATGAGATGTTGAGCAATGTAAATGAAGTTGGAAATTCTTAAAGCAGGAATTGTTATATAAACAAGAAGATTCAAAGAAGAATCTTGAAGAGATACAAAGATAAGAAATGGAAGTTACCTAACTTCAATAACCAAGATAACGAATAATGTCGTAAATAAAAGGAAAGAAAGGGGATCGTAAAACAAAATAATCACGAGTTAAGAAAAGAATTTAAAGAGAGGTGATTATAGAATACGATCACGACTTGATCTGTTTAGGTTATAGAAGAAAGATGGTCTGTAATGTTTGAATAATTATAACTTAATGCTATGAAGATGGTGTACTATAAAATAGTACGAGATAACTCATGAGGAGTTATAGATAATGTGATACGAGAAATTCGTATCGAGCAAAGAGCAAGTTATAAGCAAGCAAGTTATAAGCAAGATAGAGTTAGGTGGGTTTTCAATTGAGGACTCATGTGATGGCTGAGTTGTACAAACCTTTGTATGGGCGAGGGTTTTGTGCTTGCACTCAGTTTATCACATTGATAATCATTGGAATGTTGGTGTCACGCTATCAATGTATATGTGGCAAAAATGTGATTCTTTTCACATGTGTATATTTGATAGTTAGGAACTATTAAGATTAGTCAGATATTATTAGGATTAGGTGCGATTCTTAAAACTAATGCATATGGTAAGTTTGTGACTCATAATAATATGGTATGTTTTGAACCCCTCAGCGAATGGACGCCTATGGTCTGACTAGGATAAGTTCTTAAACTCATATTATTGTGGCAAGTCCTGAGTTTCTGATGTGTAGTAAGTTTGATGAACTCGGGTATAATTAAATATGAATAGAGTGTTGAAGATGATAGGAATAGATAGACTTATTAAGCAATGGATCATTATAGAAAGTGGAGTTAATAGTGGAGACATAGGTTTTTCCAAATCTTCCAGCTTTGCTAGATTTTCGAAATTTATTGACTTCGTGCCGATGGTTGTATTTTTAATTTTTGAAAAATGTTGGATCACACTAGTGAACCAACGAATTTTTAAAACAGTGCTATTATTCATATGTCTATGCTAATTGCTTCGGCTAGACAAAAATGATTTAAAATATATCAAAATGTATTTATATATCATTAATGTATCATGGAACCTGGTGCAAAGATGATAAAAAAATGACGGAGTCATCAATGCAGTATTACTTAGCGTTGGATGTGATCTAAGGATCGTCAGTCCACTATGGTATGATGTAGTACGATAAAATCACCAAATGACGGAATCCTCAACGGACTGTAAATACAGTGCGGTATCATGACGTCATAAAAAGATTTTTAAGATTTCTTTATGATATGAGAATACATATGTATTTATGTATATGTATATTTCGGTTGATGTCCGAATTGTTGTAGATGTCTATGCTATTTGATTCAGCTAGACGAATATTAAAAAATATTCATGAAATTCAATAGTTTCTTGAGAAGTTATGCCAAATCAAATTATTTTGGTGCGGATTCTGATGTTGAAAAGCTGAGATGAACAACCCTATTATTAGGGGTTACGCTTAGTTTATACTTTGCGTTGAAATATTTGTGCACAATACATTGTACTAAGGATTGATCCCCCTAAGTACGTGGAGTCCTTATAGTCTTATGACTGTTAAAGTTAAAGTTGAAAGATTACTTATAACTGTGGACATGGTTCATGGTCATTAGACCCTCAGTTGAATGCTTGCACTCTAAATTCTGAGATGAACAACTCCTTTATTAGAGGATACACTTAGTTTACACTTTGCGCTGAAATGTTTGTGCACAATACATTGTACGAAGGGCTTAACACCCTAAGTACGAAGGTCCATATAGTCTTATGACTGTTAAAGGTTCAAGTCGAGATATACTTGATAACCTGGGGACGTAGTTCAAGGTCTTGTGACCCTTCAGCATGATTTAGAATTTTTTTAAATTCTTGAGTTATTCATACTGCTTTCCAATTATTGAGCAATTGTGAAAGATTCTTGCTATTCTAAAAGGCGAATGTAATAAGGATGATATTCCTTAGAAGGAAGTTAGTCGTAAAATGCGCACTGAATGATGAATATATTGAATAATTGAGAGAAATTTTTTTTTGAAATGAGAAGGAGATGAGTTATCAATGAATAATATAAAATTTTTAATAGAAAAGTTAATAATTGTAGAAAGATCTTTGTGGAAAGAAGTGGTTATAAAACCCAATGAATGAATAAAGTATTAGCGTAAAATCTATTTTTATAGATTGAATGAATAAAGATTAATAGATAAAATTTCAAAGACGAAATTCTTAGAAGAATGGGTGAATGTAATATCCTGAGTGTTTATGATAGCGATCCTTAGAAAAGGAAATGAATGGGTTAAAGAGTATATAATACTCAAAATATAATTGAGTTTAAGTGAAAGTTATGAAATAAAACCTAAAATTTGTTGAAGTGATGAATGTAGTAGGAAATATAAAACCTATATTAAGGTAATGTGTTGAAGATATTCAACGATAAATTTTGAAAAGAGATTTGGTGAAAACCGAGTATAGGATGTTTCGTTGATTCCGAGGACGGAATCTTTATAAGGAGGAAAGGATGTGACATCCCGAAGTTTTAAGAATTAATGTGACGAATGAATTGTTCGAGTTGTGATTCTGGGGACAGAATCCTTGTAAGGAGGGAAAGATGTAACAATTCAGAATTTCCAGAATTTTAATTGTAATTTTTAAATATTTATTAAATTATATAAATATTTAATAGATGTGTTTAAACGTTGAATAAATATTTGTTTAATTAATTTGATTTGATTTGGTTAATTATATGTTTAATAAATAATTAATGAGTTAAGAAAATTAATAATTATGGGATAATGTGCTAATTTAATTTAACAATTAAGTTAAAAAGTTTATAATGATTAAATGAATTATTATATTGATATTTCATTTTTGATGGGTAATTATTTGTATTGAGTTTTGTGATTAAATGATTTAATTGATAAATTATTATTAGAATTAATTAATTAAGTATGAAAACTTAATTTAATAGAAATGTGACAAATAACTATATTATAAGTGGTTATTAAAATAAATCAAAGTAGTTTTAATTTAGTTTGCCAAACAAGGCTTAAATATATTAAGTTTTTAAGTTTTAAATTGTTTTGCTAACCAAAACCCTACGACTTTTGGATTTTAAATTTTGAATATATAATCATATAAATTAAATAAATATATATATATATATATATATATATATATATATATATATATATATATATTAGTTATGCAACTGATAATTTAATAAAATCATTAGTGAGTGTCAGTTTTAAAACCTTTGAAAAGACTTACGTTAGTTTAATTTACTTTACATATATTGTATATGGCTTAAGCCTAAGAAGAAGTTCAGAGAAAAAGGTTTTCAAAGAGGAGAAGAAGAAGAAGAAGAAGAAGAAGAAGAAGAAGAAGGGAAACCTTGAGACAACAAACATCATCTCCATCTTTTCTCCTAATTCGATCTAGAAAGGTATCAAACTAACCATTATACTAAATTAGGATATTTTGTATTTAGTCTTTGTAAAATTTGGTTTTCATGATTGTGAATTTATATGCATATATGGTGTTCATATGTTTTCATGTATACGCTTACATGAGATTTTTATAGTTGTTCAAAGGTTTCAATTCACAAAGATATTATGAACATGATGAAATCATGTTCATAGTGTTTGATTATGAGTTATATGGTTGTTCTAACAATTCAATCCATGTAATTTTGATAAACAAGAGGAATTTTGTTCATAATATTTTTTTGTGAATTAATTTTTGAAAAACGGCTTTTGAAACTATTAAATTGATGTTTGGATATGATTTATTGTTGAAATTGATCATGTATTATGTTAGTATGTTAAGAATATGAGTTATCACAATTGGAATTACTTGAATTGGTTTAAAAACGAATTCACAACGAAGAATTTGGCTATGAATGTTAAAATAAGAAGAAAGAAGACAAATAGTGAAATTAATGGTCGTAGTTTAGATGTTTATGTTGTTTAGATGGCTAGAAACGCGTTAGAAAATATTAGATTATGTTTCTGTAAACCTATTACACTTTGGGTAGGTTGGTATGGTTGTTAGAAAGGAGTTTGGAGGCCTAATTTGGCTTTCCTTAGTGTTCTAGAGCTGAAATCGCGAGTTAGTAGAAGGGACCCCCGCCTCGACGGGACCTCCTAGTACAAAAACCCCCGCCCCGGTGGGGGGGGGGGTAGGCTGCCTGACTGAATTTTTGAAAAAAAAAACTAACCGAACATGTTTTACTAAAATGAACATAACGTTTTCATACGAACTCCGATTGAGGTGATTCAAGATGATCCGAAACGAAGACGAGTATACCTACAACTTCTATTCTTTAAGTTTTTCAATTTGAGGTCGGGAACAGGTGTCAAAATAGTCATTTTTTGGACTATTGTGTTTTCAGAGGCAATCGGAGGGCGTCAGGCATGCACGTATGCTAGTGTAGTTCTCTTGACGATAAAAGATTTTGTTCTAAGTTATAAAACATGAATGTTAGTATATATAATGATACTTAACATTAATATAATGACGTATTAGATAAGTTATAGAAGCATAGTAAACATACACAAGAGAGGCAAATCGAGCTTGTGACGAATAAGCGTCGAAACGTCGTGATAAGTGTTATTGAACGTAAAAAGTGTTTTAAGTCAAATGAAATGAATATTATAAGATATGAAATGATTTTAATATAAAACCCATAAGTATTCCTAGCAAGACTTAAACACTTATATGAATTTCGAATATTACATAAGTCAAAAAATTAACACAATCTAATTGAACATTTTGTGCTAATTAATAGGAAAGATTATGAGATGTGGAGTAGAGTTTACATTACAATTACTATGTGTTGTTTGTGACTAATAGTTGATGTGTATGATTATATAATTGTGTAGGACACGTGATGTGTAGATAATTGTAAGTTGTTAAACTGTTATTGGTAAACAACGATCAAGGCAAGTCTTTCGGTTCCTATTTTCTACGTGGAGTTGATGAACTGTTTTAAATTGCATGATATGTTATATGTGTTGTAAGCGAGCATGATATGTTATACATGTTGAAATCATAAAATGTTAAAGTCAATTTATGACTACATTATTTTGGTTAAATAATGATGATTGAGTAAGGAACTCAATCTTTATATTTGCTATGTGAATTAAAGCATGTATGTCATGTTACTTTAATTATTATGATATGTATGTTGAGCATGTTATTATATGCTATGTGATGCATGAAAACTGTTAGATTTTGATGGGCTGTCGAGCTCAACCTTGCAAATAACCACTTTTGCAGGTTCAAGATTCAAGGTAAAGTAATGTGTTACTTGAAAGACATGAATCAGATGTGATACTTGAGGATTTATCCACATTAGTTGTGTTATTAGTATTTGAACCATGGTTAAGGTTCCGAATGATGTATTAATGTTGAGTTGTAATATCGTTTCGCAATGTAAACTATTGTAGTATGAAAATGATCATAAGTTATTTAGATGTAAAGGTTGAAGATTTTGGGAACGAAAATAGATTGTAATAGACAATTTTAATAATTTCGCAAAATTTCGATGTTTGTATTATCATTAAATGATGTAAAATTTGAGGTTGAATGTATTATTAACAACTGAAATCGAGAATTTAATTGTATGAATTTTGGGATCGTTACATGTATAAAATACAACACACTATTCTAAAGTTCCCAATAAAATTATTTCCATACTGTTTAGGGAGAACCTTCACAGCTAGAGACCACCGTTCTATTCCCCTGTTACCCCTTCTCGACCCAGCTACACTCTTATTACCTGAAAGGAATTGTGAAGCAAAAGGGTGAGCACAAATAGCCCAGTAAAGAATTTCATGACCAAAGATAATTAAATTATCAATAGCCTTCATCATTAATAAATCAGAGATTTAAAGCATATGATAGATGATAAAACTTTTCAAGCATAATTGCAGCGGAACGAGCAATCCATTAGAAGAGTCAAATAGACAATAAAGTCTATTATCTTCTCCATGTTAAAAATCTACCAACAATGTTTTATCACTGTAACATCAATTAACAGTTCTGGTCCACAATCATATGAATAACTCATAATCATAATTGTGGTTCTAAATTCCTCTTCTCATCTAGGACGAAGATAATTTTCATCACCTGTCTTTACATGAAACATCAAAGATCATGGTTATACCAAATCACAATTCATGTTCATAATCATGCTAAAAAAAATTTTCTTTGCACTACGGGCCAAAGATATTTCATTAACAGTTCATCTTTACACTATAGGCCAAAAATATTCAATAACAGTTCTTCTTTACACTACAGGCCAAAAATATTCAATAACAGTTCATCTTTACACTACAGGCCAAAGATATTCAACAACATGTCATCTTTGCACTATAAGCTAAAGATATTCAACAACAATTCATCTTTGCACTACAGGCCAAAGATATTCAACAACATGTCATCTTTGCACTACAAGCCAGAGATATTCAACAACAGGTCATCTTTGCACTACGAGCCAAAGATATTAATATCTCAAAGAAATATATAATCATTTCGGAATTTATATAAGCAATAATTATAACCATGTTGATCAATTCACCTTTGCACTTAAGCTAAAGATATTCAATTATAAATTCAATGGTCATGATCATACCAGTCAACAATTCAACTTTGCACTACTGGCCAAAGAGAACCCATAGTCACGATCATACCAATAATCTACCCATCTTTACGCTCAAGTGAAAGAGAATTTCAACACCAAGGTTATAAAACTGTAATATATGATAATAAGAACAATATAATCAACATATAAATTTAATCTTAAGAGTAAGATTCATTAATCAACGATAATTTGGTCAGGAAAAGAAACCAATTTTGTCATGAATAGTCACTCGTGAATAGTAACTCGTGAATAGTAACTCATGAATAGTAATTCATTAATAGTAACCCCGACATTAAAAAGGCAGAAATTCTACAATAAAATCCATACCAATATTTCGGTATAATGATATTCAAAGAATAACATTTTTTAAACTTATAAATAATTTATTTTAATTGTTTACACTTTACTAAATAATGCATTTAATAATATTAAAATGCCAAACTCATAAGATTTCATCACCACTAACCAAAACCCTCATCAAAAATCTACATATACCTCATATATGATTCTCAAGCCATAAAATCCTATTTTTCAATTTTCTTACTTTACATAACATATTTAATTCATTTACTCATAACTAGTCTATTTTCATAAAAAAAAAACCAAATCAGTACAAACAAATTTTCTTTTCTGGGATTTAGCAGCATATAGTTCCATATTGAACATATATTTTTCTCAGAATTTTTAAAATTCATTTACTATTTTTTATATGGCCAAAACAACCGAATATTTAGACATTTATCATAAACTGTACTTTTATCCAAAAATTCCAAAATTTATAGAGTATACTTCTGTTATATACATGCACTCCCAATAAAAATTTTACCAATTTTGGAGTTAACCACAAATAGTTATAAGGGTTTACTTTTAAAATAGTATTTTCCCATAATATTCATAATTCTTAATCTATACATCCAAAAATCGCCATTTTTGGACACAATCTAGAAAACTCATCAAATTATCATTTTAAATTTTTTCCAGAATTTTTGAAGGTCAAAAAAATTACTAAACTAAAAAACATAATAACCCTTAAAATCCCTTACTATCCCTTACCTCAAAAGAACCGTACATCCGACTGAAATATCAGGTATAAGGCTGAAGGAAACTTGCACTGTTGAATAGCAACTCACAAAGTATCTAAATACTCATAAAATACGCTCGTTAATATAGAGAAAGAGAGAAAACTTATTTCTGGTGTGATTTTCAATTATAACTAAGCACCCTATTTATAGAAAAATGCTTAGAACGTTATAGCAGACTAACCTGCTACCTGATAGTTTTACATGCTACTATTCAAGCCCAGCACTTTTGAAAATAAATTTTAGCACATTTCATTTCTCACCAACCAAAAGTGGGGCCCATCCATATTTTTAATAAAAAGATTTTAATTTCTAAAACTTCAATAATTCATAATAAATAAACATTTTATCATAAAAATTTGAATTTCATGTTCTTTCCATAGGAAATTTAATTCTCCACAACTTTGTAAGTTTAAGTTTTTCCAAATTCCAAACAAAAGTGGGGCTCACCAACCAAAAGTGGGGCTCACCCATATTTTTAATAAAAAGATTTTAATTTTCAAAACTTCAATAATTCATAATAAATAGCCCTTTTATCATAAAAATTTGAATTTCATGTCCTTTCCATAGGAAATTTAATTCTCCACAACTTTGTAAGTTTAAGTTTTTCCAAATTCCAAACAAAAGTGGAGCTCACCAACCAAAAGTGGGGCTCACCCATATTTTTAATAAAAAGATTTTAATTTTCAAAACTTCAATAATTCATAATAAATAGCCATTTTATCATAAAAATTTGAATTTCATGTCCTTTCCATAGGAAATTTAATTCTCTACAACTTTATAAGTTTAAGTTTTTCCAAATTCCAAACAGAAAATGCCCGAAATCCATATACGAACGATTTTTAATACCTCCATTTCGACAAAATACTGATAAAATACCCCATCATTAATTCTTTCATTTATAACCACATAAAATAAATAAATCCATTATTTATATCCACATAAAATACACATTTTCTTACCATATAAATCAATAACTAATTATTCACAAATAATATTACAGAATCACAATTATAACAACCAGGCCGTTCCCATGAAAGAGGGGGCTTTTCGATAAGGAGTTCTCCTTATTAGCGCGCAATTAGGTGTCCAACCCTCTCCTTAGACAGAACTTTCTTAGACATTGCCAATAATACTATCTAATATTATTATTCAAATAATATGAATTATTGATCTGATAAAGGAGATACTGTGCAGTGACAATTATTGAAACAATAATAATATAAAATATCAACGTAGTAATTATAGAATCAATAAAATAAAATATTGAACAGTAATTACTATAACAATTATTGAGTAGTGCCTTCTTACGTAAGAATCAATAATTCAAAAATACTGTGCAATACTGTGTGCTATTATGCAACAACGCGTATTACTTTACTTTATCCACCGGGTATTCCAACAGTGTTAATGATAACGATTACGCTGTTATTTATAAAAACTCAAATTTGTCGTTTTTTCATCCGACAGTTATTCTGTTACGGGGACCACAAATGGCTGTGCCGTCGTACGAATATTCCCCGACAACAAGAATATTCCACGACCAAATGAATATTCCTCGACAAAATGAATATTTTATAACAACTTGCTTATTTTGAAAAATATTCATATATCATCCTTAACTTTAACTTTTTATCAATTTAACCATTTACTAAATAGAAAAATTGAATACTTTTATTTCATAAAATTCAGGGTCTTACAAGATAGACATATTGTGATGCCCCCAAATTTGAGTATCTTCCAACTCGACAGATGGTGCTACACGGTGCTACCGTTCACATAAACATTTAATTGAAATGCTTCAAAAGAACAAATATGTCTTATATATATTTCAAAGTAATATTAACATTCCGCAGGTTCTTTATAATCGTTACATTTGTTCTTGTCATATTATCAAATATTATCATTACAAACCTATACTATTACATAGGTATTCTACGGGTTCTCCTTAGCCTTCCCTTTATCCTTACCGGATCTGTCGGTACATTCAATCTTAGCTGTATTCATATGGTTCAAGCAAGAGTGAGCCTAACTAGCTCAGTAAGTACAACAATTCCAATAAAATAACATGCTTGAACATAGGAATCGTATATCTTCAATAACTGAACAATAGTCATGAAGTACTATCGATAATTCAAAATAGCACTTCTTTTCCTTCAAAATATTTTACAATAACAAAATTCAGTAAAACATCAATTTCGGTCTAAGACCATGAGCATTTCATAAGTTCTTTGAAAAGGACATCCCGGCACTAAGTCCGTAAGTTCGGCATAGCTTACGAGCACGTCTAGGTGATCAGCCTATAGTACTCTATGTTGATCAACACTATATTCATTAAACGTATGTACGTTTAAGTTGTGGCAACCTCACGTGCCTGTCATTTGACGACAAAACATTTATTTAGCATACTCAGTCTTCATTTGAAAACCATACCAACATAGTTTGGTAAAACATTGACAATACTTGATAGATTATAAGAAATGCAACATATCATAAGTCTAGCTGAAAGAATTGGCTTTGACTTCATCATACATCAATTCATGCGTAAGAATACATGAATCACAAAGCTTGTTCAGATTCAACTGAAACAAGGGTTAGAACACTTGCCTTTAGTGTCTGCTACATTTATTACACGTACACTTTAAGTCTTTAAGGTCTATACAGTAGATGATAACATCCGAAAACACATTAGGTCATGAATAACATACATAGTTCCTAAATAATCTTACCCTTCTTCTCAATCTAATTACGTATTAGATTTGTTATTATTGGTTCCGGCTTGCCGTTATAACTTACATTGTCATTACGTTCATATTCTATTGATTATCTTCAACCCTTAGATATCATAATTAAGGTTTAACACTATTTTAAACAATGTTACTTCAAGTTTTTAGTTCATGATTAATCAATTCACTTTCTTTCTTTACTTGTAATTTTTCCTCTCTATGAATTTCTTAAGGTTGGTGCTGCGGCGCCAACTAACAGTGCACCATATTTCGGCCTCACGCTGCGGCACGGGCCTTGCTTCCTTGAGTCGCGTTGCGGCGCAGACTCTGTGTTTCAAACAATTTTGACAGATTTTCTACTTAGTGAGATTCTCGAGCTTATAACTTCTTCGTTATAAGTTCGAATTAGCTCGTTCAAGAGCATATGGTTCATAAATTACATACTCTACGTGTTCATGCAAGAATTTTATATTTTCAACATCGTTAACTCAAAATTCACCTATGAGTTCATTTTGAACGAAAACGATAAACGTTCACGAATGTTCAACGCTCGTTTCTTTGTTCTAAGTTGAAATTCGGTCATTTTTGAGTCCGCAACTCTATAATGTCAAATAGGACTTGTCTCCATCGACAACCAATGTTTCCAAGTTCAAACACAAAATCTGACTTCCATTATGAGAATTTCACGAATTCGACGATTATTGTCCAATCGTGTGAATTCCGGCAAAACTTCGTTGCTAATGATTTGTTCATCTTTCCAAATGGATTCAATCCATAAAATATACATCTCCACCTACATATTATAAAAACTTATTTTCATATTAAGTCATTACATGTTCTTCATGAACTTATTTACTTGTCAAAGTATAAATTACATATAGTTTCAATTCTCATGACTTATGCTAGTTTAAGTCCTTTAACCAATATTCTTACATCTTATTAACATACTAAATTCTTAAGGTAGACATACAAAAAGTTCATAAGTGTTCTTCATAAGTTCATAACTTATTTAAGTTTGAATTGCTTATTCATGACTTATATGGCTTAAGTCCATTGATTAATCATTCTCTTTACTTCTTAACATACATGTACCATCACTTCTATATCAAGCTATCATGCAAGAGATAGAAGATTATTGGACAAAAGTCTTACCCTTGAAGAACTAGCTTTTTCTTCTTCTTAAAAATCTAAAAATGGAAGTCTAACTTATAAGTGCTTATTCTCTCTAACACTTAAGTTGTTTTATGTTGGATGAAAGTTAACAATCCAACAAATGAACTTTGATGTTGCAATTTATAGACTTTCCTAAGTTAGGGTATAATAGTCAAAAGCACATCCACGTACTTATTACACCTCCATACTGTTCAATACTTAAGCCCTAAGTAAACTTGCTAACCACTCACTTTACTTGGCCACCACATTAATATCTTGGTCATCAAAATCACCCATGGGTTGCCCTATGGATCCTAATTACCCAATGGATCATAGTTTGGGCTTTAATCCACTTAGCTTAATTTATTCCTTTGGGCTTGCATTACTTTACTTTGGGCTTCATATTAACAACTCTTAGGCTTAACATTACTAAATCTTTGGCTTGCACCTTACTTCTTATTGGAATTGCACTTCATACAAGATCCCACAAGTTCATTTCATTTTGACTTTAATCCTTAACATTCTCAAATTAAGTCCGTATGTGAAATATTACGTTTTCCATACTTGAATTATTATTACATAATCCATCTCACCTCGATATTCTAACGTTACGTATTTCTCAGAAGTTCGAAAATAATTCCCGAGCGAAAATCGATGAATAATATTTTTTGAAAAATTTCTTGAAAAACTTTTATTTTCGTCTTGGAAATTTAAACACTTTAATTCCTTCACGCAGTTAAAAAAGCTACGATGTTCCGACGTTTCTAGGTTATAGAACGACATTCATCTTACTAAAACCTAATAATAACCAATAATAGAATTTTATTCATTATTTAATTATTTAAAAGTATTTTACAAAGGATCCGAATTTCTCGATCGTTACACATATGATGCTTGGACAGTGAACACCAAATCCTGTGGGAATTGAAGTACCCGGATTTGGGGGTGTCACAACATATGTAGAGTAGGTTGATTAGGGTTTATATAGGAAATTAAAAGAAAGGATGAGTTGTAGTTGAATGGAACTTGGTGTAGTTGGTGGGTCAGATATGATGGGGGGGGGTAATGGGTTTGAATGTGACTGAGAATTAGGCTTTAGGTGATAGTGGAGAGAGAAAATGTGGGTTTGCCAAGTGGAGGTATGGAGATGAAAATAGAAGTTGATTTGGATGTGGAGGTGTGGT
Organism: Panax notoginseng; assembly: GCA_016801055.1. Classification (NCBI taxonomy): domain Eukaryota; kingdom Viridiplantae; phylum Streptophyta; class Magnoliopsida; order Apiales; family Araliaceae; genus Panax; species Panax notoginseng. The sequence goes on from CM029012.1 coordinate 45,081,480, forward strand.
TTATTCGGATGTGGAGAATGAAAATGGCAGATGGAGTCAGCTGTGTTATATTTTGAGATGGAGTACGAAAGACAGAATTTTCGTTCCTTTTTGTTTTAAAAAAAACTGACTTCAGATTGAGGCGTGGCCGCGCTTAGTATTAGGCACAGAATGGCGTGGATGCATTATTAGCCAAGGGTATGGGCGCACTTGGTATTAGGCATAGAATGGCGCGGGCGCACTATGTTTGCCTTCTACCGTGGCGCGGCCGCACTGCCCTGCACCTAGAAGTGCAGAATTTTGCAGCAACACTAATTTTTGCCAAATCGTTAACATATGAATTTTACCTGTGAAAAGGCACCAAAGATGAGATATCTGTGACAACCCGAGAATTTAGAATTTTTTTTAAAATTTTAATTAATTGATTTAAGGTTCAATATTAGAACCTAGACATAAAATAAGTGTATGTGTTTGATATTTTTGAGAAAGAATTTTGAGGATTTCAAAATTTTGTTAAGAATTTAAGTGAATATGTTCTGTGACTATGGTATTATATGAGTACAGTATGTGGTTAAGGGTCAAGGGTTGATCACATAACCTATGTCGATGTTAAACCCTAAGTATATATTTAGAACGTCTACGTTCAGTTAGAAAATTCAGTTTCGGGAATTTAAAACCCTAATCCGGATATTAAAATCATAATTTGAGAATTTAAATGCTATGTATAAGGTTTATGTATTTTTAATTATAAATCTAATTAGGAATAATCCTAATTATTAATTAGATTTTTAATAATTTAAAAACCCTAATTCTTGGGTTATAAACCCTAATGCATGATTATGAAACCTAATTGCTCAATTAGTAATTTTAATTAGGAAATGTTAATCCTAATTAGCAAGCTTGAATAACGATTAGTAAATTTTAATATAATTAGAAAATCCTAATTATAATTTAGAAATATTAATTTTCTATTTTTAAAACCTAAATTGGAAATTTTAGAAAATTAATTTGTAAACCCTAAGGGTTTCAAACCCTAAATCCTAAGGTTTTCTAAACCCTAAACCCCAAGGGTTTGGACAATTTACTAGTATGCCATTAAAAGTAAAATCAAATTGTCCAATTTGCCCTTTTGTACATTATTGGAGGAGACATGAGAATCTTGCCAAGATATTAGGTGATTGACCAAATCTAGCTACCCTATATGGCTGAGTTCAGCAACTATTAGCCCCCATACCAGCCATTTCATTTGCATTCAAGTTATAAAATAATTGAAGAGAGAGAAAGTTACTATCTAACCTCATTTTTGTGACAAACTCTCAACCCACACTTTCTTTCTCTAGATCCATGAAAATATGGTGTATATCAGTCCCTTATATGATCCATAGCAAGCTAAGAACATATCATGATGATCAGAATCAAAATCCAAGCTAGAAAGGTATAAAAAAAACCCTAATCTTGAAATCTTTGTATTTGATGTTAGATGTTGTAGGTTGTTGGTTAAAGTTGTGTATTAGGGTGTCATTTGATGATCTGGGTTGTCAAAACCTAGATCTATATCATTTTGATGCTCGTAATTTGATGTTTTGAAAATCTGGAAAAAGATCAAAAAAGTGGCCTGACAGTCATATGCCAAGGCCTCTAGATCTTTACATGTTAGATGTTAAGTGTGTTTAATGTTATAGATCTGTAGTATGCCATGTTGTTTATGATCTAGAACTGGAAACAGGGTCAGATCATGTCTACTTTGCAAGTTTTAGGTGGTCAAACATGGTTGACCGACCATGGGAGACTGTTTCTAGAAAACCCAGAATTTCCAGGAATTTTCTGACAAGTTTGTTTGGCCTCTGATCTTGCACCCGTTTGATTGTTTGGCCAAGTTGTTGTATTAATATTGTAGTCTATCATATGGCCTACATGTAAAAGCTTTTATATCACCCAAATACGTAAAGGAATCAAAGTTATATGAGGTCAAACCACCGTTGACCAGCTTCTCGGAAGGAGATTCTGGGTAACCCAGGATCTTCAAGACCGTTTCCTGACCCCTACTTTGACCACTGATGATCTGTTAGGTGTGATGTTTTTAGGATTATATGTTGTTATATACATGTAGTCTGACATCTCTTCTACAAGATAGATTCACTAGATCACACAAACCGAGCCTAGACTGCAAACCATAAAGATCTAAACCAAGCTCCCTCGACTGTTCTTCATTTTCTGGAAAACCCATAAATGAAGAACAGTGTTGTCAGAAAGTTTGGAAGCTTAGATCTTGTTGTGATGCTGTGTACTGACCTTGAAACTTGCTTTAGGTTATAGTATTACATCACGACTAAAAACATATTATACTAGATTGACCAGAAACCGTATGATCAAGAAATTATGGGTGGTCAAACCACCTACCCTGTAGACTGTCGATGAATTTCTGGGCAGCTCAAGAACACGGTCAAGAACACCTATAGCGACGGTTCTGTCGCTATAAGGCCCTTTAGCGATGGTTTTATTAATTTTAAATTTTTGATTTTTCAAAAATTATTTAAAAATAGATAAAAATGGGTTTTAATTATTAAAAATACAAAATAAATTCCTAAAAATTATTTTTAAGTCTGAAAAATAGTTTTTAATTATTTTGAGTATATTTCATAAATATTTAATATTTTTGTAATATAAATGGTATTTAATTTATTTAATTATAATATTAAATAAATGATTTAAAAATGATTTTAATACATGAAAAATCATAAAAAATAATATTATGGTATAAGAAAATATTTTAAGTTATTTTTAGTAACTTTTAATATTTAGTGATGAATTTCATTAATTAATTAATATTAATGATAAGTAGTTTATTTAATAAATATATTAAATAAATTATAGAAAAATAGAATTAATGATTTAAAAATCATATAAAATTGATTTAAGTTTTATAAAAATATTTTAAGTTATAAAGTATAACTTTTGATATTTTGTCATGAAAATATTAATATTTTGATATTAATGACAATTATCGGATAATGAATTTAACTGTTTAAAAATCATATAAATAGGATTTTAAAGTATTAAAAATACATTGTGATATTATAAATATATTATAATATTATGACATGAATTTCATTAATATTTGATAATAAACAAATATTAATGATAAAGGAATTATGTGATATTTAATTCATTTAAATACGAGTTTAATGATTGAAAAATCTTGATAAATAGTATTAATTATCTAAAAATTATTATGAGACTTAGAAAAATATTTTTGACTGATATTAAAATTATCTGAGATAATTATTAAGTGTTAGGCAGAGTTTAATTGAACTTAAACTCGATATTTTGTCCGATTAGACCGTCGGGATGTTAGAATTGTGTCGGGTTCAACTCAGACTGTAATAGTTTGACCTGATACCGAGTCCTATGTGTGTTGTAAACTGATAGGATTATGTGATACTGTGTTTAGGTTACTTTAAATATTGTGATGATATTATTCTAATGTATGGACATGTATTATTTATATTAGGTTTTCAGACAAAGTTTATAAATTGCGTAACGATAATCAACGAAACAGGCAAGTTTTACTTAACTCTACTAAGAGTTGTTTTATTCAGATATGCTTATGGTTAATCATTGCTGATTGTCACTGTAGAATTGAACTCTATATATATTGCATGTATAAGTCAGGTATGAAAGGCTGATCACCTTCATTACCAGTTGGTCCAGATATATTTGTTCATGTTTAATACTTGTTCAGTCAAAATTTTGTTCGTGCTAATTCACAACTATATTGATGAATTATAGCCAACTTATTATTCAGACTCTTTCAATTATGATATATCTTAATAAATTTAAACTTGCTGGGCAACTTTCATACTCACCATTGCTATATCATGATTTAATATTGCAGATTAAGGCAAAAACGTCGGATACAGGAACGGATAAAGCCAAATTCAGCTTGGGATAAAGTGTGCAACTAATTTGTAATAGAATATTTTAATAAATATGTTATATATCTGATAGTTTATGAATTGTGTATAAGTTAAGGTTACTCAATTTTGGGGGAAATAATGTGTACGTTTATTGTATAAATAATTTATGTTTATATCTTCCGTAAATAGTGATAGAATGATTGTACCGGATCCGCAGTAATTTGGAACCCCAATTCGGGGCTTTCACAGTTGGTATCAGAGTTGTTGGTTATAAATCTTAGGTAGGAATACCTGAGACTAATAATCGCAGTGACTAAGATAGTATCTAACTCATATAGAGTTAGTTGATCGGTAAGATTCAAAGACGAATCTCGGCGAGTTATAAGATACAGAGTTCCCTAACTCTGATAATAAAGTTGAACAGTAGTGGTGAATAGATAGAGTCTAAAAGACTAATAGTACAATAATAGGGGATCGTAAAACAAAATGATCAAGATATAGAAATGAATCGTAATATATACGATGAGATCACCCCGTGATCTGATATGGATCGAGAAAATGATTTACAAGTTTACGGCAAGAATGTTGTGTGACAGTTGTACTATGAATTGGTACAGATTCAGGAAAGGATTATGAATACGGATTAAATGAAATTCGTATTGAGAAGGGAGTAGGTTTAGGTAGGGATTCAATTGAGGACTCATGTCAGTAGCTGAGTTGTATGATTCCTTGTTATGGGCGGGGAATTGTACTTGGTGTAAAAACCACTTAGTTCTGGCATTGATAATCATTGAAATGTTTGTGTAGCGCTATTTGTTATATGCATGTTAAGAGGGTGATTCCTTTCTCATGTGTATAACAGATAGATAGGTCATAGGTAGAGAATATCAGGTTAAGTACGAGTTCTTAAAACTCATACTTATGGTATGTTCGTGACTCATAATTATATTAAATGTTTATGAACCCCTCATCGAATGGGCACCAAAGGTCTGTCTAGGACAAGTTCTTAAACTCATATAATTGTGGCAAGTTCCTGAACTCATAAGTGTGGTAAGTTTGACGAACTGGGTATAGTTCTGTGTGAATGGAGTATTAAGGATAATAGGAATAGATAGACTGTTTAAGCAAATGATTATTAGTGGAGACATAGGTTTTCCAAAATTCCTAGCTATGCTAGACTTCGAACTTTTTGGACATCAAGCTAAATACGCACTATGTGCTTTTAAAAGAAAAATGTAGACTCGTAATTATTTTTGAAATGGTTTAAAGTATAGTCTATGCTACTTGTTTCAGCTAGACGAAGATGATTTGAAATATCAAAATTTATTTTACTTATCACTTATGTACCATGTAACCTGGTGCAGAGATGATAAAAAGTTGATAGAGTTGTAAATGAAGGAATACTTAGTGTGAATTCTATCTAAAAATCATTGTTCCACTATTGTATGATGTGTTATGACAAAGTCATATAATGACGGCATACTCAAACGGATTGTTAATACAGTACGGCATCATGACGTCATTCTCAAAAATATTTTCAAAAATTTTAATTTACCAACGGGGTTTGACTACACCTAAATAATTCGATTGAATTGAATTATTGATATGAGTCTACGCTATTCGATTCAGCTAGACTAATGTTATAAAAACTCTAAGTGTTCATTGAAAGAAATTTTTCGAACCTAATTATTTTGATGCGGAATCCAATAAGACTGAGGTAGAATTTTGTGCCTATGGCAATGACGAGAAACAGATTCGACCAGAAGTACTTATTAAGTACAGGGCATACTGGATTAATTACCCATTATGTCAGTAAGTTAAGACGGTTTGCGGATGAATTTCCATAAAACCTTTGCGAAAATGACAGACAATAGTCTGTAAAATCCATCAGCACAATTTTAAAAGTTTAATTCTTGTGAAGAATGTATTGGGTAGCATGCGATGTTGTGTAAGAATGGTGTACGGTGTAAGGTAAATTTCGGGGACGAAATTTTTAGAAGAAGGGGTGAATGTCACAACCCGAGAATTTAGATTTTTTTTTTAAATTTTAATTAATTGATTTAAGGTTCAATATTAGAACCTAGACATAAAATAAGTGTATGCGTTTGATATTTTTGAGAAAGAATTTTGAGGATTTCAAAATTCTGTTAAGAATTTAAGTGAATATGTTCTGTGAATATTATATTATATGAGTACAGTATGTGGTTAAGGGTCAAGGGTTGATCAGATAACCTATGTCGATGTTAAACCCTAAGTATATATTTAGAACGTCCACGTCCAGTTAGAAATTTCTTACGATCTATAAGAAATCCTAGAAATCGGTTCTGGAAACACTAAATTTAGTTTCGGGAATTTAAAACCCTAATCCGGATATTAAAATTCTAATTTGGGAATTTAAATGCTATGTATAAGGTTTATGTATTTTTAATTATAAATCTAATTAGGAATAATCCTAATTATTAATTAGATTTTTAATAATTTAGAAACCCTAATTCTTGGGTTATAAATCCTAATGTATGATTATGAAACCTAATTGCTCAATTAGTAATTTTAATTAGGAAATGTTAATCCTAATTAGCAAGCTTGAATAACGATTAGTAGATTTTAATATAATTAGAAAATCCTAATTATAATTTAGAAATATTAATTTTCTATTTTTAAAACCTAAATTGGAAATTTTAGAAAATTAATTTGTAAACCCTAAGGGTTTCAAACCCTAAATCCTAAGGTTTTCCAAACCCTGAACCCTAAGGGTTTGGACAATTTACTAGTATGCCATTAAAACTAAAATCAAATTGTCCAATTTGCCCTTTTGTGCATTATTGGAGGAGGCATGAGAATCTTGCCAAGATATTAGGTGATTGACCAAATCTAGCTACCCTATATGGCTGAGTTCAGCAACTATTAGCCCCCATACCAGCCATTTTATTTGCATTCAAGTTATAAAATAATTGAGGAGAGAGAAAGTTATTATCTAACCTCATTTTTCTGACTGTAGACACTCAAAATTTTATGTACACCTGTCACTAACATTGCAGGAAAGCAGATTCGTCTTTTAAGAGGGAACCCTGAAAGACGATCCATATCTATGCCGGATACTACTGGAAGTTCAGCATCAACCCCGGATCGCAATCTGGGAGTAATAATCTCGGAGATAACCACGAGGCATGCATATACAATACCAGAACACATACCGGAGAAGACCGATTAATCTCGGAGATAACGCCGAGGTATCTAGTCTCAGTCCCAACCATGGAAATAGCCACCACCAACCTTGGTGATAACCCCAAGGAATGCAATTTCGGCGATAACCCCAAGGAATGCTATTTTGGCGATAACCCCGGAAATGCTTGCTACAAATGCAACCAGCTTCAATCTCGGCACTCACAACGAGATCCACTGTACCAGCCCGGCGATAACATCGGGAAGACAGACACACCTCAAAGATGGTAATGAGGACCTTCAACCAATTGCAGCAATCCAATCCCAGCGAAGCTGAGCAACGTCTGCTTTATCAGCCCAATCCGGCGATAACAACGGTGAGGGGCAACATCGTCATCTGACCAACACGATGTCACTCCACGTCGCCTCAACATATCTACGCAACAATGTCCCACAAGACTAATCAATCCCGAGTGACTATTGTGCGGGGTAACGGATGATAGTTGAAGCTTGAAGACCGGAGGGCACCGTCCCAACTTCAATGACTTCGCACAAGCTCTAATCCCATGCCATCGTACAACTCTCGACAACGACGGTCAGAAATAGGTCCTGTATACCTCAAACGGATGCCCGAATTGCACTTCTGAAAGTTTAAGTGGACATTACAGTGCCTGAGTGCACGTACTTCGAGACGACCCGACCCGAACCCTAAATGAATCTCGGTTTCACCGACCCGTTTAGCAGTGTCACATCACTGGGTCAATGTGCAAACTTTTTCTCCGTTGTGTTGGTACAACCAGTTAAAAAACCAACTGGCGACTCTTATAGTCCCATCGTCGACATTATACGTGTCGGACCTTTTTCACTTGTTTTTGAAACAAATCTCACCTAAAATGAGAACACCAAAGAACAAGTAACAGAAAGGGACATTTAAAAATCCCGACGTCGACAGGTGGCTACTCTGCTGGGGACTCCAGTAAGAGGACTTAAGCCGCTATTATAATTTTTTCAAAATTGTTATCTGCTTATGTGTGGATGTTGCATTTACATTTTGTGATGAATGTGTACGAATGCATTTCCTTACTTAGTGCTTCGCACTATAAACTACTTGGGATATTAGTGCTTCGCACTATAAACTGCCTGTGATATTAGTGCTTCGCACTATAAAATTGCTTGTGATATTAGTGCTTCGCACCATATCTGCTTGTGATATTAGTGCTTCGCACATGTCATCATTTTCATACGGTAAGACGCGATGTATGTGAATGTATGTAGTGTGGTCCCTCCACCAGGAGGCTATCCCGTCGGTGTTTGATTACTGGACTCGTGAGAAGCCTGATTCTCCGAGGCTCAGGAAAGGCACCACCCAAATTCGCTCCAGTTGAAAGACCGGATTAACTTCCCGTCAAGTAGATTGCGATGATTTGGGAACCTTCATGCCAAAATGCCGCGAGAGTAACCTAAGATAGGTCAGCCTCTGATAAACCCAAAACGGAGGAAAGTCTCTTCATGCTCTTATTTCAAATTACTTGTAAAGCACAATTACTTGTAATTATCTTCCATATCTATCTCCATGTAATGAGAAGTATGAAGAAATGTGTACACATACATGCTACAAACAGCTGACATCCGTTTTGCAGGATAAAATTCCTAAACTGGACGCATCGTATAGCATGTTATTATCCACCTTCCCTAAAGACTAAACTATGCAAGTCTTTTGCAGGGAATCAATCGGACCTATCACCCGTTCAAAGTCCAAAAAGGCAACAGCCCTACAGTCAATCATGTCGTCATCCGACCAGACTGAACTTAATCCAGTTTCTCGCAAAGAATTTGACGGATTAAGCAAACAGATTACAAATTTGGCTGTTCTACTAAAAGAATTACACCAGTCTACGCAGGGTCAGAAAATACCCGTACATGCTTAATCCTCCACACAAGGAGGAACCTAGGTCGTTACAATACCTGAACTGCAGTTGGATCCGACCAACAAAACTCATGATGCTGCCCATCCCACTGGAGACCCAGACACTGATGACATCAAAAAGAAAGTCCTCCAAATGGAAGAGACTCTTCACACTATCAAAGGAATTGGAACACACGGGAGTGTTTCATATGCTAATTTGTGTATTTTCCCTGGCATTCATTATCCAGAAAAGTTTAAGACTCCTGACTTTGAAAAATATGACGGGTTAGAAGATCCTTACACACATCTAAAGGTGTTTATTGGAGAATTGGGATCTTATGCAGAGGATGAAAAACTCAGAATGCAACTGTTCTAAAAAAGTCTAACTGGAGAAGTCCGTTCGTGGTACACAAGATTAGAAAATTCAAAGATCCATAGTTGGGAAGAGCTAGCACACGCTTTCCTCACCCAATACAACTTTCAATCTCAAATGGCTCCTGATCGGTATCAAATTACCAAGATCAAGAAACAGTCTAATGAGTCTTTCAGAGAGTATGCTCAGAGGTGGAGACGTTTGGATGCCCAAGTTAGTCCTTCCATGACAGAATCAGAGATGGTCATGACTTTCATAGACATACAAGAAGCACCTTTCTATGAAAGAGTTTTAGCCGGCATCGGCAAACCATTTTCTGAAATGGTCAAACATGGGGAGATGGCTGAAATGGGATTGAAATCTGAAAATATTCAAGACCTAGCTACACTCAAAGCGGTTGCTGATCACATCCAATCTGGAAATTATGGGAACAACCCCCGGAGGGTCCATAAAAAGAAAGAAGAGGATGTTTCCCTGATACTATAGGGTCAAAAAGGCAGTCAAAACATGCCTATCCAGAGGAGAAATTACACTCCCTTTCAAGCACAGTCTACAAACCCTCCAGTACCAAAAGGTGGAGAAGTCAAATGACCTCGAGTATTCACACCCTTAGGGGACACCCTCGAGAACATTCTCAATCTTCTAACAACACAGAAGAAAATCACGCATCTTCTTCCACCAGCCAGCCCTAATGGTCGGGGTTTTAATGCTGCTCAGAAATGTGCTTATCATGTCGGGGCACTTGGACATGATACTCAGGATTGTTGGGCCTTGAAACACAAAATCCAAGACCTGATAGACAACGGTGAGATCGTGGTCACCAAACCCAATCAACCTCACGTTCAAGACAACCCTCTTCCTCAACACAAGGAAGAAGAGGTCAACATGATCAATTGGAGTAGTGGACAGAGTTCCAATTGCAGCTGTGAATCCTCCCAGACCCCCAAAGATGGTGATGACAGATGGGATTATGCTAAGTTCCAATTCACAATGGAACGAAAGATGAAAGCTCTCTGTAAACAAATTGAGCAATTGGCGGAACTGGTGACTTATCAGCATCAAGTGACTCGTCAGCTAATCAGCCAGGAGCATGCCAGTCTCCTACCTATTGTTATGAATATTCCCTCTTCACTTTCAAAAAATGAAATGCTGGAAGACAAAGTGACGAAGAGAGCAAATGCTAAGGCCCATCGGGATTTTGCCAACAAAAGGGAATTCACATACTTGTGCCAACCTATGGAGGAAATCCTTCATATGTTAATCAATGAAGGAAGGATTAGTTCTCTTCTACCTCCAATCAACCTCCGTTCAGGACTTTATAACTCTGAGGGAGTATGTCAATATCATTCTCAATCTCGCGGTCACAGCACAAAAGAATGCTGGGCACTCCGCCACCTTATTCAAAATTTAGTCGACAGTGGCGTATTGTGTTTGGCAGATAACGACACTGTGTTATGGGCAAGTGAGGATTCATGTCCTACTAAGTGGAAGAGTGTAGTAGCAGTCATATCCACTGAACGTGATGGGGTTAACAAATCACTTATCATGCCAGTAATTCAACTCAAGGGAATCAACAATCCTTTGAAAGTGGCCGCTCCTGAGCCAATCAACTTGCCGTACAGAGCACAATATCCTATTGTTAGCTTGCGCACAATTCCATGGAATTATGGAGAAGGTGAAGGATCCACCTCGCATACAACTGCTGCAGTGTCGAAGGAGAATCCACTATATATTCCCCAACGGGTAATGAAGCTTGTCATCAAGTCTATGGGGAAAGTACCCATTGAGAAGATTGAAAATTTCCTCCGCACTATGGGTCATAATGAAGCCAAGGTGGTTTTAAGCTTGAAAGAAGCTCCACAACAGATATCAATCTTGGACTTGGTCCTGACCTCCGAGAATCACCGGAAGGTCTTGTTAAAGGTTTTAGAAGAAGCCTATCTACCGACATCAGTTGATATAAAAAAGTTTCAACATCTGGTTGATCACATTTTCAACAACAATGTGATATCCTTCACTGATGATGATATACCGCCCGAAGGGACCGGTCACTGTAAACCGTTGCACATTGCGGTCCTGTCCTCCGGATATATGGTGGCTGGAGTTTTAATAGATGGAGGTTCCTCTCTGAATATCTGCCCATATGCTACCTTGGTGAAGATGAATATCAATCCCAATTGAATTCGAAGTAGCCATACCATCATCAAAGCTTTTGATGGAGCTCGCCATAACTCGGTCGGAGCAGTTGAGCTGCCAATTGAGATTGGTCCTCATACATTCTGCGTATCCTTTCGTGTGCTCAAGATAGATTCGGGATACAACCTGCTCTTGGGACGACCATGGATTCACATGGCAGGGGTAGTCCCCTCCACTCTTCACCAAAAGTTGAAATACATCATCAACAATAGCCCGGTCACAGTCAACGCTGAACCGGAGATTCCTCAGCACGGGGACATGCCGCTCATCAATGCCAACAAGGATGTTGAGCCAATTAGTTTTCATGCTTTGGAAATAAGCAATACCCAATACCATGCTATTGGAACGCCACTGCCAAAACCCCATATTTCTACCGAGGTAATGTTGGCCACGCAAGAAATGATGTCATTGGGTCATAAATCAGGACAAGGGTTGGGTAAAAATTGCCAGGGTGTTAAATACCCTATTCGCTTAACCAAGCAAATTGGGACAGCTGGACTAGGCTATTCTACCAGCTTTAGTCATAGGAATCCTTATAAGCATCAGCAGATTCCTTCAGCTTCGACCATGCGGCGTTTAGCTTCGCTTTCAAGTTCTGAGTCTGCACAACCTCCCGTAAAGGTCCCAGCAAATATAATGGCGATGTTATTTCCCAAGCCAGTACAGGTAAAGGAGAAAGAAATCTTTGTTCCAGATCCCGCAGTGGAGGAAGAGGAACGAAGAATCAAGCAAGACGTCATCAGGATGATGTCCGACATACAAATCATCGTTCATAATGAACATACCAATAGATACACCCCAAACGATGATTGCCCTGACATAATGGCTATCATTCGGGACAGGGAAGATGATGATAATCCCTCTATCACTGCGGTTCACCCGAAATTTGCTCTTGCCAATTGGAATAGCATTCCTTGTATTGGTCATCAAGGGTAAAGCGGGCAGAAACTCTTTCTGCCCTGTAGATATAATAATTGCTTACTTTTCTGTACAGTATTAGCAGTTTATTTTGCCAGTATATGTTAACACTATGTATGATCAACACATTTCATATATACTAAGTGAAAGCATATTTTGTTTCAGGACTCTTAATTTAGATGTGCATGTGCTTGCTGATATGGTGCCTATTCTGCACAAGGATTGTACCTTTGATGTAGAGATGAATTCAGCCTTGGTGGATATACCATATGACATTGAGGTGCCTCCAGAAATTCAAGAATGGGTCAAAGACAAACCTAAACCCAACCTTGATCAAATTACTCCTTTCAATCTCATAACCTTAGAAAACCCTAAGTTAATCCAGATTGGTTCAGACCTTACCTCAAACCAACGGAATGACATAGTTATGCTACTAACCCAGTTCTAGGATGTGTTTGCATGGTCTCATAAAGATATGGTTGGTTTGTCCACTGACATTGTCCTTAATCGCATTCCCATCAAAGAGGGATTCAAGCCAGTCAAACAAAAGCTCAGACGATTGAAACCTGAATGGAGTTTAAAGGTGAAAGAAGAAATTGTGAAATAATTTCAAGCCGGCATCATAATGGTGTCTACATATCCTGAGTGGATATCCAACATCATGCCCGTACCTAAACCTAGAGGAAAGGTGCGAGTTTGCGTGGATTACCGGGACTTGAACAAAGCTTGCTTAAAGGATAGCTTTCCCGTGCCATTTATCCACATTCTCATTTACAATACTGCGCAATACGACATTTACTCCTTTGTAGATTGCTTTGTGGGGTATCATCAGATCATGGTTGCCGAGGAAGATCGTGAAAAAACTGCTTTCATCACTCATTGGGGAACTTTTTGCTATAGACGGTTGTCATTCGGCCTCATCAATGCCGGAGCTACCTAACAACGAGCTATGATGGCTCTTTTCCACGACTTAATGCATAAAAGATTGAGATCTATGTGGATGACATTATTGTCAAATCCCGGAAGGAGGATGGCCATATAGACCATCTTAGGAAATTGTTCAACAGGTTGCGTAAGTACAACTTGAAGTTGAATCCCGCTAAGTGCGCCTTTGGAGTTAAATCAGGCAAGTTGCTAGGATTTCTAGTCAGCCACAAAGGGATAGAGCTGGATCCTGCCAAAATCCAAGCCATCACTGAAATGCCCATTCCTTAGATAGAAAAGGAAATATGAGGATTTTTGGGAAGAATCAATTTCATTAGCAGATTTATCTCTCAACTCACAGCAACCTGTGAGCCAATCTTCAAGCTGTTAAGGAAGAACTCCTCCATGAAATGGAATGAGGAGTGCCAGAATGCCTTCTTTACAATCAAGAAATAACTAGTCAAAGCTCTCATCTTGGTACCACCCAGGGATGATGTTCTCCTGTTTCTGTATCTGTTCGTAAGTGACAATGTCATGGGTTACCTGCTGGGACAGAAGGATGATAGAAGCCTAGAACGAGCTATCTATTACCTCAGCAAAAGATTCAGCAGCAGTGAACACAAGTACACTCTGATCGAAAAGACGTGTTGTGCTTTAGCGTGGGCTGCCATGAGGTTACAACATTATCTCCATGGTCACACAACCCATCTCATATCCCGCGTGGATCCTCTCAAATACGTGTTCAGTAAACCCATACTGAATTGTCGACAGTCCAGATGGTAGTTGATCCTACAACAATTTGACATCGTATATGTGACTCAAAAGTCCATCAAAGGTCAAGGAATTGCGGATCAACTGGCCGCCGCACCATCAGGGGATTTCAAACCCTTGGAGACATATTTCCCCGATGAAGGAGTAATGACAATTCAGCAACACCATCAGTACGATACACGCCAAAAGTGGAGGACATATTTCGATGGAGCTGTTAATATGGAAGGTTCTGGAGCTGGAGCAGTTTTAGTATCTGATATGGGGGAGCAGTATCCCGTCGCCGTCAAATTACAGTTTGTCAGCACCAATAATACGGCTGAGTATGAAGGCTGTCTTATGGGGCTAAAACTTACCCATTCAATGGGCATCAGGCGGTTAACTGTCCTTGGAGATTCGGAGTTGGTAATCAGACAATCCACCGAAATTTATCAAACCAAGGAACTACATTTGCTGCCTTACCATCGGTAGGTTTTAAAGATGGCTTTGGTATTCGAAGAAATATCCTTTCTACACATTCCTCATAATAGGAATGATTTCGCAGACGCGTTAGCAACTTTGGCATCCTTGATTCGCATATCAGACAAGGAACATTTGCTAAGCGTCACAATTTCCCTGCACAAGGCCCCAGCCTACGGGAATTAAGTTGGAGAAGTATCGGATGAGCTACCTCCCATCCAACATCCTTGGTATCAGCATATCAAGGAATATCTGTGAGATGGATCTACACCCGCTGAGGCGAGCCCGACTGAAAAAAGGCGGATCCACCGACTGACTATGAAATTCTACCTGAGTGGAGATGTGCTCTACAAAAGAGATGCAAGATTAGGTCTCCTCAGATGTTTAGACAAAGATCAAGCCCAAAGGCTTATGGATGAAATCCATGGCGGAGTCTGTGGCCCCCACATGAGTGGCCCCCTCCTTGTCAAGAAAGTCCTCAGGACGGGACATTATTGGCTATCTCTCATAGCTGATTGCAATGACCATGTCAGGAGATGCTATCAGTGCCAGATTTATGGGAATGCTATACACGCCCCTCCACGGGAACTTCACAATATGAGTTCACCTTGGCCCTTCTCAATGTGCAGAATGGACGTTATCGGGCCCATTAAGCCTAAAGCCAGTAATGGTCATCGATTTATCTTTATCATGATCGACTACTTCACCAAGTGGGTAGAAGCAGCCTCCTTCCCCAGGGTTACTAAAGAAGTCATCTTGCTTTCATCAGAAATAATGTCATTTGTCGATATGGACAACCAGAGGTGATTGTGTCCGACAATGCCAAGAACCTCAACAACAAAATGATGGAGGAATTATGCAGTAAATTCCACATCAAGCATCTCAACTCAGTCATCTATCGTCCGAAGATGAATGGTGCTGTTGAAGCGGCTAACAAAAATATCAAGAAGATTATGCAAAAGATGTCCGCCAATCACAAAAATTGGCCTGACCATTTTGCCTCTGACTCTTTAACCTACAAAACCTCAATGCACACTTCCACTAGGGCAACCCCTTATGCCTTAACCTATGGGATGGAAGCAGTGCTCCCCATAGAAGTTGAGATGGAATCCCTCAGAGTATTGATGGATGCTCAGTTGGATGAAGACCAATAGGTACAAGATAGGTATCATCAATTGTCTCTAATAGACGAAAGGCGAACCGCGGCTATCTTCCATGGTCAGTTATATCAGCAAAGGATCACCCGATCCTACAACAAAAAAAGTCTGACTACGGCAATTCAGACAACATGACTTGGTTTTGACGAAAATACTGGACACCCAAGATCAGTCTAAGGGAAAATTTGCTCCTAACTGGGAAGGTCCGTTTATTGTCAAGGAAGTATTGACAGGAGGCGCTCTCAGATTGCAAGAAATGGACGGCGATGAATTTCCGCAACTCATCAACTCAGACGCCGTGAAACGGTACTATGTCTGAAGTTACCATCAAGTAAACATCCTAGTGGTAGACCATCAGGTCACTAGTCATTCCGGTTCTTTAACCCTTTACCACATACAACTTTTCCACACTTTGCCCCTTAGGGAAACATACCTTTCAAGCCAGCAGCATGGCTTTCTCCTTTGCCTTCCTACAACTTAGGTCATCCCATTGTGCATTGAACCTCTTGCGTATACAGTTTGGCTACCCATACATGGGATCAAACTTTTCATCTGTAGTTTATCCTCAACATAGGATTAAACTCTCTCCTCCTCGCACTCTGACCTGCACATGGGATTACGCTTTTTATCTCGCCCTGAGGGGCGAACTACATCGACCTGATCTCCTCTTTAATAGGAGTACATAGGTAACCATTTCATATGGCCCGGTCGAAATAAAACAAAAACAACAAAAACATTCCTACACCATTCCTGCCACATACAACGTTGAACCTCTTACACCAGGTTCGAACTACGCTGACCTGTTCTCATCTTCAATAGGAGTACGTAGGCAGCCATTCATGGGGCTATCTCACCCCCTACCAAAACATAAACCCTTGTCAGTTGGTACTGGGATCATCCTTCAATCCACTACATTTCATTCGGCTTCAGACCAAAGGGATGGAATTACCTAAACTCTTCCTAAATAGGAGATTCGGCGACCATCTAAGCGGCGGTTGTACCACGAAGAGCAACACCAATCCATAAGAGATGGAATTAACTAGGCTTCTCCTGAATAGAAGTGTTGGCGACCATCTGTGGTGCGGTCAATCTTAGGGAGGAAAGCCACACTCCTCTCCTCATTGCCATACAGAAACCAGTCCCAAGACACCAAGAGATGGTAGGGATACATACAGATCGATGATCCATTCTAAACTATCCAGAGATAACTCAATGTCCATCCACCGAGAAGGAATTCAGAATACATCACGATCACAAGCCCTGAAGCAGCAAGCAAAATATTAAGCAAGCAGTAAGGCATATCTAAAAGGGAAGTGATCAAAAATATATTTCCTTGTCATATATATAATGTTGTTTGATATACACAATGTAAACTGTACATGACAAAATGGCTAAGCTAGTCTGTGCAGGAAAATAAAAGATCATCTACAAGTCAGGGTATATGTGAGCTAACAAGCCCAACATGGCATCCCTCTCAAAAGATGGAGGTAAAGCTGTGGTCTCCTGTATGAGAATATCCATATGACTTAACATATCTATTGGTGACCACATGATCATTAATATATGTGCTCATCTCTACGATCATGCCAGTGGTAAGGGACCTCACTGCAGTACTATCTGTGACGGCTACATCCCGGACAGATATGGCGATATCCCACTCACCTATCACTGCATCTCTGGCTGATATAGCCTCATCCCGCTCAACGACGGCAGCATCTCTGCGAGCCAAGGCCTCGTCTCTCTCCAATAGAGCGGCCTCCCTCCCATCAAGAGCAGTCGACATCATAGATCGAATCTGATCTCTCTCAAAGGTCATTAGATGAAGACTCTACTCTAAGTACTGTGCCGAGTGCTGAATCACAACAGTACTGGTACTAGGATAATCCGGAAGAAATGTTGGCAACCCAGCATTGGGCTCCTCCTCAATGTCGGTATCAATGTCCTCCATGGGCTCTACATCATCTAACTCGCTCTCCGGTACTGCAAATACTGCTGCAGCCGATAAAATCTCTGTCTCCATCCACGCGAAATACTCTGCAGAATAACCAGGATGACTGACAGAAAAAGCTGCTATCTCGCGCCGATCCCATCAGGCTTATATTCGAGATCGGTCCTCTGCTGACAGATACCGAGAAGCTGAACACTGACCTGTCGCCCCCTCAAAAGGATGAAAATCCTGAAACTGGTCGAACTGCGACATCACGGCCGATGGGTGATAAGTGGTCACTCCCCTCAAACCAGCCAGAGGGAGATAGTCCATGCCCGGAGCATGAGTAATGAAGCTGCATGGTGAGCTAAGCCCCGAACACGGCAATATGCTGAATAGATCTCTGATATCTGCAAAGAATGTGGACCAGGACAGAGCATCTATACACTCTGATGGCTGAAAAGAGTATGACATAGATACATCATGGGTAAAGCAGTACCCATGCCGTCTAAAAGTGCCGATCGGTCTCAAGTGTGATATGAACCATACATATAGCATGACTGAACTCCCAGTGAACACTCCTGTAGGATACGTGCAACAATATGATGCCGGTCGCGGGGTCTCTGTTACAATCATAGGTACAATGGTATGACCCTCCCTGAGAGCTCTCACGGCTATAATAACGCATATATCTATCTCATCCATATATCGCGGCATATACACATATGACAAATACACATAGCATCAGTACGTCAACTCTGGCCAAACGCCAATGATCCTCCGGTGCGGTGAAATCCCCAAAATGTCGTGAATAGCTATCCACCGAGCCAAATCTGTCGTACAGAAAATGCTGGGATATCACGTGGCCAGATGTCAACTCATCCTGTACCACTCTGTGCCTCAATCCTGTGAGAGTCATGAATCGTCTGCTCATGTCTTCCAAAGCCAGATGCACGCAAGGTCTGTCTAAATGCAGCATCGTCAAACGTGCATACTCCTCCAGAGCAGGAGTCAACTCATGGGTGCCGAATCAGAATACTTGCCTATCCGGTAGCCAATGCTTTATCATCCCTTCCATAAATCCTGCGGGAACCTAAAAAGTCAAAAAGGTCATGGTATACTTCAATAAATGATCTATAGTCACCTTGTCTGGTGGTGACATGCTATCATACCATGATCGCATACCCGACGCCACCACTGACGGTGGGGTATGATCTATACGGCTAACTGTCGAAGAAGACATCTGTGCGGATCGTGTCATAAGACCATCCAGGATTCAATGCCGAATATCTCTGGACATACATACATATGCATAACATGATACATGCATAATAGATAATAGATGGCAATATGATATAGGGAATGGAAATACTGTGCATACATTCCTAAGTATATCATCATCTAATACATCATTTCTGTATAGCTACAAATATAGGGAAATGGGGCACAGACGCCCTACTACTAACAGAGGCCTATCAAAAGATACAACGAGAATGGGGAAAAGCCACCCAATATCTAACAGAGGCCTATCAAAAGATATAACGAGAATATACATCAGAAGAAGACTAGGGTCTCGATATCCACATCATCAATCCTGTCCACCGATGTAACTCCTCCTGAGTCACTGGATCTCTATCAGCAGAGATGTCAAGCCTATGAAGGGGAGGATCTGCGTCGGCAAAACCGAATGGGTCGTCCGAGGGGCCAGCGCCTGAGCTGGAAGGAACAAATGACTCCGCCTCTACTGGACCTCTGCCTAAATGCCGTATAAATATATGCGCCCGATCTAACTATCGGGTCAAGCCATCAATCTGGGTCACATGAGTCGGATCTCAGACACAGGCTAGCTAATCCGTCATCATCAAGGATCCTGGAACCATGTCCCCCATAAACTGTGTGGCGCGGGACTGGGCTCCAATAGTACGAGGGAACCACCAACGCTGGAATATCTCCTGAGTACATGGACCCTCTGACAATGCAAATCTGTCAACCCCCAACAACAGGATATCAATGGCGGGTGACTGTGATACGGGCCAATGACACGTAACAGGAGGTAAGATCGGTATATGGATCTCCCCTGTGGTGCTCCTGATAGCACGCTCTCCTAAATAGAGCTCCCAGCCTCCATCTGTGAAGAGAGGAACTCTCCTGGTGGAAATCACATACTCGGCTCCTGTCGGGTATCCATCCTCAAAACCCATGGTCAAGTGTTCCCCGGAATAGGGGAGCCATGTGATGGTGTCGGCCGTCAGTAACTCCAGCTGCATACGGCAATGAGTGAATCCCTCATCTATAGGGACCTCTGGCAGAATTGAATGATGCCATCGTCGTCCTCGTGGATAGGTGTCTAAACCTAACACACTCACGTGACGCAAGAATGGAAGCCTCTCATAGGCCCAGAACTACCAACACAAAGGCAAACATCTGCTATCAGTTAACACTCTTAACCTATACATGGTAAATGACAAGAGAAATACTCACCAGCAGAAATGGATAAAATCCTAGCCAAGCCTCGGTCAAACCCTGTGAGCGCATATGCATGCCCCGGAGGAAATAGGCAACGGTGTAGGAGCCCCAATCATACTCTCCAATACGGTCCACATCACGTGTAGCGCTGATCAAAGTGAAAGATACCGTGGAAGAGTTATCTACTATGAAGCAGTCTCTAATGATCATCAGGAACAATCGCCGTAGAATGCGATCCCTGATTCTGACCTCATCAGGCATATGCTCACTCAATAGCCCGCTCATAGCATCTACGCTCAAAAGACCTGAACGGACAGTCCTGCCTTTAAGCGCCGCCGACAGAACTCCTAATAAGGATCTAACGGCAGTAGGGAAAATATTTGCCATGCAAGGCACTGGCTCCCCTCCAAACTCCATACCTGTGATAAATCGCCAATCCATAGACGTCATCATCACCTCGCAATCTTGCAGATGGAGTGACTGAGTCTGATGAAACCATCGCTCAGACAATACCCTGAGGTAACCCCAGGGACAACGACGGGGAAGGATGGAGAAAAATGCCCCAAATCCCCACTCATGCACTACCGCTCTATAGTCAGGATGAAGCACCTGATACATGAAGTGAATGCTGAACCAGTTCCCTCGAGGCTATGTAAAACCAAGAACCTGCATGAAATGCAGATCAACATCAAAACCCTTTAATCCTCATCAATAGGAAAGAAGGAAGATCAAAGTCTAACGCCATACCTTGTTAGCATGCAAATACATCGATGGCTGTCTGCCCAAGTCACCCAGCAATTTTAGGTTCACTACCTGAATGCTCGGAAGCTCCCTACGAGGGACATGTGCAGTAAGAGCGGGATCCTCTATCGGAATATCCGCCTCCTCGTCCTCAACATCGGGAACATCTACCTGGACAGGACGTATCACGGCCTCCACCAACCGACGAGGCTGTCTGACAGAACGGGGACGAGGTACTTCAGAAACCCTCCGCCGTACACCAGAAGTGGTCTTATAGGAACTTCTCAGCTAATCCGGATCCATAGTATCTGGACAACAAGTCTCCAAATCACCTCAGAAAGGGTGTGGTATTTCTTTACCTGGAGCTTTGCATTTTATGACTATATACATGCATGCATTTACTTTAACATATATAATAGAGTTAAAATACATGACTACCCAATGCCTACATTTGGAAAATTTTTGTCATAGTCCCCTCTAAAAATAGGACTATCCACATGCATACAGGCATGTCTAGGTGGCCATTCAGTAGAACACCTGCCCCAAAAGTCATATACATAATATATGCATTAAAAAATAAAATTATCATGCATCAGGCCAACCTCAATACTAGGAGTACTTTGTCTTGCTACCTTTTGCTCATTGAACCTCAAATAGGACAAAAAATAGCAGAAAAAGGTGCCAATTTGACTGTCTCAAAAGTCAAATTTTTTCACATCATTATGTTCAGCATGGTTTAATACTAACATTTACTATGTTGAATATTTTTTATCTAGTCGTTTGTGCATACATAATCACTACTATGTGTTTAGATGCATTTCATGCGATAACTCAAGATCCAACGGACAGAAATGAGAGAAAATACAGGCATATGTTACCAGGATAGTGTAGAACACTCGTACGGTGACAGAATTTGCAGAAAGCAGCCCGAACTCGGCAGATCTGAAGATGGCTCACGTATTTTCCTTCGCGCAACAAGTTGAAAGTGACTTGTGAGACCAACCTGCTGGAATTTATCATCCACGGTTGGCCGCAGGCCCATCTGCGGCTGTAGCAGATGCACCTGCGGCTGCAGCAGGTGCACCTGCGGCACTCCCATATGGGTCCCATCCCTCTGACTCGGTCCAGTTCGAGTTGCAAAGGAGTTCTTACAAGCTGAAAAAGCCAAACCCGGGATAAAAACGCTACGCGATTGAACAGAATAGCCTAAAACCTTGTTTTTTTGGATCCAATTGTGGCTTTCTTTTCATCCATTTGATATTCGCCCTAATACAGAGTTTATTATACCGATGATTCAAGTCTTTGCATACCACATTCAGCAATTGTAAGACCCCGAATTTTATGAAATAAAAGTATTCAATTTTTTCTTATAATTACTATTCAGTAAATGGTTAAATTGATGAAAGTTTAAAGTTAAGGGTGATATATGAATTTTTTTTAAAATAAGTAAGTGGTTATAAAATACTCATTGTTGTCGGGGAATATTCGTTTGGTCCTAGAATATTCTTCCTATCGGGGAATATTCATACGACGGCGTAGTCTTTTGTAAGCCCCATAACGGAAAGCGATTGGATAAAGAAAACAACAAATATAAGTTATTTATAAATAACGACGTAGTTGTTACCGTTAATACTGTTGGAATACTCGGTGGTTAAAACACAGTAATACGCGTTGTTGCACAGTAGCACACGGTATTGCACCAATTATTGATTCTTATGTAAGAAGGCACTACTCAATAATTGTTACAGTAATTACTGTTCAATATTTTATTTTATTGATTCAATAATTGCTACGTTGATATTTTATATTACTGTTGTTTTAATAATTGTCACTGCACAATATTTTCTATTATTGGAGCAATAATTCATATTATCTGAATAATATTATTAGATAACATTATTGACAATGTCTAGAAAGTTCTGTCTAAGGAGAGATTTGGTCATCTAATTGCGCGCCAGTAAGGAGAGATCCTTATTAGAAAGCACCCTCTTTCCTGGAAACGGCCTGGTTGCCAGTACTGTGATTCTGTAAAATTATTTGTGAATAATTAATTATTAATTTATATGATGAAGAAAATATTCATTTTATGTGGATATAGATGGAGAAAATTTTTAAAGTGACAATTGTTAAAAATCGATATTTTATCTTTTTCTAATAAAATAATTCATTTAAATATATTATTTTAATAATATATTAATGGTGATATTTTTACAATGAATGTGGGATATATGAATAAATGAGGAGGAAAAGTATTTTTGTTGGATTAAATGTTTAACACATGTTTTGTGTGTTGGTGGACACAATTATTGACCGAAAATTTATTATAGACTGTAAAATCGCCGTTTGTGGATTTCGGTCAATTTCTATTTGGAATTTGGAAAACTTTTCTTCTGCAAAGTTGTAGAGAATGGAATTTTCTATAAAAAATTGTGAGATTCGAAATTTCTGATAAAAGGGCTATTTATTATGAATTATTGAAGTTCCGAAATTATTGATTTTTAGAAGTTTTAATTATTTTTATTAAGAAAAACTTTTTTTCTTACTTTTTCTAGAAGGTTAGCATGTGTTTATGGCTGAATTCAAGTATCTAGAGGTGGGATTGAATATTTTGTAATTATATTAATATTATATTTAATTTTCTGCTTTGGTGTTCTAAGCATTTTCCTATAAATAGGGTGCTTAGGTTAGAATTGAAAATCACACCAGAAACTGAAGTTTTCTCTCTACTTCTCTCTCTATATTATCGAGCGTATTCTTGTGAGTATTTTAATACTTTGAGTGTTGCTATACGGTGCAAGTTCCCTTCAGCACTATATCCAGTTTTCTAGTTAGGAGTACTGCTCTTTTGAGGTAAGGGATATTGTCATTACTATGTAAGGGATAGTAAGGGATAGTAAGGGATATTGTCGTAAGGGATGTTATTTTTTTATCAATGATATTATTTCTTTCAATATCATTATACTGGAATATTGGTAGGATTTTTCTTGTAAAATTCTTATCTTTTCATGTCGGAGTTACTATTCATGAGTTACTATTCACGAGCTACTATTCACGAGTTACTATTCATGAGTTATTATTCATGAGTTAGTATTCACGAGTTAGTATTCACGAGTTATTATTCATGAGTTACTATTCACGAGTTACTATTCACGAGTTACTATTCATGGGTTACTATTCACGAGTTACTATTCATGACAAAATTGGTTTCTTTTTCTAACCAAATTATAGTTGATATATATGAATATTACTCTTGAGATTAAAACTATATGTTGATCATATTAATTTTTTATTATCATATATAACATTTTTATAACCCTAATGATGATATTTCTCTTTGACTTGAGTGTAAAGATGGGTAGATTTTTGGTACGATCATGACTATGGGTTCTCTTTGGCTAGTAGTGCAAAGTTGAATTGTTGACTGGTATGATCATGACCATTGAATTTATAATTGAATATCTTTAGCTTAAGTGCAAAGGTGAAATGATCAACGTGGTTATAATTATTGGTTATATAACTTCTGAAATGATTATATATTTCTTTGAGATAATAATATATTTGGCTTGTAGTGCAAAGATGAAATTATTAGTATGATTATGAACAGGAACTGTGATTTGGTATAACCATGATCTTTGATGTTTCAGGTGATGAAAATTATCTTCGTTCTAGATGAGAAAAGGAATTTAGAACTACAATTATGATTATGAGTTATTCATGTGATTATGGACAGGAATTGTTGATTGATGTTATAGGGACAAAACATTGTTGGTGGACTTTTAACATGGAGAAGATAATAGATTTTATGGTCTATTTGACTCTTATAATGGATTGCTCGTTCCGCTGCAACTATGGTTGAAAAGTTTTATCATCTACCATATGTTCTAAATCTCTGATTTATTACTAATGAATACTATTGATAATTTATTTATCTTTAGTCATAATATTCTTTACTGAGCTAGTTGTGCTCACCCTTTTGCTTCACAATTCCTTTCAGGTAATACGAGTGTAGCTGGGTCGAGCGGGGGTAACAAGGGAATAGAACGGTGGTCTCTAGCTGTGGAGTCCTCCCTAAGCAGTATAGAAAAGTTCATTTAGTAGTTATATTTAGTGAATCCAATAGGGTGAGGCGAACCTAACATTGGAAGGGTGTTTGGCCACTATCATACAAGATGTCTAATGACATACAACCTCGTGTCATCATAAGACATGATTGTGCTCATCCACTTACTGAGTATATTTACAAGCACTACCTTTATAATATTGGTGTTTGTTTGGAGTTTAATTCCCAATTAGAGACGGTGGAGATAATGATATGTCAAGACAAGACTCACCATTCGGAAGAATATGATAGTAATTTTCTTGTTTTTCTTTGGGGTCTATTGGGTCAACTAAGGATAATTCTGTGGCAATATGATATCTACCATAACCTAGAAGCATGGTCACCCATGTACGAAGGTTTCCTTGAGCACTTTCCAAAGATTCTAATTTATAAAACAATTTTCGACTATACCTTTATGTAAGGTGTCATTATGAGGTGTTGTCCACGGTTGGGACATGAGTCACAGTTGGTATATTTTAGTATCAAAACTCACAATATATGTGTTGTTGTATTTTGCATGATAATTATTGTAATAAAGTTGTAGTTGTTTTCTGTTCCATGTATTTGGCGACTCAGAATGGGTTGGATGGAATGGACCTATTTTGGGGTCGTCACAGCAATACAGTATAGAGGTCCGATGACATCAGCGTAAGGTTGTCACCTCAATCTTTTCAGACAAGCTAATCCCCGACGGGGGTTACAACGTGAAATCCCCGGCGGTGGTTACAACGCATGCTCATCCGTTGACACACAAATCAACGAAGGTCAAGCAGCCTTGACGTTGTTTCAGCCGATGGCAAATAAACCCATCGAAGCATGGAAAGTTGTCCAACCATTGCGTACGTTTATATTCATCACTCCCCAATGGATCCCCGACGGTTACAACGTGAAATCTCCGGCGGGGATTACAACGCATGCTCATTCGTTGACACACAAATCAACGAAGGTCAAGTAGCCTTGACATTATTACAGTCGATAGTGATTCAAACCTATAAGATCTCTGGAGCTATTCGAGGTTTTCACACCCGACCGCTCAGATCCCCGGCGGGGGTCATAACACAATGTTTCGGTGATCTACACGACAGCGGAGGTCAAGCAGCCTTGACAGTATATGCTATAGGATTTTTTAGCTGTTGATGCACATGTTGGTAAAGTACACGTCAACGAAGGTCAGGCATCCCTGACAGCATTTGCTGTTGGCAGTAAACCCAATAAAATCTTAGCATATTCTGGCGATACTAACCAGGAGAGGTCAATGTCATCAAAGAGGATAGATGATGTAATATGTTATACACATCCTCAAACAGATCAAGTTTTATCCCCAAAGATATCTTACACAAAAGAGGTACATCTGCAGGATCAAGTCATTATCCATGAATTTGGTGATAACTCCAACATCAACGTCCTAACAGATTCAGATTACACATCAAATCTGGTCATCGTTGCCAACCCCCAGTTGAAGTAACAGGGAGCCAGCAATCATCCCCAGCGTGTTGGGCTACAACCCCGTACACATGCGTCATGTATTTGCATCATGTTGCTATCCATAGTACCTTGTTTATCTTGTTGCATTTCAAGTGTCTAGGATTCTTTATCCTACCCATGCATCGCCATGCATGAGTATGATAATGAGGGGCATCTGTAGACACTCAAAATTTTTTGTACACCTGTCACTAACATTACAGGAGAGTAGATTCCTCTTTTAAGAGGGAACCCTGAAAGACGATCCATATCCATGCCGGATACTACCAGAAGTTCAGCATCAACCCCAGATCGCAATCTGGGAATAATAATCTCGGAGATAACCCCGAGGTATGCAAATACAATACCGGAACACACACCGGAGAAGACCGATTAATCTCTGAGATAACCCCGAGGTTTCCAGTCTCAGTCCCAACCATGGGAATAGCCACCAACCTTGGTGATAACCCCAAGGAATGTAATTTCGGCGATAACCCCGAAAATGCTTGTTACAAATGCAACCAGCTTCAATCTCTGCGCTCACAACGAGATCCACTGTACTAGCCCAGCGATAACATCGGGAAGATAGACACACCTCAAAGATGACAATGAGGACCTTCAATAATTGCAGCAGTCCAATCCCAGCGAAGCTAAGCAACGTCTGCTTTATCAGCCCAATCAGGCAATAACACCGGTGAGGGGCAACATCGTCATCTGACCAACACGATGTCATGCCACGTCGCCTCAGCATATCTACACAACAATGTCCCACAAGACTAATTTTTCCTGAGTGACTATTGTGCGGGATAACGGATGAAAGTTGAAGCTTGAAGACCGGAAGGCACCGTCCCATCTTCAATGACTTCGCACAAGCTCTAATCCCATGCCATCGTACAACTCTCGACAACGGCGGTCCGAAATAGGTCCTATATACCTCAAACGGATGCCCGGATTGTACTTCTGAAAGTTCGAGTGGACATTACAGTGCCCGAGTGCATGTACTTCAAGACGATCCGACCCGAAAAACCCGGACCCACCAGGGTTGCCTCTGGTACACCTGCGGCTCAGCCGCAGGTACACCTGCGGCTCCACCCTCTATAAATAGAGGGCTTGGGGTGGCCATTTTGAAAGAAAAAAACGGCGAGGAAGCCCTGCCCAATTTGCTCTGCACTCATCCCAGGCAGTGTACTTTCCCCTTTTAAACACCCGTGAGCTCATATATAACCCTTTTGTAACTACAAAAGTCTGTGTTTACCCACTTTAAAGATACTGAAGTCTTCTTTGGCAGCCCACTGTAATCCTTCTTTCACACTTTAAAGTCTTTCTCTTCATCTTTGCACACACCCTTCTACACGTTGAGAGTCGTGTTGCATATTTTGCCCGAACTTCGGTCCGTGGTTTATTTTTAGTTTGTATATACATATATATTTATACATACATATATATATATATATATATATATATATATATATATATATATATATATATATTATATGTGGTCGAACTCTGTTGGATGAGCCTGGATTTTACATCCGGAGCGTTTACTTGCTTTAATATATATATATATATATATATATATATATATATATATATATATATATATATATATATATATATATATCTTTACATTTCGTCCCACCTGGAGTTTACTTCGTGGTGGTTGACCAATTTTACAGCTTTCTGTACATTTCGTCCCACCTGGAGTTTACTTCATGGTGGTTGATCATTTTTATAGCTTTTTGTACATTTCGTCCCGCTTGGAGTTTCCTCCGTGGCGGTTAATAGCTTTTACAGTTTTATTTATATTTCTGATCCCCCATGGATGTACTTCGTGGTTGGTGATCATGTATATATATATATATATATATATATATATATATATATATATATATATTTACCGCTTTTATATATATATATATCTGCTTACTGCATTTATATAAATTGCAGTATTCTGTGCGCCTGAGAATCATGTGATCATAGATTCAAGCCATTGGATCTAAATTCGGTTCCCGTGATGGACATTTTCAGCTGTAAGCAGCTTGTAAATTATATCTGTGATGTTTGGATTTCCTTAGAAGGTTTTTATACCCACGAGGAATTCAACACCTTTTTGTAAAGTATTTTCGTACGGATGCTTCGCATCTGTCAAATAAAATCAATCAAGCTGATCACTTAATAAAATGGGAGTGTAAAAGGTCTCAATTACTATTGAGCATCAGGATTTGAAAAACTTTTTTTTTATAAAACATCACTGCCATATCTTGCTTAAAATTGAATTTTTTCATAAAATTCAAACCCTGTGTATATAGGTGCGAACGAGGCCTCGCACTACTTCCAAATAACAGCACCTTGACCCACACACACACATTCAGATAATAATTTCTTGAAAAGAGGCGGTCATCGTGGTAACACGGATGTCGGGGGGTGCCTAACACCTTCCCCCCGCATAACCAAGTCCCCGGACCCTAAATGAATCTCGATTTCACCGACCCGTTTAGCAGTGTCACATCACTCGGTCAATGTGCAAACCTTTTCTCGATTTTGTTGGTACAACCAGTTTAAAAACCAACTGGCGACTCTTATAGTCCCATCGTCGACATTATACATGTCGGACCTTTTTCACTTATTTTTTCAAACAAATCTCACCTAAAATGAGAACACCAAAGAATAAGTAAGGGAAAGGGACATTTAAAAATCCCGACGTCGACAGTGACAAACTCTCAACCCACACTTTCTCTCTCTAGATCCACAAAAATATGGTGTATATCAGTCCCTTAGATGATCCATAGCAAGCTAAGAACAGATCATGATGATCAGAATTAAAATCCAAGCTAGAAAGGTATAAAAAAACCCTAATCTTGAAATCTTTGTATTTGATGTTAGATGTTGTAGGTTGTTGGTTAGAGTTGTGTATTAGGGTGTCATTTGATGATCTGGTTTGTCAAAACCTAGATCTATATCATTTTGATGCTCGTAATTTGATGTTTTGAAAATCTGGAAAAAGATCAAAAAAAGTGGCCTGACAGTCATATGTCAGGGCCTCTAGATCTTTACATGTTAGATGTTAAGTGTGTTTAATGTTATAGATCTGTAGTATGCCGTATTGTTTTATGATCTAGAACTGGAAACATGGTCAGATCATGTCTAGTTTGCAAGTTTTAGGTGGTCAAACATGGTTGATCGACCATGGGAGACTGTTTCTGGAAAACCCAGAATTTCCAGGAACTTTCTGACAAGTTTATTTAGCCTCCGATCTTGCAGCCGTTTGATTGTTTGGCCAAGTTGTTGTATTAATATTGTAGTCTGTCATCATGGCCAACATGTATAAACTTTTATATCACCCAAATACGTAAAGGAATCAAAGTTATATGAGGTCAAACCACCGTTGACCAGCTTCCCAGAAGGAGATTCTGGGTAACCCAGAATCTTTAAGACCGTTTCCTGACCCCTACTTTGACCAGCGATGATCTGTTTAGGTGTGATGTTTTTATGATGATATGTTGTCATAGACATGTAGTCTGACATCTCTTCTACAAGATAGATTCACTAGATCACACAAACCGAGCCTAGACTACAAACCATAAAGATCTAAACCAAGCTCCCTCGACTGTTCTTCACTTTCTGGAAAACCCAGAAATGAAGAACAGTGTTGTCAGAAAGTTTGGAAGCTTAGATCTTGTTGTGATGTTGTGTAATGACCTTGAAACTTGCTTTAGGTTATATTAATACATCACGACTACAAACATATTATACTTGATTGACTAGAAACCGTATGATCAAGAAATTATGGGTGGTCAAACCACCTACCCTGTAGACTGTCGATGAATTTCTGGGCAGCTCAAGAACATGGTCAAGAACACCTATAGCGACGGTTCTGTCGCTATAGGGCCCTTTAGCGACGGTTTTATTAATTTTGAATTTTTGATTTTCTGAAAATTATTTAAAAATAGATAAAAATGGGTTTTAATTATTAAAAATATAAAATGAATTCCTAAAAATTATTTTTAAGTCTGAAAAATAGTTTTTAATTATTTTGAGTATATTTCATAAATATTTAATATTTTTGGAATATAAATAGTATTTAATTTATTTAATTATAATATTAAATAAATAATTTAAAAATGATTTTAATACATGAAAAATCATAAAAAATAATATTATGGTATAAGAAAATATTTTAAGTTATTTTTAGTAACTTTTAATATATAGTAATGAATTTCATTAATTAATTAATATTAATGATAAGTAGTTTATTTAATAAATATATTAAATAAATTATGGAAAAATAGAATTAATGATTAAAAATCATATAAAAATGATTGAAGTGTTATAAAAATAGTTTAAGTTATAAAATATAACTTTTGATATTTTGTCATAAAAATATTAATATTTTAATATTAATAGCAATTATCAGATAATGAATTTAACTGTTTAAAAGTCATATAAATAGGATTTTAAAGTATTAAAAATACCTTGTGATATTATAAATATATTATAATATTATGACATGAATTTTATTAATATCTGATAATAAATAAATATTAATGATAAAGGAATTATGTGGTATTTAATTCATTTAAAAACGAGTTTAATAATTGAAAAATCTTGATAAATAGTATTAATTATCTAAAAGTTATTATGAGATTTAGAAAAATATTTTTGACTGATATTAAAATTATCTGAGATAATTGTTAAGAGTTAGGCAGAGTTTAATTGAACTTAAACTCGATATTTTGTCCGATTAGACCGTCGGGATGTTAGAATTGTGTCGGGTTTAACTCAGACTGTAATAGTTTGACTTGATACCGAGTCCTATGTGTGTTGTAGACTGATAGGATTATGTGATACTGTGTTTAGGTTACTTTAAATATTGTGATGATATTATTTTAATGTATGGACTGGTATTATTTATATTAGGTTTTCAGACAAAGCTTATAAATTGCGTAACGATAATCAACGAAACATGTAAGTTTTACTTAACTCTGCTAAGAGTTGTTTCATTCAGATATACTTATGGTTAATCATTGCTGATTGCCACTGTAGAATTGTACTCTATACATTTTTGTTAATTGAAATCGACATTTATTTCGATAATAATTAATGTCTGGAGGTTATATTGACCAATTGGATAATTAACCGGATAAATGAGCAATTATTTGCTATTAATTCACATGCTTATAACTATGTGTTCACATGTGTGTGCTATTGATTCACATGAATTACTATTAGGGGAGTTGGTGCAAGATCGATAATACTTGCATGACTAAATTAAAAATAGAGGTATAGATGAAGGTACTATACTATAATTAGTTTTTTTCCACATGATTATACTATTAATTCACATGAATGAACTATTAATTCACATTATTTACTATTAGGGGAGGTGGTGCAAGTTTGATAATACTTGTGGAACTAAAGTAAAAATGAAGAAAAAGAGGGTGGTATTATATTGTAATTTTTTGAGCCCCAAAATATGAAATTATTGAAACTATATTTTTCTATAAATAGAAGCTCATTCTTCCTTCAATTCTCACCAATTCACTAAGTCTCACAAGAGCAATTATTATAGAGAGAAATTATAGAGAGAAAGAAGAAGAGAAGTCTGCTACTTCACTATTCCAGTATCCAGTTTTCTTCTAAGGTAAGGGGTATTATTTCTTTCATATTCATGAAGAGAGTTATTTTCTTTCAATTCTCGTAAGGGTTGTTGTTCCATTCTTTATTATTCTGTTTGAATAACCTGTCTGTGCGGTCTATCGCATGCCTGGTGAATTCTGTTGTTATTCCAATCTTTATTATTCTATTGAAATATCTTGTCTGTGCGGATTACGCATGACCTAGTTCCATTCTTTATTATTCTGTTGGAATATCCTGTCTGTGCGGGTTACGCATGACCTGGTTCTATTTTTTATCATTCTGTGGGAATAACCTATCTGTGCGGATTATGCACGCCTAGTGAATTCTTCTGTTATTCCATTCTTTATTATTTTGTTAGAATAACCTGTCTATGTGGATTATCACGTGCATGGTGAATAATCCTTCGTATTCATTACTTATTAAATTATGGAAATGATCTATCTATGTGGCAAAAATCCACTTGCGGTTTCATATATTCTATTATACTCAGTTGGTTAAAGTTTTGTCTTCTATACTCCATGAAATTAGTGGAATATCCTTGATATTTGCACTTCATCCAGTATCTTTTCATGGAAATATTCTTCTAAGCATTCTTGAATTTTACTCCACAAAGCAATATCATGTTGACAATTTGGACGTTAATGATTTCAGGATAAATTAACTTATAAATCTTTAAAATTTATTCTTAAACTTGTTTTATTGAATTATTATGTCATTGTCGTCATCCTCAAGCTTATATTATGAAGAAAGTCATCTTTGGCTTACGTGCATAGATGGACTTGGTATGATTATGACCAGGGATCATTCGATATAATCATGACCTATAATGTTATGAATGATGTGGTAAAAGACCTCAGTGGCCTGTAGTGCATTGATGGACAGTTTTTGGTATGATTATGACGAGGGATTATTCGGTATAGTCATGACCATTGATGATTTAATGAATATCCTTGGCCCGTAGTGCAGGGATGATTCGATGATGTGGTTTATTTTTTAAGGTGAGTCTCAGCGATAAAAAAAATTGATGAAAACATTTTAAATCATAGAAGATAGTAGATATCATGCTCTACTTGACTCTTTTAATGGATTGCTTATTCCACTGTAGTTAAACTTGTTGTCTATTATATTCTATCAGTTTAACATTGTTGAAGGCTAATGATAATTTATTCTGCATTATCTTAGTCATAATATTTCTTACTGGGCTAGTTGAGCTCACCCTTTCTTTCAATGTTCTCTTCAGGAAATGAGAACGTAGTCGGGACTAGTCGAAGAACAGAGTGATGGTCCAGATGATAGCATTAGTAGTCCTCACTATTCTGTTAAATAGTGTGACAATAAATGTAATAAGGACTCCATTGAGTATGGATATTGTCTAGATGATAATATTCTTATTAAAATTCTTAAATTATGTTTTCTCGTATTTTACATGACTGTTGTATAATTAAGTTGTATTTGAATTTTATACCATGTATTTGGCGACTTAAGATGGGTGATATATACCTATTTTGGGGGCGTCACAATAATGCTTTATGTTCTATTTCCATGGGAAGATGGCAAGCTTTGTCGTAGACCAATTGATACAGGGACATCCCAATGGGTGTCTTATAAGCCGTCCGATAAGCCCAAACAACATCATCCAGCTTTATAGCTCAATCTTTCCAAGTGGGGTTGACAATTTTCTCCAAAATTCGTTTGACCTTTCTATTGGAGACTTCAGCTTGGCCATTTTCTTGGGGTGATATGATGTAGCAATTCAATGATTTACCCCATATTTTACCAAAAGAGCTGTGAATGACCTATTATAGAAGTGGCTCTCTTCATCACTGATTATAGCTCTTGGGATGCCAAAACGGGTGAAAATATTCTTCTGAAGAAATTTCAAAACAACCTTGGCATCGTTAGTTGGTAAAGCGCTGGTTTCCAACCATTTTGAGACGTAGTCAACTGTTAACAGAATGTAGAGGTTGGTAAAAGAAGATGGAAATGGCCCCATAAAGTCTATCCCTCATACATCAAAAACTTCCACTTCTAAAATTGAGTTTAGTGGTATTTCATTGCGTTTAGAAATGTTGCCCACCCTTGGGCATCTATCACAATTTTTAACAAACTGATGGGCATCCTTGAATAATGTTGGCCAATAGAACCTTGCTTGAAGAACTTTCACTGCAGTCCTCTTAGTCCCATAGTGGCCTCCAAATAGTGAAGAGTGGCATGCATACAAAATACTAGTTGTCTCACTATATGGGATACACCTGCGAATCATAAGATCTGCACGCTGCCAAAACAAGAATGGCTCATCGTACATGTACCTCTTAACTTCATGTAGAAACCTCTTCTTCTGTGGACTAGTCAAGTCTGGAGGAAGAACATTACTTACTAAGTAATTGACGAAGTTGGCAAACCATGAAATTTCTGAAGTCACTGCCAACAGTTGTTCATCAGGGAAGTTCTCGTTGATCACTTCTTTATCTTTTTTATCCTGCTCTGGACTCACTAGTCTGGAAAGATGGTTAGCAACTAGATTTTCTGTCCCCTTCTTATCTCAAAATTCGAAATCAAATTCTTAAAGAAGAAGAATCCATCTGATTAACTTGGGTTTTGCATCCTTCATTAATATCAAATATTTGATGGCAGAATGATCTGTGTAAACTACCACTCTTATCCCAATGAGATAAGATATGAACTTGTCAAAGGCGTATATAACTACTAATAGCTCTTTCTCAGTGGTCGTGTAGTTTAACTGAGCATCAGATAAAGTTTTGATGACGTAGTATATCACATGAAAGATCTTTTCCTTTCTCTGACCCAACACAGCCCCTACAGCGTAATCACTAGTGTTGCACATCAATTGGAATGGTAAGGTCCAATATGGTTCCACAATTACTTGTGTTGATGTTAACTTCTTTTTTAGTAGGTCAAAGGCTGCCAAACAATCCTCGTCAAATCTAAACGGAACATCTTTATACAGTAGACTACACAAGGGTTTTGTAATCTTGGAAAAATCCTTAATGACTCTTCTATAGAACCTGGCATGTCCCAAAAAACTTTGAACTCCTTTCACTAATACAAGCGGTGGCAGGTTCTCAATAGTCTCTAATTTGGCTTTATCAACTTCCAATCCCCTTACTAAAACTTTAAGCCCAAGAATGATCCCTTCTTGTACCATGAAATGGTACTTCTTCCAGTTGAGCACTAAGTTTGTATCCACACATCGTTTTAATACCATGACCAAGTTTTGCAAGCAACTGTCAAATGAGTCCCCTAAAACCATGAAGACTTCTACATTCTTTTCAACCATGTTTGAGAAAATAGCCATCATGCATCTTTGAAATGTAGTAGGAGCATTGAAAAGAGCAAATGACATCTGTCTGAATGCAAAGGTACTGTAAGGACAAGTGAAAGTCGTCTTCTGAAGCTATGCCAATTTGATTATTCCTAGAATAACCATTAAGCAAGCAGTAATACTCGTGTCCACCAAGTCTGTCGAACATCTGGTCAATGAATGGTAATGGAAAATGATCCTTCCTAGTTGCTTTATTGAGCTTCCGGTAGTCCATACACATTCTCCAACTCGTTACTTTCTGTGTTGGTATCAACTCATTATTCTCATTTTTAACCACATCCAACCCTCCTTTCTTAGGCACACATTGCACAGGACTCACCCATGAGCTGTCTAAGATAGGGTAAATTATCCCAGCATCAAACCATTTCAATATCTCCTTCTTGACCACTTCTTTCATGATAAGATTTAGCTTTTTTTGTTGTTCCACTGTAGGCTTGCTATCATCCTCCATAAAGATTGTGTGCATGCAAAATGAAGGCCTAATTCCCTTTATATCGATAATTGTCCATTCAATAACATTCTGCAAATCTCGTAGGACTCTAATCAGCTTACTTTCCTAAAATGTGGTTAGTGCAGATGCAATAATAACAGGTAAAGTATT
Organism: Panax notoginseng; assembly: GCA_016801055.1. Taxonomy (NCBI): domain Eukaryota; kingdom Viridiplantae; phylum Streptophyta; class Magnoliopsida; order Apiales; family Araliaceae; genus Panax; species Panax notoginseng. Next base: position 45,117,514 of record CM029012.1, read on the forward strand.
TGATTCGCCCAAGTATACATACCTAAGATGAGAATGTAGTGGTTTGAGCTCAAGTGTTAGAGGTACCTCTAAGGATAGCCTCAAATGGTCTGAAGATTTATCTGAACTTTCTAGTGGCTCAAATGGTACTTTAGACTTGTTCACTCTTGGTAGTGAATCTAACAACTGGAGATATTCAATCAATTCTGGCTCATCTATTTTAATATCCCCCATCAGTGTAGTTTCCAAAGGATCCTTATGCATAACCCTCAAAAATTCACCATCCACCACTTTTTCTACTACATCCATCCTAAAGCACTCCTCTTCATCTATAGGGAACTTCATAGCTTTAAACATGTTGAATGTGGCTTCTTGATCCTGGATCCTCATAATAAGTTCTCTTTTTTGCACATCGATGAGAGTCCTCCCAGTTACTAAAAACGGTCTCCCAAAAATTATAGGAATGTCTTTGTCTTCTTCATAGTTAAGGATGATAAAATCTTTTTAGAAGATAAATTTATCCACCTTTAAAAGAATGTCATCCACTATGACAACCCGAGAATTAAGATAATTTATTTAAATCTTACATGATGGGTTAAAGGTTATACAATAGACCTAGGCTGAAAATAAGTGTATGGAATTGACAATTCTGTAAATGAATTTTAAGGATTTCAAAATTTTTGGAGAAGGACTTGAATGATTTGGTAGACTGTAAGTAATAGTCTTATAATGAGGTATAAGATTTTGGTGGATTTAAAATTCTTGTGAAGAATTATCAAGGTTAAGTATCTACGTGTGTACGAGTCAGTATATGAGATCTTATATGGGTACAGTAAAGTTTTTATGTGTATAGTTTGTGGTTAAGGATCAAATCTTGATCAGATAAGTTACATAGGTGATAAACCCTAAATTTATGTTAAGAATATCAAGGATAAGTTAGTAAACACTAACGAACTGTTAGAAACCCTAACGATACGTCCGGAAACCCTAATTTTAGTTCTGGGAATGCAAAACCCTAATTCGGATTATCAAAACCCTAATTCGGGAGTTCAAAATGCCAAGTATAAAATCTTAAGTGTTATAAGTTAAGGGATTAATGGGAAACGTCCAAACTACCCTTCAAATTATAAGGGAAAAGATTAATTACCCTTAGTAGGTGCGAAATGATCAAAATGCCCTTTTTCTTAAAACTTAAGTAAAAGATTTTCAAAATCTTTGTGACTCACTATAATTGATATGCCATGTGTTATATATCTTCCAAGATCAGATTTGGTGTACCACCTAGCAACATTACATACATTGAATCCAAAATAAAAGATTAAAAGTAAGAAAAAGTCTCACTTTACTTACCATTCTATCCAAGACCATTCTCCCTCTACAAATCCGAAAATGAGAGTGAAAGGGAGTGAGAAGTTAAGCTCATATCATCTCTTAGATTTCCAATAACAAATTCAAGGATTAGATTCTAAGATCAAAGCATAATAGAGGTATAAACCCTAATCTTTAAAATCTTGTGATTTGATGTTAGATGTTGTTAGTTGTTGTTAAAAGTTGTTTATAAGGATGTTATTTAGTGATCCAAGATATAACATCAAGGATCCATAACATCTAGAAGCCAGAAAATCAAGTTTTCAAACTGACCAAGAATTCCAATTTTAAGGCCTGACAGTCATATGTCAGAGCCCATAGATCTTTACCTGTTAGTTGTTTGGTGTGTTTTAAGTTATAGATATGTTCTATGCCAGGTGGACCAAGAATTCTAATTTTAATGATCTAGAATTAGAAACAGGGTCAGATCATGTATAGATTTCAAGTTATAAGTGGTCAAAGTCGGCTGACCGACCATGACCAAACTGTTTCTGGGCAACCCAGATTTCCAGTTTTGGTCTGACAACGTTTTTCTAAGACTTAGATCTTGTTGTTGTTCGCTAGTTTGACCAAGTTGATGTTTAGATGTTGTAGTCTGATATGTAGACTACATATTAAAGTCATTAGATCACTTAGATCATAATCAGAGTGAAAGATAATCAAGGTCAAACTAGAGTTGATCGTCTGTTTTGTTGAATTTCTGGAAAACCCAGAAAGTTGAAGAACGAGTTTTCTGACATGGTTTGACCATGCCAGATCTTGTTCATGTAATGTTGTTAGACTGAAATAAAGATTTGTTGTTGTACCCTGACATGTATGCTACAAGATTGAACCAATAGTTCACCCAAACAAGTTACAGAATACAAGTTATGAGAATCGAAAACTAGTACCCTGCAACTGTTCTTCATTTCTGGAAAACCCATAAATGAAGAACAGCTCTGACAAGAGTTTCTGAGGCTTGAATCTCTCTAATTTGATATGTTTTGGCCATAAAATTAGGGTGTAGTTGTAGTATTACACTTATACTACATGATTAACACATTTGCTAACCCAGAAAATATTAAGATCTAAGATCTATGTATGGTCAAACATGGTAACCTGTTAACTGGGTTTGAATGTCTGGGTTTGATGAAGAACACCTATAGTAATGGTTCTATCGCTATAGGCCCCATTTAGTGACACTTAATTTTTGAAAATTAATTATTTTAATAAATAATTAGAGAAAAATAGTTTTTAATTATTAAAAATACAAAATAAATTCCTAAAAATTATTTTAAAGCCTAAAAATGTATTTTTAATAATTTTGAGCATATTTTAGAAATATTTAATAATTTTGAAATATTAATGGTATTTAATTCATTTAATTATAATATTAAATAAATTACTTATAAATGATTTTTAATACTTGAAAAATCATAAAAAATTTTATTATGGTATAAGAAAATATTTTAATTTATTTTTAATGACTTTTAATATTTTGCGAGAAATTTTATTATTAAATTAATATTAATGGTATTTGATTTATTTAATGAATGTATTAAATAAATTATGTAAATTTAGAGATAATGTTTTAAAAATCATATAAAAATGATTTAAGGGTTAGAAAATATTTGAAGTTATAAAATATAACTTTTGATATTTATTATGAAAAACATTAATATGTTAATATTAATGAAAATTATTTGATAATGAATTTAAAGGTTTAAAAATCATATAAATATGATTTTAAGGTATTAAAAATACTTTGTAATATTATAAATATATTATAATATTATGTTATAATTTTCTTTAATATTTAATAATAAATAAATATTAATGATAAGAGAATAATGTGGTATTTATATTATATAAATACAAATATATGTGATTGAAAAATTATGATAAATGGTAATAATTACTTAAAAATTATTACGAGTATTTGAAAAATATTTTGACTGAATAGAAAATTATATAAGTTAATTGTTAAGTGTTTAGACCGAGTCTTAGTGAAATTAGTTGTAAGACCCTAACTTATTAATAAACAAAATTAAATTTCCTCTATTTATTATTCTAAGATAGAAAGGGTTGATTTCGTTAATGTGGTTAGTTATGGGTAAAATGCGCAAATATTTTAAATAAGCAAGTGGTTATAAAATATTCGTGTGGTCGTGGAATATACTTTCTGTCGGGGAATATTCGTACGACGGCGCAGCTATTTGTGGGCCCCATAACGGAAAGCGATTGGATGAAGATAACGACAAAAATTAAGTTTTTATAAATAACGGCGTAGTTGTTACCGTTAACACTGTTGAAATACCCGGTGGTTAAAATATAGTAATACGCGTGGTTGCACAGCAGCACACGGATTGCACAGTATTTTAGAATTATTGATTCTTACGAAGGAAGGCACTACTCAATAATTGTTACAGTAGTTACTGTTCAATATTTTATTTTATTGATTCAATAATTGTTGCGTTGATATTTTATATTGTTTCAATAATTATTGCTGCACAGTATTTTCCTTTATCAGATCAATAATTCATATTATTTAAATAATATTATTAGATAGCATTATTGGCAATGTGTAGAAAGTTCTGTCTAAGGAGAGGTTTGGTCATCTAATTGCGCGCTAGTAAGGAGAAATCCTTCTTGGAAAGCCCCCTCTTTCCTGGGAACGACATGATTGTCATAAATGTGATTCTGTAATATTAATTGTGGATAATTAATTATTGATTCATATGATAAGGAAATATTTATTTTATTTGAATATAAATAAGAGATATATTTTTGTGGTTAAAATGAAGGAGTTATATTGAGGTTTTTATCAGGATTTTTGTCGAAATGGAGGTATTAAAAATTAGGGTTTTTGAGATATTTTGCGAGGGTTATAATTTTTAATCCGACCGTTGGATCGTGCTAATTTTTGGATATGTTATACATATATAAGTTGAGTATATGTCCACAAATTTTGAACAGTTAAAAATGAACGTATGATTTATTATGAATTTTACGAGATGACTGGTTCAAAAATTGTTGAATTTTCGGAGTTTATCATTTTGGTAGAAAATTCTAGAATTGGTGGGCCATACTCTTAGTTGGTGAAAAAATGTGCTGAAATTTTTATTCAAATGTGGTATGTGGGAATAGTAGCAGGTAAAGCTATCAGGTTGCAGGTTAAGTCTGCTTCGGCGTGCTAACATTTTTCTATAAATAGAGGGCTAAGTTAGAATTGAAAATCACACCAGAAACAAGTTTTCTCTCTTTCTCTCTCTAGATTATTGAGTGTATTTTGTGAGTATTTAGATACTTTGAGAGTTTCTATTCATTAGAGCAAGTTTCTTTCAGTCTCATATCCGATATTCAGTCAGAAGTACGGTTATTTTGAGGTAAGGGATATTATCTTCTTCTTAAATGATATTTTCTTCAATATCATTATGCCGAAATATTGATATTAACTTTTTATCAAATTTGAAACTTTTTGTGTCGGAGTTACTATTCACGTATACGTTACTATTCACGTAAACGGTACTATTCACGAATACGGCACTATTCACCAAAAAATAAAATTTTTCCTTTTTGTCCAAGATGTCTATTATGGTTACTATCTTTGATTGTATCCATGTTTTGATCTTTATTTTTGAATTCTGCTTCACAATTGATTATTATGAAGTATTATTGATCTTGGATAAACTGTTATACGAATCCCTAATATTTGTCCTTCTGTCTCACTGGATTCGTTTCTTTAAGATATTTTTCATCATCCTCAGTCCTAAATGATGATATTACTGAATATCTTTGGCATGTAGTGCAAAGATGTATGATTACTTGATGAATATCTTTGGCTTGTAGTGCAAAGATGAACAGGTGTTGAGATGAACATGACTGACAGGTGATACAAATGAATATTTTTGGCCTGTAGTGCAAAGATGAATATTTGGATAAAGATGATTATTAATTGATGGTACAGGGATAAAATATTGATGATGGACTTTTAAATCTTAGAAGATAGTAGAATTCATTCTCTACTTGACTCTTCTAATGGTTTGTTGTTTCCGCTGCAGTTGTTGATCTAAAACTTGTTGTCGATTATATTCTATCAGATTTTTCCCTGTTGAATACTAATGATAATTTGTTGTATATTATCTTAGTCATAATATTCTTTACTGGGCTAGTTGAGCTCACCCTTTTCCTTTTTGTTCCATTTTTCTTCTCAGGAGGTGAGAACATAGCAGGATCTAGTCGGGCTATGGAGCGATGGTTCTAGAAAGATGTTTTAGCTGTCTTCACTATTTTTATAAAATAGTGTTTGAATAATTGTAATGAGTATTTATTTGAGTGTGGATATTGTCTAGAAGATAATATTTGTATTTAAACTCACAGTATGTGTTGTCGTATTTTGCACGACATTTGTTTTATTGAAGTTGTAGTTTGCTTTTTGTACCATGTATTTGGCGACTCAGAATGGGTGTTGTATGCCTATTTTGGGTGTGTCACAGTTGGTATCAGAGCTTAGGGATATGATCCCTGGCTGAGATGTGAGATAAGAACTAGGAGGGGAGAGATGGGGAATTCCTTCGCTAGTATAACCTGACTAAGTTTATTTCGTATTTTTTTGGTCGGTCAGAGTATAGGGATAATATATGACATGACTATTAACCCTTGTTTTATGACAGTATTTAAGAATGGCAGTTGAGAACGTTAATAATGAAGTAAATCAGACCGTGGAGACACTTTTGATCACCACCCAGGGAAACGTGCAACAGGAAGTCAATATTCCTCCTGTAAACAATGTTACCGAGCAAACGATGAATGATGGAATGTTTATGAGTTTTTTGCAGTTCATGCAAAATCAGACGAGGGAGACTCGTGTGCAGAATACGGGTGGAAATGATTACAACGCGTGGTTTGTCACAGCCAAGCAGTTCAAAGAATTGGGACCACCAGAATTTAAGGGAAAGCCGGATCCGATCATGGCAGAAACGTGGGTCAAGTAAATTACCAAGATATTCGGTGTCTTGGGATGCACGGAGGAACAGAAGGTTCCATTCGCCACCTTTATGTTCCGCGGTGAGGCAGACTACTGGTGGGAGTCTGTGAAGTGTACCCAGCCTGACGCACTCAACATGTCCTGGGAAATATTTCAAAAACTGATCAATGACATGTACTTTCCTGAAAGTATTCGTCATATGAAGGAGGTGGAGTTTATCAGACTGGAACAAAACAACATGACGGTGTCCCAGTACGAGGTGAAGTTTGCAGAGTTATCTAGGTTTGCACCTCATTTGGTGGTGAACGAGGAACGTATGACAAGGATGTTTTTGAGAGGTCTAAAACCCGAGATTCAGCAATATTTTATCTCTCATAAATTTTCTTTATATTCAGATGTTGTAAACAGGGCTCAATTATTAGAGCGAGATAATGAGTATGTTCAACCGAGGGACCACAACCAGGGTCATACTTGTGATAGCAGTCATCGGAGCGATGAGAACCAACGAGGAGGAAAAAATACAGACAAAAGCGGTAACCACTCTGGTGGTAATCGTGGCCGTGATAATAGAAGGAGCGAGTTGGGAGGAGATTTCAAGAAGAGAAGGTACAACAATGATAACGTGAAGACGTCAGGACAAACATCAACTGCTTTTAGGGGAAGAGAACGAGCACCGGACGTTTGTTACAAATGCGGGAAGGAGGGACACATCAGTCCAAACTGCCCACAACAGTTCAAGGTATGTTATAATTGTGGAAAGGAAGGACATATCGCTCGAGATTGTACTATAGCGAAACTAAGTCCAGCTGGGACGGTGACACCAAAGGCGGATACAGACAAAATAAAGTCAGCAGTTTCTAGAAGAGCGTTTGTCGTGACTGCCCAAAACGCGAGGAACCCAAACGAGGTGATCACGGGTAAGCTAATCATAAACTCTTAGAAAGTTTATACCTTACTAGATATCAATTCTACTCATTCTTTTATCTATCCTGCTTGTGCTCAACGTTTAAACTTGACTCCGAAGAAATTAGACTTTGACCTATCTGTGGAGACTCCGTTAGGAGAAACTTTTATTACATCTACAGTTTATAAATCTTGCTTAATCCAAGTTGGCACAATCACATTACCTGTTGACCTTATCTCTTTAAAGATACTTTCTTTTGATGTGATTTTAGGAATTGATTGGTTAACTATTCATCATGCCAAAATTGATTGTTTTCGTAAGGTTGTTAGTTTTCATATTCCTAACCAACCTGTTATGCGAATTCAAGCAACCAAACCACTAAATTCAATCGCTGTCATACCAAGCCATAAAGCCATTCGTTTATTAAAAAACGGATGTCAAGCTTTCTTAGCCCATGTCATGGACTTGAATAAAAGATACGTCAGATTTGAATGATATTTATGTTGTTAGTGAATTTCCTGACGTATTTCCTGAAGAATTTTCTGGCCTAACCCAGAGCGTGATATTAAATTTTTGTATTGATCTTCAACCCGATACAAAACCCATTTCTAAAATCTCATATTGAATAGCTCCTATTGAACTTCAGGAGTTAAAAACCTAACTATAGAAATTGGTACCCGAGCCTCTATCTGGTGACTTCCTTTGTGGAATGCACCAAAGTCAGACTCTCCGTAAGGGACTCTATATTTGTGTGGTGGTAAAATAATAGGTGCCATTGTGACGTGTTATCCAAGATTGGGATATGAATCACAATTAAGAGCAACCGAAGTCGGTGACCAAAGTACGTAACTTTCTGGGTTTAACTGGTTACTATCGGAGATTCGTGGAAGGATTTTCTCGAATCGCTACTCCGTTAACTTAGCTGACTCAGAAAGATACAAAATTCATATGGAGCGAGGAATGCGAGAAGATTTTCTAATAGCTCAAGAGGCGACTCATTCGGAACCTGTTCTGACCATACCATCCTGGAAAAGCGAATGTGGTAGCTGACGCGTTGAGTAGAAAATTGTACGCGAGTACGAGTGCGATATTGTTGAACACAAAGACCTATTTTGTATAATTTATAAATGATAGAGATAGAGTTAATGACTCTAGGGACCCGCGTGATGATATACGAGTAAAATCGACTTTAATCGATAACGTCAAAGCCGCTCAAGCTACAGACCTGGAGCTGATGAATATAAAGAAGAAGGTACAAGAATGTGTTATTTTAGAAGTAAGAGTCGATGAAGAGAAGAAAGCTTAAGCCTTCGATTTATTTGAAATTCTCGATCGAGTAGGAACTGTGGCCTATAGACTCGCCTTAACGCTAAGTATGTCGCGTGTTCATAACGTTTTCCACGTATCGATGTTACGTAAATATGTGGATGACCCGAATCATAATATTTCGTTAGAACCAGACGCGATAGCCGAAGATTTAACGTGCGAGGAGGTATGTAAGACCCCGAATTTTATGAAATAAAAGTATTCAATTTTTTTTATAGTTACTATTCAGTAAATAGTTAAATTGATAAAAGTTAAAGTTAAGGGTGATATATGAAATTTTTTCAAACTACGCAAGTGGTTATAAAATATTCATTGTTGTCGGGGAATAGTCGTTTGGTCGTGGAATATTCTTTTTGTCGGGGAATATTCGTACGACGGCGCAGCTATTTGTGGGCCCCATAACGAATAACTGTCGGGTGAAAAAAATGACAAATTTGAGTTTTTACAAATAACGGCGTAGTTGTTACCGTTAACACTGTTGAAATACCCAGTGATTAAAATACAGTAATACGCGTTATTGCACAGTAGCACACGGTATTGCACAGTATTTTTGAAATTATTGATTCTTACGTAAGAAGGCACTACTCAATAATTGTTACAGTAATTACTGTTCAATATTTTATTATTGATTCAATAATTGCTGCATTGATATTTTATATTATTGTTGTTTCAATAATTGTTGCTGCACAGTATTTTCCATTATCAGATCAGTAATTCATATTATTTAAATAATATTATTAGATAGCATTATTGACAATGTTTAGAAAGTTCTGTCTAAGGAGAGGTTTGGTCATCTAATTGCGCGCCAGTAAGGAGAAATCCTTATTGGAAAGCCCCCTCTTTCCTTGAAACGGCCTGGTTGTCATAAATGTGATTCTGTAATATTATTTGTGAATAATTAATTATTGATTCATATGATAAGAAAATATTTATTTTATGTGGATATAAATGAGGGATATATTTTTGTGGTTAAAAAATGAAGGAGTTAATGTTGAGATTTTTATCCGTATTTTTGTCGGAATGGAGGTATTAAAAATTAGGGTTTTTGAGATATTTTGCGGGGTTATAATTTTTAATCCGACCGTTGGATCGTGGTAATTTTTAGATATGTTATACATATATAAGTTGAGTATATGCCCACAAATTTTGAACCGTTAAAAATAAACGTATGATTTGTTATGAATTTTACGAGATGACTGGTTCAGAAATTGTTGAATTTTTGGAGTTTATCATTTTGGTAGAAAATTCTAGAATTGGTGGCCCCACTTGTGGTTGGTGAAGAAATGTGCTGAATTATATTTCAAATGTGGTGGGTGGGAATAGTAGCAGGTAAAGCCATCAGGTTGCAGGTCAAACCTACCAAATTTTCTTATAAATAGAGGGCTAAGTTAGAATTGAAAATCACACCAGAAACATAAGCTTTCTCTCTTTCTCTCTCTATATTATGAAGCATATTTTGTGAGTTTTTAGATACTTGGTGAGTTGCTATTCATCAGTGCAAGTTTCCTTCAGCATCATATCCGATATCCAGTCAGAAGTACTGCTCTTTTGAGGTAAGGGATAGTAAGGGATATTAAGGGATTTTAAGGGTTGTTATGATTTTCAGTTTCGTAATTTTTCTGAACTTCAAAAATTCTGGAAAAATTTGAAATGATATTTTGATGAGTTTTCTTGATTGTGTCCAAAAATGGTGATTTTTGGATGTATAGATTGAGAGTTATGAATTTTATGAGAAAAGACTATTTTAAAAGTAACCGCTTATAATTCCTTGTGGTTAACTCCAAAATTGATGAAATTTTTATTGGGAGTACATGTATATGATAGAAGTATACTCTGTAAATTTCAGAATTTTTAGACAAAAGTACAATTTTTGATAAATGTCTAAATATTCGGCTATTTTGGCCATATGAAAAATAGTAAATGACTTTTAAAAATTCTGAGAAAAATATATGTTCACTATGGGACTATATTATGCTAAATCCCAGAAAAGAAATATTTTTGGAACTGATTTGGTATTTTTCATGAAAATGTTTTAGTTATGAGTAAATGAATTAAATATGTTTTGTGAAGAAAGAAAATTGGAAAATAGGATTTTATGGCTTGAGAATCCTATATGAGGTATATGCAGATTTTTGATGAGGGTTTTGGTTATTGATGATGAAATTGTAAGAGTTGGCATTTTATGATGATTAAATGCATTAATTAGTAAAGTGTAAACAATTAAAATAAATTGTTTATAAATTTAAGTAATGTTATTCTTTCAATATCATTATACCGAAATATTGGTATAAATTTTATTGTAGAATTTCTATCTTTTGTGTCGGGGTTACTATTCATGAGTTACGAATATTACTCTTGAGATTAAAACTATATGTTGATCATATTATTTTTATCATCATATATAACATTTTTATAACCCTGATGTTGAAATTCTCTTTCACTGGAGTGTAAAGATGGGTAGATTATTGGTATGATCATGACTAGGGTTCTCTTTGGCCTGTAGTGCAAAGTTGAATTGTGACTGGTATGATCATGACTATTAAATTTATAATTGAATATCTTAAGCTTAAGTGCAAAGGTGAATTGATCAACATGGTTATAATTATTGTTTATATAAATTCTGAAATGATTATATATTTCTTTGAGATATGAATATATTTAGCCTGTAGTGCAAATATGAATTGTTGATGAATATCATTGGCATGTAGTGCAAAGATGGCCTGTTGATGAATATCTTTGGCCTGTAGTGCAAAGATGAACTGTTGTTGAATATCTTTGGCCCGTAGTGCAAAGATGGTTTGTTGATGAATATCTTTGGCCCGTAGTGCAAAGATGGATTTGTTAGTATGATTATAAACAGGAACTGTGATTTGGTATAACCATGATCTTTGATGTTTCAGGTAAAGACAGGTGATGAAAATATTCTTTGTCCTGGGTGCGAAGAAAAATTTATAGTCACAATTATGATTATGAGTTATTCATATGATTGTGGAAAGGAACTGCTGAGTGATGTTACATGGATAAAATATTGTTGGTGGATTTTTAACATGGAGAAGATAATAGACTTTATAGTCTATTTGACTCTTCTAATGGATTGCTCGTTCCGCTGTAACTATGGTTGAAATTTTTATCATTTACCATATGTTCTAAATCTCTGATTTATTGTTGATGAAGGCTATTGATAATTGAATTATCTTTAGTCATGATATTCTTTACTGAGCTAGTTGTGCTCACCCTTTTGCTTCACAATTCCTTTCAGGTAATAAGAGTGTAGCTGGGTCGAGCGGGGTACAAGGGAATAGAACGGTGGTCATCATTTAGTAGTTATATTTGGTGAAGAAAATAGGGTGAGGCGAACCCATCGTTGGAAGGGTGTTTTGTCACTATCATACAAGATGTCTAATGACATACAACCTCGTGTCATCATAAGACAGGGTTGTGCTCATCCACTTGCTGAGTATATCTATGGCACTACCTATATAATCTTGGTGTTTGTTTGAAGTATAATTCTCAATTAGAGACAGTGGAGATAATGATAAGTCAAGAGAAGACTCACCATTGGAAGAATATGATAGTAATCTTCTCGTTTTTTTTTTTGGGTCTATTGGGTCAACCAAGGATAATTCTGTGGCCATATGATATCTATCATAACCTAGACGCGTGGCCTCCCATGTACGAAGGTTTCCTTGAGCACTTCCCAAAGATTCTAATTTCTAAAACAGTTTTTGACTATACCTTTATGTAAGGTGTTATTGTGAGGTGATGTCCACGGTTGGAACATGAGTCACATTTGGTATATATTTGTATCCAAACTCACACCATATGTGTTGTTGTATTTTGCACGACAATTGTTGTAATAAAGTTGTAGTTGTTTTCTGTACCATGTATTTGACAACTCAGAATGGGTTGGGTGGAATGGACCTGTTTTGGGGTTGTCACAGGTGGTATCAGAGCTATAAGTAAAGAGCCCCGAGCCTCTCGCTGGTGACTTCCCTGTTGATGGGGGATGCACCGAAGCCAGACTCTCCGTAGGGACGCCGTTCTGCGGTGGCAAACTGATAGGTACCACTGTGAGGTGCTGTGGTTGAAGCACCATGAGAGTCACAGGTGGTATCAGAGCTTAGGGATATGATCTCTGGCAGAGATTGAGGAATACAACTAGGTGGGGAGAGACGAGTAAATCCTTCGCTAGTGTGTCCTTCCTAAACTTATTTGTTGGTCAGTCATAATATCGGGATGTTATGTGATATGTTAATTTGTTAAATTAACCCTTGTTTTGAAGCTGTATTCTAGAATGATATTTGAAATACAGGAGATTAGCAATGGAGAAATTATGATGACAGAGAAGATGGAATCTGAAATGAAAGGAAGGTATTCTCAACTCTTTGAAATACCAGGTACGTAAATTTCGAGGACGAAATTTCATAAGGAGGGGAGATTGTAAGACCCCAAATTTTATGAAATAAATGTGACGACCCCAAAACAGGTCCATTCCATCCAACCTATTATGAGTCGCCAAATACATGGTACAGAAAATAACTACAACTTTATTACAACAATTGTCGTGCAAAATATAACAACACATATGCTGTGAGTTTGGATACAAATATATACCAAATGTGACTCATGTTCCAACCGTGGACATCACCTCACAATAACACCTTACATAAAGGTATAGTCAAAAACTGTTTTAGAAATTAGAATCTTTGGGAAGTGCTCAAGGAAACCTTCGTACATGGGAGGCCACGCGTCTAGGTTATGATAGATATCATATGGCCACAGAATTATCCTTGGTTGACCCAATAGACCCCAAAGAAAAACGAGAAGATTACTATCATATTCTTCCCAATGGTGAGTCTTCTCTTGACTTATCATTATCTCCACTGTCTCTAATTGAGAATTATACTTCAAACAAATACCAAGATTATATAGGTAGTGCCCATAGATATACTCAGCAAGTGGATGAGCACAACCCTGTCTTATGATGACACGAGGTTGTATGTCATTAGACATCTTGTATGATAGTGACAAAACACCCTTCCAACGTTGGGTTCGCCTCACCCTATTTTCTTCACCAAATATAACTACTAAATGATGACCACCGTTCTATTCCCTTGTTACCCCCGCTCGACCCAGCTACACTCTTATTACCTGAAAGGAATTGTGAAGCAAAAGGGTGAGCACAACTAGCTCAGTAAAGAATGTCATGACTAAAGATAATTCAATTATCAATAGCCTTCATCAACAATAAATCAGAGATTTAGAACATATGGTAAATGATAAAAATTTCAACCATAGTTGCAGCGGAACGAGCAATCCATTAGAAGAGTCAAATAGACTATAAAGTCTATTATCTTCTCCATGTTAAAAATTTACCAACAATATTTTATCCATGTAACATCACTCAACAGTTCCTTTCCACAATCATATGAATAACTCATAATCATAATTGTGACTATAAATTTTTCTTCGCACCCAGGACGAAGAATATTTTCATCACCTGTCTTTACTTGAAACATCAAAGATCATGGTTATACCAAATCACAGTTCCTGTTTATAATCATACTAACAAATCCATCTTTGCACTACGGGCCAAAGATATTCATCAACAAACCATCTTTGCACTACGGGCCAAAGATATTCAACAACAGTTCATCTTTGCACTACAGGCCAAAGATATTCATCAACAGGCCATCTTTGCACTACATGCCAAAGATATTCATCAACAATTCATATTTGCACTACAGGCCAAATATATTCATATCTCAAAGAAATATATAATCATTTCAGAATTTATATAAACAATAATTATAACCATGTTGATCAATTCACCTTTGCACTTAAGCTTAAGATATTCAATTATAAATTTAATGGTCATGATCATACCTGTCACAATTCAACTTTGCACTACAGGACAAAGAGAACCCTAGTCATGATCATACCAATAATCTACCCATCTTTACACTCTAGTGAAAGAGAATTTTAACATCAGGGTTATAAAAATGTTATATATGATAATAAAATCAATATAATCAATACATAGTTTTAATCTCAAGAGTAATATTCATAACTCAACTATAATTTGGTTAGAAAAAGAAACCAATTTTTATCGTGAATAGTAACTCGTGAATAGTAACTCGTGAATAGTAACCCCAACACAAAAAGGTAGAAATTCCACAATTAAATTTATACCAATATTTCGGTATAATGATATTGAAAGAATAACATTTCTTAAGCTTATAAACAATTTATTTAAATTATTTACACTTTACTAAATAATGCATTTAATCATCATAAAATGCCAACTCTTACAATTTCATCATCAATAACCAAAACCCTCATCAAAAATCTGCATATACCTCATATAGGATTCTCAAGCCATAAAATCCTATTTTTCCAATTTTTTTTCTTCACAAAACATATTTAATTCATTTACTCATAACTAGACCATTTTCATGAAAAATACCAAATTAGTTCCAAAAATATTTCTTTTCTGGGATTTAGCATAATATAGTCTCATATTGAACATATATTTTTCTCAGAATTTTTAAAAGTCATTTACTATTTTTCATATGGCCAAAATAGCCGAATATTTAGACATTTATCAAAAATTGTACTTTTGTCTAAAAATTCTAAAATTTACAGAGTATACTTCTATCATATACATGTACTCCCAATAAAAATTTCATCAATTTTGGAGTTAAAAACAAGGAATTATAAGCTGTTACTTTTAAAATAGTCTTTTCTCATAAAATTCATAACTCTCAATCTATACATCCAAAAATCACCATTTTTGGACACAATCAAGAAAACTCATCAAAATATCATTTCAATTTTTTCCAGAATTTTTGAAGATCAGAAAAATTACGAAACTGAAAATCATAACAACCTTTAAAATCCCTTAATATCCCTTACTATCCCTTACCTCAAAAGAGCAGTACTTCTGATCGTATGCAAAGCCGAAGGAAACTTGCACTGAATAGAAACTCTCAAAGTATCTAAATACTCACAAAATATGCTTCATAATATAGAGAGAGAAAGAGAGAAAGCTTATGTTTCTGGTGTGATTTTCAATTCTAACTTAGCCCTCTATTTATAGGAAAATTTTGGTAGGTTTGACCTGGAACCTGATGGCTTTACCTGCTACTATTCTCACCCACCACATTTGAAATATAATTCAGCACATTTCTTCACCAACCACAAGTGGAGCCCACCAATTCTAGAATTTTCCACCAAAATGATAAACTCCGAAAATTCAACAATTTCTGAACCAATTATCTCGTAAAATTCATAATAAATCATACGTTCATTTTTAACGGTTCAAAATTTGTGGGCATATACTCAACTTATATATGTATAACATATCCAAAAATTACCACGATCCAACGGTCGGATTAAAAATTATAACCCCGCAAAATATCTCAAAAACCCTGATTTTTAATACCTCCATTCCGACAAAAATACGGATAAAAATCTCAACATTAACTCATTCATTTTTAACCACAAAAATATATCCCTCGTTTATATCCACATAAAATAAATATTTTCTTATCATATGAATCAATAATTAATTATTCATAAATAATATTATAGAATCACATTTATGACAACCAGGCCGTTCCCAGGAAAGAGGGGGCTTTCCAATAAGGATTTCTCCTTACTAGCGCGCAATTAGATGACCAAACCTCTCCTTAGACAGAACTTTCTAGACATTGCCAATAATGTTATCTAATAATATTATTCAAATAATATGAATTATTGATCTGATAATAGAAAATACTGTGCAACAACAATTATTGAAACAACAATAATATAAAATATCAACGCAGCAATTATTGAATCAATAAATAAAATATTGAACAGTAATTACTGTAACAATTATTGAGTAGTGCCTTCTTACGTAAGAATCAATAATTTCAAAAATACTGTGCAATACCGTGTGCTACTGTGCAATAACGCGTATTACTGTATTTTAACCACCGGGTATTCCAACAGTGTTAACGGTAACAACTACGTCGTTATTTGTAAAAACTCAAATTTGTCGTTTTCTTTATCCGACAGTTATTCGTTATGGGGCCCACAAATAGCTGCGCCGTCGTACGAATATTCCCCGACAGAAAGAATATTCCACGACCAAACGAATATTCCCCGACAACAATGAATTATTTTATAACCACTTTGTATTTTGAAAAAAATTTATATATCACCCTTAACTTTAACATTTATCAACTTAACCATTTCTGAATAGAAAAATTGAATACTTTTATTTCATAAAATTCGGGGTCTTACAATCTCCCCTCCTTATGAAATTTCGTCCCCGAAATTTACGTACCTGGTATTTCAAAGAGTTGAGAATACCTTGCTTTCATTTCAGATTCCATCTTCCTTATCATCATGATTTCTCCATTGCTCATCTTCTGTATTTCAGATATCTTTCTAGAATACAGCTTCAAAACAAGGGTTAATTTAACAAATTAACATATCACATAATATCTCGATATTATGACTGACCAACAAATAAGCTTAGGTAGGACACACTAGCGAAGGATTTACTCATCTCTCCCCTCCTAGTTATATTCCCCGATCTCCGCCAAAGATCATATCCCTAAGCTTTGATACCACCTGTGACTCTCATTGTGCTTCAACCACAGCACCTCACAATGGTACCTATCAGTTTGCCACCGCAGAACGGCGTCCCCTACGGAGAGTCTGGCTTCGGTGCATCCCCCATCAACAGGAAGTCACCAGCGAGAGGCACGGGGCTCTTTACTTATGGCTCTGATACCAAATATAACTCTGGACACCAACCTATGTCAGCACCTTATAATAACACCTTACATAAAGGTATAGTCAAAAACTGTTTTAGAAATTAGAATCTTTGGGAAGTGCTCAAGGAAACCTTCGTACATGGGAGGCCACGCGTCTAGGTTATGATAGATATCATATGGCCACAGAATTATCCTTGGTTGACCCAATAGACCCCAAAGAAAAACGAGAAGATTACTATCATATTCTTCCCAATGGTGAGTCTTCTCTTGACTTATCATTATCTCCACTGTCTCTAATTGAGAATTATACTTCAAACAAACACCAAGATTATATAGGTAGTGCCCATAGATATACTCAGCAAGTGGATGAGCACAACCCTGTCTTATGATGACACGAGGTTGTATGTCATTAGACATCTTGTATGATAGTGACAAAACACCCTTCCAACGTTGGGTTCACCTCACCCTATTTTCTTCACCAAATATAACTACTAAATGATGACCACCGTTCTATTCCCTTGTTACCCCCGCTCGACCCAGCTACACTCTTATTACCTGAAAGGAATTGTAAAGCAAAAGGGTGAGCACAACTAGCTCAGTAAAGAATGTCATGACTAAAGATAATTCAATTATCAATAGCCTTCATCAACAATAAATCAGAGATTTAGAACATATGGTAAATGATAAAAATTTCAACCATAGTTGCAGCGGAACGAGCAATCCATTAGAAGAGTCAAATAAACTATAAAGTCTATTATCTTCTCCATGTTAAAAATCCACCAACAATATTTTATCCATGTAACATCACTCAACAGTTCCTTTCCACAATCATATGAATAACTCATAATCATAATTGTGACTATAAATCTTTCTTCGCACCCAGGACAAAGAATATTTTCATCACCTGTCTTTACCTGAAACATCAAAGATCATGGTTATACCAAATCACAGTTCCTGTTTATAATCATACTAACAAATCCATCTTTGCACTACGGGCCAAAGATATTCATCAACAAACCATCTTTGCACTACGGGCCAAAGATATTCAACAACAGTTCATCTTTGCACTACAGGCCAACGATATTCATCAACAGGCCATCTTTGCACTACATGCCAAAGATATTCATCAACAATTCATATTTGCACTACAGGCCAAATATATTCATATCTCAAAGAAATATATAATCATTTCAGAATTTATATAAACAATAATTATAACCATGTTGATCAATTCACCTTTGCACTTAAGCTTAAGATATTCAATTATAAATTCAATGGTCATGATCATACCAGTCACAATTCAACTTTGCACTACAGGACAAAGAGAACCCTAGTCATGATCATACCAATAATCTACCCATCTTTACACTCTAGTGAAAGAGAATTTTAACATCAGGGTTATAAAAATGTTATATATGATAATAAAATCAATATAATCAATACATAGTTTTAATCTCAAGAGTAATATTCATAACTCAACTATAATTTTGTTAGAAAAAGAAACCAATTTTTATCGTGAATAGTAACTCGTGAATAGTAACCCCAACACAAAAAGGTAGAAATTCCACAATAAAATTCATACCAATATTTCGGTATAATGATATTGAAAGAATAACATTTCTTAAGCTTATAAACAATTTATTTAAATTGTTTACACTTTACTAAATAATGCATTTAATCATCATAAAATGCCAACTCTTACAATTTCATCATCAATAACCAAAACCCTCATCAAAAATCTGCATATACCTCATATAGGATTCTCAAGCCATAAAATCCTATTTTTCCAATTTTCTTTCTTCACAAAACATATTTAATTCATTTACTCATAACTAGACCATTTTCATGAAAAATACCAAATCAGTTTCAAAAATATTTCTTTTCTGGAATTTAGCATAATATAGTCCCATATTGAACATATATTTTTCTCAGAATTTTTAAAAGTCATTTACTATTTTTCATATGGCTAAAATAGCCGAATATTTAGACATTTATCAAAAATTATACTTTTGCCTAAAAATTCTAAAATTTACAGAGTATACTTCTATCATATACATGTACTCCCAATAAAAATTTCATCAATTTTGGAGTTAACCACAAGGAATTATAAGCTGTTACTTTTAAAATAGTCTTTTCTCATAAAATTCATAACTCTCAATCTATACATCCAAAAATCACCATTTTTGGACACAATCAAGAAAACTCATCAAAATATCATTTTAATTTTTTCCAGAATTTTTGAAGATCAGAAAAATTACGAAACTGAAAATCATAACAACCTTTAAAATCCCTTAATATCTCTTACTATCCCTTACCTCAAAAGAAGAATTTTTGAAGATCAGAAAAATTACGAAACTGAAAATCATAACAACCTTTAAAATCCCTTAATATCCCTTACTATCCCTTACCTCAAAAGAGCAGTACTTCTGATCGGTATGCAAAGCCGAAGGAAACTTGCACTGAATAGAAACTCTCAAAGTATCTAAATACTCACAAAATATGCTTCATAATATAGAGAGAGAAAGAGAGAAAGCTTATGTTTCTGGTGTGATTTTCAATTCTAACTTAGCCCTCTATTTATAGGAAAATTTTGGTAGGTTTGACCTGGAACCTGATGGCTTTACCTGCTACTATCCCACACCACCACATTTGAAATATAATTCAGCACATTTCTTCACCAACCACAAGTGGAGCCCACCAATTCTAGAATTTTCCACCAAAATGATAAACTCCGAAAATTCAACAATTTCTGAACCAGTCATCTCGTAAAATTCATAATAAATCATACGTTCATTTTTAACGGTTCAAAATTTGTGGGCATATACTCAACTTATATATGTATAACATATCCAAAAATTACCACGATCCAACGGTCGAATTAAAAATTATAACCCCCGCAAAATATCTCAAAAACCCTGATTTTTAATACCTCCATTCCGACAAAAATACGGATAAAAATCTCAACATTAACTCCTTCATTTTTAACCACAAAAATATATCCCTCGTTTATATCCACATAAAATAAATATTTCCTTATCATATGAATCAATAATTAATTATTCATAAATAATATTATAGAATCACATTTATGACAACCAGGCCGTTCCCAGGAAAGAGGGGGGCTTTTCAATAAGGATTTCTCTTACTAGCGCGCAATTAGATGACCAAACCTCTCCTTAAACAGAACTTTCTAGACATTGCCAATAATGTTATCTAATAATATTATTCAAATAATATGAATTATTGATCTGATAATAGAAAATACTGTGCAACAACAATTATTGAAACAACAATAATATAAAATATCAACGCAGCAATTATTGAATCAATAAAATAAAATATTGAACAGTAATTACTGTAACAATTATTGAGTAGTGCCTTCTTACGTAAGAATCAATAATTTCAAAAATACTGTGCAATACCGTGTGCTACTGCGTATTACTGTATTTTAACCACCGGGTATTCCAACAGTGTTAACGGTAACAACTACGTCGTTATTTATAAAAACTCAAATTTATCATTTTCTTCATCTGACAGTTATTCGTTATGGGGCCCATAAATAGCTGCGCCGTCGTACGAATATTCCCCGACAGAAAGAATATTCCACGACCAAACGAATATTCCCCGACAACAATGAATATTTTATAACTACTTGTGTATTTTGAAAAAAATTTATATATCACCCTTAACTTTAACATTTATCAATTTAACCATTTACTGAATAGAAAAATTGAATACTTTTATTTCATAAAATTCGGGGTCTTACAATAAAAGTATTCAATTTTTTTTATAGTTACTATTCAGTAAATAGTTAAATTGATAAAAGTTAAAGTTAAGGGTGATATATGAAATTTTTTCAAACTACGCAAGTGATTATAAAATATTCATTGTTGTCGGGAAATATTCGTTTGGTCGTGGAATATTCTTTCTGTCGGGAAATATTCGTACGACGGCGCAGCTATTTGTGGGCCCCATAACGAATAACTGTCGGGTGAAGAAAACGATAAATTTGAGTTTTTACAAATAACGGCGTAGTTATTACCGTTAACACTGTTGGAATGCCCGGTGATTAAAATACAGTAATACGCGTTATTGCACAGT
Organism: Panax notoginseng; assembly: GCA_016801055.1. Lineage (NCBI taxonomy): Eukaryota > Viridiplantae > Streptophyta > Magnoliopsida > Apiales > Araliaceae > Panax > Panax notoginseng. The sequence goes on from CM029012.1 coordinate 45,138,926, forward strand.
AGCACACGGTATTGCACAGTATTTTTGAAATTATTGATTCTTACGTAAGAAGGCACTACTCAATAATTGTTACAGTAATTACTGTTCAATATTTTATTATTGATTCAATAATTGCTGCATTGATATTTTTATATTATTGTTGTTTCAATAATTGTTGCTGCACAGTATTTTCCATTATCAGATCAGTAATTCATATTATTTAAATAATATTATTAGATAGCATTATTGACAATATTTAGAAAGTTCTGTCTAAGGAGAGGTTTGGTCATCTAATTGCGCGCCAGTAAGGAGAAATCCTTATTGGAAAGCCCCCTCTTTCCTGGAACGGCCTGGTTGTCATAAATGTGATTCTGTAATATTATTTGTGAATAATTAATTATTGATTCATATGATAAGAAAATATTTATTTTATGTGGATATAAATGAGGGATATATTTTTGTGGTTAAAAAAATGAAGGAGTTAATGTTGAGATTTTTATCCGTATTTTTGTCGGAATGGAGGTATTAAAAATCAGGGTTTTTGAGATATTTTGCGGGGGTTATAATTTTTAATCCGACCGTTGGATCGTGGTAATTTTTGGATATGTTATACATATATAAGTTGAGTATATGCCCACAAATTTTAAACTGTTAAAAATGAACGTATGATTTGTTATGAATTTTACGAGATGACTGGTTCAGAAATTGTTAAATTTTTGGAGTTTATCATTTTGGTGGAAAATTCTAGAATTGGTGGGCCCCACTTGTGGTTGGTGAAGAAATGTACTGAATTATATTTCAAATGTGGTGGGTGGGAATAGTAGCAGGTAAAGCCATCAGGTTGCAGGTCAAACCTACCAAAATTTTTCTATAAATAGAGGGCTAAGTTAGAATTGAAAATCACACCAGAAACATAAGCTTTCTCTCTTTCTCTCTCTATATTATGAAGCATATTTTTTGAGTTTTTAGATACTTGGTGAGTTGCTATTTATCAGTGCAAGTTTCCTTCAGCATCATATTCGATATTCAGTCAGAAGTACTGCTATTTTTAGGTAAGGGATAGTAAGGGATATTAAGGGATTTTAAGGGTTGTTATGATTTTCAGTTTCGTAATTTTTCTGAACTTCAAAAATTCTGGAAAAATTTGAAATGATATTTTGATGAGTTTTCTTGATTGTGTCCAAAAATGGTGATTTTTGGATGTATAGATTGAGAGTTATGAATTTTATGAAGAAAAGACTATTTTAAAAGTAACAGCTTATAATTCCTTGTGGTTAACTCCAAAATTGATGAAATTTTTATTGGGAGTACATGTATATGATAGAAGTATACTCTATAAATTTCAGAATTTTTAGACAAAAGTACAATTTTTGATAAATGTCTAAATATTCGGCTATTTTGGCCATATGAAAAATAGTAAATGACTTTTAAAAATTCTGAGAAAAATATATGTTCACTATGGGACTATATTATGCTAAATCCCAGAAAAGAAATATTTTTGGAACTGATTTGGTATTTTTCATGAAAATGTTTTAGTTATGAGTAAATGAATTAAATATGTTTTGTGAAGAAAGAAAATTGGAAAATAGGATTTTATGGCTTGAGAATCCTATATGAGGTATATGCAGATTTTTGATGAGGGTTTTGGTTATTGATGATGAAATTGTAAGAGTTGACATTTTATGATGATTAAATGCATTAATTAGTAAAGTGTAAACAATTAAAATAAATTGTTTATAAATTTAAGTAATGTTATTCTTTCAATATCATTATACCGAAATATTGGTATAAATTTTATTGTAGAATTTCTATCTTTTGTGTCGGGGTTACTATTCATGAGTTACGAATATTACTCTTGAGATTAAAACTATGTATTGATCATATTATTTTTATCATCATATATAACATTTTTATAACCCTGATGTTGAAATTCTCTTTCACTGGAGGGGTAGATTATTGGTATGATCATGACTAGGGTTCTCTTTGTCCTGTAGTGCAAAGTTGAATTGTGACTGGTATGATCATGACCATTGAATTTATAATTGAATATCTTAAGCTTAAGTGCAAAGGTGAATTGATCAACATGGTTATAATTATTGTTTATATAAATTCTGAAATGATTATATATTTCTTTGAGATATGAATATATTTGGCCTGTAGTGTAAATATGAATTGTTGATGAATATCTTTGGCATGTAGTGCAAAGATGGCCTGTTGATGAATATCTTTGGCCTGTAGTGCAAAGATGAACTGTTGTTGAATATCTTTGGCCCGTAGTGCAAAGATGGTTTGTGATGAATATCTTTGGCCCGTAGTGCAAAGATGGATTTGTTAGTATGATTATAAACAGGAACTGTGATTTGGTATAACCATGATCTTTGATGTTTCAGGTAAAGACAGGTGATGAAAATATTCTTTGTCCTGGGTGCGAAGAAAAATTTTTAGTCACAATTATGATTATGAGTTATTCATATGATTGTGGAAAGGAACTCTTGAGTGATGTTACATGGATAAAATATTGGTGATTTTTTTAACATGGAGAAGATAATAGACTTTATAGTCTATTTGACTCTTCTAATGGATTGCTCGTTCCGCTGCAACTATGGTTGAAATTTTTATCATTTACCATATGTTCTAAATCTCTGATTTATTGTTGATGAAGGCTATTGATAATTGAATTATCTTTAGTCATGATATTCTTTACTGAGCTAGTTGTGCTCACCCTTTTGCTTCACAATTCCTTTCAGGTAATAAGAGTGTAGCTGGGTCGAGCGGGGGTAACAAGGGAATAGAACGGTGGTCATCATTTAGTAGTTATATTTGGTGAAGAAAATAGGGTGAGGCGAACCCCAACGTTGGAAGGGTGTTTTGTCACTATCATACAAGATGTCTAATGACATACAACCTCGTGTCATCATAAGACAGGGTTGTGCTCATCCACTTGCTGAGTATATCTATGGGCACTACCTATATAATCTTGGTGTTTGTTTGAAGTATAATTCTCAATTAGAGACAGTGGAGATAATGATAAGTCAAGAGAAGACTCACCATTGGGAAGAATATGATAGTAACTTCTCATTTTTTTTGGGGTCTATTGGGTCAACCAAGGATAATTCTGTGGCCATATGATATCTATCATAACCTAGACGCGTGGCCTCCCATGTACGAAGGTTTCCTTGAGCACTTCCCAAAGATTCTAATTTCTAAAACAGTTTTTGACTATACCTTTATGTAAGGTGTTATTGTGAGGTGATGTCCACGGTTGGAACATGAGTCACATTTGGTATATATTTGTATCCAAACTCACAGCATATGTGTTGTTGTATTTTGCACGACAATTGTTGTAATAAAGTTGTAGTTGTTTTCTGTACCATGTATTTGACGACTCAGAATGAGTTGGGTGGAATGGACCTGTTTTGGGGTTGTCACAAGGTACCTGTTAAGATATTGGATAGGAAAGAATATGTCCTATGCACGAAGGTTATACCACAAGTTAAGGTTTTGTGGAGAAACCATGCTATTGAAGAAATAACTTGGGAGTTGGAATCAGAAATGAAAGCGAGGTATCCTCACCTTTTCGAAACACCAGATACGTACGTCAATTTCGAGGACGAAATTTCATAAGGAGGGGAGGTTGTAAGACCCCAACTTATTAATAAATAAAATTAAATTTCCTCTATTTATTATTCTGAAATAGAAAGGGTTGATTTGATTAATGTGGTTAGTTATGGGTAAAATGCGTAAATATTTTAAATAAGCAAGTGGTTATAAAATATTCATTTTTGGTCGGTAAATATTCGTGTGGTCGTGGAATATTCTTTCTGTCGGGGAATATTCGTACGACGGCGCAGCTATTTGTGGGCCCCATAACAGAAAGCGATTGGATGAAGATAACGATAAAAATTGAGTTTTTATAAATAACGGCGTAGTTGTTACCGTAAACACTGTTGGAATACCCGATGGTTAAAATACAGTAATACGCGTGGTTGCACAGTAGCACACGGATTGCACAATATTTTAGAATTATTGATTCTTACGAAGGAAGGTACTACTCAATAATTGTTATAGTAGTTACTGTTCAATATTTTATTTTATTGATTCAATAATTGTTGCGTTGATATTTTATATTGATTCAATAATTGTTGTAGCACAGTATTTTCCTTTATCAGATCAATAATTCATATTATTTAAATAGTATTATTAGATAGTATTATTGGTAATGTCTAGAAAGTTCTGTCTAAGGAGAGGTTTGGTCATCTAATTGCGCGCTAGTAAGGAGAAATCCCTATTGGAAAGCCCCCTCTTTCCTGGGAACGGCCTGATTGTCATAAATGTGATTCTGTAATATTAATTGTGGATAATTAATTATTGATTCATATGATAAGAAAATATTTATTTTATGTGAATATAAATGAGGGATATATTTTTGTGGTTAAAAATGAAGGAGTTATGTTGAGGTTTTTATCAGTATTTTTGTCGAAATAGAGGTATTAAAAATCAGGGTTTTTAAGATATTTTGCGAGGGTTATAATTTTTAATCCGACCGTTGGATCGTGCTAATTTTTAGATATGTTATACATATATAAGTTGAGTATATGTCCACAAATTTTGAACCGTTAAAATTGAACGTATGATTTATTATGAATTTTACGTGATGACTGGTTTAGAAATTGTTGAATTTTCGGAGTTTATCATTTTGGTAAAAAATTTTAGAATTGGTGGGCCCTACTCTTAGTTGGTAAAGAAATGTGCTGATATTTTTATTCAAATGTGGTACGTGAGAATAGTAGCAGGTAAAGCCATCAGGTTGCAGGTTAAGTCTGCTTCGGCGTGCTAACATTTTTCTATAAATAGAGGGCTAAGTTAGAATTGAAAATCACACCAGAAACAAGTTTTCTCTCTTTCACTCTCTAGATTATTGAGTGTATTTTGTGAGTATTTAGATACTTTGAGAGTTTCTATTCATCAGAGCAAGTTTCTTTCAGCCTCATATCCGATATTCAATCAGAAGTACGGTTATTTTGAGGTAAGGGATATTATCTTCTTCTTAAATGATATTTTCTTCAACATCATTATGCCGAAATATTGATATTAACTTTTTATCAAATTTAAAACTTTTTGTGTCGGAGTTACTATTCAAGTATACGTTACTATTCACGTATACGGCACTATTCACGAATACGGCACTATTTACCGAAACATAAAATTTTTCCTTTTTGTCCAAGATGTCTATTATGGTTACTATCTTTGATTGTATCCATATTTTGATCTTTATTTTTGAATTCTGCTTCAGAATTGATTATTATGAAGTATTATTGATCTTGGATAAACTGTTATACGAATCCCTACTATTTGTCCTTCTGTCTCACTGGATTCGTTTATTTAAGATATTTTTTATCATCCTCAGTCCTAAAGGATGATATTACTGAATATCTGTGGCTTGTAGTGCAAAGATGTATGATTACTTGATGAATATCTTTGGCCTGTAGTGCAAAGATGAACAGGTGTTGAGATGAACATGACTGACAGGTGATACAAATGAATATATTTGGCCTGTACTGCAAAGATGAATATTTGGATAAAGATGATTATTAATTGATAGTACAGGGATAAAATATTGATGATGGACTTTTAAATCTTAGAAGATAGTAGAATTCATTCTCTACTTGACTCTTCTAATGGTTAGATGTTTCCGCTGCAGTTGTTGATCTAAAACTTGTTGTCGATTATATTCTATCAGATTTTTCCCTGTTGAATACTAATGATAATTTGTTGTATATTATCTTAGTCATAATATTCTTTACTGGGCTAGTTGAGCTCACCCTTTTCCTTTTTGTTCCATTTTTCTTCTCAGGAGGTGAGAACATAGCAGGATCTAGTCGGGGTATGGAGTGATGGTTCTAGAAAGATGTTTTAGCTGTCCTCACTATTTCTGTAAAATAGTGTTTGAATAATTGTAATGAGGACTTATTTGAGTGTGGATATTATCTAGAAGATAATATTTGTATTTAAACTCACAGTATGTATTGTCGTATTTTGCACGACATTTGTATTATTGAAGTTGTAGTTTGCTTTTTGTACCATGTATTTGGCGACTCAGAATGGGTGTTGTATACCTATTTTGGGGGCATCACATTAGGCTCGATAATTATCCGACTAGATCGTCGGGATGTTAGAATTGTGTCGGATTCAACTCAGATTGAAATAGTTTGAATTGATACCGAGTCTTAGGTAGTTTGTGGACTGATAGGATTACGTGTTTATTGTCTAAGTTATATATATATATATATATATATATATATATATTATATATATATATATATATATATATATAACAATATTATACCGTGATGATATTATTCTAATGTGGGGATCTATACTACTAATATTAAGTTTTCGGATAAAGTGATATAAATTGTGTAGCAGTAGTCGGTGATACAAACAAGTTCCTAACCTTGAACTTCTAATTATTGTGCAAGTTTTTCTAACTCGACCTCGAGTTGTTCTTTCAATTATGCTTATGGCTAATCATTGCTGATTACCATGTTTATGAATTGTTGAATAGCTTTCTGTGCAAATATTGCATGTGTTCATTACGTATGAAAGGATGATCACCTTCATTACCATCTAGTCCAGTTATAATTGTTCATGTTCTTTCTTGACCATTCAATTCCTATTGTATTGGTCGTTCAGCTATGAAAATTTGTTCAAGCTAGTTCACAACTATATTGTTGAATGTTAGCCAGTTTATTGTTTAATTCTTTCAATCATGATATATCCACAATTAAATTTAAACTTACTGGACAAACTTGTCGCTCACCCTTGCAATATCATGATAAACATTGCAAATTAATACGAATACATCGGATACAAGGAAAAGTCATAGACAAGTCCAGCTTTGGATTATAAGTGCAGCTAAATTTGTAACAGTATTGTATACTAATAACATTGTAAGTCAAATAGGTTATGAATTATGTATAAATTAAGGTTACTCGACCTTGGAGATTAATGTGTAAAGTTTAATGTATAAAAAATTTATGTTTATATCTTTTGCAATAGTTATAGAAACAGTATACCATATCCGTGGTGATTAGGACCTGAATTTGGGGCTTTTACATCCATAATCCCTTTCGGATAAGTAACTGACCTATCTGCAAGCTGAAGAGAAATGTTTGTTGGCTTTGGTGTTGGCAGACCCAACTGTGTATAGATGGATAATGACATATGATTGATGCTAGCACCCAAGTCGCACAAATACTTGTTGAATGACATGCTTCCAATGAAACATGGGATAGTGAAACTGCCAGGATCCTTTAACTTGGAAGGTAGCTTTCTTTGTAGTACTACACTGCACTCCTCATGAATTTAGCATAGCTCGGCACCTGTTCTAAAGCCTCTACAAATGGTATGTTGAATTGTAGCTTCTTGAATACCTCAAGGATTTTGGTAAATTATTTATCCAATTTTTGCTTTTGAAACCTTTGAGGATAAGGTACTGGTAGATACACTCTTTGTGGGGTAACATGTGTTTTCTCTGCTATTTCTATTTTAGTCCCTTCCTTACCATCCTTTTCCCCTGAAATCATTCAATTTTCTGGATCTGATGTAGGGCGCTGCCGCGCGGTTTCCTTTAATATTTCAGGCGCGGTTGCGCAGTCCACTGGAGGTGAAATTTCTTTTCCAGTTCTAAGTGTGATCGCTTCGCATTGCTCTTTCCCTTCTGTCCTTGGGTTAGCCTCTGTATTACTAGGAAGAGATCCTTGTGGTCTACTTGTCAATAAACTAGCCATTTATCCCACCTAATTCTCTAAATTCTTGATTATTGTTGCTTGGCTCTTTATTAGGACATCATTGTTGGTCATGTATTTTACCAAAATCTCTTCCAAGTCTGACTTTCTCTCTTGTTGTGAAGGTGGTGCAACATGATGTTGTTGTTGGTTTTAGAATCCCGAGGGATAGTGTGGTCTTGGAGCTTTTTGATGGTTTTGGTTGTTGCACCATGATAAGTTGGGGTGGTTTCTAGCTCCAGAATTGTAAGTGTTTTTGTAGGGATTTGACGGCCTCTAGTAGCTACCCACAAATTGAACTGCCTGAAGGTTGATTACACATTGATCGGTGACATGTGATCCTTTACATAGCTCAAAAACAAAAGCTGCTTGCCGCACTTTTGACACGACAATGGAATTAATCTTCTTTGACATGGCTGACAACTGAGCTGCTAAAGTCATGATGGCATCCACTTCTAATACTTCAAAGGTTTTCTGTTGCTTTAATCTAGAAGTAGGCTATTAGTAGTTGTTTGCGGCCATGGTCTCTAGTAGCTCATATTCCTCTTCATAACTCTTGGCCATGAATGGACCTCCCTAAGCTACGTTAATGCTAGTCCGAGTTTCTATTCCCAACCCATTGTAAAAGGTATTTATTTGCATCCATTGAGGTAGTCCATGGTGAGGGCATCTTCAAAGTAATTCCTTGTATCTTTCCCACACCTCATACAATGACTTGCCATGTTGTTGCTCAAATGTTAAAATATCATTTCTCATCTTGACAGTCTTTGCAGGAGGGAAGAATTTTGCAAAAAATTTCTATGCTAGGTCTTTCAAAGTGGTAATGGACCCCGCTGTAACAAATGAAGCCAACTCTTTTCTTTGTCTCTCAAAGTGAATGGAATGAGTTTAAGCCTCACTGCATCGTCAGATACTCCATTAGACCTGAATGTATCACATATCTCAATGAAGCTTAGCAAATGCTCATTTGGATCATCATTAGCCATACCCCCAAACTTAACCGTGTTTTGAACCATTTATATTGTTCCCGGTTTGATTTCAAAGAAATTGGCAGCTATTGTTGGCCTCGTGATACTAGACTGTAATTCGTTGATTCATGACGTTGCATAGTCTCTTAATGCTTTATGCTTTGGTGCCGCCATGACTACCGGTGTTTCAGTGTCCTCTTCAGTGCTAGTAGTACCCCTAATCAATCGCCGAACCCTTCCATTGATGTTGTCCTTGATAGACAACAAAGCAGGCTTCTTAGACCGAGTTTGCATACACTATTCGAGAGTACTTGAAATAAAAGAAAATATAAAAAGAAATAAGATAAGAAAGTTTTGTTTAATTCAGACCAATCTAATTTAAATTGATGATGAAAGTAATAAAAATAATCAATAATCCCCGGCAACGGTGCCAAAAACTTGTTAGCTGGTTTGGGTGTTAATCAAAATAACACACACACGTAAGTGCACGTGGTCCATAAGTAATATACAATGAGTAGAGTATCGTTCTCACGAAGAATAATGATTGGGTAACACCCCCAAATCCGAGTACTTCATTCCCATAGGATTTGGTGCTCACTATCCAAGACAATCACATCCAACTACCCGTAATCAAGGATAAAGACATAAGCTAAATAACTTAAATAATAATCCTTCCCATTAAAGGGTTACATCAACTTAAAAAAAATCCTAGGTAATCTAACCTTAAATTATTACAGAAGTTTGCGGAATACATCATATAAACAAATAATGCTCATAACAAAAATTCTTTCAAATAAAATCAACCAAGTCTTCATCACTTGGTTGCTTTGCCTTTGCCCTTACTAGTTCACGGCTCGTCTGATCTTTCCACCTTAGCTGCAATGTTTTATATGCAAGAGTAAGCAAACAACTGCTCACAAATAGAATGATGATAATAGTAACATCATAAGAGTAGACAATGAATACTGAATAATAAAGAACTCGACCTTTGAATCAAGATTAGAAAATTAGATATAAATATATATCTAAGGGTCTCAAGACCATGAACTATGTCATGGGTTATTAAGTATTTCAACTTCAACCTTTAACAGTCGTTAGACTATATGGACCTTTCTTCTCGTACTTAAGGGGATCAACCCTTCGTTCTATGTATTGTGCACAAACATCTTAACGCTAATGCATAAATAATCCCTTATAATAGGGTTGTTCATCTCAGTTTGACTTAAAATTTCGCACTAAAGAAAGTTTAGTTTGGATTAACTTTAATAATGGTTCTAGAATTTTAGAATGCTCATCGCCTATGGACTAATCGAATCAACCAAGGTTCACTTGCCATTCAAAGTTAGATACAATAACTTGGTATTGAGTAACGATATTTAAATCAAAAATAGAATCATGACAATATAAAATTGAATAAAACATTGTATATTCAATATACTACCTTCAAAGGAATTAGAAAGTCTCGTTCGAAATAATGAACAATTTAAGCTTTGAATTAATAAGAAACAATGGTTAGAAACTCGCTCAATATAGATAGACAACTTGAGCCATCGTAATCAAACAATATTAATTTCAAGATTAGGAAATTTGCTCAACGAAAAGTAGGGTTTAAAAACTTGCGTAATAATAAATAGGAAAGGGATAACAAACTTGCCTCGTGCGTAAGCTATTAAATTACAACTCATGTCCGTCAAATACCCTACATATACCATTAGAATCACAACACCGATTATGTACACTAACAATAACCTTATAGGTTTAATTCTCATTTTAATTCAACTTGTTAACATAATTCATCTTGTTATTTTAATTCATGATATGACAATTAACGCCATTCACCAATCTGAAATCACAAGTCTAGTATGGAAACACAACTTTTATACCACATCTCAAGACTTAAACAAACAACAAGTTAAAAGTTTTTCACAACTTATTAACTTTACAATTTGAAATCATCATACACACACTTACAATATATTATAAAACCTTATTATAGGTGTTAACGCCAAGTTTGGCTGACACATCCAATTACAGAATCCACGCGCTAGAACATGCATAATAACAGATCACACAGAAGCTTGATGCTTGTGCCGTCGGGGGATAGCTTCGGTGCGAGAATGAGTACAGGCCGTTAACAAGGTTTTAACAATGGAGGCTAAGTGTTTAGTGCTCAAAAGTATGTATTACATGTTAATTATAACATTGGCCTTGTATTTATAGTACTCACCACCTTAGAATCCTTCTCCGAGTCGGATTAGGACTCCTAGTCATGGTAGTTACCATAACTTGGGTCCAACACAATCTCCTTAAAAGGTGCAAGCACAATCCAATCCAATCACTACCTTTGGAGTTACCTTACTCAATTATGATTAAGATCCTGAACTCTGCATGCATAAAAGCCCACTGTGCAGGCCCAAACAATCCCACCATCAGGTCTGGGTCTTGGCCCAAAGGACTCGAAGTCCCGACCCCGAACACCCCACAACAGGGTAAGGCTCCGGCCCGAAGGGCTCGCAGGCCGAACCTGATGAACATCCACCAAGATGAGGCTCCGGCCCAAAAGGACTCGGATACCAACCCGAACCCCTTCAACCTCTCCATGTGCTTCAGTCCAGTGGTCTCCTAAAGCCCCTCAAATGTCAGGCCTTCGACCCACGTGAAGGTCGGTAAAACGCTCCCGAACATTGCCCCCCAGTCTCTGATTGTAATATACTTATAATTGGAGACTTCAAAGGTCAGGTATTCGAAAGGTCATAACAGCTAATGATGAGTTGTCTGGGGAAGCCAAACGGTCTGTCCTCATTTCTCGAGACGCTGTACGCCTTTCTAGGCTTGGTCCCACCTAGAGTATTTAATAGCCGCCCTTGGGTAGCGTGCACATACTACTATAAAAACCCCTCTCCATCACTCGCTATCATTTTTGCAGACTCCTAAATCTCAAAAATTTCTGCTAAAGTTTTTCGGGGAGGAAATTTCTGGCAAACTCATATATTCTACAATACTTCACCGATTTTGTCTACTCTGCCCACTTTTAAACTTCGTTCTTGTCCGTTTTCTTCCTAAAACCTCACATTTATGTCTCATTCCCTTCCATTTCAACACCAAATGGCTGATTCTAGCACTCCTCTGGCTACTGAGCCAGATCCTCTCTCTGTCACCACCGGTGATCTAATCCCGGTTGAATTACCAGTTGCTCCTTTCGATAACCCTTCTTCCTCGGTACGCCCTGCCCCTATCAGTGCCGAGGCCAAAATCCGCAACGCCTACCACTTCGAGATAGAGTTCTCCTATATTAATACCCCATCTTCCATTACACCCTCTCAAATTTTTGACATCCGAACCCTTTTCAACATTCCCCAAGAATACAAACTTCGGGCCCCAAAACCTAATGAGAAAATATTTTGGAGGCCTAAAGGTGAATGGGTGGTTGTTCCCCTGTATCTTCTTAAATATGGGGTTCGGTTCCCACTTCCTGAATTCATCTCTTCCTTCCTTTCTTTCGCGAGAATCGGGTTCGCACAGCTCGTGCCGAACTCGTACATCCACCTAGTCGCCTTTATTACTTTGTGCCAGGAACTCGAGATCACACCTGGCCTCGACTTCTTTTTCGCCCTCTTCACCGTAACTAGGTCAAAAGAACCAGGCTTGAAGCAGTTAAACAAAAGACCATCCCGAACCGTTCCTATCAAAACCCCTTGAGCAACAAGGGTTGGCATGACAAGTGGTTCTTCGCCAGGGGAACCGACCTCCTTCTGCTCCCTAAATGGGCCCATCCTGAGGATCCCGTAGCCAAAGTGTCTAAGTTTCCAAAAGATCGGGTCGATGCCTTCAAATCTTTCTACAAGAGGTGGAGCAAAACTGAATGGAATCTGACCACCTTATCCAATGAAGCCTGGTTATACAAACATGGCTGTAAGTATCTCCCTTCCCCCTGTAGACTTCCCCTCTTTATCCCCTGATATTTTATGTCTTAACCCGTTCTCTTTTATGCAATGATAATTTTCAAGCCTGAAGGGGCCGCCGAATCCTTAACTCCTCTCCCCATCACCATCGAACCGATCCGCCTTCCAGTCACCGACGACAAGGCTGGGGAAGAAACCATCCCGATAGCAGAACTTTCAACCAGTTCCCCTTCAGGCCCTGCCCCCCACCCCCCCCCCGACCATTTCTGCCAAACCTGCCACCAAAAATCTTCTGAAGACGAGTCGGGCGGAGAAGGCAGCACTATTAAAGAAAACCAAGAAGCCTTTTGCCAAAGCTCCCGCCAAATCCATTACCCCAATACCCTCAAAACTGACTTCTCCTCCACCCCTTACCCAAATCGAGGCGATCGTGGACTCGAAAGATACTGAAGAGGAGCGCCTCGAGCCCCGATCCAAAAAGCCACGACTCGTCGATAACCCCGAACAACCACATCTCAAACAATAAGTTGTGGAGGCTGACCCCCTACCTACCACCACGCCCACTTCCAAGCCGAGCTTTTCTAACGGATCGCTGACCACTTGTTGGCCGAGGGGTCCCTCTGAAATGTTCCCTTTCCAACTGTTCGATCATTTAAACCTCCCCGGTGACGACTGCCGCTTTAAAGGGTTCATTTCTGAAGACTACTTGGTAGCTTACATCCGAGCCTAGTGTCAGGTAACTTTCGAATTAGGTAACTTTTTCAGTGGTTTCCATTCGTCACTTTGTATGATTGACCCACTTTTTTTCTTCTGCTATAGGCCAACATCGTCCTCTCCCGAGCCATCCCGCCTCCAGCTCGGACAACCAAAAAAGAAATTTAGCTAAGGTCAGATGTTTCGTTGCTCGAGGCTGAGGTTCGAGGCCTGAACTCAGACTTGGAGAAGGAAAGGGGTCTCCACGCCGAGACCCGTAACAAGACGACCGAGGCTGAGCGTCGAGCCGATGGACTCCAGGAATAATACTCACAACTTCAACAGGAGTTCGTCGGTCTCGAAGATCATGCAAAGAGTCTTCTCGAGGAGAAGGATTGCTTGGCCGGGGTGGTTAAGGATCGAGAGAAGGCAGTTGACACCATCGTAGAAAAATACTCAGAGATTTTGGCCAAGATGATGCACTTGATGCGGGAAAATACCGCCCTAACCGCTGAAGTCAACTCCTTACCGGGAAAGCTCGCCGAGGCCAAGTAGCAGGCAATTGTCGAGTACGAAGAGTCCGAACCCTTGAACAATAAGGTCATGGCCCAATTTTGAGAAGGGTACGAGACTTATCGAGAAAAGGCTAATGCAAAGCTTATGGCTGCAGGGCTCGATACCTCCATCCTTGACTCCTCTAATGACGAATCTGAGGTCGAAGCCAAAGACAACCCCCCTCCTGAATAGCTCTTGTTAGGACTTACAATTTTTATACCTTTTATTTTTATTTTATTTTGCTTATACTCCATCCGAATCGTAAGAGATCGGGTTTTGAAAAAATTTCAAAGTATGAATTAAATAGTGTTCTTGTTTATAAATTTTTGAAATCAATTATACCCGTGACTTATCTCGACCAGTGGTGTCTTTTTGAACCTTCTGATGAGACCATGCCCGAAGTTTATCTGAAAAAATTTACAGTTTTCTCGGTCAGTTATACTCGTGACTTATCTCGATCAGTGGTGTCTTTTCGAACCCTCTGATCGGACTGTGTCCAAAGTTTGTCTGTTCGAGTATTAAGAGTTATATAAATGAAGTTACACATCTTCAAAGAAAACTTGTATTTATTTCATTTAAAGTTGAAGCGGTTACATGGATAAAGAAAATAGTGACATAACTATTACTGGTAAAATTTTTGAAGTCTTCCAGCATGCCATGTATTCTTTACTTCGAAACCGTCCGTTGCTCGAAGCCGGTAAGTACCTGGCTTCAGCACCTCTACTATTTCGTATGGTCCCTCCCAGTTAGGCATCAGTTTGCCAGTGTTCTGGGGGGTTGATGCCTCCGACTCCCAGAGGACCAAATCATCCACTTCAAACCTTCTCAGTCTCACCTTCTGGTTATAGTGTCGGGCTGTTCTCTACTAATAGATAGCCAACCTCAACATTATAGAGTCCCAAATTTCTTTCAGCAGATCCAGATTTGTTTTCAGACCCTCGTCATTGTATAGTTCTTTGTATTGACTGACTCGAAGAGTGGGGGATCCGACCTCAACAGGTATGAGTCCATCGGTCCCGTATGCCAGTCTGAACAGAGAGTCCCCAGTTGTTGTCCTCGTAGTAGTCCGATACGCCCACAAAATGCTGAGTAACTCCTCGGGCCACCGACCCTTTAATTCATCCAACCTTCGCTTTATTCCATTGATCAGGGTTCGGTTGGTCACTTCCACTTGACCGTTCGACTGGGGGTGGGCGACTGAAGTCTTGCGATGCTGAATTCCCAATTCTTTCAGAAAGCCTTCAAACTTAGACCCCATAAACTGTTTGCCATTATCTGAGACTTTTCTGGTCTGTATATATCTCACACCTCTCTCTATAAAGATAGTGACTCTAGATCTTTAGAGCAAACATCACCTCAGCCAACTGCAAATCATGAGTCGAATACCCTTTCTCGTAATCTTTCAATTGACCCGATGCATACGTAATAACCTTGCTGTTCTAAACAAGCACGTAACCTAGTCCTTTATGCGATGTGTCACTATATACCACAAAATTCCCTGTATCATCAAGCAATGACAACGTAGGTGCTGAACTCAATCTCTTCTTTAATTCTTAGAAACTCTCCTCACATTTCTTTGTCCAAAAAAAACTTAACTTCCTTCATAGTCAATTTCGTCAATGGAGTTGCGATCAATGAAAAATCTTAAATAAAATGCCTATAGTAACTAGTCAACCCCAAGAAACTTCGTACTTGTGACAGTGTCTTTGGCTGATCCCAGTTTATTACAGCTTCAACTTTTAATGGATCTATCGAGATTCTGTCCTTGTCAATAACGTGCCCAAGAAACTACACACGTTTTAACCATAATTCACATTTCAAAAATTTCACGTACAACTTCTCTCTTCCTAATGTCTCCAATGTCACCCTTAAGTGTTCAACGTGCTCCTCCTTGGTTTTAGAATATACTAAAATATCGTTAATAAATACCACTACGAATTTATCTAAGAAAGGTTTAAACACCCAGTTCATCAAATCCTTGAATGTTACAGGTACATTGGTTAAACCAAATGACATAACCATAAACTCGTAATTACCATACCGAGTTCTGAACGCCGTCTTCGGTACATCCTCCTTCCTTACCTTCAACTGATGGTACCCACTTCTTAAATTTATTTTTGAAAAGTACCTAGCTGCCATCAACTGATCGAACAAGTCATCGATTCTCGGTAACATATAATTATTTTAAATCGTGACCTTATTCAATCCCCTGTAATAAATATAGAGTTGCATTGATCCAATTTTCTTCTTAACAAATTACACCCATGCTCCCCACGGCGATACGCTCAGCTGGATATACTTCTTGTCTAGTAATTCTTGCAATTGCGCCATCAGCTCTTTCATTTCTACTAGGGCCATTCTATACGCGGTTTTAGATATCGGGGTCATTCCTGGTGTTAAATCAATCACAAACTCACCCTCTCTATATGGTGGAAGTCTCGATAAATCGTCTGGAAATACATCTACAAAATCTCTAATGACCGATATCTCCTCCAACCTCTCATTCTTCTTCTGAGTATCGACTATGTAGGCTAAGTCGCCTATACATCATTGTCTCAGTAACTTCATGGACTGCATCATCATCAGACAACTCGATTGTCTAGGCGACTTGTTGCCAAAAAACACCACCTTCGACGGAGTCATAAGGTTAACACATTTCTTTTGGCAATCAATTATCGCCCCGTAATTGAAAAACCAATCCATTCCTAGTATAACATCAAATTCCCCAAGTTTAATTAGTATTAAATCCACCATAATCTATTAGCCCTTTATATCCATCCTAAAGTTCTTGTGTATAAACCTAACAGGAATCACCTACCTATTCGCATTCTTTATGTTTAAAGAAAAATCTAGTTCTTCTTAAGGCAAATCTAAGTTCTTATCAAAATCATCGGATATAAATAAACAAATAGCGCCCGAATTAAATAATATATAACCATTAATTCCATTGATCGGAATGATACCTGAAATCACATCCTTAGACTGCACAACATCTTGCACGGTCATATTAAAAGTTCTGGTAGTGGGTCGGTTAGATGGCACTAGTGATAGTCAACATACCACCACTGTTGCTTCCTTTACCTCCATTTGCACCTCTCACTGTCTTTCTAGGGCAATCACGAGCCATATGATCCTTTGACCCACAAGTGAAACAAGATCCCTTCTTCGTTCTAGGACAATTCGGCACAATGTGACCCTCCTGTCCATAATTAAAACACACCCGCTTACCCTTCAGACATGCGTCAGTGTGGTTCTTCCCACACGTAGTACAAGCTTCAAACTTCTTCTTTTGCTAACTTATTTGTTGTCCTCCTACATTTGAATTTTCATTCTACTTTCTCTTCTCGCTATTTCTTCCACTATTGCTTCCACCAGCCTTATTTTTATTCTCATTCTTCCTCTTCTTCTGTTCTTGATTATACTTAGTTAAGGCATCGCTTCCACCTTTTGCGATAATTTCCTTTTCTAGTACTGCTACAAAAGTATTTAACTGAAGCATTGAAACCTTGCTATATAGCCACATCTTTAACCCCTGTTCAAACCTTCTCGCCTTACACTCATCTGTATTGACCTAATACGGAGTAAATCTTGCCAACTCATTAAACTTCACAGCATACTCTGGCACATACATGGTTCCTTTGCTTTAGTTCCAAAAACTTAACCTTCATCTGGTTTCGAGAACTCGTCGGAAAGTACATCTCGAAAAACATTTCTTTGAATCTATCCCACGATATTATTCCCTGTCCCCCTCGAACTCTATTTGCCTTCCACCAATAATTAACTTCAGATTTCAACATCAATATTGCAAAGGTGATTTTATGATCATCATTGTTGACCCTAGAAACGTCAAAAACCTTCTCCATTTCCATGATCCAAGAATGGGCTTCAACTGGATTCATAAAGACTTGAAACTCTGGTGGTCCAACCGCTTTGAAGTCCTTAAAAGTCATGACTTGAGCTTGCAGCTGATTTGCAAGTGCTCCTATTAACAAGGTCACCAACTGCTGAACCGGGTTAACATTAGCCTCGTTATTGTTGTAATTAGTAAACCCCTCAGGGGGTAGTTGTTGGCGTGGTTATCTTCTTCTAGGATGCATTTTTCTGTTTAAGATATATGCTTATTAGATCACTACTTAATTTCTTAAATATTTAAGATTTAACTTAAACATTCTAAGATTAAAGCTTAACATATAACATTTCAATAAACTTCGATATTTTATACATTCATAATTTCTAAAACATAGTAAATGATAACATTTTTACTATCTACATCAACTTTTGTGAACTTGAAAAGTTTCAGGATTACATACTCATCTTACCCCATTATTTATCTCAAAACATGGGATTTACAATTTATTTAACGCATAATTAATCACATAACTTATTACTCTTTGTATTTTGGCATATTAAGACGTCGAGCAGCTTCTCTACGCTCTTCTTCCATGATATGGAATATCATTCTATGATCCATCATATACCACAGCAAGTCTTCGAACTGAGCTGGGTAATAAAAGACTCGGTTCTGGGCCGTATCAATTATAGAATGAAAAGCATAGTCCATTTCCTTCATCATGGCCTTCTTCGTCTGAACCTTGTCTTCAGCACGATCTACACGCTGAGTAGCCTTCATTCACGCGTCTTCTTCTCTCGCACACTTAGTTGACTCTTCCTTTAGATCATCTTTTAGCTTCTCAACTTTAGTCTTCATCTTTCCATTCTCAGCCAATAGCTTCTCTTGATGATTCTCTGTATGAACTAAGTTCCATTCCACGTTCCAAAGACATTCGTCAAGATCTTGAATCTCCTCATTCTTCTGCTCTATAGTGGCCTGACGCGTATCAGCCAGCTCCTTCAGCTCCTCAACTCTATCTTATAATTCTATATTACGGTCATACAATCCATCATACATCTCAGCTGTAATGGAGTTTGGTGGAAACTCCACAGGATCCTCTTCCTCATCCTCCACATCTATCTCCTCAGAGTCCTCCTCCTCAGGGTCAGACACAAGCTCATACTCTTGTCCTCCAACAGTTATCAATGGAGATGGCTCCCTCAAAACCAACTGCTCCTGGATGACATGGATATCTCAGGGCTCCTCATCTCTAGGCATCTGAGGTATCTCCTCCTTAGCCTGACTGGATCCTTCAATATTAGACATACTGACAACAAAAATATTCTATGTTTTATTTACTACGTGACACTCTTCGATCTCGCAAGCACATAAGTTACTAACACATAAGAACATAAAGTCTTTTATTATTATTTTCAATGAATTCCTTAATCCATTCCTTAATACTCGATAAGAGTTTATCACCTCTATATTTTCGATCTCCCGTAAGGTTATTTCCTAAGGTTCCCCACCTAAGGTTCATAACCTAAAGCTTTGATACCAACTTGTGATACCCCAAAATCTAGGTGCTTCATCCCCACAGGATTTGGTGCTCACTATCCCAAAATAATCACATCCAACTACCCGTAATCAAGGATAAAGACATAAGCTAAATAACTTAAACAATAATCCTTCCCATTAAAGGGTTACATCAACTTAAAACAACTCCCAGGTAATCTAATCTTAAATTATTACATAGGATTGCAGAATACATCATATAAACAAATAAGTTTCATAACATAAATTCTTTCAAATAAAATCAACCAAGTCTTCATCACTTGGTTGTTTTGCCTTTGCCCTTACTAGTGCACGGCTCGTCTGGTCTTTCAGGCTTAGCTACAATGTTTTATATGCAAGAGTGAGAAAAAAAATTGCTCACAAATATAATGATGACAATAACAACATCATAAGAGTAGACAACGAATACTAAATAATAAAGAACTCAACCTTTGAATCAAGATTAGAAAATTAGATCGAAATATATATCTGAGGGTCTAAAGACCTTGAACTATGTCCCGGGTTATTAAGTATTTCTACTTCAACCTTTAAAAGTCATTAGACTATATGGACCTTTCTTCTCGTACTTAGGGGGATCAACCATTCATACCATATATTGTGCACAAACATTTTAACGCTAATGCGTAAATAATCCCATATAATAGGGTTGTTCATCTTAGTTTGACTTAAGATTCCGCACTAAAGAAAGTTTAGTTTAGATTAGCTTTAACAATGGTTCTAGAATTTTAGAATGCTCATCAACTATGGACTAATCGAATTAACCAAGGTTCACTATCCATTCTAAGTTCGATATAATAACTTGGTATTGAGTAATGATATTTAAATCAAAAATGGAATCACGACAATATACAATTGAATAAAACATTGTATATTCAATATACTGCCTTCAAAGGAATTAGAAAGTCTAGTTCGAAATAATAAACAATTTAAGCTTTGAATTAATAAGAAACAACGGTTAGAAACTCGCTCAATATAGATAGACAACTTGAGCCATTGTAATCAAACAATATTAAGTTCAAGATTAGGAAACTTGCTCAACGAAAAGTAGGGTTTAAAAACTTGCGTAATAATAAACAAGAAAGGGATAAATAACTTGCCTCGTGCGTAAGCTATTAAATTACAACTCATGTTCGTCAAATACCCTACATATACCATTAGAATCACAACACTGATAACTGGATTTCATATCCACGAATCGTTGTCCATTTCACGCTAAATTGTTACTATTTTCTTATTTTCATGTTCGTTTTTTTATTTGTTTTGTGTTCTTTTATGTGTAGGGTGGTTGTTGTGGCATTTAACGAAGAATTGGAGTCATTTGGAGCATTTTTGGAAGTAATCATGAAGTTAGCAAAGTCATCTGGCAGAATAGACCCCCGCCGAGGCTGGTCCTTTTTGCCTATGTACCCCCGCCGGGGCGGGGGGTCTTCAACATCAACTAACAGAAAGGGTGCCCGTCGGGGCGGGCCTATTTTAGGCTTGTACCCCCGCCGGGGCGGGGGCTCTCGGCTGGTGAACTCTCCTATTTTGTTTTGGACTCTGCTGGGGCATGAAATCAAGCATTTAGATGGCAAGTGGACTCTATTAGGAATGGAATTAACCAGAAAAATGTGTGTTGGATGTTTATTACTCAATTAGCAATGAATAAAATGATACAAAAGGCATAATACGAAGATTAATTCCAGTTTTTCATAGCAAGCATTGGAGGAAAATTTTAAAGAGATTTTCATGACGATTGAAGATTAAGGCTACGTGAAGGGTGTTTTTCACTATTCTTGATCTTAGTTCTATATTTGTAATTGAAAGGATGTTATCTTTAAATTATTCAGTTTTTATTTCATTCATTATGAACTAATTCACTTTTTAGGCTCATGATGGATCCTTAAGTGAAACGATGGTTTTATAACTTTGATTTCCAGTTTGATAAGATATTTTCCAGTTTATCTATATTAATTTGAGCTTGAATTTATGAATTACCTGATCAACAATTCTTTGTGGATTTGTATGGAATCGAGAGAGGATATTCGAATCTAGACTTAGTTAATATAGCGTGTGTTCATAAATTTTGTGAATAGCAGATTCTTGATGAATGTTAAGGTAGAGATATGCTTGACATCGCATGTAATAGGATAGAGAACTTAATCTTAAACCTTCTTTAATTATAATTCACATAGAGATATAGTGAGTTAGTTGATTAAGGTGTTTAACTTGTTTCTATCTAATTTGTGGATTTAAGTTAATACGGTATTAGTGCATCGAGAGGTGGCTAGTACTACATTCGTGTTCTTTATTAATGAACTGGGATAGTGATTTGAATTGGATTAAATGTGTAGAAATCAGAGTGAGGCTTAGGGTAAAATCATAAGTCTAATTCTCCATTAATTATTTGAAATTCCATATTTTGATATTTGTGATTGTTTTGTGGTAGTTTATTTGTTTCTTAATTTAGTTTCTATAATTTTAATCATTGAATTGAATAGTTTAATAAAATTAGGATTAATAGGAAATTGGTAATTGTAAGGTTAAGTTTCTTACTAATTTATCTCTGTGGGAACGATACTCTACTCATTGCTTTATTACTTGTTGACCACGTATACTTGCGTGTTGTGCCTAATTAGATTTTACCCAACAAGTTTTGGCGCCGTTGCCGAGGATAATTTAGTATAGATCTTAATATTTTTACAATATCAGTTTAATTAGTCCAGTTTTACTTAAACATTTTTATTTTTATTTTTATTGTGTTTTGTTCCTCTTATTTCAGGTTTTTGAAGTGGTTTATGCAAACTCGGTCCAAAAATCCAGACTTGCTGCCTTTTGGGGAAGACATTGAGAAACGGTTCCAGAGGTTAAGTAAGTGGATCAAGGAAACGAGGCATGACTTTGAAAATTCCGAGAAAGAACAGGCAATGGCAGCTGAAGATCAGAAAGCGTTAACGGACTTCGCCACACCCAAGGTGACTGAACTACAGTCAAGCATCACCAGGCCCACAATTACTGTAAATACATTCGAAATTAAGCCTGTGCCGATTCAGATGATCTACAATTCAGTTCAGTTTGGGAGATTGGCAAATGACGATCCGAATGAACATTTAGTTAGCTTTCTGGAGATTTGCGACACCTTCAGGTATAATGGGGTGTCGGATGATGCGGTAAGACTTCGTTTGTTCCCATTCACCTTACAGAACAAGACGAAGAGTTAGTTACACTTTCTACTGTCGGGATCGATAACTACGTGGGAAGACATAGCTCATAAATTCCTTGCCAAATTTTTCCCACCAGCGAAAACTGCAAAAATGAGAAATGAGATAATAATGTTTTAGCAACAACATGGGGAGTCACTATATGAGGCATGGGAGAGATACAAGGAGTTGCTCAGAAAGTGCCCACATCATGGATTGCCTAAGTGGTTACAAATGAATACTTTCTATAACAGACTACATGGGAATCTCAGGACCAGTATTGATGCAACGTCGGGTGGAGCGTTCATGGCTAAGAGTTATGAGGAGGCCTACAATTTGATTGAGACAATGGCAGCTAACAACTACCAGTGGGCCACGGCAAGAATGACACAGGCAACGGTAGCTAGAGTGTTAGAAGTAGATGGTGTAACGGCAATACAAGCACAAATTTCAGCACTGTCTAAGAAGTTGGATGCTATGTCGGGGACACAAACACAGGCACATGCACAGGTATAGCAGGTTGTGGCTGTATGTGAATTGTGCGCGGGTGAGCATCCTATAGATCAATGTAGAATCAACCCAGCATCCGTACAATTCGTTGGTAGCTACAACAGGATTCTATAGAATATGTACAAGAATAATTACAACCAAGGGAATAGGAATCACCTAAATTTTTCGTGGAGTAATAATTAGCAACATCAAGCTCCACGACCATCATATCCCCCTGGTTTTCAGAATCACCAACAACCGGCTCAACATCAGGAAAGAAAATCTAATTTAGAGGAGTTGTTGTCGAATTACATAACAAGCAATGAGGCAGGGATGAAAAACCAAGCAATGGCCATCAAGAATTTGGAAAATCAGATGGGACAAATTGCCTTAGCATTAAACAACAGACCCCAAGGGTCTCTACCGAGAGAAACCCGAAGGGAAACCATGAAGAGTGTCAGGCAATTACGTTGAGAAGAGGAAAACATCTCGTTGGTGGAGATGCAAAAAATTCATCTATAGCGGATAATAAAATTGATGACATCAAAGTGGGTGAAGAAAATAAGGGTGAGGACAAGCAAAGTGAGAAAACAAAGTTAGACGACAAGCCAGTTGTATATCCTCTGTGACGCCCCCAACATAGGTATACATCACCCATTCTGAGTCGTCCAATACATGGTACAGAAACAAATACAACTTCATTACTACAATTATCGTGCAAAATACGATAACACATAAACTGTGAGTTTAAATACAAATTGTGACGTCCCCAAAACAGGTCCATTCCATCCAACCTATTCTAAGTCGCCAAATACATGGTATAAAAAACAACTACAACTTTATTATAATAATTGTCGTGCAAAATACAACAACACATATGCCATGAGTTTGGATACAAATATATACCAAATGTGACATTGGATACCATCATGTGTCAGCACCTCACAATGACACCTTACATAAAGGTATAGTCAAAAACTATTTTAGAAACTAGAATCTTTGGGAAGTGCTCAAGGAAACCTTCGTACATGGGAGGCCATGCATCTAGGTTACAATAGATATCATATGGCCACAGATTTATCCTTGGTTGACCCAATAGACCCCAAAGAAAAATAAGAAGATTACTATCATATTCTTCCCAATGGTGAGTCTTCTCTTGACTTATCATTATCTCCACTGTCTCTAATTGAGAATTATACTTCAAACAAACACCAAGATTATATAGGTAGTGCTCGTAAAGATACTTAGCAAGTGGATGAGCATAACCCTATCTTATGATGACACGAGGTTGTATGTCATTAGACATCTTGTATGATAGTGGCAAAACACCCTTCCAACGTTGGGTTCGCTTCACCCTAGATGATTCACCAAATATAACTACTAAATGATGACCACCGTTCTATTTCCCCGTTACCCTCACTCGACCCGGCTACACTCTTATTACCTGAAGGAATTGTGAAGCAAAAGGGTGAGCACAACTAGCTAAGTAAAGAATATCATAACTAAAGATAATTAAATTATCAATAATAAATCAGAGATTTAGAACATATGGTAGATGATAAAAAATTTCAACCTTAGTTGCAGCGGAACGAGCAATCCATTAGAAGAGTCAAATAGACTATAAAGTCTATTATCTTCTCCATGTTAAAAATCCAACAACAATGTTTTATCCCTGTAACATCAATCAACAATTCTGGTCCACAATCATATGAATAACTCATAATCATAATTGTAATTCTAAATTCCTCTTCGCATCCAGGACGAAGATAATTTTCATCACATGTCTTTACCTGAAACATCAAAGATCATGGTTATACCAAATCACAGTTCCTGTTTATAATCATACTAAAAATTTCATCTTTGCACTACGACCAAAGATATTCATCAACAGACCATCTTTGCACTACAGGCCAAAGATATTCAACAACAGTTCATCTTCGCACTACATGCCAAATATATTCATCAATAATTCATCTTTGCACTACAGGCCAAAGATATTCATCAACAGTTCATCTTTGCGCTCCAGGCCAAAGATATTCATCAATAATTCATCTTTGCACTACAGGCCAAAGATATTCATCAACAATTTATCTTTGCACTACTGGCCAAATATATTCATATCTCAAAGAAATATATAATCATTTCAGAATTTATATAAACAATAATTATAACCATGTTAATCAATTCATCTTTACACTTAAGCTAAAGATATTCAATTATAAATTCAATGGTCATGATCATACCAGTTAACAATTCATCTCTGCACTACAAGCCAAAGATATTCCTCAGTCACGATCATACCAATAATTTACCCATCTTTACACTCAAGTGAAAGAGAAATTCAACATCAGGGTTATAAAAATGTTATATATAAAAATAATATGATCAACAACTGTATTTATTTTCAAGAGCAACAATCATAAATCAACGATAATTTGGTCAGAAAAAGAAACCATTTTTTGTCGTGAATAGTACTCGTGAATAGTAACTCGTGAATAGTAACTCATGAATAGTAACTCGTGAATAATACCCCGTATTCGTACATGGTACCGTATACGTAAATAATGTCATATACGTAAATAGTGCCGTATACGTGAATAGTGTCGTATACGTGAATAGTGCCGTATACGTGAATAGTAATCCCGACTCAAAAAGTTCTAAATTTGATAAAATAAACTCATATCAATATTTCAGCATAATGATATTAAAAAAATATTATTTTAAGAAGAAGATAATACCCCTTACTATCTCTTACTATCCTTTACTATCCCTTACCTCAAAAGAGCATCACTTCTGACTGGATATCGGATATAACGCTGAAGAAAACTTGCACTCATGAATACCAACTCACCAAGTATTTAAATACTCCCAAAATACACTCGATAATATAGAGAGAGAAAGAGAGAAAGCTTATGTTTCTGGTGTGATTTTTAATTCTAACTTAGCCCTCTATTTATAGGAAAATATTAGCACGCCGAAGTAGACTTAACCTGCAACCTGATGGCTTTACCTGCTACTATTCCCACCCACCACATTTGAATAAAAATCTCAGCACATTTCTTTACCAACCAAGAGTGGGGCCCACCAATTCTAGAATTTTCCACCAATATGATAAATTCCGAAACTTTAACAATTTCTGAACCAGTCATCTCTTAAAATTCATAACAAATCATACGTTCATTTTTAACGGTTCAAAATTTGTGGACATATACTCAACTTATATATGTATAACATATCCAAATATTACCACGATCCAACGGTCGGATTAAAAATTATAACCCTCGCAAAATATCTCAAAAACCCTAATTTGATTTTCAATACCTCCGTTCTGACAAAAATACAGATAAAACACCTCAACATTAACTCCTTCATTTTTAACCACAAAAATATATCCCTCATTTATATTCACATAAAATAAATATTTTCTTATCATATGAATCAATAATTAATTATTCACAAATAATATTACAGAATCACATTTATGACAACCAGGCCGTTCCCAGGAAAGAGGGGGCTTTCCAATAAGGATTTCTCCTTATTGGCGCGCAATTAGATGACCAAACCTCTCCTTAGACAGAACTTTCTAGACATTGCCAATAATGCTATCTAATAATATTATTCAAATAATATGAATTATTGATCTGATAATGAAAAATACTGTGTAGTAACAATTATTGAACA
Source organism: Panax notoginseng (assembly GCA_016801055.1). Taxonomy (NCBI): domain Eukaryota; kingdom Viridiplantae; phylum Streptophyta; class Magnoliopsida; order Apiales; family Araliaceae; genus Panax; species Panax notoginseng. The sequence continues at coordinate 45,165,566 of CM029012.1, forward strand.
ACAATAATATAAAATATCAACGTAGCAATTATTGAATCAATAAAATAAAATATTGAACAATAATTACTGTGACAATTATTCAGTTGTGCCTTCTTACGTAAGAATCAATAATTTCAAAAATACTGTGCAATACCGTGTGCTACTGTGCAATAACGCGTATTACTGTATTTTAACCACCGGGTATTCCAACAGTGTTAACGGTAACAACTACGCCATTATTTGTAAAAACTCAAATTTGTCGTTTTCTTCATCCGACAGTTATTCTGTTATGGGGCCCACAAATAGCTGCGCCGTCGTACGAATATTCCCCGACAGAAAGAATATTCCACGACCAAACGAATATTCCCCGACAACAATGAATATTTTATAACCACTTGTGTATTTTAAAAAAAAAATTCATATATCAGCCTTAACTTTAACATTTATCAATTTAACCATTTACTGAATTGTAATTATAAGAAAAATTGAATACTTTTATTTCATAAAATTCGGGGTCTTACAATATCCCCTCCTTATGAAATTTCGTCCCCGAAATTTACGTACCTGGTATTTCAAAGAGTTGAGAATACCTTACTTTCATTTTAGATTTCATCTTCCCTGTCCTCATGATTTCTCCATTGCTCATCTCCTGTATTTCAGATATCATTCTAGAATACAGCTTCAAAACAAAGGTTAATTGAACAAATTATCATATCACATAATATCCCGATATTATGACTGACCAACAAATAAGCTTAAGTAGGACACACTAGCGAAGGATTTACTCATCTCTCCTTTCCTAGTTTTATTCCCCGATCTCCGCCAGAGATCATATCCCTAAGCTCTGATACCAAAATGTAACGACCCCAAAATAGGTCCATTCCATCCAACCTATTCTGAGTCGCCAAATACATGGTACAGAAAATAACTACAACTTTATTACAATAATTATCGTGCAAAATACAACAACACATATGTCGTGAGTTTGGATACAAATATATACCAAATGTGACATTGGACACCATCATGTGTCAGCACCTCACAATGACACCTTACATAAAGGTGCAGTCAAAAACTATTTTAGAAACTAGAATCTTTGGGAAGTGCTCAAGAAAACCTTCGTACATGGGAGGCCATGCATCTAGGTTATGATAGATATCATATGGCCATAGATTTATCCTTAGTTGACCCAATAGACCCCAAAGAAAAACAAGAAGATTACTATCATATTCTTCCCAATGGTGAATCTTCTCTTGACTTATCATTATCTCCACTGTCTCTAATTGAGAATTATACTTCAAACAAACACCAAGATTATATAGGTAGTGCTCGTAAAGATACTTAGCAAGTGGATGAGCATAACCCTGTCTTCTGATGATACGAGGTTGTATGTCATTAGACATCTTGTATGATAGTGGCAAAACACCCTTCCAACGTTGGGTTCACTTCACCCTAGATGATTCACCAAATATAACTACTAAATGATGACCACCGTTCTATTTCTCCGTTACCCTCGCTCGCCCAACTACACTCTTATTACCTGAAAAGAATTGTGAAGCAAAAGGGTAAGCACAACTAGCTCAGTAAAGAATATCATAACTAAAGATAATTAAATTATCAATAGCATTCATCAATAATAAATCAGAGATTTAGAACATATGGTAGATGATAAAAAATTTCAACCATAGTTACAGCGGAACGAGCAATCCATTAGAAGAGTCAAATAAACTATAAAGCCTATTATCTTCTCCATGTTAAAAATCCACCAACAATGTTTTATCCCTGTAATATCAATCAACAATTCTGGTCCATAATCATATGAATAACTCATAATCATAATTGTAATTATAAATTCCTCTTCGCATCCAGAACGAAGATAATTTTCATCACATGTCTTTACCTGAAACATCAAAGATCATGGTTATACCAAATCACAGTTCCTGTTTATAATCATACTAAAAATTTCATCTTTGCACTACGGCCAAAGATATTCATCAACAGACCATCTTTGCACTACAGGCCAAAGATATTCAACAACAGTTCATCTTCGCACTACATTCCAAAGATATTCATCAATAATTCATCTTTGCACAACAGGCCAAAGATATTCATCAACAGTTCATATTTGCACTACAGGCCAAAGATATTCATCAATAATTCATCTTTGCACTACAGGCCAAAGACATTCATCAACAATTTATCTTTGCACTACAGGCCAAATATATTCATATCTCAAAGAAATATATAATCATTTCAGAATTTATATAAACAATAATTATAACCATGTTAATCAATTCATCTTTACACTTAAGCTAAAGATATTCAATTATAAATTCAATGGTTATGATCATACCAGTTAACAATTCATCTCTGCACTACAGGCCAAAGATATTCCTCAGTCACGATCATACCAATAATTTACCCATCTTTACACTCAAGTGAAAGAGAAATTCAACATCAGGGTTATAAAAATGTTATATATAAAAATAATATGATCAACAACTGTATTTATTTTTAAGAGCAACAATCATAAATCAAAGATAATTTGGTCAGAAAAAGAAACTAATTTTTGTCGTGAATAGTACCCGTGAATAGTAACTCATGAATAGTAACTCATGAATAGTAACTCGTGAATAGTAACTCATGAATAGTACCCCGTATTCGTACATGGTACCGTATACGTAAATAATGTCATATACGTAAATAGTGATGTATACGTGAATAGTGCCGTATACGTGAATAGTAATCCCGACTCAAAAAGTTTCAAATTTGATAAAATAAACTCATATCAATATTTCAGCATAATGATATTTAAAAAAATCAGTTTAAGAAGAAGATAATACCCCTTACTATCTCTTACTATCCCTTACTATCCCTTACCTCAAAAGAGCAGTACTTCTGACTGGATTTCAGATATAACGCTGAAGGAAACTTGTACTGATGAATAGCAACTCACCAAGTATTTAAATACTCCCAAAATACACTCGATAATATAGAGAGAGAAAGAGAGAAAGCTTATGTTTCTGGTGTGATTTTTAATTCTAACTTAGCCCTCTATTTATAGGAAAATGTTAGCACGCCGAAGCAGACTTAACCTGCAACCTGATGGCTTTACCTACTACTATTCCCACCTACCACATTTGAATAAAAATCTCAGCACATTTCTTCACCAACCAAGAGTGGGGCCCACCAATTCTAGAATTTTCCACCAAAATGATAAATTCTGAAACTTCAACAATTTCTGAACCAGTCATCTCTTAAAATTCATAACAAATCATACGTTCATTTTTAACGGTTCAAAATTTGTGGACATATACTCAACTTATATATGTATAACATATCCAAATATTACCACGATCCAACGGTCGGATTAAAAATTATAACCCTCGCAAAATATCTCAAAAACCCTAATTTGATTTTCAATACCTTCGTTCCGACAAAAATACAGATAAAACACCTCAACATTAACTCCTTCATTTTTAACCACAAAAATATATCCCTCATTTATATCCACATAAAATAAATATTTCCTTATCATTTGAATCAATAATTAATTATTCACAAATAATATTACAGAATCACATTTATGACAACTAGGCCGTTCCCAGGAAAGAGGGGGCTTTCCAATAAGGATTTCTCCTTATTGGCGCGCAATTAGATGACTAAACCTCTCCTTAGACAGAACTTTCTAGACATTGCCAATAATGCTATCTAATAATATTATTCAAATAATATGAACTATTGATCTGATAATAGAAAATACTATGAAGTAGCAATTATTGAACAACAATAATATAAAATTTCAACGTAGCAATTATTGAATTAATAAAATAAAATATTGAACAGTAATTACTGTGACAATTATTCAGTTGTGCCTTCTTACGTAAGAATCAATAATTTCAAAATTACTGTGCAATACTGTGTGCTACTGTGCAATAACGCATATTACTGTATTTTAACCACTGGGTATTCTAACAGTATTAACGGTAACAACTACGCCGTTATTTGTAAAAACTCAAATTTGTCATTTTCTTCATCCGACAATTATTCTGTTATGGGGCCCACAAATGGCTGCGCCGTCTTACGAATATTCCCCGACAGAAAGAATATTCCACGACCAAATGAATATTCCCCGACAATAATGAATATTTTATAACCACTTGTGTATTTTGAAAAAAAATTCATATATCACCCTTAACTTTAACATTTATCAATTTAACCATTTACTGAATTGTAATTATAAGAAAAATTGAATACTTTTATTTCATAAAATTCGGGGTCTTACACAAATATTGTCTAATAGACAGTATTAAAACTCAAAAGGAGCCCTCATTACAATTATTGATAATCCTGGCTAGTTCCTGCTATATTCGCACCTCCTAAGATGAAAAATGGAACAAAAAGGAAAAGGGTGAGCTCAACTAGCCTAGTAAAGAATATTATGACTAAGATAATATACAACAAATAATCATTAGTTTTCAACAGGAAAAAATCTGATAGAATATAATAGACAACAAGTTTTAGATCAACAACTGCAGCGGAAACAATAATTCATTATAAGAATTAAGTAGAGAATGAAATCTTCTATCATTTATGAATTTAAAAGTTCATCATCAATATTTTATCCCTGTAACATCAATTAATATACATCTTGAATCAAATATTCATCTTTGCACTATGGGCCAAAGATATTCATTTGTATCACTAGTTGGTCATGTTCATCTCAACACCTGTTCATCTTTGCACTACGGGCCAAATATATTCATCAGGTAATCATTCATCTTTGCACTACATGACAAAGATATTCATCAAGTATCACCATTAAGGACTGAGGATGATAAAAAATATTTTAGAGAACCAATCCAGTACGATAAAAGGACAAAGTTTAGAGATTCGTACTTTAGATAATTCAAGTTCAAAAATACTCCATAATAAAATATAATGGAGAAAAATTCAAGAATGACGATCAAACATGGATACAATCAAATATAGTAATCATAATAGACATCTGGGATAAAGAAGAAAAAATTTTATTTTTTGGTAAATAGTGCCGTATACGTAAATAGTGTCGTATACGTGAATAGTAACCTCGACACAAAAAATTCCAAATTTGATAAAAAGTTCAGACCAATATTTCAGCATTATGATATTGTAAGAAATAATACCATTTACAAAAAATAACATCCCTTACCTCAAAATACAGTATTTCTGACCGGAATATCAGATATGACGCTGAAGAAAACTTGCACTGAATAGCAACTCTCAAAGTATCTAAATACTCACAAAATACGCTCGATAAATAAATATATATATAAATATATATATATAATATATATATATATATATATATATATATATATATATATATATATATATATATAGAGAGAGAGAAAAAAACTTATTTCTGGTGTGATTATCAATTCTAACTCAGCACCCTATTTATAAGAAAATGTTAGAACGCCGAAGTAGACTTAACTTGCTACTCGATGGCTTTACCTGCTACTATTCCCGCCCACCACTTTTGAAATAAAATTTTAGTACATTTCTCACCAACCAAAAGTGGGTCCCACCAATTCTAGAAATTTCCAAAATATTTTAAATAATCAGTAACTTCAATAATTCATATAAAATAGTCATTTTATCAAAAAAATTCAAATCTCATGTCCATTCCACACGAAATCGAATTCTCTACAACTTTGTAGCTTTAAGTTTTTCCAAATTCTAAACCGAAAATATCCGAAATTTGCAAACGGGTGATTTTCAATACCTCATAAAATTCATAACAAATCATACGTTAATTTTTAATGGTTCAAAATTTGTGGACATATACTCAACTTATGTATGTATAATATATCCAAAAATCACAACAATCCAACGGTCGGATTAAAATTATAACTCACGCAATAAACCTTTAAGAACACTGTTTCGATTTTTAAAATCTCCATTCTGACAAAATACTGATAAAACACCTCAAAATTAAATCCTTCATTTATATCCACATAAAAACAAATATTTTTTTATTATATAAATCAATAATTAATTATTCACAAATAATATTACACAATCACAATTATGACAATCAGGTCGTTCCCAACAAAGAGGGGGCTTTCCGATATTATGACAACCAGGTCAATAATGCTATCTAATAATATTATTCAAATAATATAAATTATTGATCTGATAATAGAGATATTGTGCAATGACAATTATGGAAACAACAATAATATAAAATATCAACGTAGAAATTATTGAACCAATAAAATAAAATATTGAACAATAATTACTGTAACAATTATTGAGCTTCTTACGTAAGGATCAGTAATTCAACAATACTATACAATACCGTGTGCTACTGTGCACCCACGCGTATTACTGTATTTTAACCACCAGGTATTCTAACAGTGTTAACGGTAACTACTACGCCGTTATTTATAAAAACTCAAACTTGTCGTTTTCTTCATCCGACCATTTTTCGTTATGGGCCCACAAATGACTGCGCCCAGAAATGACTGCGCCGTCGTACGAATATTCTCCGACAACAAGAATATTCCACGACCAAACGAATATTCTCCGACAAAATGAATATTTTATAACCACTTGCTTATTTTGAAAAATTTGCACATTTCATCCTTAACCAAAGTATTATATCAAATTAACACTCTATTATTAAAAATAATAATTAAAGGAAATTTGATTTTATTTATAATAAGTTGGGGTCTTACAACCTCCCCTCCTTATAAAATTTCGTCCTCGAAATTGACGTACATACCTGGTGTTTTGAAAAGGTGAGGATACCTCGCTTTCATTTTCAATTCTAACTCCCAGGTCATTTTCTCAATATCATGGTTCCTCCACAAAATCTTAACTTGTGGTATAACCTTGGTGCGTAGGACATGTTTTTTCCTATCCAAGATCTTAACAGGTACCTCCTCGTACGTTAAATCTTCAACTATCTCGTCTGGTTCTAACTCAATTATGTGGTTCGGGTCTTTCACATATTTACAAAGCATAGATATATTAAAAACATTATGAACACGAGACATGCTTGGAGGTAATGCGAGTCTATAGGCCACATTTCCTATTCGGTCAATAATCTCAAATGGAGCAACAAATCTTGGATTGAGCTTTTCTCTTTTCCCAAATCTTGTAACTCCCTTCCATGGAGCAATACGTAAAAATACATGATCCCCAATATTAAATTCCACGTCCTTTCGATGAAGATTCAAATAACTCTTTCGTCGATCCTGTGCCGTTTGTATACGTTATCGGATCATTTGAATTTTCTCTGTAGTTATACGTACCAATTCTGGTCCCAATAATGTTGCTTCACCCACCTCGTCCCAGCATACTGGAGAATAACATTTTCTTCCATACAATGCCTCGAATGGAGCCATGCATATACTTGCTTGATAACTGTTGTTGTAGGAGAATTCTACCAATGGTAGGTACTTATCCCAACTCCCTTTGAAATATAAGACACAGAGTCTTAATAGATCTTTAAAAGTTTGAATAGTTCTTTCTGATTGCTCGTCCGTTTGAGGATGGTATGCTGAACTGAATTGTAAATCTGTGCCCATAGCTTTCTGTAAGCTAACCCAAAATCATGAAGTGAATCTTAGGTCACGATTCAAAACTATGGATACTGGTATGCCATGCAATCCCACAATCTCATTCACGTATATACGAGCAAGACGTTCAAGGGAATAAGTCTCCCGTATAGGCAAGAAATGAGCAAACTTAGTTAATCTATCCACAATAACCCAAATCGCATCTATGCCTTGAGAAACTTTGGGAAGACCCGTAACGCAATCCATGGTAATGTGTTTCCACATCCATTTCAGAATCTCAAGTGGTTGCAATGGACCCTTTGGCACTTGATGCTCTGCCTTTACTCGTTGACAAGTTAAACACCTCGAGATAAACTCTGCGATCTCTCTCTTCATATTGTCCCAACAAAATGTATGTCGAAGATCATGGTACATTTTGGTACTCCCGGGATGGATTGTAAATGGTGTGTTGTGTGCCTCCATCATGATTCTATACTTCAAGTCAGAATTGTTAGAAACACAAAGTCTGGAGTGGACTCGAAGTTGAAAGTAGTATGCACACAAGCCAATCATGTTTGATGATAAAGTATATATTTTGTAACAATCTTATTCATTTATTAATAAAAAGTATTAATTTATTAAAGGCTTTTAATTATCTACATGATGTTGTTTTATAATATGTGATAAATCCATAGTTTTAAGCAATGCTTTTAGAATAATGATGTTGATCATTCTAATGAGATCTAAATTCTTAGAAAGCTTAAAACTAAAATAGTTCCTAATAATTGGATTACTAAATTGGGGATTAGTGAATTCGAATAGATTGGTACATACGTTGCTTGCTCATTGGATGAGGATGATTGATCTCATGATCATTTATGTGGAGACACTAAAGCAAGTATGTAAGTGCTTATTGGAGAATAAGTACACTGAACGTGGCTCGCTAAGGAATACCTAATGGAGTTTTACTTACCTGTCAATAGAAATTCATGTAGTGATAGTAGTACAAGTGATCCGTGGACTTGAGATCATCATAGTATCTTGTGTATGATGAGTTATACTTTGACTTATTCGTTAAGACCCTTAGGGTATATCAAAGGGTATGCTTGGGTATAATAAGTTGTATATGGATATAATGTATGATCAATAAAGAATCTACCGCTTCTAGTAAAAGAAGAGAAATGTCCTATATGATTCGATAAATGACAACCCAGTAGTCCTTGACCAAGGCAGAATGAAATTAAAAAGGAATTTTTAATTTGCATTATTTGGAGTTTTGTATTTAAGAGTCGAAATACATATAATTAAATAAAATAAGACTTGACAGTAATTCTATGTCTTATATTTAATTGAGACATTATATGGTGGAAGGATTGAATCGTACGGTAACTATTTACTCAAATGTTCTTTTAGGATTAATGCTAAAATCTATATTATCTGAAAAGTCGTTGATCGCTAGGGAGGCTTATCCCTATTGTAGAATAAATACTATTTATTTAAATAAATTAATATTTTAATTTATTTATTTAAATAAGATTAGAATTGTTCTAATTGATTTATTCACAACCGGTTTAATATAGAGAACCTAAAGGGTCGCACCATAAAAGGAAGAATAATTATTTAAGAAGTTAATGGCATAATCGTAATAATAAATTAAGTATATTTAATTTAATCTATGGTGATAGAATAAATTAAATAGCTTAATATTTATTATTTAATATTTTAAAAATATTAAATATAAATTAATAAGAGAAGTCTTATTATTATTATTACTATTATTATTATTTAAATCCTAAAAGATTTTGGAAATTAATTAATAAAAGTACTCTCATTTATTCCTAATAAAATTAGGAGGCTAATTAATTAAAAGTTTAATTAATTATTCCTAATAAGATTAGGAGCCTAATTAATTAAAGGAGTTTAATTAATTAAAATATAGCTCAATTCCTTAATTGTTAAGGAGGGTTGCCCACATCTATAAATAAGAAGAGTCTTATTATGGGTGATTGTGTGTTGTCGTTGACTTTTTCATAACATACGCAATTCAAATTGTTGGAGAGTACGCTCATTTTCTATGAGAGATAAAAAAATTAGGATTTTGTCAAACACCCATCTTCTTGAATCTTTATTCTTTCTTGGTGGATTACCTCTAGAGGCCAAACACTTGGGTGGCTAACGTTGGTCAAAAAAAGGAACCCAACCCGGTGGATTCAAGTTCAACACGAAAAGGATTTGAAGGTGAACTTGTACCTGAGGAAGCTCGAATCTTCAAGGGTATGATTCTCGTCCTTTATTTTCGTTTAATTAATATTATGCATAAAAGATGATCCGGGTATATGGTTTGTAAATTTTTAAAACTCTGATTTTTACACGTTTCTGCTTATTTTGTGCAATTTGATTGTGTTCTTGAATATTACAAACCTAACAGTGGCATCAGAGTCAAACCTTTATGCGAATTATTAATTGTTCATATTTAATATGTATATTGATATGTATTTAGAACAATTTAATTGGGCATAATTTGTTGTATAAAATTTATTAAAAAAAATAATTTTTTAAAATCGTGATTTCTCTACATCATGTTCCTTCGGTTAACGTAATATTATATATTACTGAAACATATTTGTTCACGCCTTCACGGAATGTTTTTATTATATATATATATATATATATATATATATATATATATATATATATATATATATATATAATTGTTGATTCCACGTGAATCATATAATCATGTTTCTATATGTTAATTGTTAACAGTGCATTGGTTTGATTACTGAAAAGCATGATACATAATTTGGGCGATCTGGTGATATATATCACGTGATTCATTGCAGGAGTTACAAGTTAAATGTAAATTATATAGAAAAGTCTACGCCGACCGGCGTTTTCCGACCGGGGTAGTGACCGGCCGGAATTTTTTTTTTTTTTTTTTTGCTTTTGACTACAAAATAATTAATGTGATTTATTAGAACTGAAATTTTTAGAAAATGTAGTGATTTAGGCGTCCGTTTGGATACACCTAACAAACAGGGTTATACAGTCGGAAAACGCCGGTCGGCGTAGAATAACTCAAATTATATATATAAGATATCAGGTTACTTAACTATTATATATATATATATATATATATATATATATATATATATATATATATATATATATATATATGTTTTTAACTTTAGTAATAATACATGATTCTTATCCTGTATGTGGCGTGAATCATATATATGATATATGATTCTTATCTTTTTTTTTATATATATGTATATATAATATTCTTAATTATTTTAATCTTAAAATAAAAGGTTTATTTTAATTTTAAAATTAGATTTCGTGCTAACTAATTAGAGTTGGAATTGAATTCCATGATAACTAATTGGAATTAAAATTGGATTCCATATTTTCTTAAATAAAATAGTTTATTTAGATATGAAATAAGATTTTATATTATTCAAAATAAAGGAGTTTATTGTGAATTGGAAAGAGAATCCTTATTTACTTAAATAAAGGAGTTTATTTAAATATGGAATAAGATTTCATACTATTCAAAATAAAGGAGTTTATTTGTGAATAGGAAAGAGAATTCGTATTTCCTTTAATAAAGGAGTTTTTTTTACTTGGAATTGGATTCCATAATTAATTAAAATAAATGAGTTTATTTTAATTAAAGATTTTGATTAAAATAAAATAGTTTATTTTATTTAAAATAGGATAAATTAAAATAAAAGATGTTTATTTTTATTTAAATTTGGATTAAAATAAAGGAGTTTATTTTGATTCAAAATTAGATTTTATGCTAACTAAATTTGCCCATTAAATGATATCAATATATATGTTGAATGTTTATTATTCATGAGATGAATGTTATTTATTAATGCATATGTAGATGTGTATGATAATAAATGAGATTGATTATGGACTATTGACCAATGTGATTGGATTTTATTTTCGTTGGATGCATGAATATATGAGTTTTATTAAATGGGGTTTGCGTACCTCATCTTCTCTAATTTATTTTTTTAATGTAAATTCTAACTCCCTCCTATGTACATCCCCTTGACTGCTGATCAAGGTTTCTATTTATTTTAAATAGTTTTGTAATAGGAATAGCTAGAATTAATTTAGAAAAATTAGAGATCAAGAAGCGCTTGAAGACCCGTTTATAATAGAGCTCGAATTTAAATGTAATAGTTATATTTAAATATTAATTCTTGCACCCTTAGGGTTTGACCTTTTAGTTCACTTGGTGGTTCTAGTGAACCAAACTAGAATAAAAGTTCATAATCAATCCAGGTAGAATATAGTATTTTATATGTGCATGCTTATACTATATATATTATATATTATGCAAACATGATTCACATGTTAGTTAATATGACGCGTAATTTATATATATGTGTGCATGCGCGCTAAACAAGATGAAACAAATTAATAACAAACCCCTCAAATTTTTTATATTAAGTCCTAAGCGTTCAAAGATATTTGGAATATCGAACGTCGCTTTCTAGCATGATAATAATAATAGAGTATCAATTAATTATTATAAGTTTCTTGTGTCACCACAAGGCTTATCTTATTTCTTTGAGATGTTAATTTCATCACATTTGATGCTTATAAAGAAAATTGAACAATATTATTTTGTTGTGTCACCACAAGGACAATATTTTTTTTTTTTAATATATGGAGTGTTAGGTTGGACTTAACTTGGATAATTTTGATTCGGATGTGCCACCACTTGATCAAAATAATATAAGAGGCAAAATACAAGGAGTTACATAGTTGATGTAATTGATAAGAGTTATCTACCTATTTATTTATATATAGTTTGTTGTGTCACCACAAGGCTATATACATTTAAAATGGGATCCTAATTCTCACTAGTAAATCTTTAATTAGATCTTGCCGAACTATATAAGTGAGGGTAATATAGTTTGAAGAAAATAGTGAGAGATACCAATTTAAAACAAGACCTAAATTATTTTGGTAATTAATAAAAGAATGCATGCTAAAATATTGTTAATTACAAATTCATTTACAGAATTTTACAATGTCTAAAATTACTATCACTGTGAAGCATATTAGATGCTATTTAACCGGACCGTATTAAACGGATTGGTTAAGAAATTTGAGAATAGTTCTCATAGTTGAAAAGCTATCTTATGTCCTTAATACGCCTATCCCTGCAATGGTTGCAGACAATACCTCTGAGGAAGAGATTGCTACTTTTAGAAAGTGGCAAGATGATGCACAGTTGGCTCAATGCATCATGCTCTCATCGATGAGTAACGAGCTTCAGCGTCAACATGAAATAATGGATGCTCCTACTATACTCCTGCACATCAAGTAGTTGATGGTGAGGCAAGTAGGGCTGATAGATATCAGGTATCTAAGGAGCTATTCCTATCTAGAATGACCAACGACACTACAGTACAGACACATGTCCTAAACAAGATCAATTTGATTGATCAATTAGGACAACGGGTTTTTCATGGATGGAGAGTTGTGCCAAGATTTGATCTTGCACTCAATCCCAGACTCCTCTCACAATTGTTGTGAATTTTTCATATGAACAAGCTAGATATCAGCCTCACTGATTTGCTTAACATGTTGAAAAAAATTGAGAGTCAATTTCCAACCATAAAAGACCAAGTCTTACTGGTAGGGGTCAAATGATCTTCTGAAAAGAAGAACGATTATAAGAAGGTAAACAGAAAGGCAAAAACAAAGGATAATAAGAATGAAACTGATACGGATAGCAAAGGAGTTTGTTTTCACTGCAATAAGCTAGGACACTGGAAAGGAAAATACAAGAAGCATCTTGCAAAGGCTAACCAGAACACACTTAGTGAAGTTTCGGTTAAAAATATAGTTTTTGTTCATGATTGAAATAAATTTTTCTTTAAGCCAGGGTTCTACTTGGGTATTGGATACCGACTTTGCTTATCATAAATATAGATTTATGAAGGGACCAAGCATAAGTAGAAAGCTAAACAAAGGATAAGTAATCCTATATCTGGTAAATGAAGCAAAGGTTGTTGCATTATTCATATAAACTTATAGTTTAGCACTGCATACGGGCAAATCTATTAAGTTAATAAGTTGTTATTGTATTCCAGTTCTTGTTAGAAATATTATTTCCACTTTATTGTTGGACAATGAAATTTGGTATTATATTTAAGAACAATTGTTGTTCTATTTATAATAATAATATTTTTATAGAACTGGAATATTACTTAATGGATTTTGTATACTTGACTTACGTGAAAATAATTTTGCATATTGAACAAATTAGTATATAAAAGGAGATGACCATTCAAAGAGTTGAATGTGTGTATTTGCTGAAATACAAGTGTGAATTATTTGAAAGGTTCAAAGAATTTAGAAGTGAAATAAATTGGTAAATTATTAAGATTGTTTGATTAGATCAAGAAATAAATACTTGTGTAGTAAGTTTCCAGATCATCCCAAATAGTTTTCTCATAATGGACGCCTCTTGATACGCAATAATTGATTGATATATCTGAAAGGAAAAATCATACCTTGTTGGGCATGGTGTAGTCTATAATGATTTTACCGACATTCCAGTATCCTTCTAGGGTCATGTCCTAGAAATGGCTGCATATCTATAGAAAAGGTAACCTCAAAATCCGGCCCCAAGACTTTATAAAAGTTATGGATATGGAGGATTCCTAATTTTAACTATGTTAAGATAAGGGGTTGTCCAACTTATATGAAAAAGATTTCAAAGGATATGCTTGGGATAAAGTTTGACAAGTACAGATTTGTGGGACATCCTAAAGTAAGTTTAGGTTATATGTTCTATAATCCTACTTAGAAAAAGGTGTTTGTTATGAAACATGTTGCCTTCTAAGATAAAGATGGTTATCATTGAAGGGGCTAGTGGGAGGATAATAGAATCTTGAAGAGTTCAAGAACCACAAAACACTATAAGTCAAATAAGAGGAACCTATAGATAGACCTATTGTACCACAACCGAATCGTAAATCTGGAATAGTACCGAAGATACCTTGGAGGTATGGATTCATCATAGATGATGATGATGAGGTACATAGCATAGAAGATAATGATCCCGTTACATATGATGATGTAAGAGTTCTAGTGTGTACAAAAGGGTCAGTGGGAGCGCCGTGACATTCCTAATATTATATGTTGATATACTACGGATAAGGATTGACATACTAATGCTACAATCAGTAAAGATAAAGTTGTCTAAACATTACTCCATGAATGATTTGGAAGAGTATCTTAATTGGAAATACAAATCAATATAGATAGATTTAAGAGGATGCTCGACTTAACCCAAGAAACGTATATTCATTTGATGCTAAAGTCGTTTAGCATGACAAACTCCAAGAGATGTCTCATATTGATGAGCCATGGAGTGTATCTCTCTTAATAGTCCCCATAGACTCATAAAAGAGAGATAGCATGAGTAAATATCACGTATACAATGAAATATATGAGACCTGATGTTGATCAGTCATATTCTGGAGAAGTTCACTATGAGTTAGTGAAAAACATCTTAAAGTACTTAACTGGCACTAAGGATGTGATTAAAATTTATGGTGGGTCTAAATTAAAACTAGAGGGCTTAACAGACTCAAGTTTTTCAGACAGACCAAGGCCACAGAAAATCCACTTTAAGGTAAAGCGTTAGCTTGAACAGTGGTGCAATGAATTAGAAAGGTTCCAAACAACAAAGAGTTGTTGGTTTAGTGATAAAGACAAAGTATATAGCTATGAATGAAGCTGCAAGTTGATTGTTTGGATGAAAAGTTTATTACAGAACTAGGAATAATTCCTAAGTCTCATCTTGGATCTAAACATGTGTTGGGGCACTTTCATTTGATTAAATGAATCATTGAAAGATGGAAAATCACTATAGAGATAGTGGATTCTCAAGAACAACATTACATAACCGTTAACTAAAGCTTATCCAATAGCAGGATAATCGTCACTTATAGAAGAAGGGTATGAGATACCATGACGATTAGCTTTAGTGCAAGTGGGAGATTGAAAGTAGTATGCATACAAGCCAATCATATTTGATGATAAAGCATATACTTTGTAATAATCTTATTCATTTATTAATAAAAGTATTAATTTATTAAAGGCTTTTAATTTTCTACATGATGCTATTTTATAATATGTGATAAACCCATAGTTTTAAGCAATGCTTTTAGAATAATGATGATGATCATTCTAATGAGATCTAAATTCTTAGAAAGCTTAAAACTAAAATAGTTTCCAATCATTGGATTACTAAATTGTGGATTAGTGAATCCGGATAGATTGGTACATAAGTTGCTTACTCAATGGATGAGGATGATTGATCTCATGATCATTTCTGTGGAGACACTAAAGCAAGTATGTAGGTACTTATTGGAGAATAAGTACACTAAACGTGGCTCTCTAAGGAATACCTAATGGAGTTTTACTTACCTATCAATAGGAATTCCTGTAGTGATAGTAGTATAAGTGATACGTGGACTTGAGATCATCATAGTATCTTGTATATGATGAGTTATACTTTGACTTATTCCTTAAGACTCTTAGGGTATATCAAAGGATATGCTTAGGTATAATAAGTTGTACATGGAGATAATGTATGATCAATAAAGAATCTACCGCTTCTAGTAAAAGAAGAGAAATGTCCTATGTGATTCGATAAATGACAACCCAGTAGTCCTTGGCCAAGGCAGAATGAAATTAGAAAGGAGTTTCTAATTTGCATTATTTAGAGTTGTGTATTTAAGAGTCGAAATACATATAATTAAATAAAATAAGACTTGATTGTAATTCCATGTCTTATATTTAATTGGGATATTGTATGGTGGAATGATTTAATTGTACGGTAACTATTTACTCAAAGGTTCTTTTATGATTAATGTTGAAATCTATATTATCTGAAAAGTCGTTGATCGCTAGGGAGGCTTATCCCTATTGTAGAATAAATATTATTTATTTAAATAAATTAATATTTTAATTTATTTATTTAAATAAGATTAGAATTGTTCTAATTGATTTATTCACAACCGGTTTAATATGGAGAACCTAAAGGGTCACACCATAAAAGGAAGAATAATTATTTAAGAAGTTAATGACATAATTGTAATAATAAATTAAGTATATTTAATTTAATCTATGGTGATAGAATAAATTAAATAGCTTAATATTTATTATTTAATATTTTAGAAATATTAAATATAAATTAATAAGAGGAGTCTTATTATTATTATTACTATTATTATTATTATTTAATTCCTAAAGAATTTTGGGAATTAATTAATAAAAGTACTCTCATTTATTCCTAATAAGATTAGGAGGCTAATTAATTAAAAGTTTAATTAATTGTTCCTAATAAGATTAGAAGCATAATTAATTAAAGGAGTTTAATTAATTAAAATAAAGCCAAATTCCTTAATTGTTAGGGAGGGTTGCCCACATCTATAAATAAGAGGAGTCTTATTATGGGTGATTGTGAGTTGTTGTTGACTTTTTCATAACATACGCAATTCCAATTGTTGGAGAGTACGTTCCTTTTCTATGTGAAATAGAAAAATTAGGATTTTGTCAAACACCCATCTTCTTGACCCTTTATTCTTTCTTGGTGGATCACCCTCTAGAGGCCAAACACTTGGGTGGCTAACGTTGATCAAAGGAAGGAACCCAACCCGGTGGATTCAAGTTGAACTTGTACCTGAGGAAGCTCGGATCTTCCAGGGTATGATTCTCGTCCTTTATTTTCGTTTAATTAATAATTGTGCATAAAGGATGATCCGGGTATATGGTCTGTAAATTTTTAAAACTCTGATTTTTACACGTTTATGCTTATTTTGTGCAATTTGATTGCGTTCTTGAAAATTACAAACCTAATAGAAGTATTCCTTCTTCATCGATTCTTGCTTCTGGAATAGCACCTTCTTGCACTTTCTTCTTCATACGCATCAGCTCCAGGTCCGTAGCTTGAGCAGCTTTAACTTTATCGATTAAAGTCGGTTCTACTCGTATATTTGATATCATCACGTGGGTACTTGGAGCCTTTACCTCTGTCTCCATCCTTTGTAAGTCATACAAAATGGGCCTTTGTGTTGACAATATCGCACATATACCCACATATAATCTTCTACTCAATGCGTCAGCTACTACGTTTACTTTTTCAGGATGGTATTGGATGGTATGATCATAATCTTTCAATAGCTCGTGCCAACATCATTGCCGCACATTGAGTTCCTTTTGGGTGAAGAAATATTTGAGGCTTTATGATCCGTATAAATCTCCACTTTCTCCCCATACAGGTAGTGCCTCCAGATTTTCAACGCAAAAATGACTGCTGCCAACTTTAGATCATGAATAGGATAATTCCTCTCATATTCTTTGAGTTGTCGCGAGGCATAGGCTATGTGTGACAACCCCAAAATAGGTCCATTCCATCCAACCTATTCTGAGTCGCCAAATACACGGTACAGAAAATAACTACAACTTTATTACAATAATTGTCGTGCAAAATACAACAACACATATGCTGTGAGCTTGGATACAAATATATACCAAATGTGACTCATGTCCTAACCGTGGACAGCACCTCACAATGACACCTTACATAAAGGTATAGTCAAAAACTGTTTTAGAAATTAGAATATTTGGGAAGTGCTCAAGGAAACCTTCGTACATGGGAGGCCATGCTTCCAGGTTATGATAGATATAATATGTCCACAGAATTATCCTTGGCTGACCAAATAGACCCCAAAGAAAAACAAGAAGATTACTATCATATTCTTTCCAATGGTGAGTCTTCTCTTGACATATCATTATCTCCACAGTCTTTTTAATCGTGAATTATACTTCAAACAAACACCAAGATTATATAGGTAGTGCTCGTAAATATACTCAGTAAGTGGATGTGCACAACCCTGTCTTATAATGACACGAGGTTGTATGACATTAGACATCTTGTATGATAGTGGCAAAACACCCTTCCAACGTTGGGTTCGCCTCACCCTATTGGATTCATCAAATATAACTACTAAATGATGATCACCGTTCTATTCCCATGTTACCCCTGCTCGACCCAGCTACACTCGTATTAGCTGAAAGGAATTTTGAAACAGAAGGGTGAGCACAACTAGCTCAATAAAGAATATCATGACTAAAGATAAATAAATTATCAATAACCTTCAACAGTAATAAATCAGAGATTTAGAACATTTGGTAGATGATAAATTTTTTTAACCATAGTAGCAGCGGAACGAGCAATCCATTAAAAGAGTCAAATAGACCATAAAGTCTATTATCTTCTCCACATTAAAAGTCCACCAACAATGTTTTATCCCTGTAACATTAATCAACAGTTCCTTTCCACAATTATATGAATAACTCATAATCATAATTGTAATTCTAAATTCCTCTTCGCATCTAGGACGAAGATAATTTTTATCACATGTCTTTACCTGAAACATCAAAGATCATGGTTATACCAAATCACAGTTCCTGTTTATAATTATACTAATAATTTTATCTTTGCACTACGGCCAAAGATATTCATCAACAGACCATCTTTGCACTACAGGCCAAAGATATTCAACAACAGGTCATCTTTGCACTACGGCCAAAGATATTTATCAACAATTCATCTTTGCAATACAGGCCAAAGATATTAATATCTCAAAGAAATATATAATCATTTTAGAATTTATATAAACAATAATTATAACCATGTTGATCATTTCACCTTTGCACTTAAGCTAAAAATATTCAATTATAAATTCCATGGTCATGATCATACCAGTCAACAATTCAAATTTGCACTACTGGCCAAAGGGAACCCATAGTCATGATCATACCAAAAATCTACCCATCTTTACACTCAAGTCAAATAGAAATATCATTATTAGGGTTATAAAAATATTATATATAATAGTAAAATCCATATAATCAAAATATCTAGATTTAATCTCAAGAGTAATATTCATAAATCAACTATAATTTGGTTAGAAAAAGAAACCAATTTTGTCATGAATAGTAACTCGTGAATAGTAAGCCATGAATAGTAACTTCGTGAATAATAATTCATGAATAGTAACTCATGAATAGTAAACTCGACACAAAAAGGTAAAAATTCTACAATAAAATTCATATCAATATTTCGGTATAATGATATTAAAAGAATAACATTTCTTAAACTTATAACATTTCTCATAAAATTCACAACTCTTAATCTATATATCCAAAAATCGCCATTTTTGGACACAATCAAGAAAACTCATCAAATTATCATTTCAAATTTTTTCAAAATTTTTGAAGGTCAGAAAAATTACGAAACTGAAAAACATTATAACCCATAAAATCCCTTACTATCCCTTACCTCAAAAGAGCAGTACTTCTGACGGGATATCGGATATGACGCTGAAAAAAACTTGCACTGATGAATAGCAACTCATCAAGTATCTAAATACTCACAAAATACGCTCGATAATATAGAGAGAGAAAGAGAGAAAGCTTACGTTTCTGGTGTGATTTTCAATTCTAACTTAGCCCTCTATTTATAGGAAAATGTAAGCACGCCAAAGAAGACTTAACCTGCAACCTGATGGCTTTACCTGCTACTATTCCCACCCACCACATTTGAATAAAAATTCCATCATATTTCTCACCAACAAAAAGTGGGGCCCACTCAATTATAGAATTTTCTACCAAAATCATTTATAAACCTAATTTCTGAATCATTCACCTCTTAAAATTCGTAACAAATCATTCGTTCATTTTTAACGGTTCAAAATTTGTGAACATATACCCAACTTATATATGTATAACATATCCAAAAATCACAACGATCCAACGGTCAGATTAAAAATTATAACTCACACAATAAATCTGTAAGAACACTGATTTGATCTTTTAATACCTCCAATCCGATAAAATATTGATAAACTACCTCATACTGATAAAATACATCAACATTAATTCCTGTATTTATAACCACATAAATAAATCATTCATTTATATCCACATCAAATAAACATTTCATTATCATATAGATCAATAATTAATTATTCACAAATAATATTATAGAATCACAATAATGACAACCAGGCAGTTCCCAGGAAAGAGGGGGCTTTTCGATAAGGATTTCTCCTTATTGGCGCGCAATTAGGTGACCAAACCTCTCCTTGACAGAACTTTCTAGACATTACCAATAATGTTATCTAATAATATTATTTAAATAATATGAATTATTGATCTGATAATGGAAAATATTGTGCAGTGATAATTATTGAAATAACAATAATATAAAATATCAACGCAGCAATTATTGAGCCAATAAAATAAAATATTGAACAGTAATTACTGTAACAATTATTGAGTAGTGCCTTCTTACGTAAGGATCAATAATTCAACAATACTGTGCAATACCGTGTGCTACTGTACAACCACGCATATTACAGTATTTTAACCACCGGGTATTTCAACAGTGTTAACGGTAACAACTTCGCCATTATTTATAAAAACTCAAATTTGTCGTTTTCTTCATCTGATAATTATTCTGTTATGGGGCCCATAACTGGCTGCGCCGTCGTATAAATATTCCCCGATAGAAAGAATATTCCACGACCAAACGAATATTCCCCGATAATAATGAGTATTTTATAACCATTTGCGTATTTTAAAATTTTTTATATATTACCCTTAACTGGTTATCAATTTAGCTATTTACTAAATAGAAAAATTGAATACTTTTATTTCTTAAAATTCGGGGTCTTACACTATGACATTTCCATGTTGCATGAGAACACATCCTAACCCTTTGCCTGAAGCATTGTCATAGATAACAAATCCAGCCGAACCAGATGGTATTGTCAGAATAGGTGCCGAAATGAGTCTCCTCTTAAGCTCTTGAAAACTCTTCTCGCATTCCTCGCTCTATACGAATTTTGCATCTTTTTGAGTCATCTGAGTTAACAGAGTAGCGATTCGAAAAAATCATTCCATAAATCTCAGATAATAACCAGCTAAGTCCAGAAAACTACGTACTTCGGTCACCAACTTCGGTTGCTCCCAACTTTTTATGGCTTCAATATTCGCCGGGTCAACAGATACTCCATATTTTGACACGACGTGCCCAAGGAATGCTACTTCCTCAAGCCAGAACTCGCATTTCTTCAGCTTGGCATA
Source organism: Panax notoginseng (assembly GCA_016801055.1). Classification (NCBI taxonomy): domain Eukaryota; kingdom Viridiplantae; phylum Streptophyta; class Magnoliopsida; order Apiales; family Araliaceae; genus Panax; species Panax notoginseng. The sequence continues at coordinate 45,187,294 of CM029012.1, forward strand.
TAGCTTATTATCGCAAAGCCTTTGGAGTACCAGCTTCAAATGGTGCTCATGATCTTCACGGCTTTTGAAATAGATGAGGATGTCATCAATAAAAACAACAACGAATTGATCCAAATATTCTTTGAATACACGGTTCATCATATCCATGAAAGCAGCAGGAGCATTAGTCAATCCAAAAGGCATGACTAAGAATTCATAATGCCCGTACCGAGTTCTGAAGGCAGTCTTTGGAATATTCCCAGTTTTAATCTTCAGCTGATGATATCCAGAATGATGATCGATCTTTGAAAAGAATTGTGCTCCTTGTAACTGGTCGAATAGGTCATCAATGCGAGGTAGCAGATACCTATTCTTGATGGTGACATGGTTCAATTCCCTACAGTCAATACAAAGTCACATACTCCCGTCTTTCTTCTTTACGAATAAAATAGGAGCACCCCAAGAAGATGTACTAGGACGAATGAAACCGATATCTAATAATTCCTATAGTTGGACTTTTAACTCCTGAAGTTCAATAGGAGCCATTCGATATGGGGTTTTAGAAATGGGCTTTGTACCAGGTTCAAGGTCAACAAAGAATTCAACTTCACATTCTGGGGGTAGACTAGGAAGTTCTTCAGGAAATACGTCAGGAAATTCACTAACAATAGAAATATTATTCAAATCTGACGTATTTTTGTTCAAGTCCGTGACATGGGCTAAGAAAGCTTGACATCCGTTTTTCAATAAACGAATATCTTTATGGCTTGATATGTCAGTGATTGATTTTTGTGGTTTGGTAGCTTGAATTCGCATAACAGGTTGGTTAGGAATATGAAAACTAACAACCTTACGAAAATAATCAATTTTGGTATGATGAATAGTTAACCAATCAATCCTTAAAATCACATCAAATGCAAGTATTTTCAAAGAAATAAGATCGATAGGTAATGTGATTGTGCCCACTTGGATCAAGCAAGATTTATATACAGTGGATGTAATAAAAGTTTCTCCTAACGGAGTCTCCACAGATAAGTCAAAGTCTAATTTCTCCGGAGTCAAGTTTAAACGTTGAGCACAAGTAGGAGAGATAAAATAATGGGTAGAACCGGTATCTAGTAAGGTATAAACTTTGCAAGAGTTCAAGATTAGCTTACCCGTGATCACCTCATTCGATTTTCTCGCATTTTTGTCAGTCACGACAAACGCCCTCCCTTGAACCACCGACTTTGTTTTGTCCGTAGTCGCCTTTGGTGCCGCCGTCCCAGTTGGACTTGACTTTGCTACCGGGCAAAATCGGGCTATATGACCGTCTTTTCCACAATTGAAACACACCTTGGAAGGCTGTAAACAGTTTGGACTTATATGTCCCTCCTCTCTACATCTGTAGCATCTAACTGGCGGTTGTTCTCCTCCCCTAGAATTTGTTGTTGGTGCTGGTGCTACTGCTGATGTCTTCCCATCATTGTTGAATCTCCTCTTTTTGAAATTTTCACTTGACTCACCTCTCCTGTTATCACGGCCACGATTAATACCCGAGTGGTTACCGCTTTTGTTTGTATTTTTTTCTCCGCGCTGGTTCTCATCACTCCGATGACTGCTGTCACCGGTATGACCCTGGTTGTGGTCCCTCGGTTGAACATACTCATTATCTCGCTTTAATAATTGAGTCATGTTTACAACATCGAATATAAAGAAAATTTATGAGATAAGATATTACCGAATCTCGGGTTTTAGACCTCTCAGAAATATCTGTGTCATTCGTTCCTCATTCTCTACCAAATGAGGTACAAGCCTGGATAACTCTGCGAACTTCGCCTCGTACTAAGACACAGTCATGTTGTTTTGTTCTAGTCTAATAAACTCTACCTCCTTCATATGATGAATACTTTCAGAAAAGTACTTATCATTGAACAGCTTCTAAAACGTTTTCCAAGACATGTTGAGAGCGATAGGCTGGGTACGCTTAACAGATTTCCACTAGTAATCTGCCTCACCACATAACATAAAGGTGGCGAATGGAACCTTATGTTCTTCTGTGCATCCCAAGACATTGAATATCTTGGTAATTTGCTTGACCCAGGTTTCCGCCTTAATCGGATCCGACTTTCCCCAAAATTCTAGTGGTCCCAACTCTTTAAACTGCTTGGCTGTGACAAACCGCGCGTTGCTATCATTTCCATCCGTATTTTGTACATGAGTCTCCCTCGTCTGATTTTGCACGAACTGCAAAAAGTTTCTTAACATCCCATTATTCATCATTTGTTCGGTAGTGTTGTTTACAGGAGGAATATTGCCTTCCTGTTGCACGTTCCCTTGGGAGTTGATCAAAGGTGTCTCTACGGTCTCATTTACTCCATTGTTAACGTTCACAACTGCCATTCTTAAAAACTGCCATAAAATAATTGTTATTTAAACAAATTATCATATCACATAATATCCCTATATTATGACCGACCAACAAATAAGCTTAGGTAGGACACACTAGCGAAGGATTTACTCGTCTCTCTCCTCCTAGTTCTATTCACCGATCTTCGCCAGAGACCATATCTCTAAGCTCAGATACCAACTGTGACGCCCCCAAAATAGGTATATATCACCCATTCTGAGTCGCCAAATATATGGTACAGATACAAATACAACTTTATTACTACAATTGTCGTGCAAAATACGACAACACATAAATGTGAGTTTAAATACAAATATTGTCTAATAGACAGTATTAAAACTCAAAAGGAGTCTTCATTATAAATATTGACACAATATTTTACAAAAATAGTTAGGACTACTAAAATAACTTTCTAGAACTATCACTCCATACCCCGGCTAGTTCCTACTATATTCTCACTTCCTGAGATGAAAAATGGAACAAAAAGGAAAAGGGTGAGCTCAACTAGCCCAGTAAAGAATATTATGACTAAGATAATATACAAAAAATTATCATTAGTCTTTAACAGGGAAAAATCTGATAGAATATAATAGACAACGAGTTTTAGATCAACAATTGCAGCGGAAACAATAATTCATTAGAAGAATTAAGTAGAGAATGAAATCTACTATCATCTATGAATTTAAAAGTCCATCATCAATATTTTATCCCTGTAACATCAATCAATATACATCTTGAATTAAATATTCATCTTTGTACTACGGGCCAAAGATATTCATTTGTATCACCAGTTGGTCATGTTCATCTCAACACCTGTTCATCTTTGCACTACGGGCCAAATATATTCATCAGGTAATCATTCATCTTTGCACTACATGACAAAGATATTCATCAAGTATCACCATTAAGGACTGAGAATGATGAAAAACATTTTAGAGAATCAATCCAGTACGATAAAAGGACAAAGTTTAGATATTTGTACTTTAGATAATTTAAGTTTAAAAATACTCCATAATAAAACATAATGGAGAAAAATTCAAGAATGACGATCAAACATGGATACAATCAAAGATAGTAACCATAATAGACATCTGGGACAAAGAAAAGAAAATTTTATTTTTCGGTGAATAGTGCCGTATACGTGAATAGTAACCCCGACACAAAAAGTTCCAAATTTGATAAAAAGTTCAGACCAATATTTCGGCGTAATGATATTGAAAGAAATAATACCATTTACAAAAAATAACATCTCTTACCTCAAAATACAGTATTTCTGACCGGAATATCTGATATGACGCTGAAGGAAATTTGCACTGAATAGGAACTCTCAAAGTATCTAAATACTCACAAAATACGCTCGATAATATATATATATATATATATATATATATATATATATATATATATATATATATATATATATATATATATAGGGAGAGAAAACTTGTTTCTGGTGTATTTTCAATTCTAACTCAGCACCCTATTTACAGAAAAATGTTAGAATGCCGAAGCAGACTTAACCTGTTACCTGATGGCTTTACCTGCTACTATTTCTGCCCACCACTTTTGAAATAAAATTTCAGCACATTTCTCACCAACCAAAAGTGGGGCCCACCAATTCTATAAATTTCCAAAATATTTTAAATAATCAGTAACTTCAATAATTCATATAAAATAGCTCTTTTATCAGAAACATTCGAATCTCCTGTCCATTTCACATGAAATCGAATTCTCTACAACTTTGTAGCTTTAAGTTTTTCCAAATTCCAAACCGAAAATATCCAAAATTCACAAACGGATGATTTCAATACCTCATAAAATTCATAACAAATCATACGTTAATTTTTAACTGTTCAAAATTTGTAGACATATACTCAACTTATATATGTATAACATATCCAAAAATCACAACGATCCAATGGTCGGATTAAAATTATAACTCACGCAATAGAGCTTTAAGAACACTATTTTAATTTTTAAAACCTCCATTCCGACAAAATACTGATAAAATACGTCTAAATTAAATCCTTCATTTATATCCACATAAAAATAAACATTTCGTTATCATATAAATTAATAATTAATTATTCACAAATAATATTACAGAATCACAATTATGACAACCAGGTCGTTCTCAGGAAAGAGGGGGTTTTCCGATAAGGATTTCTCCTTACTGACGCGCAATTAGGTGACCAAACTTCTCCTTAGACAGAACTTCCTTTGACATTGTCAATAATGCTATCTAATAATATTATTCAAATAATATGAATTATTGATCTGATAATGGAGATACTGTGCAGTGACAATTATTGAAACAATAATAATATAAAATATTAACGCAACAATTATTGAACCAATAAAATAAAGTATTGAACAATAATTACTGTAACAATTATTGAGCTTCTTACGTAAGGATCAATAATTCAACAATACTATGCAATACCGTGTGCTACTGTGCACCCACGCGTATTATTGTATTTTAACCACCGGGTATTCCAATAGTGTTAACGGTAACTACTACGCTGTTATTTATAAAAACTCAAACTTGTCGTTTTTTTCATCCGACCGTTTTTTGTTATGCAGCCCACAAATGACTGCGCCGTCGTACGAATATTCCCCGACAGCAAGAATATTCCACGACCAAATGAATATTCCCCGATAAAATGAATATTTTATAACCACTTGCTTATTTTACGAAATTTGCACATTTCACCCATAACCAAAGCATTATATTAAATTAACACCCTATTATTCATAATAATAATTAGAATAAATTTTATTTTATTTATAATAAGTTGGGATTTTACATCATCCACCACCATTTCAGCAGAGGGTCTAAAAATAGAAATTAGAAAAGTAGTTTGCGAAGTTTTTGGAAGTTTTCAAGAAACTTCAGATTAACATTCCGTTTGCAGAAGGCCTAGAGCAGATGCTGAGTTATGTGAAGTTTATGAAAGGGATTCTGTCAAGGAAAAACAAATGGGAAGACTTTGAAAGAGTGGCATTAACAGAGGAGTGTAGTGCTGTGTTACAGCAGAAGTTGCCACCAAAGCTGAAAGACCCGGGGAGTTTCACTATTCCATGCACGATCGGGAACATGTCTTTTAATAAGTGTTTATGTGATTTGGGGGCGAGTGTGAACCTTATTCCATTGTCAGTATACACAGAATTAGGTTTGCCCGCGCCAAAGCCTACGAATATTTCATTGTAGTTGGCGGATAGGTCAGTCACATATCCAAGAGGCATAGTAGAGGACATATTGGTTAAAGTGGATAAGTTTATATTCCCCGCAAATTTTATTATTCTGGATTTTGAGGAGGACAAGAACATCCCGATTATCTTAGGGAGACCTTTCTTGGCTACGGGTAGGACACTCATCGACGTACAAAAAGGTGAACTTACTATGAGGATCCAAGATCAAGAAATCAAATTTAACGTGTTTAAGGCCATAAAATTCCCTATGGATGAGGAAGAATATTTCAGGATGGATATAATTGAGCAGATTATCAGTGAAGTTATGGGTAAGAGTTTGGTCAACGATCCATTGGAAACAACATTATTGGGGGATGAACAGTTCGATGACCCAGAATTTATGGACTACTTGCAGATGTTAGATTCATTGCCACGAGTTAGTTGCTTCAGAGCACCATTTGAACCATTGCATACGGAGGAGAAAGCCACAACAAGGATGAAACCATCATTGGAGGAGCCACCAACTCTGGAACTTAAGCCACTCCCTAAAAACCTCAGGTATGCGTATTTGGGCAATTCAAATTCTTTACCTATGATTATTTCTGCTGCACTTAACGATTTACAAGAAGAAAAGTTGCTGAGGGTGCTTAGGAAACATAAATCAGCGATAAGATGGACGATAGCTGATATCAAGGGAATCAACCCTTTGTTTGCATGCACAAGATTCTAATAGAAGACGATACAAAACCAACGGTGGAGCAACAACGACGACTTAACCCTATTATGAAGGAAGTTGTAAAGAAGGAAATTCTGAAATTGTTAGATGCCGATATCATCTACCCGATTTTTGGCAGGAAGTGGGTTAGTCCGGTTCAGTGTGTGCCAAAAAAGGGAGGAATGACTATGGTACAGAATGAGGATAACGAGTTAATACCTACAAGAACAATGACAGGTTAGAGGGTTTGAATGGATTATAGGAAGTTGAATAAGGCAGCCCAAAAAGATCATTTTCCACTGCCATTTATCAATCAAATGTTGGACAGATTGGCGGGATATGAGTACTACAGTTTATTGGATGGATACTCGGGCTATAACCAGATCGTCATCGCTCCTGAGGATCAAGAGAATACTACATTTATGTGCCCTTACGGCACATTCGCATTCAGGAGAATGTCATTCGGGTTATGTAATGCACCTGCTACCTTTCAACGGTGTATGATGGCCATCTTCTCAGACATGGGGAGAAAAATGTGGAAGTCTTCATGGACGACTTTTCTGTCTATGGGGAAAATTTTGATACTTGCCTAGGGAATTTGGTAATGGTGTTACAGCGATGCAAGGATACGAACCTTGTACTTAACTGGGAAAAATGCCAATTCATGGTTGAGGAGGGCATAATTTTGGGCCACAAGGTATCGGCTCAAGGACTAGAGGGTGACAAAGCTCAGCTGGAAACAATCGAGAAACTGCTTCAACCAAGCTCAATAAAGGGAATTAGAAGTTTTCTGGGACATGCTGGGTTCTACAGAAGATTCATAAAGGACTTCTCTAAAATTGCAAAACCTTTGTGCAGTCTTTTAGAGAAGGACTTTGTTTTTAATTTTGATGAAGAATGTAAGTTGGCTTTCGAGTTGTTGAAGAAGAAGTTAACTATAGCCCCCGTGATCATCGCACCGGATTGGAATATACATTTTGAGCTAATGTGTGACGCAAGTGAATATACAGTTGGGGCTGTTTTGGGTCAATGCCGAGAGAAGGTGTTTCACGCCATATATTATGCAAGCGAAACGCTCACGGCGACACAAATAAATTATACAACTACGAAAAAAGAATTGCTTGCAGAGGTGTATGCGTTCGACAAATTCCGGGCATACTTGATCGGAACTAAGGTGATAGTCTACACGGATCATTCGGTGATTCGGTACCTAATTGCAAAAAAAGATGCTAAGTCACGCCTTATCTAATGGATTCTTCTTTTATAAGAGTTTGATATAGAAATAGAGGATAGAAAGGGGATGGAGAATCAATTCGCCGATCACTTGTCTAGGCTGGAAAATCAAGGGAAATTGAAAGAAGACAAGTTTGAAATCAACGACTCATTCCCGGATAAGAAATTGTTTGGGATAAATGCAGAATTCCCTTGTTACGCGGATTATGCAAATTATCTAGTGAGCAACGTCCTTCCACCTGATCTCACAAGATAATAGAAAAAGAAGTTTCTTCATGACGTAAAATGGTACTTGTGGGACGAACCTTATTTATTAAAGTAGTGCGCCGATAAAATGATTAGAAGGTGTGTGCCCTATTGTGAAGTGAAGAACATACTACATGAGTGTCACTCATCTGCATATGGCGGTCATTATGGTAGTGAGAGGACAGCAGCAAAGGTGCTACAATCTGGGTTTTATTGGCCTACACTATTCAAGGATGACCACCAGTTTGTCAAAATATGTGATAGATGTCAAATGGTGGGCAACATTTCGAAAAGGAATGAGATGCCTCTACAAACAATTCTTGAAGTTGAAATTTTCGATGTATGGGGCATCGATTTCATGGGGCCATTCCCTTCGTCACTTAAAAATTAGTACATTCTACTCGTAGTGGATTACGTATCAAAGTGGGTTGAAGCTGCAGCACTCCCATCTAATGATGCCAAGGTGGTTCTTAAATTCCTACAGAAGAACATTTTCACAAGGTTTGGCACGCCAAGAGCAATTATAAGTGACGAAGGTTGTCACTTTTGTAACAAATCATTTACAGTTCTATTGGCAAGGTATGGGGTCAACCACAAGGTAGCTACGGTTTATCATCCTCAAACCAGTGGGTATGCTGAGGTGTCGAATAGGGAAGTCAAGAAAATCTTGGAAAAAGTGGTGAACCCAAATCGTAAGGATTGGTCACTCCGGTTGGATGATGTATTATGGGCATATCGGACTGCGTATAAGACACCGATCGGGATGTCACCATATCAACTGCTCTACGGAAAGGCTTGTCACTTACCAGTCGAACTACAACACAAGGCTTATTGGGCGATTCAGAAACTCAATTTTGATCAAGCAGCTGTATGGGAAATGCGATTACTGTAAATAAATGAGCTCGACGAATTTCGCCTTCAAGCCTACAAGAAGTCCAAGTATTATAAGGAAAAGGTTAAGAAATGGCACAACCAAAAAATTATGCATAGAACATTCGAGCCAGGGCAATCAGTCCTTCTGTTAAACTCACGGCTGAGATTGTTCCCAGGAAAGCTTAAGTCCAGATGGTCGGGATCATTAACCATAAAAAGGGTGTTCGCTCATGGCGCCGTTGAACTGTACAGTCGGAATCCTTTAAAAAATTCCAAAGTCAACGGTCAACGATTAAAGCACTATTGGGGTGGCAAGTCCAACACAGATGTCATCACCATCACATTGTCTGACGTACCATGAACAGGAAGTAGTTAGGCTGAATGACTTAAAATCAAGCGCTAATTGGGAGGCAACCCAATCATGCATTATTTTTCGTATTTTCATTCATAATTGATAGAATATAGTTTTATTAAGTTAATAGGTAGGTATTATATGGTAAAAATCTTGTTAATCTCTTAATTATACTCCAAGTGATCAACAATCTAATAACTTGTACATTTCATGGCTTGCAGGATGGGAAATGGACATTTATTTGCTAAGCATGAAGAAAAGATGAGAATCAGAGTCAATTAGCAGAAGGCACCCCCGCCGAGGAGGGCCTATTTAACACTGTACCCCCCGTCGGGGAGAGGGTCCCCCAACTCGATTAACACAACACAAGCCCATCGGGGCAGGCTTCCCAAGGCTAATACCCCCCGCCGGGGTAGAGGTCTTGAATATGAAGTAGTTATTCGGCAGTTATTTCGCATCATCCGTCATAACCCCACTTCCTCATTCATCTCTACTTATTCCTTCATTACATCTTCAACCCCACGATTTCACCATCTCATTCACTACTACTCCACTACTTCTCCCCACCTCTTCAATCCACCAATTCACCCCCATCACACCTCCTCTATATATTGCACCATCTCATCCCAAATTCCTCACAAAACTCTTCAACTACATCCCACAAGTCTGCGAATTAGGGCATCCATAGAGGCCAATTGAGAGCAATTGAGGGTCAAGCACAACGCTATATATTATTCAACTTCTTTCATCCAATTTGCCACATCAAATCAATAAGATTGGGGGAAGAATTGCTTGTGCCCGCCAAGTGTTCGACAGTGTGTGTGAACCAAGGTTGGGGAGGGAAGATACTGTGATTAAGGCAATAGAGAGCAAATGGCTTCGCAACCCACATCGAAACGCTAAAGGGGAGAGAGTTCAAGGCCCGCACAACCGACATGGACCTTCAATCGCCAAAAATTTATAAGTGCCGCCGCCGTCGACCGGTAGGATTATATGATGACAAAAGCCCTTATACCAGAGCGGGGTTTGGCACCGGATCACGTTGATGGGGAGATGATGCAGCAAATCTATCAGAAAGGTTGGAATAAATTTACTGAAGAATCGAAACCCGCCGTGGTCAATATAGTCAAGGAGTTCTATGCGAATGCTGAGGACAAAGCCCCCTTCAACGCTTATGTGCGGGGTCGCTTGGTCCCATTTAGTGCCGATGCGATCAACACCTTTTATCAATTGTGTGTGCCTCGATAATGCTAATATTCCCACTTACGTGATTTTGATCCGGACTATGAAGCAATACTCAAGGAAATGACTAAACTGGGAACAAAATGGATCAAAGGTCGGAAGGGAGGCACAGTGTTCCAGAGCAAAGATCTCAGTCGGTATGGTAAAATTTGGTACGTATTCCTATGTGCTAAACTGTATCCGTCTCAACTCACCTCAGACGTGACCAAAGAGAAGGCGTTACTACTATACGCTATTGTGCAATACTTCATCATTGTCATCGGGGCCATTATTTGTTTTTCCATCCGCTGGTGATTACGAGGAAACTTTTCGGGCAACTTGTCACACCCATCACTCATATGTGGGTTGTGTCACCAAGCGGGTGTGAGATGGTCTAACGATGAGCCCACACAGATGCCGCTTGCGTTGCTAGACTCCAGAATGATAGCGCGATATCCAGTATGGGTCGGGGGTGATTCCCATCTGCGTGGACTGGGTTTTTTTTTCCATCGGCTTCGGAGGACGAAGTTGATGCTGCAGACACGTCAGAGGATAAGGATGAGGCTATGGGAGATCAAGGAACCGAGTAGGTACCGTAGACCGAGGCATTATCCAGTCCTCAATTCCTTGACTTTCAATGTCAAATGGATGCACACAACAAGGTAGCACGTCAGGAGATGCGGTGACTCGCATTGAGGCAAGACCACATATTTGATGCTATGAACACGTCGTTTGCTTCACTCAACACGACACTTCAGAGCTTCAATCTAGCTGCACACTTCCCATATCAGCCACCCATGCCAATGCCGAGGTTTCCACCAAGTGATTCAGAAGAAGAAGATCAACCACCACCTCCCCAGACTTAGGCGATTGCATGGAAGTCCTCACATACTAAATTGTGATTATTCATCCAATGAGGGCATTGTATTACTTAAGTTTGGGGGATTTAAATTCTTGTTTGCACGTATATATTATTGGTTAGGCTTATAGTTGTCATTGCATTCTAGTTTTGCATATTAGTTAGGAATTATGATGTTGCATACATATAAGTCACATAATTGTATGATAGCTTAAGTGCATACATAGTAGCTTAGGTTATTTTTGTTATTGCATTGTTTTTAATTCTGTTATTAATGCATTTTGTTATGTTATGATATTAAAAAAAAGAAAAAAAATGGAAAAAAGTTAGTTAAATATTGTGTTTGCATATGTCCAGCAGTGTTGTAGTTCATGTTAGTTGTGGGCCAATGATGAGATTGAGAATAAGTTAACCAATATAGCAGTGATTATTAGAACTATGATATAATTTCTGTTATGAATCGAATCTTGCGCTTGTTTGAAACTGGTATAAAAAGGTTGGCACACTAATAACATCTTTGTTGACTGGTCAGTTCAAATTGATACATAAATAGTTTCTAAAGGACAATGCTAGGGTAAATGAAAAAACGACAAGGATAGGCAGTAAAGGAAAAAATTAGGCAAGAACCTAAATTTGGGGGATTATATGTGGGGTATATAAGCTTTATCTATAAAAAAAGAAATAAAAGAGATTATATATCGTGACTAGTCTTGTTTCAGGGCCTCTGTTACTTGAACAAGTACGCCCGAGGGGATTGTCTTTACACCTAGCACCCTAAGGTCTTTTATGGTCTGGGAGTCGTTGGTCGAAAGCTCGCTAAGGGGTAGCACTGTTAGCCTAATGGGATGAGACATTGCACAGTCATGTGTGTATTTTCCAAAATAATAATAATAATAATAATAAAAACGGGAAAAGAGCAAAAAGCCCCCGTGTGAAAAAAAAATTAATATAAATGAAGTATAAGTACCCTGCATGAACCTTTGATTTTGGTATTGCTTAGTTTTAGTTGGAATGTGCTTATTTTTGAAATTTTTAAGTTTGCGAAGTATGATTCCTTCTATGAAATTGATTATGTATTGAATTTGAGTCCGTATCAATTATCATGGATGTTGAACACACACATACATTATACCAGTGATGATGGTTTAAGATTTGGGAATTAATACGAAATTATGGATTGGTTTTGGTGATTAATATTGTAGAGTTTGCTTGTTTTCTCTGAGGCCGATGAGATAATTTTGATTCTGCGATACTGTTGGATTCGAAAGCATATAGATTATATTCATTCCATCTCATTGCATTGCATTGCATAGCATGTAGTTTATTTTGTGCTCGAGGACTAGCATGATTTAAGTTTGGGGGATTTTGATAAGTGGATTTCATATCCACGAATCGTTGTCCATTTCACGCTTAATTGTTACTATTTTCTTATTTTCATGTTTGTTTTTTTATTTGTTTTATGTTCTTTTATGTGTAGGGTGGTTGTTGTGGCATTTAACGAAGAATTGGAGTCATTTAGAGCATTTCTGGAAGTAATCATGAAGTTAGCAAAGTCATCTGGCAGAATAGACCCCTGCCGGGGTGGGCCTTTTTTGCCTATGTACCCCCGTCGGGGCAGGGGGTCTTCAACAGCAACAAACAGAAAGGGTGCCCGCCGGGGCGGGCCTGTTTTAGGCTTTTACCCCTGCCGGGGCGGGGGGTCTCGACTAGTGAACTCTCCTGTTTTGTTTTGGACTTTGCTGGGGCATGAACTCTAGCATTTGGATGGCAAGTGGACTCTATTAGGAATGGAATTAACTAGAAAAACGTGTGTTGGATGTTTATTAATCAATTAACAACGAATAAAACGATACAGAATGCATAATATGAAGATCAATTCCAGTTTTTCATAGCAAGCATTGAAGGAAGATTTTGAAGAGATTTTCGAGACGATTGCAGATTAAGGCTACGTGAACGGTGTTTTTCACTATTCTTCATCTTAGTTCTATATTTGTAATTGAAAGGATGTTATCTTTAAATTATTTAGTTGTTATTTCATTCATTATGAACTAATTCACTTTTTAGGCTTATGATGGATCCTTAAGTGAAACGATGGTTTTATAACTTTGATTTCCAGTTTGATAAATTATTTTCCAGTTTATCTATATTAATTTGAGCTTGAATTTATGAATTTCTTGATCAACAATTCTTTGTGAATTTGTATGGAATCGAGAGAGGATATTTGAATCTAGACTTAGTTAATATAGCGTGTGTTCATGAATTTTGTGAATAGTAGATTCTTGATGAATGTTAAGGTAGAGATATGCTTGACATCGCATGTAATCGGATAGAGAACTTAATCTTAAACCTTCCTTAATTATAATTCACATAGAGATATAATGAGTTAGTTGATTAAGGTGTTTAACTTGTTTCTATCTAATTTGTGGATTTAAGTTAATACGGTATTAGTGCATCGAGAGGTGGCTAGTACTACATTCATGTTCTTGATTAATGAACTGGGATAGTGATTTGAATTGGAATAAATGTGTAGAAATCAGAATGAAGCTTAGGGTGAAATCATAAGTCTAATTCTCCATTAATTGTTTGAAATTTCAGATTTTTATATTTGTGATTGTTTTGTGGTAGTTTATTTATTTCTTAATTTAGTTCTATAATTTTAATCATTGAATTGAATAGTTTAATAAAATTAGGATTAATAGGAAATTGGTAATTGTAAGGTTAAGTTTCTTACTAATTTGTCTCTGTGGGAACGATACTCTACTCATTACTTTATTACTTGTTGACCACGTATACTTGCGTGTTGTGCATAATTAGATTTTACCCAACAAACACCGATTAGTTACACTAACATTAACGCTATAGGTTTAATTCTCATTTTAATTCAACTTGTTAACATAATTCATCTTGCTATTTTAATTCATGCTCTGAAAATTAACGCCATTCACAAATCTAAAATCACAAGTCTAGTATGGCACCACAACTCTTGAACCACATCTCAAGAAATAAACAAATAACAAGTAAAAGTTTATCATAACTTATTAACTTTACAATATGAAATCATCATACACACGCTTACAATCTGTTATAAAACCTTATTTCATGTTTAACAAGTTATCAAGAACATTAGACTAGGTTAAACCAACATATCATGAACTGAAACATAAAAAAAACAAATTATTTCTACTCAAGGGAGGGCGTAGTTGTGCTGCCTGAAGCCTTGGCACCGACGCAGCTGCGCTGGTGCTCAATTCCCAGAAAACTCAGCAGGCACAGCTGCGCCGTTTTTGCCTTTGATTCCAGCGCAGCTATGCTGGTACGTAGACAGAAACTTGCAAACTTCTTCCTTGCTTCACAGTTCAACCCAAACATCCTAATTTTCTCTAACTAAACAGAAATTTAATACTTACAGAAACTACAAACTTAATAATAATATCATCCAGCCTGCATAACATTACTCTAACATCACAAATAACCAAAAGAACTAAATTTAAAGGATTAAGATCATGTTTTTAATGTTTTCTTCATTTTCAACACATTTAGCATAATTAATCACCAAATCTTCATTTCTTGACCTAATTAAACCATACAAATTTCATTCTTTTTGTAATTTAACATATTAACGCAATCTGAAATCAATTTACAGATTATAACATGAATCGGAGCTCAATTGTGGTCTCAAACAAGCCACTTTCATATATAATTTTATATATATATATATATATTCAACATTTGAAACATTAATCCAACAAGAATCCAATCATATAGAATAAATATTGAAAAACCAAGACTAGGAATTAGGAATAGATTATTACCCTTAATCATTTGTTTATACTAGCAAAGATGATGGTTACAAGGCTTTGACAGAACCTTCTTCTTCCCCTTGATTCCCAATTCTCAGGGAATTCCTTCTCTAACTCTCAAGTTCTCTTTGTTTTCTCTCTAAGTCTAAAGTTAAAAAAAATAAAAGTAACGTAAATACAAAACTGATATACATATAATACACGGTATATATCAGTTTAAAAAACTAACAGGCATATCAGTTATATTATGTCAAAAGCCATAAGGCTTTGTTTGCCTTGCACACTAAAACTCCCCCTCAATTTATTTTTATAATTTTATTATCACATAGTTCCCTTGTCACATCTTTATTTAGTTAATTTAATTAAATCAAATTTACATTTATCTTATAATTATAATTATAATTATGCTTAACAAATAATTACACATCTAATTTAATTATTAAATTAAACTAGAACATCAACACTACACAACATTATAATTATTAAACAATTTGTTTAATTTAATTACTTCATTAAATTAAATCTTCAATCTATAAAATTATTATACATTAATTTAATTAATATAACTCTCTAATTAAATTTTTGCACAAAAATTTCATCAAATATTTATTTAACTTAATAAATAAACTAATTCAACTATTTATTTATTTCAATAAATATTTAAAATTAAAAATAAAATTCTTGTTCGTTACAGATTGAGTCTTAATCTATCATGCAACAATTTTATAATTATCTCAGTTTACTTAAATAGTTGAATAAAGTTCAGAAATGCTAAAAGCAAAGAATAGTAAAATAACCAAATAAGGGGGGTATGTGGTATATGACTTCACTTAATATTTCATTTAAGACACTACACTTCCTTACAAACTTAGTTAATTATTTTGGATTGTTAGCCGAGAATACACAAGTAAGATATGACCATCTCTCGATGTACCATACATGTATTACATTCAATCCACAAAAGATAGAATAAATGCAAACACCCAATTTTACTATTACATTATATGTCTATGTGAATTACAATCAAAACAGGTTGAAGCTCATGTACTCAATGGACTACATATGGTGCTTCGGTATATGTCTATCCTAGGAATGATACATAAATTCCATCTTAATGCAGAATTCACATACATATGCTAATATGATTAGTTCTAAGCCTATAATTCATTTTTCAAGTTCATATAAACTAACATAGTACTAGTGATCAAGCAATTAAACATTTAAAGCAAATCACATTAGACAATCCAATATAAATAATCAACTAAGTCTCATAAGGAAAAATAGAGATTTGAACTGCATATTAAGATTCATCATAACCCCAAAATGGAAATTAGTTCACATATAAAGCAAATTCCATCACAAGAGATTGTTCATACATTGGAAGCCACAATGAAAAGAAAGAGAAACTAGAGATTAAAATATGCAAATCTGAAATCTTCTTCTCAAATCTGAACATCCATTGTTGAATCCATGCTTCAATATTCCCAAATTCAATGTGACACCCCCAAATTTGGGTACTACATTCCCACAAGATTTGGTGTTCACTATCCAAACATTCATTTCTAACTACTCAATTTTAATAAAATTTAAGAAATAAATCTCCCCATTAAAGGGTTTCATAACTTAATTCAATAAATCTCAGGTTATCTAACCTTAAAACATTCATCAAATGCGGGAAATTAATTAATTACATCACATAATTAAAAACTAAGTCTGAAAATATAAGTCTCAACAAACTACAAATCTTCAACACGTGTTCATCTTGCCTTTCCCTTTACTAGTGGTTGGCTCGTCAACCTTCTCAATTTTAGCTGCAATGGTTATATATATGCAAGAGTGAGCAAACGAATGCTCACTTAAAGAAAATATAGTAACTTATAATGAATAAGCTTAACTGAATTGAATAACATTTTCTAATATCGATAATCAAGAACTGATATTGGAAATCCTCTGAGGTTCACAAGACCAGGAACTATGTCAACGGTTATAAGTATTTCTACTTAAGCCTTTAACAGTCAGTAGACTATATGGACTTCCCTTCTCATACTTAGGGGATCAGCCCTTCGTACCATGTATTGTACACAAACATCTTATCGCTTTCGCATAAATAATCCCCTATAATAGGGTTGTTCATCTTAGTTTTAACATATGAGTTCGTACCAAAGAAAGTTTGGTTTGGATAAGTTTTAAGGGTAATTTAGAGTTCAACGTACATCAACTAAGAATTAGTTGAATCAAAAGTTTAATGACAATATAATGGTTATGAACCATAAATGAATAATGTAATGCATCAAAGTCATGCTTTAAGAATAAAGTTAAAAGCATTGAAAAACTATAACAAACCTTGCTTGAACAAAAATGGTAAGCTAAGGCTAAATTTTTCAATAAGGAAACAGGATTACGAACTTTGCTCAATTGAATTCAAGAACTTGCGTAATTTATAAACAAGACAGAATAATAAACTTGCATAATTATAGTCAAGGTACGATAGGGTTAGAAAACTAGCTCAACTGAAATAATAAATTCAAGAAACTTGCGTAATATAAGAGTAGGGATAGGAGACTTGCCTCGTGCGTTAGCTACACACTTATAACTCACGCTTTCCGAACAACCTGAACATTCCATTAATATCGTAACACAACTTTAGCCACATAATATTAATCTCATAGATTCAACTTTCACTTTTATATAACTTGTCAACCTAATTTTAATTCTGATTTCTGATTTCTTAACCAATCTAAAGTTCTTTTTAGACAACATTTCAACTTCATTACTCACATAATAAAGCTTTACAATAATAGCTTAAAGTATAATCTATAAATTTTCACAACTTGAAATCATCAACTACACATGAACAATCTGTTATAATATCTTGATATAAACCTAACAGATTGTCATGAACTTTAAACTAGATTAGACTAAGTTTAAGTGATTGAACAAATAACACCTCACCACTGTCTCTATTTTGGGTCTGGCACAGCTGCGTAACTCTAAGCCTTAGGACAGGTGCAACTGCGCCGTTTCTGCTTTTGACACCAGCGCAGCTGCGCTGCTGTGACAGAAACTACGTAGACTGTTTTTCGACTCTATTCAACCCAAACTCACAAATTTCACTATTTAAGCAACAATTTGAACAAACTCAAATCACAAACTTCTTATAAACGTTACCCAACATGTATACATCGATTTAAAACGTCAAAACAACAACAATAATCGAATTAAATCATTTAAATTCCATATTTTTCCAGAAACTTCATTTTTAGACATCTTTAGCAAAAGTAATCACTGTAAATTAGTTAATACACCAAAACAACCCGTTTAAATCACTTTGCTTTCATTTCTTCTTATATTTTCATAATCAGAAATCAATTTACTCATCCCAACATGAATTGAACATAAATTTGATTCCAAAATAAGTCATATCATAAGTATATCACTATATTTCTCTATAACATAATTTCTTCACATTATATTTTCACGGATTAACCTACTTTAAATCATGTACAAATTATATATAAAAACAGTTTATGTTCACTAATTAACATATGTAAGCCATATTTTCAATAATTATCACAGAATCAAAATTATAGCGAAATAAAAACAAGTTTTTTTCAATGAAGAACAATAAAGAGTGTAAATGGATAATCGAAAGTTAGATTACTACCTTAAATTTCTTGTTTATCCAACAAAGATGATAATGATCTCCTTTGATAATCCCTTTTTCTTCCAATTTTACTCTCAAATTTCTCTAGAGGTCTTCCTCTTTTCTTTTTCTGCTATCTCTAACTCTTAGGCTTTGAAACAAAGTATGTAACATACACCCATATAAATGATACATATAATACGTAGATAAATAAATTTGACAAACATAATATTACTGTTTAATTCATTTGTCAGTTATATATATTTTTTATTCAGAAGCCACTAAGGCTTGTTTGGCAAAACAGAATCAAAATAAAGACTTAAAATAAAGACTTAAAAGCCTGAAGTCTTGTTTGGCAAAACTAAATTAAAACTCTTTTAATTTATTTTAATAACTCATTTACTATATAGTTTATTGTCACACATTATTTAATTAAATTCTCATATTCAAATTTAATTAAATTAAAACTAACAACAACTTATGAAATCAAAATACCACATTATCAAATTGCCACAAAATTATAATTTCATTATAATTTTATTTAATAAATTAGTACATCACTTTAATTACTAAATTAAATTAAAATAATATTATAACAATTCATTTAATCCTTATTAACTCTCTAATTTAATTATTAAATTAAATTAGAATATTATCACATAATAATTATTTCATTACTCTTTTATTTTAATTAGCTTCAAAATACCAAATTACCGAATATCAACTTAATTAACATATTACACTTAATCAAATTAATTCCCCACAACTCATGAATTATTTACTTAACTAATAAATATTTATTTAACAATAAACACATCAACTAAAATATTTATTTAATTAAATAAATATTTGAAATTACATATAAAAATTCAAGATTGTTACATATTTCTCTCCTTACAAGGATTTTGTCCCCAGAATCACCACTCAAACAATTCATTCGTCACATTCTTCTCTACTTATAAGGATTCTGTCCCCATAATCGAAGACACAAATCAAACAAATAACTCAGGATAGCTTTTCATCATCTTATCCTCGAGTTCTCACGTAGCTTCTTCGGCATTGTGGTTCCTTAATATCACCTTCACAGACGGTATCACTTTATTCCTAAGCACTTGTTCTTTCATGTCAACTATCTAGATAGGAATTTTCTCATAAGACAAATTTTTATCGAACTGTAACGGTTCATACTCGATCACATTCTTGTAGTCGGGTTTATATGGTCATAACACCGAAATATGAAAAATATTGTGAATTTGTTCTAATTTTGGAGGTAGAGCTACCTCGTAAGCCACTTCACCTGTTCTTTCCAGCACCTCGAAGGGTCCAATAAACCTCAGGCTTAGTTTTACTTTCTTCCCAAATTAGATCTTCCCCTTCCAAGGAAAAACTTCTAGGAAAACAAAATTTCCAACGTCAAATTTGGGACATTTTATGTGTTGATCAACATACTTCTTCTGTCAATCTTGAGCGACTACCAATCTTTCCCTGATGATTTTGACAACCTCAGCGGTTTGCTGTACCAGTTTCGGCCCTAACTGTTGACGTTCACCAACTTAATCCCAGCACAGTGGAGTTCTACACTTTCTACCGTACAATGCTTCGTAAGGGGGCACGCCAATACTCGCATGGTAATTGTTATTGTAGATGAATTCAACCAATGGTAAATGATCGTCCCAGTTTCCTTTGAAATCCATGATGCGCGCTCTAAGCATATCCTCTAACGTCTGGATTGTTCGTTTGCTTTTGGTCGTTTATTTGAGGATGGTACGTTGTACTTATTCTCAATTGTGTTCCCATGCATTCTTGTATTTTCTTCCAAAAGTTTGACGTAAATCGTGGATCTTTGTCTGACACAATTGACAATAGAACTCCATGTCTCGAAACGATCTCCTTGACGTACGACTTTGCCAACCGATCAAGATTGAATCTAATCTTTATCAGCAAAAAGTGTGTTGATTTTGTTAGCATGTCCACTATCACCTATGTGACGCCCCCAAATTCAGACCACACTTGTCTCAATTTGGTTGTCACGTTCTAACTCTAATAATAAATCAAAATCTCACACAACAGAATAATAGAATAAATAACATTAATATAATATAATTATTTAGATATAACTAGTACATATCACATCTTATGTCATTACAGGAATATAATAATCTCCACTAAACATACAAGAATGAGCAACAAATTTGCCCCGCAAGTAATATAGCAATAAGGGTACTCAATGTAGTTTTATATTTTGTAAGGGTACAACAATAAGGATAGTTCAAGATAGCAAGAAGTATCAATGACTATCAACAATAGTCTCTATGGACAGAAAATATCAATAATATTCAATGATTAATCAAATCAAGATTTCAAAGTAATGAATACTGAGCAGTCATTAAGAACTAAGAACTTCTCCTAGAATTAACATTAATAAACTAATAATTCCATAAAATGAGTACAACAGGTGATCAGGCTAAAGTACCCTATGTCAATGCATTACATTTAATCTTTCTCAAGTGCACACGTCGGTTTCCTGACAATATATAATTCCCCTGCCAAGAGGGTTGTTCATCTCAGTTATAAGAGTCTGCACCAAGTAAATTTGGTTTGGATAGCTTTCGATCAATATCAATAGTCTAGCCGAAGCAATGGCTTAGACAGTTTTCTTTCATAGTACATATATGAACAATTATCGTTTGAAATCAAGGTTTGTAAACAATTTCATTTCTAGATTACGAAGTATTATACTTTCAAAGTTCTACTTGTACGATAAATAATAGTACAAGTTCAAGTAATGCTCAATAAAGAGTAAGGTTCGAGTACTTGCCTCAAGCGTAGTTTACCAAAATATAGCTTATCAACACCCTTTCGAATCTTAAAACAATATAGCTACGAGTATAGGATATTCATTAGTTATATATGCTCATTCATGATATGTAAGTTTAACCATACATATAAGCGTGTAACTTAGTTGTATAATCTATACGTACTACATCACATATGCTACATCCTCATATCACAAATGGTAAGACACCACAAAGCCAAATAACGCATTTTTAACTCATTGCTTTATAGTTTGCAAATACCTTTTCGAACTTCATTTTTGAAAGTTATAATTTCTTATTAACTCATTTGACTCTATTACCTAGCATGCTTCTTACCACATTGGATAGTATACTAGTCACATAACACAACTTAAAGTAACTATATAAGCATGCTTTGAACATCATATTACAAACAAAATCCAGAACCAACTGCAGGATGGCACAGCTGCACCCTGGCTAGGCTTAGGGACGGCACAACTGCTCTATCCTCTAGCCTGGCCAGAGTTGAGCTTTTGCTCTCCTGATTTTAGTCCAACTCTAACATGCTAACATATATACAATTAACATACATACACGCTAGAGCTCTTCACATAAACATATGAGTTAAGTTCACTTTTATAAGTTTTAGTTTACGATTTATATGGAATTAAAGCATAACAAGGTCATGTAATCATCATGCTTTACAACTCTTGCCATATGTTCACATAGAGGTCACATAATCTGCTAATACACATACTCATAGTGTTCATGCCATTAATTCATAATTAGCATTGTTTAGTACTTTGAAACATGCTTTAATCTCATGCTTGGTATACTACCGTTATATCAAACACATAAGAACCATGTTTAGAGACATAATGATCAAAAAAATGTCATCATAAACCTTCAGAATCTCTTTTCTCATACATAAAGCACTTGGTTTGAAAAACATATTCAAGGTTGCTTTTGAAATCATTTTAAACTTGAACAATAAAATTTAACACATACAAGGCAACTTTAAAGCTCTTATCATATGTAGTCAAGTCATGTTAACATCTTCTCAAGATCAGAATGTACATCATGTGGTATTCATGTTTATTTGCTTTGATATAACAAGCTTTGCCCTGAAAAGTTCTTTAACACAAGGTCTAACAAGTTAGTCATGAATATGAGAACTATAAATCATAACTCACACTCATTTATGTTTAAAATCAGTCATGTATATACACTACTAAGCTTAAAATTTGCAGAACATGAGTTTCAACAAAGTTTGTTTTCAAAACTTAATTTTTTTTTATAAATCCCTCACTAAATCATGTTGATCACTTCATCCTACATAAGAAAGCTTTATATCTCATGCTATACTTCTTTTCATGTACATACATAAGTCATAATACCAATTTATATCTCATGTTATACTTCTTTTCAGGTACATATATAAGTCATAATACCAATTTAGCAACACATAGCATAACAGAAACCAAAAACTAGTTATGGGGTACGGTGCAGCTGCTGCACCGTAGTATAAATTGGGCACAGCTGCGCCCTACCTGGAACAACAGCAGTAACAGACTCTATTTTGTAGAGCATCAACTAACTTTGATTTTAATTGGTTAAAACATGTTTAATTCCATCATTGAAGGTTCCATACATGTACTCATACTTCCTAAACACATGATAGCATGCTAATCCACATTGATTAATAGAGAATTTCAAGTAATTATAAGAATTTAACAAAACACAATTCAAGAACACAAATAAAATTTATACCTCCTTAAGCTTGAATTGAACTTCTCACACACTGATTATACTTCTTCAATTGCTCAGCAACTTAGAACTCTCAAACTTATAATTTGGCAGACAAATTTTTCAGTAACAGGAAATGAAAATGCAGCTGTCCTTTTATAAAGAATTGGTGAAATTGATTTTGAGTTTACATGGAAGTTGAAATCCGTGGTGTAGAAGGAGAAAACAAAGGATACGAGAGAGTGGATCAACCACCCTTACCAGCCATCTTCCTAGTAAATGATCACCTAGTTTCATAGCCTTTAATCATAGCTTGAAAGTTACGTAAAGAAAAAGTAGGCTACTATTCATGTACTATGAGGGTGACTGATTTTGGGACATAGTTTAAATCCCAGCAATAAGATTAGTTTGATTCCTTTAATTTCCAAAATATAATTTTAATGTACAATTGTTACTATATTAGGCAAAATTAGAGATTATTTATGTACTAACATCATATAATCCATGTACATTAGTCCACATAATGTAATATTTATAACCTATGTAGACTCAATTTAATTGGTCACTAATCATTGAATAACTTCTCCTACTATTTACTTACACATCGGTATTGGAATAAATATTTTAATAATATATATCTATTTACTCTCATATTTTAGAGTACACATTTAATTATCTCATCACATAGGATGAGATAACCAAACTTATTTAAATCAACCTTATCTTTTAATTACTTTTATCATATGATTTCTGATATAGCATTAATCTCAATTGAATATCATATCTCATTTGATCTTATAAGTAATTATATGATACTACTACTCACATCTTCCCATATTACACATATTGGCATGAAATAATATTTAATAATAATGTTCACATTAATAATAGTGATAACTGATTATTGATGTTAATACACCATCCTTATAACCCATGCACTCTGTGAAAATATTTTTCCAAGTCTTATTACCGGCGTAGCTGCGCTGGTTTACAGTATAATAGTGGCACAACTACGCCACTCTGGAAATTTTTCTAACTTAGTTACTGTTACAATAACTTCCTATTAATCCCTTTTTCTCAATAGATAATACCCTCATTTATTATCTTGCCATACTAGACGATTATGTAAATTACTTCATTCAATATTATTCACAATATAAATTAGTTAATAATATAATATTAACTAATTATTCTCTTCTCAATTAATTTAACCACTTAAAATTCCATTCTTATGCCACACAAGGCATTTCTCAATTCTCATCATAACTTCACACTTATAAATTCAATTTGAATTAATTGAACTACTCGTCTTACTACACGTCAATATTTCTATTCAAATAAATACCCATTCTCTTATTATATTCAAATAATTATTTATTCATGAAATTCTCGGTTCTTACAAACCAAATTGCATCGTACCCTTTATGAGTAGTCGAAAGACCTACCACAAAATCCATTGTAATATGCTCCCACTTCCATTCTGGTATTTCCAATGGCTGAAGTAATCTGCTTAGTCTCTGATGCTCAGCATTAATTTTTTGACATGTCAAGTATTTCGCGACACATTCTATAACATCTCTTTTCATATTCGGCCACCAGAAATGTTGTCGTAAATCTTGATACATCTTCGTACTTCACAAGTGAATTGAATATCTTGAGTTATGAGCTTTAGTCAAGATTTCGTCTTTAATTTCGGGTACTGATGGAACATAAATTCTTCTGTCGAACCTCAGTAATCTTTCGGCATCAATCTTGAACTTTATCTCACTACCCTTGGATACTCTTTCTTTGATTTTCTCATATTCTTCATCTTGTAGTTGAGCGTTCTTTACCTTGTCCACTAAAGTTGGACTAGCTTCCAACTGGAATAATGTTTCATCTGATTCCTTCAGAAATTTTATTTCCGATTCCAGTTTCGTCATTGCTGAAATGAGCTCCTCCTGGGCAGTTAACAACATCAACTTTTTCTGACCTTTCCTACTCAAGGCATCAACAACCACATTTGCTTTACCCGGATGATAAAAGATTTTGCAATCATAATCTTTTATTAGTTCTAACAATCACCTCTGACGCATGGTCAGATCCTTCTGTGTGAAAATATACTTGAGACTTTTATGGTCCGTATATATCACACATTTCTCCCCATAAAGATATTGTCTCCATATCTTCAGGACAAATACCACCACAGCCAACTCCAAATCCTGAATCTGATATCCTTTTTTATAGTCCTTCGGTTGCCTTGAAGCATACCAATAATTTTGTAATAGCCAAGAATTCCAAGTCACTTTGAAAATAGATATATTAATTAAATATTAATGATATCGAAAACTTTGTGATGTTTGTGGAATGATTAGGTAGTAAAATAAATATATGTTTATTTATTTGATAGAAAGAAATTAAAAGGAAAGGTTTCATAACCTAATTATACATTAGGTATGTAAATTTAAGTAACCTAAGAGTTATGATGTGGGAGAATAATAATATTTAAAATTATACTAATTTAAGAGATATATTTTTACTATCTCAATTTATTAATTGTATAACTTAATTTAAGCAAGACTAATTGGATTATAAAATTTAATGTACAAGAGTAATGATTAAAATTCCAAATGTGTGGAATAAAAATTCTAATCAAATAATTAGGATAAGATAAAATGGAAAGTATTGGAATATGTAAATTTTTCATGGCCCAAGGAATTAAATTGAGAGCCCAAAAACATCAAATTAAATTGCCCAAACTTAGCCCAATGGAAGAGGGACTTTTTGGACATTTAGTAAGCTAAATAAAGAAATAAAAACAAAATAAATTTGGGAGGGAAAGGGCTACACTGTCGGTTTTTAAAGAAGGAAAAAGGAGGGAAAAGAATGTGATGATTACTCACTTTATTAGGTGAACAACCTCTCTTATGTGTCACTTGTTCAATTCACTAACATTTTTTTTTCATTCTTGCAAGCAACAGCTAAATTATTGAGAGAGAGAAAGAGATAAGAAGTTGGGGGAATGTATTTACCTATACATATTATATCTATACATTTTATTCCAACAAAAATCTAAGTTCATATCTCTTTCATTTCATTTTTTTCTTTACTAACACAAAGTAAGAGAGAGAGAGAGAGAGAGAGAGAGAGAGAGGAAGAATTTGGTTGGAGAGGAAGAAGAAGAAGGTTGAGCTTTGATCTTCTATGCAACCTAGATTTAGATCATACTTTGGAAGAGAAAGAAGAGTAGCCCAAAAATCAATATAAACTCTAATTTTAAAGCTTTTATTTCCATTTCTTTTGATTGTTTAATGGAATATGGAGTTTGTGTTTTTCAATTTAAAAACTATAGATCTATTTGATTTATAGTGTTATATGTTTAGATCTAACATATTTGAGTGTTAGAAAGTGGTTCAAAAGGAGAGAAACAAAACTAGTTTTTTTTTAAAGTTAGAAAACCCTAGTCTTCTCTTCCTTTGGTCAACTACCGTTTTTGATCTACACCTTCTTTTTGCGATCTGTCAAAGAGGGGTGCTATATATGTAAGTTAACTAATAAACCCAAGTGGTAGCACTCAAAAATGTTGAGTTCACAAGCCGTAGTGGCTGTTTTAGCCAAAATAGTTCCATTTTTAGAAAAGAAACAAAACTATTTTGGGCTAGTCACTGCCAGGGGTAGTTTTGTAATTTTTTTGACCTTCAAAAATTTTGAAAAACTTTGGGATGATAATATGATGACTTATCTTTTAAACCCAAGTGGAATCATTGAAAAAAGAGTTATAGATTTTTGTATGGACTATTTTTGGCAAAGTAAGCAAAAATTGAAAATAACAAAAACAAACATTCCAAAAATTTGCAAGGGAATTTTTGGCCATTTAATTTTTGAAATAAATTCTGGCCTTTTAGGACATGAAAATATTTGATATAAAGTAGCTCCTGTCCAAAAACGAGCTCATTTCGACTTAAATTGACTAAGTTATGGTCATTAGTTATAGTTCTTTCATTCATGAATTGTTTAAGATATGGATCTATGCTAATTGTATCAGCTAGATCAAGTATATTTAAATTTGTTAAATCAAATATATTTTAAAAGATGTGCTTCACCAATTGATTTGGTAAGGACTCAAGGCTGAGAAAAAAGAACAATTGATTAAAGTATTATTGAAAATAATTATTCCTTGTATATTAAGTGTTTATGCATAATTCACCGGGTATGAAAGGTTGATCCCCTTGATTACCAAAACTTATTAAAAAGACCAATTTAAATACTGGCAACCTTCACATATGTTTATGGTCATTATGACCACTCAACATCTATTATTCAATTATTTGAATATTCAGTTATCAAGACTTAATTTATGTTCTTTCACAAATGATTTCTATTGTTGAATATTGAATGATAAATTCCTTGCTAATCATGATATATCTCCCTTGTATTTAAACTTGCTAAGCAAATTCGTTACTTACCCTTACTCTATCATGACATTTATTTCAGCAAAGCCAGAGACGTCCAAGAAAGACAAAGGCAAAGGAAAAGTGCAGGAATAGATAATGTGAATGTTTATGTATTATATTATAGTATGTACATTGGTATTGTAAACCTTTTGTGTTACTAAGGGTAACTTAAGTAAGATATGTTTAAGTTAAGGTTAATAGACCTTGGGATATTGCTGTAAGACTTTATTATAATGAACACTGTACGTTTATTATTCTGCAATAATTTATAGAATGCTTATGATGATGATGGATCGTGAGCACCGAACCCATGGTTAGAGAACACGGATTTGGGGATGTTAAACCTAGGTTATAACCTTAGAAATAAACTCATTTTGTGACACCCCCAAATCTGGGTACTTCATTCCCACAAGATTCGGTGTTCACTGTCTAACATTCATTTCTAACTACTCAAATATAATAAAATTTAAACAATAAACTTTCCCATTAAAGGGTTGCATCAATAAGTTTAATAAAATCTCCCAAGTTATCTAACCTTTAAAATAAACTTCAAGAGCGGAAAATTAAATAATTACATCTTAACAATTAAAACAAAGTCTGACAATATAAAAATTAGCAGATTTACAAGTCTTTAACACTTGTTTATCTTTCCTTTCCCTTTACTGGTGGTAGCTTCATCGACCTTCTCAACTTTAGCTGTAATGGTTATATAAGCAAGAGTGAGCAAAACAAATGCTCACTTAAAACGACAATGAATAATAACAACATAATAACTGCCAATGAATAGGCTCAATAGAACTAAATAATAATCCTTATCAATGATAATCAGGAACTAAAAACAAAGTTTGAAATATATATGAGGGTCATAAGACCACGAACTATGTCCAAGGTTATAAGTGTTCTTTCAACTTAAACCTAAATAGTCCTAAGACTGTAGGGACTTCCCGTACTTAGGGGAATCAGCCCTTCGTATCATGTATTGTGCACAAACATCTAAACGCTTCGCGTAAATTATCCCCAGTAATAGGGTTGTTCATCTCAGTATTTAGAATACAAGTCCGCACCAAAGTAAGTTTGGTTTGGATAAGCTTCAAGGGTAATTTAGAGTTTAACGAACATCAACTAAGGATTAGTTGAATCAAAAATATAATAACATTATGCTTTGGAATGAGTCATAAATGAATCCACATTATATATTAAACCATGCTTAGAAATGAGCTAAAATGCATAAGCATTAAATAATATAACAAACCTTACTTGAACAATATTAAGCTAAGGCTAGAATTTTATTTAGTAAAAGAATTGAGTTATTGAACATGCATAATTAATAGCAAGTTGAACAATAAAACTTGCTCATCATAAGAATATCAGAATTTAGAAACTTGCATATTAAGAAACAAGTTAAAGATAGGAAACCTTCTCAAAGTAAGAGTTAGGATAAAGAGATTGCAGGCATATAATTAAGTTATATAAATAGGATTAGGAATTACTTACTCAATATAAAGGTAAATAAGATGGAACAAACTCAAATAAAGGTTGGGGTTAGAAAACTTGCCTTGCGTGTAATCTAAACCGTATACTTGATTCTCAATATCCTATACACATGTCATCATGACATAATTAGTTAATACATGTACTCAGTACATAATTAAGTATCTACTTTATGTACGACTTGTAGTCTTAGGTTCAACTATTTGGTTAAACCAAAACTCTTCAATTTATCATATAATTCATTAATTGCTAATAATATTTTCATACTTGATACTATAACACCACAATATGTCAGAAATCACATTTATCAGTCATAACATTACTCTTTATCAATAATTATATAACTGTATAATTAAAATAAATTTTCAAGCCAATATTGCTAACTAGTGTTGCAGCACCCCAGTTTGCACTTGTAATGCCCAAGAAAAATCAGATTTTATGTTAATTAAATTTTTATTTGATTATTTGAATTAAATGAATTTAATTGTTTATTTATGTGAGTAAGCAGTTTAAAGGTCATTCTATGACCTATAATGTGTGGATGTGGTTAGGAATCTGGCTATGTGCTAAGATTAATTGTTTTGAATTTTCAAGGCGAAAATAAAAAAATTTCGAGAAATTTTCGTAAAAACACTATTCATCCGTTTCTTCTCGGGGATTAATTATGAATTTCTGAGAAACGCGTAATGATAGAATTCTAAGACGAGATGAAATATTCAATAATATTTCAGTTATGGTAAACGAAGTTTTCACTTGCGGACTTAAAACCTAAGGGTTAGGAAAAGTGAGTTACGATAATTAAGTGACTATGTATAATGATTATAGTTATTATACGTAAGAAATACGAGTATGATACTAGTTATTATACGAGTATAGTATAAAGAATATTACGACGTATGATATGAATATCGTACGAATTATATACGAAGAGAATACGAGAATTATACAAGTAAAATATGATTAGTTCTTAATGGACTTTAGTAATTAGGCTTTGTCAATTCCAAATTGGATGAGATTGTTGTCAAGCCCAATGTGATATTAAATCAAGCCCAAGATTGGCCTGATACGAATTAATTCTAAGCCCAAACCAAGAAATAAAATCGTGGGTCGAACCGATAGATCACCGGATGGGTAAAACCCATGGGGTAACCCATGTGGGACCCAAAAGGGCATATGGGCCACTTGGTGGCCAAGTAAAGAGGTTTTACTTGGTGGCTAAGTAATGAATAGTAAGGAGGTGGCCCACTTGACCATTTTGCCCTCCACTTGGTTTTTCTATAAAAAGAAGCTAAGTTGGTTTATTTTTGTGTTTTCACCAACCTTGAACCATATATTGAGAGAGAGAGAGAAAAGAGCATTAACAAGTAATCAAGAGGAATCAAAAGCAAAGTATTCAAGCTTTAGTCAAGAACGCGAAGAACATTAAGCTCTAGTCTTCGATCATTTTCTATTTATTTTTTGTAGAGAATTATGAATTTGTGGAGCATGTCTCTTCTAGAGTAATAAGGATGGCTATTAGTGGATTAAAATATTAATAAGTCATGTATAAGTAAGAATCATAAGCGTTTAAGTGAGTTTTAACCGAAAAAAACCATTAAAACGTGGATTTGGTTGTTGATAGACAAATTGAAAACCATCAAGTATAGGTTATGTGCATATTGTTTGGTTAGGTTATAGATAACTAACTAATGGATTGATTCCATTTGATTTGGTGTATAAATCTCGAGTAACGAAGTTATGGCGAAATTTACGAGGTTAGACGTTAATCGTCAAAATTGTAGAATTCCCGGATTAGTGGTCAAAAGTCATTGTTTAACTTGGAAACCTTAGTTTTCGATGGCGTATCATAAAATAACGTAATTAAGAGTCGTGGACTCAAGAATGGTCAAAATTCGACTTAAGACGAAGAATTGAGTTATAAACATTCACGAACGTTAAATGAACGCGTAATAGAAAGTTATATAGTGAATTCATTGTTAACAGATTTAAAAACTACTTTTGTCCGGATGAAATTGAAGTATATGAGGTATGTAAGATTGCGACTTTTGAATGAGCCAATTCCGACTTATAACGGTCAAGTTACGTGTCCGAAAAGAATTCAACTGAAAAACTTAAAAAAATATTCAAAGGCTCAGGGTCGGCGCCGCAGCGCCGCCCAAGCCTAGGAAACTCGCACCGCAGTGCCAGGACGAGGGTTTAGCTACTGCTAACTCTTGCCGTAGCGCCAATGTTATACCTGAAGCTGGCGCCGTAGCGCCGGTAAGAGAAAAAAAATTTGACTTAGTTTATTTTTAACCCAACTATTTACATAATAACTATGGGGCATGTATATACTTAATATGCACGATAAGACCATTCCTAAATCACTTATATAGTGATGACTTAAGGAATTGAATGTTGTTTAAAAGTAATGAACGAGGAGCGTTAATAAGCCGTAAGGAAGGATAGTAACTCGAATCGAATATTATTAATGAAATAAATTTGGTTAAGTTATAGAAGAGAAAGAAGTTGATAAAAACAATGTGATTAGATTATTTGGTAGCTAATTTTAGTGTGCTATGTGAATATATCATGAAGAAACTGTAAAGACCAAGAACTATTGAATTTTAATTTAAGACACTTGAAGACAAGTTTTCTTAACCCTTATCTAACCTTCGTGTTAGCCAAGTTTCTATGATTCATGTTATAATATGCATGAATTGTTTTACGAAAGAGTCGATGCCAGTTTTAACTCGGCTAGACTAATCTTAAAAGTTTGATTGATTTGTTTACAAGTCTTTCGATATAGTATTGATAATGCGATCATATGCAAATTGTTTGGTACGAATTCAAAGGTAAGCCTGAGTATGAATAAACAAAAGTATTTTACATCGATAATTCGATGGGCACGTGAGGTTGCCAAAAACTTAAACGTAGATACATTTAACGGATGAGTGTTGATCAACATAGAGTACTATAGACTGATCACCTAGAAGTGCTCGTAAGATATATCGGACTTACGGACTTATTGTCCGGTTGTCCTTTTTCGTGAATGAAAATCAAAAGAGAATGTTCATGGTCTCTTGACCTACTCAGAATTCCTAAGTTACTGTATGTACTTTGGAATGATTTTATGAGAATAAAAAGTGATATTCAATGTTTCATAGTACTTCATAGCTATTTGTGATAGTAGTATGCACACAAGCCAATTATGTTTGATGATAAAACATATATTTTGTAACTATCTTATTCATTTATTAATAAAAAGTATTAATATATTAAAGGCTTTTAATTATCTACATGATGTTGTTTTATAATATGTGATAAACCCATAGTTTTAAGCAATGCTTTTAGAATAATGATGATGATCATTCTAATGAGATCTAAATTCTTAGAAAGCTTAAAATTAAATAGTTCCCAATCGTTGGATTACTAAATTGGAGATTAGTGAATCCGGATAGATTGGTACATACGTTACTTGCTCAGTGAATGAGGATGATTGATCTCATGATCATTTGTGTAGAGACACTAAAGCAAGTATGTAGGTTCTTATTAGAGAATAAGTTCACTGAACGTGGCTCGCTAAGGAATACCTAATGGAGTTTTACTTGACTGTCAATAGGAATTCCTATAGTGATAGTAGTACAAGTGATCCTTGGACTTGAGATCATCATAGTATCTTGTGTGTGATGAGTTATGTAAGACCCCAACTTATTAATGAATAAAATCAAATTTTCTCTAAATATTATTGTGAATAATAAGGGGTTAATTTGATATAATACTTTGGTTATGGGTGAAATGTGCAAATTTTGCAAAATAAGCAAGTGGTTATAAAATATTCATTTTGTCGGGGAATATTCGTTTGGTCGTGGAATATTCTTGCTGTCGGGGAATATTCGTACGACGGCGTAGCCTTGTGTGGGCCCCATAACTGAAAGCGATTGGATGAAGAAAACGACAAGTATAAGTTATTTATAAATAACGGCGTAGTTGTTACCGTTAATACTGTTGAAATACCCGGTGGTTAAAATACAGTAGCACACGGTATTGCACCAATTATTGATTCTTACGTAAGAAGGGACTACTCAATAATTGTTATAGTAGTTATTGTTCAATATTTTATTTTATTGATTTAATAATTGCTGTGTTGATATTTTATATTATTGTTGTTTCAATAATTGATGCTGCACAGTATTTTCTATTATCAGATCAATAATTCATATTATTTGAATAATATTATTAGATAACATTATTGGAAATGTCTAGAAAGTTCTGTCTAAGGAGAGGTTTGGTCATCTAATTGCGCGCCAGTAAGGAGAAATCCTTATTGCAAAGCCCCCTCTTTCCTGGGAACGGCCTGGTTGTCATAAATGTGATTCTGTAATATTATTTGTGAATAATTAATTATTGATTCATATGATAAGGAAATATTTATTTTATGTGGATATAAATGAGATATATTTTTGTGGTTGAAAATGAAGGAGTTAATGTTGAGGTTTTTATCAGTATTTTTGTCGGAATGGAGGTATTAAAAATCAGGGTTTTTTAGATATTTTGCGGGGGTTATAATTTTTAATCCGACCGTTGGATCGTGGTAATTTTTGGATATGTTATACATATATAAGTTGAGTATATGTCCACAAATTTTAAACCGTTAAAAATGAACGTATGATTTATTATGAATTTTACGAGATGACTGGTTCAGAAATTGTTAAATTTTCGGAGTTTATCATTTTGATGGAAAATTCTAGAATTGGTGGGCCCCACTCTTGGTTGGTGAAGAAATATACTGAATTATATTTCAAATATGGTGGGTGGGAATAGTAGCAGGTAAAGCCATCAGGTTGCAGGTCAAGCCTACTAAAATTTTCCTATAAATAGAGGGCTAAGTTAGAATTGAAAATCGCACCTGAAACAAGTTTTCTCTCTTTCTCTCTCTAGATTATTGAGTGTATTTTGTGAGTATTTAGATACTTTGAGAGTTTCTATTCATCAGTACAAGTTTCTTTCAGCCTTATACCGGTATTCCGACCAGAAGTACTGATATTTCGAGGTAAGGGATATTATTTTCTTCTTAAATGATATTATTTTCTTCAATATCATTATGCTGAAATATTGATATGAGTTTTTATCAAATTTGAAACTTTTTGTGTTTGAGTTACTATTCACGTATACGACACTATTCACGTATACGGTACTATTCACGAATACGGCACTATTCACCGAAAAATAAAATTTTCCCTTTTTGTCCAAGATGTCTATTATGGTTACTATCTTTGATTGTATCCATGTTTTGATCTTTATTTTTGAATTCCGTTTCACAATTGATTATTATGAAGAATTATTGATCTTTGATAAACTGTTATACGAATCCCTACTATTTGTCCTTTTGTCTCACTGGATTCGTTTTCTTTAAGATATTTTTCATCATCCTCAGTCCTAAATGATGATATTACTGAATATCTTTGGCCTGTAGTGCAAAGATGTATGATTACTTGATGAATATCTTTGGCCTGTAGTGCAAAGATGAACAGGTGTTGAGATGAACATGACCGACTGGTGATACAAATGAATATCTTTGGCCTGTAGTGCAAAGATGAATATTTGGTTAAAGATGATTATTAATCGATGTTACAGGGATTAAATATTGATGATGGACTTTTAAATCTTAGAAGATAGTAGAATTCTTTCTCTACTTGACTCTTCTAATGGTTTGTTGTTTCCGCTGCAGTTGTTGATCTAAAACTTGTTGTCGATTATATTCTATCAGATTTTTTCCTGTTGAATACTAATGATAATTTGTTGTATATTATCTTAGTCATAATATTCTTTACTGGGCTAGTTGAGCTCACCTTTTTCCTTTTTGTTCCATTTTTCTTCTCAGGAGGTGAGAACATAGCAGGATCTAGTCGGGGTATGGAGTGATGGTTCTAGAAAGATGTTTTAACAGTCCTCACTATTTCTGTAAAATAGTGTTTGAATAATTGTAATGAGGACTTATTTGAGTATGGATATTGTCTAGAAGATAATATTTGTATTTAAACTCACAGTATGTATTGTCGTATTTTGCACGATAATTGTATTATTAAAGTTGTAGTTTACTTTCTGTACCATGTATTTGGCGACTCAGAATGGGTGTTGTATACCTATTTTGGGGGCGTCACAGTTGGTATCAGAGCTTAGGGATATGATCCCTGGCTGAGATGTGAGACAAGAACTAGGAGGGGAGAGACAGAGAATTCCTTCGCTAGTATGACCTGACTAAGTTTATTTGGTGTTTATTTGGTCGGTCAGAGTATAGGGATAATATATGACATGACTATTAACCCTTGTTTTATGGCAATATTTAAGAATGGCAGCTGAGAACGTTAATAATGGAGTAAATCAGACCGTGGAGACACCTTTGATCACCACCCAGGGGAACGTGCAACAGGAAGGCAATATTCCTCCTGTAAACAACGTTACCGAGCAAATGATGAATGATGGAATGTTTAGGAGCTTTTTGCAGTTCATGCAAAATCAGACGAGGGAGACTCGTGTGTAGAATACGGGTGGAAATGATAACGCGCGGTTTGTCACAGCTAAGCAGTTCAAAGAATTAGGACCGCCAGAATTTAAGGGAAAGCCAGATCCGATCATGGCGGAAACGTGGGTCAAGCAAATTACCAAGATATTCGATGTCTTGGGATGCACGGAGGAACAGAAAGTTCCATTCGCCACCTTTATATTCCGCGGTGAGGCAGACTACTGGTGGGAGTCTGTGAAGCGTACCCAGCCTGACGCACTCAACATGTCCTGGAAAACATTTCAAAAACTATTCAATGACAAGTACTTTCCTGAAAGTATTCGTCATATGAAGGAGGTGGAGTTTATCAGACTGGAACAAAACAACATGACGGTGTCCCAGTACGAGGCGAAGTTTGCAGAGTTATCCAGGTTTGTACCTCATTTGATCGAGAATGAGGAACGAATGACAAGGATATTTCTGAGAGGTTTAAAACCCGAGATTCGGCAATATCTTATCTCTCATAAATTTTCTTTATATTCAGATGTTGTAAAAGGGCTCAATTATTAGAACGAGATAATGAGTATGTGCAACCGAGGGACCACAACCAGGGTCATACCGGTGGCGACAGTCATCGAAGCAATGAAAACTAGCAGGGAGGAAAATATTCGGACAAAAGTGGTAACCACTCTGGTGGTAATCGTGGTCGTGATAATAGAAGGAGCGAGTCGGGAGGAGATTTCAAGAAGAGAAGGTACAACAATGATAACGTGAAGACGTCAGCACAAACATCAACTATTTCTAGGGGAGGAGAACGACCACCGGTCGTATGTTACAAATGTGGGAAAGAGGGACATATCAGCCCAAACTGCCCACAACAATCTAAGGTATGTTATAACTGTGGAAAGGAGGGTCATATAGCTCGAGAGTGTTCTGTTGCAAAACCAAGTTCAGCGGGGATGGTGACTCCAAAAATTGTCCCGGATAAGTCGAAATTAGCGGTTCCTGGAAGGGCATTTGTATTGACTGCCCAAAACGCGAGGACCCCGAACGAATGTATAACGGGTTAGTTAATTATAAATTCTTTCGAAGTTTATATCTTACTAGATACCGGTTTTACCCATTCTTTTATCTCTCCTGCTTGTGCTTAACGTTTAAACTTGACTCCGGAGAAATTAGACTTTGACCTATCTGTGGAAACTCCGTTAGGAGAAACTTTCATCATATCCACAGTTTATAAATCTTGTTTGATCCAAGTTGGCACTATCACATTACCTGTTGACCTTATCTTTTTAAAGATACTTGCTTTTGATGTGATTTTAGGAATTGATTGGTTAACCACTCATCATGCCAAAATTGATTATTTTCGTAAGGTTGTTAGTTTTCATATTCCTAAACAACCTGTTATTCAAATTTAAGCAACCAAACCATTGAAGCCAAACTCTTTTATATCAAGCCGTAAAGTTATTCGTTTATTGGAAAATGGATGTCAAGCTTTCTTAGCCATGTTATGGACTTGAACAAAAATACGTCAGATTTGAATGATATTTCTGTTGTTAGTAAATTTCCTGACGTATTTCCTGAAAAATTTATTGGCTTACTCCTAAAGTGTGATATTGAATTTTGTATCGACTTTGAACCCGGTACAAAACCCATTTCTAAAATCTCATATCAAATGGCTCCTATTGAACTTCAGGAGTTAAAAATTCAACTATAGAATTTGGTACCCGAGCCTGTATCTGGTGACTTCCTTTGTCGAATACACTGAAGCGAGACTCTCTGTAGTGGACGCCATATTTGTGTGGTAGTAAACTGATAGGTGTCATTGTGACGTGCTATCCAAGATTGGGATATGAGTCACAGTTGAGAGCAACCTAAGTCAGTAATCGAAATACGTAGCTTTCTATGCTTAGTTGGTTATTAACGAAGATTTTGTGGAAAGATTTTCTCGAATCGCTACTCTATTAACTCAGCTGACTCGAAAAGATACAAAATTCGTATGGAGTGAGGAATACGAGAAGAGTTTCCAAGAACTCAAGAGGAGACTCATTTCGGCACTTGTTCTGACAATACCATCTGGTTCGGATGGATTTGTTATCTACAGCGATGCTTCAGGCAAAGGGTTAGGATGTGTTCTCATGCAACATGGGAAAGTCATAGCCTATGCCTCACGACAACTCAAAGAATATGAGAGGAATTATCCTACTCATGATTTGGAGTTGGCAGCAGTCGTTTTTGCGTCGAAGATCTGGAGACACTACCTGTATGGGGAGAAAGTGGAGATCTATACAGATCATAAAAGCCTCAAATATTTCTTCACCCAAAAGGAACTCAACATGCGGCAGCGACGTTGGCTCGAGCTGTTGAAAGATTACGATCATACCATCCAATATCATCCTGGAAAAGCCAACGTAGTAGCTGACGCATTGAGTAGAAGATCATATGCGGGTACGAGTGCAATGTTGTTAACACAAAGGCCCATTTTGTATGACTTGCAAAGGATGGAGATAGAGATGAAGGCTCCAAGTACCCACATGATGA
Source organism: Panax notoginseng (assembly GCA_016801055.1). Classification (NCBI taxonomy): domain Eukaryota; kingdom Viridiplantae; phylum Streptophyta; class Magnoliopsida; order Apiales; family Araliaceae; genus Panax; species Panax notoginseng. Next base: position 45,225,286 of record CM029012.1, read on the forward strand.
TATCAAATATACGAGTAGAACCGACTTTAATCGATAAAGTTAAAGCTGCTCAAGCTACGGACATGGAGCTGATGCGTATGAAGAAGAAAGTGCAAGAAGGTGTTATTCCAGAAGCAAAAATCAATGAAGAAGGAATACTTCGAGTCAACTCCAGACTTTATGTTCCTAACGATTTTGACTTGAAGCATAGAATAATGATGGAGGCACACAACACACCGTTTGCAATCCATCCTAGGAGTACGAAAATGTATCACGATCTTCGACATACATTTTGGTAGAGCAATATGATAAGAGAGATCGCGGAGTTTATCTCGAAATGTTTAACTTGTCAACGTGTAAAAGCGGAGCATCAAGTACTAAAGGGTCCATTGCAACCACTTGAGATTCCGAAATGGAAGTGGGAACACATTACTATGGATTTCGTTACAGGTCTTCCCAAGGTTTCTCAAGGCATAGATGCGATTTGGGTTATTGTGGATAGATTAACCAAGTCCGCTCATTCTTGCCGATACGTGAGACTTATTCCCTTGAACGTCTTGCTAGTATGTACGTGAACGAGATTGTGAGATTGCATGGCATGCCAGTATCCATAGTTTTAGATCGTGACCCAAGATTCACCTCACGATTTTCGGTTAGCTTGCAGAAAGCTATGGGCACGGATTTACGATTCAGTTCGGCATACCATCCTCAAACGGATGGACAATCAGAGAGGACTATTCAAACTCTTGAAGATCTATTAATACTTTGTGTCCTAGATCTCAAAGGGAGTTGGGATAAGTACCTACCATTGGTGGAATTCTCCTACAACAACAGTTATCAGGCGAGCATAGGTGTGGCTCCATTTGAGGCGTTGTATGGAAGAAAATGTCGTTCTCCAGTATGCTGGGACGAGGTGGGTGAAGTAACATTGTTGGGATCAGAGTTGGTACGCATTACTACAGAGAAGATCCAAACAATTCGACAACGTATACAAACGGCACATGATCGACAAAAGAGTTATGCGGATCTTCATCGGAAGGACGTGGAATTTAATATTGGGGATCATGTATTGTTACGTGTTGCACCATGGAAGGGAGTTACAAGATTTGGGAAGAGAGAAAAGCTCAATCCAAGATTTGTTGGTCCATTTGAGATTCTTGAGCGAATAGGAAATGTGGCATATAGACTCGCATTACCTCCAAGCATGTCTCGTGTTCATAATATTTTTCACATATCTATGCTTCGTAAATATGATAAAGACCCAAACCACATTATTGAGTTAGAACCAGACGAGATAGCTAAAGATTTAACGTACGAGGAGGTACCTGTTAAGATCTTGGATAGGAAAGAGCATGTCCTACGCACGAAGGTTATACCACAAGTTAAGGTTTTGTGGAGAAATCATGCTATTGAAGAAATGACCTGGGAGTTGGAATCAGAAATGAAAGCAAGGTATCCTCACCTTTTTGAAACATCAGGTACGTACGTTAATTTCGAGGACAAAATTTCATAAGGAGGGGAGGTTGTAAGACCCCAACTTATTAATGAATAAAATTAAATTTTCTCTAAATATTATTGTGAATAATAAGGGGTTAATTTGATATAATACTTTGATTATGAGTGAAATGTGCAAATTTTGCAAAATAAGCAAGTGGTTATAAAATATTCATTTTGTCGGGGAATATTCGTTTGGTCGTGGAATATTCTTGCTGTCGGGAAATATTCGTACGACGGCGCAACCTTGTGTGGGCCCCATAACGGAAAGCGATTGGATGAAGAAAACGACAAGTATAAGTTATTTATAAATAACGGCGTAGTTGTTACCGTTAATACTGTTGAAATACCCGGTGGTTAAAATACAGTAGCACACGGTATTGCACCAATTATTGATTCTTACGTAAGAAGGCACTACTCAATAATTGTTATAGTAGTTATTGTTCAATATTTTATTTTATTGATTCAATAATTGCTGCGTTAATATTTTATATTATTGTTGTTTCAATAATTGCTGCTGCACAATATTTTCTATTATCAGATCAATAATTCATATTATTTGAATAATATTATTAGATAACATTATTGGCAATGTCTAGAAAGTTCTGTCTAAGGAGAGGTTTGGTCATCTAATTGCGCGCCAGTAAGGAGAAATCCTTATTGGAAAGCCCCCTCTTTCCTGGGAACGGCCTAGTTGTCATAAATGTAATTCTGTAATATTATTTGTGAATAATTAATTATTGATTCATATGATAAGGAAATATTTATTTTATGTGGATATAAATGAGAGATATATTTTTGTGGTTGAAAATGAAGGAGTTAATGTTGAGATTTTTATCAGTATTTTTATCGGAATGGAGGTATTAAAAATCAGGGTTTTTGAGATATTTTGCGGGGGTTATAATTTTTAATCCGACCGTTGGATCGTGGTAATTTTTGGATATGATATACATATATAATTTGAGTATATGTCCATAAATTTTGAACCGTTAAAAATGAACGTATGATTTATTATGAATTTTACGAGATGACTAGTTCAGAAATTGTTGAATTTTCAGAGTTTATCATTTTGATGGAAAATTCTAGAATTGGTGGGCCCTACTCTTGGTTGGTGAAGAAATGTACTGAATTATATTTTAAATGTGGTGGGTGGGAATAGTAGCAGGTAAAGCCATCAGGTTGCAGGTCAAGCCTACTAAAATTTTCCTATAAATACAGGGCTAAGTTAGAATTGAAAATCACACCTGAAACAAGTTTTCTCTCTTTCTCTCTCTAGATTATTGAGTGTATTTTGTGAGTATTTAGATACTTTGAGAGTTTCTATTCATCAGTGCAAGTTTCTTTCAGCCTTATACCGGTATTCCGACCAGAAGTCATGATATTTCGAGGTAAGGGATATTATTTTCTTCTTAAATGATATTATTTTCTTCAATATCATTATGCTAAAATATTGATATGAGTTTTTATCAAATTTAAAACTTTTTGTGTCAGAGTTACTATTCACGTATACGGCACTATTCATGTATACGGTACTATTCACGAATACGGCACTATTCACCGAAAAATAAAATTTTCCCTTTTTGTCCAAGATGTCTATTATGGTTACTATCTTTGATTGTATCCATGTTTTGATCTTTATTTTTGAATTCCGTTTCACAATTGATTATTATGAAGTATTATTGATCTTTGATAAACTGTTATACGAATCCCTACTATTTGTCCTTTTGTCTCACTGGATTCGTTTTCTTTAAGATATTTTCCATCATCCTCAGTCCTAAATGATGATATTACTGAATATCTTTGGCTTGTAGTGCAAAGATGTATGATTACTTGATGAATATCTTTGGCCTGTAGTGCAAAGATGAACAGGTGTTGAGATGAACATGACCGACTGGTGATACAAATGAATATCTTTGGCCTGTAGTGCAAATATGAATATTTAGTTAAAGATGATTATTAATCGATGTTACATGGATAAAATATTGATGATGGACTTTTAAATCTTAGAAGATAGTAGAATTCTTTCTCTACTTGACTCTTCTAATGGTTTGCTGTTTCCGCCGCTGTTTGTGATCTAAAACTTGTTGTCGATTATATTCTATCAGATTTTTTCCTGTTGAATACTAATGATAATTTGTTGTATATTATCTTAGTCATAATATTCTTTACTGGGCTAGTTGAGCTCACCATTTTCCTTTTTGTTCCATTTTTCTTCTCAGGAGGTGAGAACATAGCAGGATCTAGTCGGGGTATGGAGTGATGGTTCTAGAAAGATATTTTAACAGTCCTCCCTATTTCTGTAAAATAGTGTTTGAATAATTGTAATGAGGACTTATTTGAGTGTAGATATTGTCTAGAAGACAATATTTGTATTTAAACCCACAGTATGTGTTGTCGTATTTTGCACGATAATTGTATTATTAAAGTTGTAGTTTACTTTCTGTACCATGTATTTGGCGACTCAGAATGGGTGTTGTATACCTATTTTGGGGGCGTCACAAGTTATACTTTGACTTATTCCTTAAGAACCTTAGGGTATATCAAATGGTATGCTTGGGTATAATAAATTGTACATAGAGATAATGTATGATCAATAAAGAATCTACCACTTCTATTAAAAGAAGAGAAATGTGCTATGTGATACGATAAATAACAACCCAGTATGTAAGACCCCGAATTTTATGAAATAAAAGTATTCAATTTTTCTTATAATTACTATTCAGCAAATGGTTAAATTGATAAAAGTTTAAAGTTATGGGTGAAATATGAATTTTTTTTCAAATAAGCAAGTGGTTATAAATAATCATTGTTGTCGGGGAATATTCGTTTGGTCGTGGAATTTCTTTCTGTCGGAGAATATTCGTACGACGGCGCAGCTATTTGTGGGCCCCATAACGAATAACTGTCGGGTGAAGAAAAACGACAAATTTGAGTTTTTACAAATAACGGCGTAGTTGTTATCGTTAATACTGTTGAAATACCCGTGGTTAAAATACAGTAATACGCGTTATTGTACAGTAGCACACGGTATTGCACAGTATTTTTAAATTATTGATTATTACGTAAGAAAAAAAGGCATACTCAATAATTGTTACAGTATTACTGCTCAATATTTTATTTTATTGATTCAATAATTGCTACGTTGAATTTTGTATAATTGTTGTTCAATAATTGTTGCTGCACAGTATTTCCCATTATCAGATCAATAATTCATATTATTTGAATAGTATTATTAGATAGCATTATTGGCAATGTCTAGAAAGTTCTGTCTAAGGAGAGGTTTGGTCATCTAATTGCGCGCCAGTAAGGAGAAATCCTTATTGGAAAGCCCCCTCTTTCCTGGGAACGGCCTGGTTGTCATAAATGTGATTCTGTAATATTATTTGTGAATAATTAATTATTGATTCATATGATAAGGAAATATTTATTTTATGTGGATATAAACGAGGGATATATTTTTGTGGTTAAAACTGAAGGAGTTAATGTTGAGATTTTTATCCGTATTTTTGTCGAATGGAGGTATTAAAAATCAGGATTTTTGAGATATTTTGCGGGGTTATAATTTTTAATCCGACCGTTGGATCGTGATAATTTTTGGATATGTTATACATATATAAGTTGAGTATATGTCCACAAATTTTGAACCGTTAAAAATGAACGTATGATTTATTATGAATTTTACGAGATGACTGGTTCAGAAATTGTTGAATTTTCGAAGTTTATCATTTTGGTGGAAAATTCTAGAATTGGTGGGCCCCAATTGTGGTTGGTGAAGAAATGTGCTGAATTATATTTCAAATGTGGTGGGTGGGAATAGTAGCAGGTAAAGCCATCAGGTTGCAGGTCAAATCTACCAAAATTTTTCTATAAATAGAGGGCTAAGTTAGAATTGAAAATCACACCAAAAACATAAGCTTTCTCTCTTTCTCTCTCTATATTATGAAGCATATTTTGTGAGTATTTAGATACTCTGTGAGTTTCTATTCATCAGTGCAAGTTTTCTTCAGCCTTATACCGATCAGAAGTACTGCTCTTTTGAGGTAAGGGATTGTAAGGGATAGTAAGGGATATTAAGGGATTTTAAGGGTTGTTATGATTTTCAGTTTCGTAATTTTTCTGATCTTCAAAAATTCTGGAAAAATTTGAAATAATATTTTGATGAGTTTTATTGATTGTGTCCAAAAAATGGTGATTTTTGGGATATAGAGATTGAGAGTTATGAATTTTATAAGAAAAGACTATTTAAAAGTAACTGCTTATAATTCCTTGTGGTTAACTCCAAAATTGATGAAATTTTTATTGGGAGTACATGTATATGATAGAAGTATACTCTGTAAATTTCAGAATTTTTAGATAAAAGTACAATTTTTGATAAATGTCTAAATATTCGGCTATTTTGGCCATATGAAAAATAGTAAATGACTTTTAAAAATTCTGAGAAAAATATATGTTCACTATGGGACTATATTATGCTAAATCCCAGAAAAGAAATATTTTTGGAATTGATTTGGTATTTTTCATAAAAATGGTCTAGTTATGAGTAAATGAATTAAATGTGTTTTGTGAAGAAAGAAAATTGGAAAATAGGATTTTATGGCTTGAGAATCCTATATGAGGTATATGCAGATTTTTGATGAGGGTTTTAGTTATTGATGATGAAATTGTAAGAGTTGGCATTTTATGATGATTAAATGCATTAATTAGTAAAGTGTAAACAATTAAAATAAATTGTTTATAAATTTAAGTAATGTTATTCTTTCAATATCATTATACCGAAATATTGGTATGAATTTTATTGTAGAATTTCTATCTTTTGTGTCGGGGTTACTATTCATGAGTTACGAATATTACTCTTGAGATTAAAACTATATGTTGATCATATTATTTTTATCATCATATATAACATTTTTATAACCCTGATGTTGAAATTCTCTTTCACTAGAGTGTAAAGATGGGTAGATTATTGGTATGATCATGACTAGGGTTCTCTTTGGCCTGTATGCAAAGTTGAATTGTGACTGGTATGATCATGACCATTGAATTTATAAGTGAATATCTTTAGCTTAAGTGCAAAGGTGAATTGATCAACATGGTTATAATTATTATTTATATAAATTCTGAAATAATTATATATTTCTTTGAGATATTAATATCTTTGGCCTGTAGTGCAAAGATGAATTGTTGATGAATATCTTTGGCCTGTAGTGCAAAGATGAAATGTTGTTGAATATCTTTGGCCAGTAGTGCAAAGATGAACAGATGTTGAGATAAACATGACCAACTGGTGATACAAATGAATATCTTTGGACGTAGTGCAAAGATGAAGTTATTAGCATGATTATGAACAGGAACTGTGATTTGGTATAACCGTGATCTTTGACGTTTCAGGTAAAGACAGGTGATGAAAATATTCTTCGTCCTGGGTGCGAGAAAAATTTATAGTCACAATTATGATTATGAGTTATTCATATGATTGTGGAAAGGAACTGTTGAGTGATGTTACATGGATAAAACATTGTTGGTGGATTTTTAACATGGAGAAGATAATAGACTTTATAGTATATTTGACTCTTCTAATGGATTGCTCGTTCCGCTGCAACTATGGTGAAATTTTTTATCATCTACCATATGTTCTAAATCTCTGATTTATTATTGATGAAGACTATTGATAATTTATTTATCTTTAGTCATGATATTCTTTACTGAGCTAGTTGTGCTCACCCTTTTGCTTCACAATTCCTTTCAGGTAATAAGAAGTAGCTGGGTCGAGCGAGGGTAACAAGGGAATAGAACGGTGGTCATCATTTAGTAGTTATATTTGGTGAAAAAAATAAGGTGAGGCGAACCCAACGTTGGAAGGGTGGTTTGCCACTATCATACAAGATGTCTAATGACATACAACCTCGTGTCATCATAAGACAGGGATGTGCTCATCCACTTGCTGAGTATATATACGAGCACTACCTATATAATCTTGGTGTTTGCTTGAAGTATAATTCTCAATTAGAGACAGTAGAGATAATGATATGTCAAGAGAAGACTCACCATTGGGAAGAATATGATAGTAATCTTCTCGTTTTTCTTTGGGGTCTATTGGGTCAACCAAGGATAATTCTGTGGCCATATGATATCTATCATAACCTAGACGCGTGGCCTCCTATGTACGAAGGTTTCCTTGAGCACTTCCCAAAGATTCTAATTTCTAAAACAGTTTTTGACTATACCTTTATGATAGGTACCATTGTGAGGTGCTGTGGTTGAAGCACCACGAGAGTCACAGGTGGTATCAGAGCTATAAGTAAAGAGCCCCGAGCCTCCGCTGGTGACTTCCTGTTGATGGGGGATGCACCGAAGCCAGACTCTCCGTAGGGGACGCCGTTCTGCGGTGGCAAACTGATAGGTATCAATGTAAGGTGCTGACATAGGTTGGTGTCCAGAGTTACATTTGGTATCAGAGCTTAGGGATATGATCTCTGGCAGAGATCGGGAATACAACTAGGAGGGAGAGATGAGTAAATCCTTCGCTAGTGTGTCCTACCTAAGCTTATTTGTTGGTCAGTCATAATATCAGGATATTATGTGATATGTTAATTTGTTAAATTAACCCTTGTTTTGAAGCTGTATTCTAGAATGATATTTGAAATACAGGAGATGAGCAATGGAGAAATTATGATAACAGGAAAGATGGAATCTGAAATAGAAGCAAGGTATTCTCAACTCTTTGAAATACCAGGTACGTAAATTTCGAGACGAAATTTCATAAGGAGGGGAGATTGTAAGACCCCGAATTTTATGAAATAAAAGTATTCAATTTTTCTTATAATTACTATTCAGCAAATGGTTAAATTGATAAAAGTTTAAAGTTATGGGTGAAATATGAATTTTTTTTCAAAATAAGCAAGTGGTTATAAAATAATCATTGTTGTCGGGAATATTCGTTTGGTCGTGGAATATTCTTTCTGTCGGAGAAAATTCGTACGACGGCGCAGCTATTTGTGGGCCCCATAACGAATAACTGTCGGGTGAAGAAAAACGACAAATTTGAGTTTTTACAAATAACGACGTAGTTGTTATCGTTAATACTGTTGAAATACCCGGTGGTTAAAATACAGTAATACGCGTTATTGTACAGTAGCACACGGTATTGCACATATTTTTGAAATTATTGATTATTACGTAAGAAGGCAATACTCAATAATTGTTACAGTAATTACTGTTCAATATTTTATTTTATTGATTCAATAATTGCTACGTTGAAATTTTGTATTATTGTTGTTCAATAATTGTTGCTGCACAGTATTTCCCATTATCAGATCAATAATTCAATATTATTTGAATAGTATTATTAGATAGCATTATTGGCAATGTCTAGAAGTTCTGTCTAAGAGAGGTTTGGTCATCTAATTGCGCGCCAGTAAGGAGAAATCCTTATTGGAAAGCCCCCTCTTTCCTGGGAACGGCCTGGTTGTCATAAATGTGATTCTGTAATATTATTTGTGAATAATTAATTATTGATTCATATGATAAGGAAATATTTATTTATGTGGATATAAACGAGGGATATATTTTTGTGGTTAAAACTGAAGGAGTTAATGTTGAGATTTTTATCCGTATTTTTGTCGGAATGGAGGTATTAAAAATCAGGATTTTTGAGATATTTTGCGGGGGTTATAATTTTTAATCCGACCGTTGGATCGTGATAATTTTTGGATATGTTATACATATATAAGTTGAGTATATGTCCACAAATTTTGAACCGTTAAAAATGAACGTATGATTTATTATGAATTTTACGAGATGACTGGTTCAGAAATTGTTGAATTTTCGAAGTTTATCATTTTGGTGGAAAATTCTAGAATTGGTGGGCCCCACTTGTGGTTGGTGAAGAAATGTGCTGAATTATATTTCAAATGTGGTGGGTGGGAATAGTAGCAGGTAAAGCCATCAGGTTGCAGGTCAAATCTACCAAAATTTTTCTATAAATAGAGGGCTAAGTTAGAATTGAAAATCACACCAAAAACATAAGCTTTCTCTCTTTCTCTCTCTATATTATGAAGCATATTTTGTGAGTATTTAGATACTCTGTGAGTTTCTATTCATCAGTGCAAGTTTTCTTCAGCCTTATACCGATCAGAAGTACTGCTCTTTTGAGGTAAGGGATTGTAAGGGATAGTAAGGATATTAAGGGATTTTAAGGGTTGTTATGATTTTCAGTTTCGTAATTTTTCTGATCTTCAAAAATTCTGGAAAAATTGAAATAATATTTTGATGAGTTTTTATTGATTGTGTCCAAAAATGGTGATTTTTGGATATATAGATTGAGAGTTATGAATTTTAAAAAAAAGACTATTTTAAAAGTAACTGCTTATAATTCCTTGTGGTTAACTCCAAAATTGATGAAATTTTTATTGGGAGTACATGTATATGATAGAAGTATACTCTGTAAATTTCAGAATTTTTAGAGAAAAAGTACAATTTTTGATAAATGTCTAAATATTCGGCTATTTTGCCATATGAAAAATAGTAAATGACTTTTAAAAATTCTGAGAAAAATATATGTTCACTATGGGACTATATTATGCTAAATCCCAGAAAAGAAATATTTTTGGAATTGATTTGGTATTTTTCATAAAAATGGTCTAGTTATTGAGTAAATGAATTAAATGTGTTTTGTGAAGAAAGAAAATTGGAAAATAGGATTTTTTGGCTTGAGAATCCTATATGAGGTATATGCAGATTTTTGATGAGGGTTTTAGTTATTGATGATGAAATTGTAAGAGTTGGCATTTTATGATGATTAAATGCATTAATTAGTAAATGTGTAAACAATTAAAATAAATTGTTTATAAATTTAAGTAATATTATTCTTTCAATATCATTATACCGAAATATTGGTATGAATTTTATTGTAGAATTTCTATCTTTTGTGTCGGGGTTACTATTCATGAGTTACGAATATTACTCTTGAGATTAAAAACTATATGTTGATCATATTATTTTTATCATCATATATAACATTTTTATAACCCTGATGTTGAAATTCTCTTTCACTAGAGTGTAAAGATGGGTAGATTATTGGTATGATCATGACTAGGGTTCTCTTTGGCCTGTAGTGCAAAGTTGAATTGTGACTGGTATGATCATGACCATTGAATTTATAAGTGAATATCTTTAGCTTAAGTGCAAAGGTGAATTGATCAACATGGTTATAATTATTATTTATATAAATTCTGAAATAATTATATATTTCTTTGAGATATTAATATCTTTGGCCTGTAGTGCAAAGATGAATTGTTGATGAATATCTTTGGCCTGTAGTGCAAAGATGAAATGTTGTTGAATATCTTTGGCCAGTAGTGCAAAGATGAACAGATGTTGAGATAAACATGACCAACTGGTGATACAAATGAATATCTTTGGACGTAGTGCAAAGATGAAGTTATTAGCATGATTATGAACAGGAACTGTGATTTGGTATAACCGTGATCTTTGACGTTTCAGGTAAAGACAGGTGATGAAAATATTCTTCGTCCTGGGTGCGAAGAAAATTTATAGTCACAATTATGATTATGAGTTATTCATATGATGTTGTGGAAAGGAACTGTTGAGTGATGTTACATGGATAAAACATTGTTGGTGGATTTTAACATGGAGAAGATAATAGACTTTATAGTTTATTTGACTCTTCTAATGGATTGCTCGTTCCGCTGCAACTATGGTTGAAATTTTTTATCATCTACCATATGTTCTAAATCTCTGATTTATTATTGATGAAGACTATTGATAATTTATTTATCTTTAGTCATGATATTCTTTACTGAGCTAGTTGTGCTCACCCTTTTGCTTCACAATTCCTTTCAGGTAATAAGATGTAGCTGGGTCGAGCGAGGGTAACAAGGGAATAGAACGTGGTCATCATTTAGTAGTTATATTTGGTGAAAAAAATAAGGAGGCGAACCCAACGTTGGAAGGGTGGTTTGCCACTATCATACAAGATGTCTAATGACATACAACCTCGTGTCATCATAAGACAGGGATGTGCTCATCCACTTGCTGAGTATATATACGAGCACTACCTATATAATCTGGTGTTTGCTTGAAGTATAATTCTCAATTAGAGACAGTAGAGATAATGATATGTCAAGAGAAGACTCACCATTGGGAAGAATATGATAGTAATCTTCTCGTTTTCTTTGGGGTCTATTGGGTCAACCAAGGATAATTCTGTGGCCATATGATATCTATCATAACCTAGACGCGTGGCCTCCCATGTACGAAGGTTTCCTTGAGCACTTCCCAAAGATTCTAATTTCTAAAACAGTTTTTGACTATACCTTTATGTAAGGTGTTATTGTGAGGTGATGTCCACGGTTGGAACATGAGTCACATTTGGTATATATTTGTATCCAAACTCACAGCATATGTGTTGTTGTATTTTGCACGATAATTGTTGTAATAAAGTTGTAGTTATTTTCTGAACCATGCATTTGACGACTCAGAATGGGTTGGGTGGAATGGACCTATTTTGGGGTCGTTACACAGTAGTCCTTGGCCAAGGCAGAATGAAATTAGAAAGGAGTTTTTAATTTGTATTATTTGAAGTTGTGCATTTAAGAGTCGAAATACATATAATTAACTAAAATAAAACTTGACAGTAATTTTATGTCTTATATTTAATTGGGACATTGTATGGTGGAAGGATTGAATTGTACGGTAACTATTTAGTCAAAGGTTCTTTGACGATTAATGTTAAAATCTATATTATCTGGAAAGTCGTTAATCGCTAGGGAGACTTATCCCTATTATAGAATAAATATTATTTATTTAAATAAATTAATAGTTTAATTTATTTATTTAAATAAGATTAGAATTGTTCTAATTGATTTATTCACAACCGGTTTAATATGGAGATCCTAAAGGGTCACACATAAAAGGAAGAATAATTATTTAAGAAGTTAATGGCATAATCGTAATAATAAGTTAAGTATATTTAATTTAATCTATGGTGATAGAATAAATTAAATAGCTAATATTTATTATTTAATATTGTGAAAATATTAAATATAAATCAATAAGAGGAGTCTTATTATTATTATTACTATTATTATTATTTAGTTCCTAAAGGAGTTTGGGAATTAATTAATAAAAGTACTCTCATTTATTCCTAATAAGATTAGAAGGTAAATTAATTAAAAGAGTTTAATTAATTATCCCTAATAAGATTAGAGAGCTTAATTAATTAAATGAATTTAATTAATTAAATAATACCCTATTTTCTAATTAGATTAGAAGGGTTAAGTGATATCTTTATATAAGAGGAGTCTTATATCAGATATCTATATACGTGATTCCAAATGTTGAGAGAGTACGCTCTTTTCTATGAGAGATAAAAAAACTAGAGTTTTGTCAAACACCCATCTTCTTGAATCTTTCTTCTTCCTTGGTGGATCACCTCTAGAGGCCAAACACTTGGGTGGCTAACATTGATCAAAGGAAGGAACCAAACCCGGTTGATTCAAGTTGAACGCGAAAAGGATTGGAGGTGAACTTGTACCTGAGGAAGCTCGAATCTTCAAGGGTACGATTCTTGTTCTTTATCTTTTCGTTTAATTAATGATTGTGCATAAAAGATGATCCGGGTATATGGTTTGTAAAATTTTAAAAAACTCTATTTTACCACGTTTCCGCTTACTTTGTGCAATTTGATTGTGTTCATGAATATTACAAACCTAACAGTGGTATCAGTGCCAAATATTTATGCGAATTATTAATTGTTAAATTTGATATGTATATTGATATGTGTTTAGAACAATTTAATTGGGCATAATTTTAATGTATAAAATTTATAAAAAAAACAGGAAAGCATGTGATATACCGCGAACTGAATTTCATTTCTTTTTCGCTATGCTTCGCGGTTAAGGGATGTTGGTTCGTGTGGGTAATCATAATAATCTTTCAAAAACGTTAGCAAGATTACTTATGTATGCTTAACAGGTACAAGTACAGGAGATTCAATGCTTCTCTCGTTTAATATTATATATTATATATATATATATATTTGTAACTTGATTCCTGCAATACATGACTAATGATATATGATATCACGAGATTCAAGGTGAATTCTTAATTATTTTATAGTTAAAATAAAAATTTATTTTAATCTTAAAATAAAAGGTTTATTTTAATTTAAAATTAAATTTTATGCTAACTAATTAGAGTTAGAATTGGATTCCATGATAACTAATTGGAGCTGAAATTAGATTTCATATTTCCTTAAATAAAGGAGTTTATTTAGATATGAAATAAGATTTCATATTATTCAAAATAAAAGAGTTTATTTGTGAATAGGAAAGAGAATCCTAATTTCCTTAAATAAAGGAGTTTATTTAGATATAAAATAAGATTTCATATTATTCAAAATAAAAGAGTTTATTTGTGAATAGGAAAAGAATTCGTGTTTCCTTTAAATAAAGGAGTTTTATTTATTTTTACTTAGAATTGGATTCCATAATTAATTAAAATAAAGGAGTTTATTTTGATTAATAATTTTGATTAAAATAAAATAGTTTATTTTATTCAAAATTAGATAAATTAAAATAAAAGAGGTTTATTTTGATTTAAATTTGGATTAAAATAAAGGAGTTTATTTTGATTCAAAATTAGATTTTATACTAACTAAATTTGCCCATTAAATGATATCAATATATATATCTAATGTTTATTATTCATGAGATTAATGCTATTTATTGATACATATGGTGATGTGTATGATAATAAATGGGATTGATTATGGACTATTGACCAATGTGATTGGATTTTATTTTAGTTGGATGGATGAATGTATGAGTTTTATTAAATAGGGTCTGCGTACCTCGTCTTCTCTAATTTTTCTTAACGTAAATTCTATCTCCCTCCTATGTACTTTCCCTTGATTGCTGATCAATGTTTCTATTTATATTAAATAGTTTTGTAATAGGAATAGTTAGAATTAATTTTGAAAAATTAGATATCAAGGGGCAAGGAGCGCTTGAAGACCCGTTTGTAATGGAGCCCGAGTTTAAATGTAATAGTTATATTTAAATAATAATTTTTACACCCCTAGGGTTTGACCTTTTGGTTCACTTGGTGGCTATAGTGAACCAAACTAGAATAAAAGTCCATAATCAATTCAGGTAGAATATAGTATTCTATATGTGCATGCTTATACTATATATATTATATATTATGCAAACATGCTTCGCATGTTAATTAATATGACGCGTTATATATATATATATATATATATATATATATATATATATGTGTGTGTGTGTGTGTGTGTGTGTGTGTGTGTGTGTGTGTGTGTGTGTGTGTGTGTGTGTGTGTATGCGCGCTAAACAAGATGAGATAAATTAATAAAAAATCCCTCAAATATTTTATATTAAGTCCTAAGCGTTCAAAGATATTTGGAATATCGAACGTCGCCTTCTAGCATGATAAAAATATTAGAGTATCAATTAATTATTATAGGTTTGTTGTGTCACCACAAGGCTTATCTTAATTCTTTAAGATGTTAATTTTATCACATTTGATGCTTATAAAGAAAATTGAATAATATTATTTTATTGTGTCACCACAAGGACAATATTTTTCTTTTTTAAATATATGGAGTGCTAGGTTGGACTTAGCTTAAATCATTTTAGTTCGGATGTACACGCACTTGACCATTATGATCTAAGAGGCAAAATACAAGGAGTTGCATAGTTAATATAATTAACAAGAATTGTCTACCTATTTATTTATATATAGTTTGTTGTGTAACCACAAGGCTATATACATTTGAAATGAGATTCTTATTCTTACTAGCAAATCTTTAATTAGATTTTTCCGAACTATATAAGTGACGGTAATATAGTTTGAAAAAAATAGTGGGAGATACCAATTTAAAACAAGACCTAAATTATTTTAGTAATTAATAATAGAATGTATGTTAAAATATTGTTAATTAAAAATTTATTTACAGAATTTTACAATGTCTAAATCACTATCACTGCGTAGTATATTAGATGCTAAATTAACCAGACCGAATTAAATGGATTGGTTAAGGAAATTGAGAAAAGTTCTCACGGCTGAAAAGCTATCTTATGTCCTTAATACGTCTATCCCTGCAATAGTTGCAGACAATGCCTCTGAGGAAGAGATTGCTACTTTTATAAAGTGGCAAGATGATGCACAGTTGGCTCAATGCATTATGCTCGCATCCATGAATAACGAGCTTCAGCGTCAGTATGAAACTATGGATGCTCTTACTATATTCCTGCACATCAAGTAGTTGATGGTGAGGAAAATAGGACTGATAGATATCAGATATCTAAGGAGCTCTTCCGATCTAGAATGACCGATGACACTACAGTACAGATAAAAGTCCTTAACATAATCAATTTGATTGATCAATTAGGATAGCGGGTTTTGTAATGGATGGAGAGTTGAGCCGAGATTTGATCTTGCACTCACTCCCGGACTCCTTTCACAATTGTTGTGATTTTTTTCATATAAACAAACTAGATATCAACCTCGCTGATTTTCTTAACTTGTTGAAAAATGTTGAGAGTCACTTTCCAACCAAGAAAGACCATGTCTTACTGGTAGGGACCAAAGAATCTTCTAAAAGAAGAACGATTCAAAGAAGGTAAATAGAAAGGCAAAAATAAAGGATATTAAGAACAAAACTGATACGGATAGCAATGGAGTTTGCTTTCACTGCAATAAGCATGGATACTGGAAAACAAACTGCAAGAAGCATCTTGTAGAGGATAACCAGAAGAAGCTTAGTGAAATTTTGGTTACAAATAAAATTTTGTTCATTATTTAAAATAAATTTTTTTTTAAGTCAAGGATCTACTTGGGTATTGGATACCGACTTTAGTTATCATAAATATAGATTTATGAAAGGACCAAGTAGAAGTAGAAAGCTAAACAAAAATAAATAATCCTATGTGTGGGAAATGAAGCAAAGGTTACTGCATTAGCCATAGAAACTTATAGTTTAGCATTGCCTACTGGTAAACCTATTAAGTCAATAAGTTGTTATTGTATTCTAGTTCTCGTTAAAAATATTATTTCTATTTTGTTGCTGGACAATGAAATCTTTGGTATTATATTTAAGAACAATTATTGTTCTATTTATAATAATAATATTTTGTATAGAACTGGAATATTACTTAATGGATTTTATATACTTGACTTACGTGAAAAATTATTTTACAAATTGAACAAACTAGTATAAGAAAAGGAGATGATCATTCAAAGAGTTGAATGTGTATATTTTTTGAAATGCAAGCATGAATTATTTGAAAGGTTCAAAGAATTCAGAAGTAAAATAAATTGGTAAAGAATTAAGATTCTTTGATTAGGTCAAGGAATATATACTTGTGCAATAAGTTTCTTAATCATCTCAAATGGTTTTCTCATAATGGACGCCTCCTGATACGCAATAATTGATTGATGTATCTAAAAGAAAAAATCGTACCTTGTTGGACATGGTGCGGTCTATAATGATTTTACCGACATTACAGTATCCTTCTGGGGTAATGTCTTAGAAATGGTTGCATATCTACAAAAGGTAACCTCAAAATTCGGCCCTAAGACTCCATAAAATTTATGGACAGGAAGAATTCCTAATTTTAAGTAAGTTAAGATAAAGGGTTGTCCAACTTATGCAAAAAAAAGGTTTCAAAGGATAAGCTTAGGAAAAAATTGACAAGTACATATTTGTAGGACATCCTAAAGTACGTTTAGGTTATATGTTCTATAATCCTACTTAGCAAAATGTGTTTATTGTGAAACGCGCTACCTTCTAAGATAAAGATGTTTATCATTGAAGGGGCTAGTCGGAGGATAAAAGAATCTTGAAGAGTTCAAGAACCACAAAACACTATAAGTCAAATTAGAAGAACCTGTAGATAGACCTATTGTACCACAACCGAATTGTAAATCTGGAATAGTACCAAAGATACCTGGGAGGTATGAATTCATCATAGATGATAATGATGAGGTACGCATAATAGAAGATGATGATCCAGTTACATACGATGAGATAAGAGTTGTAGACACTCAGAGAAATGGATTGAAGCAAGCTTCTCAAATATGGAACATTCATTTTGATGAGACAATCAAAAGAGTTTGATTTTATCAAAAATAAGAATGAGCCTAGTGTGTACAAAAGGGTCAGTGGGAGCTTCGTGACATTCTTGGTATTATATGATAATATACTACGGATAAGGAATGACATACTAATGCTACAATCAGTAAAGATAAAATTGTCTAAACATTCTTCCATGAATGATTTGGGAGGAGTATCTTAATTGGGGATAAAATCTATATAGATAGATTCAAGAGGATGCTCGACTTAACCCAAGGAACATATATTCATTTGATGTTAAAGTCGTTTTAGCATGGCAAACTCCAAGAAATGTCTCATGTTGATGAGACATTGAGTGTATCTCTCTTCATAGTCCCCATAGACTCCTGAAAAGAGAGATCGCATGAGTGACAATCATGTATGTAATGAAATATACGAGACCTGATGATGATCGGTTAAATTATGGAGAAGATCACTGTGTAGTGAAATGGAAAGATTTCAAACAGCAAGTGTTGCTGGTTTAGTGATAAAGACAAAGTATATAGCTATAAATGAAGCTGCAAGTTGATTGTTTGGATGAAAAGTTCATTATAGAACTAGGAATAGTTTCTAAGTCTCATCTTGGATCTAAACATGTGTTGTGGCACTTTCATTTGATTATAAGAATCATTAAAAGATGGGAAATCACTACAGAGATAGTGGACTCTCAAGAACAACATCACATATTCATTAACTAAAGCTTATCCAACAGCAAGATAATCATCACTTATAGAAGAAGGGTATGAGATACCATGGCGATTGGCTTTAGTGCACATGGGAGATTGAAAGTAGTATGCACACAAGCCAATCATGTTTGATGATAAAGCATATACTTTGTAACAATCTTATTCATTTATTAATAAAACGTATTAATTTATTAAAGGCTTTTAATTATCTACATGATACTATTTTATAATATGTGATAAACCCATAATTTTAAGCAATGCTTTTAGAATAATGATGATGATAATTCTAATGAGATCTAAATTCTTAGAAAGTTTAAAACTAAAATAGTTTCCAATCGTTGAATTACTAAATTGGAGATTAGTGAATCCGGATAGATTGGTACATACGTTGCTTGCTCAATGAATGAGGATGATTGATCTCATAATCAGTTGTGTGGAGACACTAAAGCAAGTATGTAGGTTCTTATTAGAGAATAAGTTCACTGAACGTGGCTCTCTAAGGAATACCTAATGGAGTTTTACTTGCCTGTCAATAGAAATTCCTGTAGTGATAGTAGTACAAGTGATCCTTGGACTTGAGATCATTATAGTATCTTGTGTATGATGAGTTATACTTTGACTTATTCCTTAAGACCCTTAGGGTATATCAAAGGGTATGCTTGGGCATAATAAGTTGTAGATTGAGATAATGTATGATTAATAAAGAATCTACCACTTCTAGTAAAAGAAGAGAAATGTCCTATGTGATACGATAAATGACAACCCAGTAGTCCTTGGCCAAGGCAGAATAAAATTAGAAATGAGTTTCTAATTTGTATTCTTTGGAGTTGTGCATTTAAGAGTCGAAATACATATAATTAAATAAAATAAGACTTGACAGTAATTTTATGTCTTATATTTAATTGGGACATTATATGGTGGAAGGATTGAATTGTACGGTAATTATTTACTCAAAGGTTCTTTTATGATTAATGTTAAAATCTATATTATCTGAAAAGTCGTTGATCGCTGTGGAGGCTTATCCCTATTGTAGAATAAATATTATTTATTTAAATAAATTAATAGTTTAATTTATTTATTTAAATAAGATTAGAATTGTTCTGATTGATTTATTCACAACCGATTTAATATGGAGATCCTAAAGGGTCACACCATAAAAGGAAGAATAATTATTTAAGATGTTAATGGCATAATCGTAATAATAAGTTAAGTATATTTAATTTAATCTATAGTGATATAATAAATTAAATAGCTTAATATTTATTATTTAATATTTTAAAAATATTAAATATAAATTAATAAGAGGAGTCTTATTGTGACGCCCCCAAAATAGATATACAACACTCATTCTGAGTCGCCAAATACATGGTTCAGAAAGTAACTACAACTTCAATAATACAATTATCGTGCAAAATACGACAACACATACTGTGAGTTTAAATACAAATATTGTCTTCTGGACAATATCCACACTCAAATAAATCTTCATTTATATCCACATAAAATAAATATTTCCTTATCATATGAATCAATAATTAATTATTCACAAATAATATTACAGAATCAGATTTATGACAACCAGGCCGTTCCCAGGAAAGATGGGGCTTTTCAATAAGGATTTCTCCTTACTGACGCGCAATTAGATGACCAAACCTCTCCTTAGACAAAACTTTCTAGACATTGCCAATAATGTTATCTAATAATATTATTCAAATAATATGAATTATTGATCTGATAATGGAAAATACTGTGCAGCAACAATTATTGAAACAACAATAATATAAAATATTAACGCAGCAATTATTGAATCAATAAAATAAAATATTGAACAATAACTACTGTAACAATTATTGAGTAGTGCCTTCTTACGTAAGAATCAATAATTGGTACAATACCGTGTGCTACTGTATTTTAACCACCGGGTATTCCAACAGTATTAACGGTAACAACTACGCCGTTATTTATAAATAACTTATACTTGTCATTTTCTTCATCCAATCGCTTTGCGTTATGGGGCCCACACAAGGCTGCGCCATCGTACGAATATTCCCCGAAAGCAAGAATATTCCACGACCAAACGAATATTCCCCGACAAAATAAATATTTTATAACCACTTGCTTATTTTGCAAAATTTGCACATTTCAACCATAACCAAAGTATTATATCAAATTAACCCCTTATTATTCATAATAATATTTAGAGAAAATTTGATTTTATTCATTAATAAGTTGGGGTCTTACAATCTTCCCTCCTTATGAAATTTCGTCCCCGAAATTTACGTACCTGGTATTGCAAAGAGTTGAGAATACCTTGCTTTCATTTCAGATTCCATCTTCCCTATCGTCATGATTTCTCCATTGCTCATCTCCTGTATTTCAGATATCATTCTAGAATACAGCTTCAAAACAATGGTTAATTTAACAAATTAACATATCACATAATATCCCGATATTATGACTGACCAACAAATAAGCTTTGGTAGGACACACTAGCGAAGGATTTACTCGTCTCTCCCCTCCTAGTTCTTGTCTCACATCTCAGCCAGGGATCATATCCCTAAGCTCTGATACCAACTGTGACGCCCCCAAAATAGATATACAACACTCATTCTGAGTCGCCAAATACATGGTACAGAAAGTAACTACAACTTCAATAATACAATTATCGTGCAAAATACGACAACACATACTGTGAGTTTAAATACAAATATTGTCTTCTGGACAATATCCACACTCAAATAAATCCCCATTTATATCCACATAAAATAAATATTTCCTTATCATATGAATCAATAATTAATTATTCACAAATAATATTACAGAATCAGATTTATGACAACCAGGCCGTTCCCAGGAAAGAGGGGGCTTTTCAATAAGGATTTCTCCTTACTGACGCGCAATTAGATGACCAAACCTCTCCTTAGACAGAACTTTCTAGACATTGCCAATAATGTTATCTAATAATATTATTCAAATAATATGAATTATTGATCTGATAATGGAAAATACTGTGCAGCAACAATTATTGAAACAACAATAATATAAAATATCAACGCAGCAATTATTGAATCAATAAAATAAAATATTGAACAATAACTACTGTAACAATTATTGAGTAGTGCCTTCTTACGTAAGAATCAATAATTGGTACAATACCGTGTGCTACTGTATTTTAACCACCGGGTATTCCAACAGTATTAACGGTAACAACTACGCCGTTATTTATAAATAACTTATACTTGTCGTTTTTTTCATCCAATCGCTTTGCGTTATGGGGCCCACACAAGGCTGCGCCATCGTACGAATATTCCCCGACAGCAAGAATATTCCACGACCAAACGAATATTCCCCGACAAAATGAATATTTTATAACCACTTGCTTATTTTGCAAAATTTGCACATTTCAACCATAACCAAAGTATTATATCAAATTAACCCCTTATTATTCACAATAATATTTAGAGAAAATTTAATTTTATTCATTAATAAGTTGGGGTCTTACAATCTTCCCTCCTTATGAAATTTCGTCCCCGAAATTTACGTACCTGGTATTTCAAAGAGTTGAGAATTCCTTGCTTTCATTTCAGATTCCATCTTCCCTATCGTCATGATTTCTCCATTGCTCATCTCCTGTATTTCAGATATCATTCTAGAATACAGCTTCAAAACAAGGGTTAATTTAACAAATTAACATATCACATAATATCCTGATATTATGACTGACCAACAAATAAGCTTTGGTAGGACACACTAGCGAAGGATTTACTCGTCTCTCCCCTCCTAGTTCTTATCTCACATCTCAGCCAGGGATCATATCCCTAAGCTCTGATACCAACTGTGACGCCCCCAAAATAGGTATACAACACCCATTTTGAGTCACCAAATACATGGTACAGAAGGCAAACTACAACTTTAATAATACAATTATCGTGCAAAATACGACAACACATACTGTGAGTTTAAATACAAATATTGTCTTCTGGACAATATCCACACTCAAATAAATCCTCATTTATATCCACATAAAATAAATATTTCCTTATCATATGAATCAATAATTAATTATTCATAAATAATATTACAGAATCAGATTTATGACAACCAGGCCGTTCCCAAGAAAGATGGGGCTTTTCAATAAGGATTTCTCCTTACTGGCGCGCAATTAGATGACCAAACCTCTCTTTAGACAGAACTTTCTAGACATTGCCAATAATGTTATCTAATAATATTATTCAAATAATATGAATTATTGATCTGATAATGGAAAATACTGTGCAGCAACAATTATTGAAACAACAATAATATAAAATATCAACGCAGCAATTATTGAATCAATAAAATAAAATATTGAACAATAACTACTGTAACAATTATTGAGTAGTGCCTTCTTACGTAAGAATCAATAATTGGTGCAATATCGTGTGCTACTGTATTTTAACCACCGGGTATTCCAACAGTATTAACGGTAACAACTACGCCGTTATTTATAAATAACTTATACTTGTCGTTTTCTTCATCCAATAGCTTTCCGTTATGGGGCCCACACAAGGCTGCGCCATCGTACGAATATTCCCCGACAGCAAGAATATTCCACGACCAAACGAATATTCCCCGACAAAATGAATATTTTATAACCACTTGCTTATTTTGCAAAATTTGCACATTTCAACCATAACCAAAGTATTATATCAAATTAACCCCTTATTATTCACAATAATATTTAGAGAAAATTTGATTTTATTCATTAATAAGTTGGGGTCTTACAATCTTCCCTCCTTATGAAATTTCGTCCCCAAAATTTACGTACCTGGTATTTCAAAGAGTTGAGAATTCCTTGCTTTCATTTCAGATTCCATCTTCCCTATCGTCATGATTTCTCCATTGCTCATCTCCTGTATTTCAGATATCATTCTAGAATACAGCTTCAAAACAAGGGTTAATTTAACAAATTAACATATCACATAATATCCCGATATTATGACTGACCAACAAATAAGCTTAGGTAGGACACACTAGCGAAGGATTTACTCGTCTCTCCCCTCCTAGTTCTTGTCTCACATCTCAGCCAGGGATCATATCCCTAAGCTCTGATACCAACTGTGACGCCCCTAAAATAGGTATACAACACCCATTCTGAGTCGCCAAATACATGTGTAGAAAGCAAACTACAACTTCAATAATACAATTGTCGTGCAAAATACGACAACACATACTGTGAGTTTAAATATAAATATTATCTTCTGGACAATATCCACACTCAAATAAATCCTCATTTATATCCACATAAAATAAATATTTCCTTATCATATGAATCAATAATTAATTATTCACAAATAATATTACAAAACTAGATTTATGACAACCAGGCCGTTCCCAGGAAAGAGAGAGCTTTTCAATAAGGATTTCTCCTTACTGGCGCGCAATTAGATGACCAAACCTCTCCTTAGACAGAACTTTCTAGACATTACCAATAATGTTATCTAATAATATTATTCAAATAATATGAATTATTGATTTGATAATGGAAAATACTGTGCAGCAACAATTATTGAAATAACAATAATATAAAATATCAACGCAGCAATTATTGAATCAATAAAATAAAATATTGAACAATAACTACTGTAACAATTATTGAGTAGTGCCTTCTTACGTAAGAATCAATAATTGGTGCAATACCGTGTGCTACTGTATTTTAACCACCGGGTATTCCAACAGTATTAACGGTAACAACAACGCCGTTATTTATACATAACTTATACTTATCGTTTTCTTCATCCAATCGCTTTCCATTATGGGGCCCACACAAGGCTGCGCCATCGTACGAATATTCCCCGTCAGTAAGAATATTCCACGACCAAACGAATATTCCCCGATAAAATGAATATTTTATAACCACTTGCTTATTTTGTAAAATTTACACATTTCACCCATAACCAAAGTATTATATCAAATTAACCCCTTATTATTCACAATAATATTTAGAGAAAATTTGATTTTATTCATTAATAAGTTGGGGTCTTACACTTATTATTATTATTATTACTATTATTATTATTTAATTCCTAAAGGAGTTTGGGAATTAATTAATAAAAGTACTCTCATTTATTCCTAATAAGATTAGGAGGTAAATTAATTAAAATAGTTTAATTAATTATCCCTAATAAGATTAGGGAGCTTAATTAATTAAATGAATTTAATTAATTAAATAATACCCTATTTTCTAATTATATTAGAAGGGTTAAGTGATATCTTTATATAAGATGAGTCTTATATTAGATATCTATATACGTGATTCTAACAGTTGGGAGAGTACGCTCATTTCTATGAGAGACAGAAAAACTAGGGTTTTGCCAAATACCCATCTTCTTTAATCTTTCTTCTTCCTTGGTGGATCACCTCTAGAGGCCAAACACTTGGGTGGCTAACGTTGATCAAAGGAAGGAACCAAACCCGGTGGATTCAAGTTGAATGCGAAAAGGATTGGAGAGAAACTTGTACCTGAGGAAGCTCGAATCTTCAAAGGTACGATTCTTGTTCTTTATCTTTTCGTTTAATTAATGATTGTGCGTAAAGGGTGATCCGGGTATATGGTTTGTAAAATTTTAAAACTCTATTTTACCACATTTTTGCTTACTTTGTGTAATTTGATTGCGTTCATGTATATAACAAACCTAACAATTTGTTCAGTTAATGAAGAATAATCATATAATTCTTGACGTGGTACTTGTATTATATATTGCTAAACTTGTTGAGCTTGTTATGATCACTTCTTGCTTGAATTATATGATTACAGTTAAGGCCGAGCGAACCGAGGGTTCTAATAAAGATAAAGGTAAAGCTAAGATGGATAAATAGTTTATCCTGTAATAGACTCGTATGATTGTATGAATTATACTATGACGAACGAAAAATGTATTTGGTTAATAGAACCTAGGAAAGGATTCATTACTTACGTAATAAGAATGTAGTAAATACAATCATTTTGATGTTATTTCGATGGAATTAATATATAGTTATGAGTACCGTGTAGCACCATATCTATGGGATGAAAGTACCCGGATTTGGGGGCGTTACAGCACTAGGAATGGCGCTGCGGCACGAGACAAAGGCCTATAACTGGCGCTGCAGCGTTGACCTGGCGCTGCAGCGCTCTTGTTTACTCGTATAACCGACGCTGCAGCACCGGTACACGCCAACAAAAGCTAAAGTGGCGGTGCAGTGCTAGAAATGTACTATAGAACGGCGCTGTAGCACCGAAGTACAGTTCTAGGCAGACAATGTTCATAAAGAACACAAAACAAAGCTAAATTGGCCTATAAGCTACTTTTTAACAACTAATTTAACACATATAAATTACATAGAATTCACAGAAACCTAACTTAAGGTTTTTAACATGTTTTTAACTATTCAAACAACATAATCATCAACATTATAACCTTTAATTTCACTATTTCTACTATTTCTGCACCTTTTTGACATTCATAGTGAAATTCAACAATGTGAATTCATTTTTCAACCAAAAAAGTTAATTTAAATTACTTTGTTTTCGTTTCTTCATGTATTTTCACAATCAATAGTCAATTTATGGTTTATACTATGAATTGAGTATTAATTTTGATTCTAAATTAAGCCATATCAAACATATGTCAATATAAATTTACTATAATATGATTTTATCAATATTAAAACATATTACATGAATCAATGTATTCCAAATCATCTATAACACATATTATGACGCCCCCAAATCTAGGTTACCTGACCCCCGAGTTTGGTGTTCACGATCCACAATATAATAACACCTAACTATCCATTTAAATATAAATAGGAATACATAACTCATTAACATATGTTGTTAATACATAAGTCCCAGGTCCACTAACCTTAACATTACAGAAATACCCCTTAGTTATACAAAAAGGGTTTACAATACAATACATCATAATAATAATATTGTTCATCATAACTAATTTATAACTATGCATTTTACTTTATTCTTCTTCGCAGCACCTTCTGCAACTTCGTCCCTAGCTGAAAAGTTTTATTTAGCAAGGGTGAGCAACAAGTTTATCCCGCAAGTTAAGATATACGATAAAGGAATAGAAATCAATATCAAGCCTTCTCATATTCTACGCAACAATAATTCAATAATAAAAGAGTACAACGCTTTCAAGGTTTTTTACGATATTCAAATGATTAATCAAGAATTATATTCTACTAAATAGCAAAGTGGAATGTTTTCCAGATTTATGCTGAGCGATCCATTGAATCTTGAACTTCTCTTCTCGAGTAACTATCAAAATTATACTTTGATATACCCAGGTGTATCAGATAACCATAAAGATTAAATCATACCCCTCTGCAAGTATACAAAGTGATCAGCTTTAGTATACCCTATATTATGCATAATACTTAATCACGCGTAAAAGCCGACTATACGACCAATAAAATATTCTCTTTATATAAAAGGTTGTTCTTCTCAGTCTCAGAATCAAGATTTTGATTTAACAATAAAATACTGTGATTTCAATTTCTAATTACTTCTCGATCTAGCCGAAATATTTGGCATCGATTTGTTAATAATAATTGAATTCTCTTCTCAAACCTATCAAGTTCTAACAAATGTTCGTCTAGCCAGAATGATTAGCTAAGACATTTCTCAACATAATTCGACAATAACAGGAATTATTTGTACTGTCAATTCTATCTTCCACGGATATGAATATCCAACAACAGTTATTCTACAAATGTATATTTTCTGAATCAGTAATTTAATTTGAATTTTTAAACATGCACTAACTGCGAATAATCAACAATAATTTCCCTGGACATGGTATAATTAGCAATAATTAACCACTATAATAATTGAATGAATATAACTCAAGGTTGAATTAGGAAACTTGTCTTTTTCGCTGATTACAGCTACATAAAATACTTATATGCGTTCGTCAGACCTATTACCAATAATATCGGTCTCACAATTAGCACAATAATTTATAACACATAATGCTGTAATTCACAGTCAATCTTCTCCTAGACACATTACCACATAGCCACATCAGTGTTTATAACTTATATAAACACTTAACAAGTCTAACTATTTCTGTCTGGTTGGACTTTGGTCTATTCTCGTTGTTCTGGTCACCATATCTGACAATTAACACAGTTATTGCCATTTAATTTCGATTTCAAAGCTTCAATATTATATTAGATAAGTCAAAGATCATGTATAATATTTTTCGGTAGCTTTTAAATATTAATAATCAATTATTATAATTTATAATAATTTTTCAAACATCGAAACCATTTTTAAATGATTTAATTATCAAATAATCTTATCATTATTAATATTTAATAATATAAAAATATTAATAACATACTTGTCAAAATATTAAAGTTATTTTTAATAACTTAAATATTTTTAAATCATCAATATTCTACTTAAATAATTTTTTTTAAAATAATTAAAATTATTTTTAAATCATCACCATTAATATCAAAATATTATTGAAATTATTATCCAAATATTAAAAGTCATTAATTATAACTTAAAATATTTTTAAATTATTTTTCTTATTTTTAAATGATTTTTAAATCAATAAAATTATTTTTAATTCATTTATTTAATATAATAATTAAATAAATCTAATATTATTAATATTAATTTATTAATGAGAATTCTCCAAAAATATTGAAAATTATATTTTATAATTCCAAATATTTTCTAACACTTTATTCTTATTTAAAATAATTTTTAAATCAATAAAATTATTTTTATCTTATTTATTTAATTTAATAATTAAATAAATCTAATATCATTAATATTAATTTATTAATGAAAATTCTCTAAAAATATTAAAAGTTGTATTTTATAAATCAAAATATTTTTAAATACATTATTCTTATTTTAAATGATTTTTCATAATATTAAATCATTTTTCTCTAATTTATTTAATACACTAATTAAAAAAATTAAATACCTATAATATTTAAATAATTATAAATATTAAAGAAAAATATTCTAATTGGTCAAAAATTATTTTTCATAATTTAAAATAATTTTTAAAACCATTTTTAATAATTTTTTATAATTTATTTCTATTTGTAAATAATTTTTGGAAATTCATAAATTCAAAAATTAAATAAACCGTCGCTAATGGTCTTTAGCGACACTTTCTATCGTCTGAGGTGTTCTTGAGCTCAAGAACACTGTCAGACCCGAGTTCAAGGGTACACGTTTGACCGTGTGTAATTTCCAATCCATACAAGTTCTGAGCAATGTTAAGCTTCGATTATGTAGTGTTTATGTAATACTACATAAATCAATCACCATCTCGATCATACAACAAATCAATAAAAAGATCTGAGCTAGCAAACAACTGGTCAGAACATTTCTAGGTTTTCCAGAAACCTAGATGGTTCGACCAGTCACTTTCATGCTCGATTTATTCTAGGTTCCAGTCATGTTTTATGTGATCTAATGGTTCAAAGTTATAGTCCATATGTTATAGAATATTCACATAGCAATAGATCAATCTATCATCAACAGGATCACCAGGAATCATACGGTCAAAGTATGTCAGACGTCCTGTTCTTATGGTTTTCTGGAATATCCAGAAACTCAAAATCAGTCTAGGATGACTACTTTGACCATCCTTTAAAACCAATCAATTTAATGTTTATGCAATCCAAAGACATAGACTTATAGTTCATATTACCGGCTACAACTTGAATACAACACATCATTAAAACAATATCATATATGTCAGATTCGGACCTTCAAAGATCTTGTCAGACCATGTTTTACACTTTCTGGGTTACCTAGAAAGTGACTGGTCATGCTCGGTCAACCCTATTTGACCATGAATAAAAACTAATCTAGACATCTGATGGCTATAACACCACTTGATGATGAAAGACCTCATACCAGGCTATAGATCCAACACATCAAACAAGAAAAATCTTAAACAGACACAGATCTGTGGCTCCTGACATTAGCTTATCAGACCACAAATCGTGTTCTTGATAGTTTTGGAAAAATTTGATTTTAAAGCATTTTGATGCTATGGATCTATGTTATATCAACATAGATCATCATTAAACATCATCTAGCAAAGATCTAAACACAAAAACACAAAAACTTTCTTAGCATACAAGATTAAATATTAATTTAGGGTTATACCTATCTTGTTCAAATCTTGATCTTGGCTCTCCAATATGTTATTAGGTGACCTAGGGACTGATATTGTGACTGATCTACCTTACTAAATTCGGAGGTCTTGAGTGAGAGAGAGAGTTGGTGAGAGCTTGGTGGATAAATGACCAAGTTTTTGTGATTTTTTCTCTCTTGAATCTATATATATTGTGTAGATGTTGCTAGATCTGATGATGGCTGGCTGATTTGCTGAGGTATTTGAGTCACAATGTCAACATAGTGGTTCACCAACTAAAGCTCTTGATATTTTTACAAGTTACCTAATAAAATACTCAAAAAGGGCATTTTGGCCATTTGTAAATTGATTTTAATGGCATACTAGTCAAATGCACAAACCCTTAGGGTTTAACCCTAAGGTTCTAACCCTTAGGTTTTAAATCATTTGTTTTTAAAATTTTCGATTAGGGTTTTAATTAGAAAAAATAAAATTTCTAAATTACAATTAGGGTTTGTAAAATAGAAATTAAAATAACTAAAATATAATTAGGGTTTTCTAATCATATTTAAGTTTAATAAACACCTTAGGCTTGCCAATTAGGATTAGAGTTTCCTAATTTAGGGTTTAAAATTCCCGAATATGAAATTAGGGTTTTCCGGCTTACAATTAGGGTTTCCCGGCGTACAATTAGGGTTTTTAACTGTACGTCAAGTTTTCTAAATCTGATATTAGGGTTTCTAATCTCTTATTAGGGTTTATTAATTTCAAATCTTATCTATTCAATCATTGATCAACATTCCTATATAGTGCAAACACATACTCATTAATACAATTGTTTTAATTATAAATTTTATTGAATCCCTATCTAGAAATTAGGGTTAAGATTTTCTAAAGTTGTTAAGCACAACTCTACTCTAATTTCTCAATCAATACACAAATTGACTAATTCTCCAGACTCGTATCATAGATACACAGTACAATATTAACAGTCAATATTAAAAAAAAATATTCGTAAAATTTATTTGAAATCTCGGGTTATCACATTCACCCCTCCTTAAAAGGATTTCGTCCTCGGAATCACCGCTTTCTTATTCTTTACAATCTTTTAAAGTTGTATCATCAATTCATTTTTATCAACACAATATTAATTTGTGTTTCAAATTCTAACCTGTAACTTGAATCTATAAAAGAAAACAGTTCACAGAATATCTGGCTCATATTACTCGCGTAATTTAAATTCTTAAGCAAAATTGTTACCTGCTGCTTCCTCCTGAGTAGCCACTGCATCTTACGCCGTCATGTTGAACGTACGGGCCGTTGGTCTTCCTGGATGTGCAGGTCCTCGAATTGCCAAGGTTCCGCCACCGGGTCCCTTGTTGACACTTTCCTTCTCCGCATTTCTCTTCGGACAGTTCCAAACCATATGATCAGTTGATCCACAGGCAAAGTAACCTTGTATCTTCTTCGGATTGGGACAATTGGGCGACATGTGCCCCTCTTGTCCGCAGTTATAACAAACTCTCTTCTTCTTTAAGCAAACTCCAGAATGATTCTTCCCGCAGGTCGCACATGGGTCCCTCCCTTGCTTATTTCCTTCTGTCTTGCCACCTGATTGGGTATTCTCATTTCATTTTCTCTTATTCGGGTTACTACCTCCACTGCTTCCTCCGTCATTTGTCTTCTTCTTCTTTTCCTGATGAAATCGAGATGCAGCCTCGCTCCCTCCTTCCGCAATTAACGCTTTCTCCATCAACGTCGCGAACGTATTGATCTGCAATACTGCTACCTTGTTGAATATCCCCGGCTTCAGCCGTTCTCGAATCTTCTCACTTTTCTCGCCTCTGTGTCCACTTAATGAGGTGCAAATCTAGCCAACTCGTTGAATTTGGCAGCGTATTCTGATACCGACATGTTCTCCTACTTCAATTCTAGAAATTTAACTTCCATCCTGGATTGCATACTCGGCGAGAAGTAGTTCTCAAAGAACAACTCCTTGAATCTTGTCCACAACACCACCGCTGTACCAACTCTGGCCTGATTAGTCTCCCACCAGTAATTGGCTTCTCCCTTCATCAGATAAGTTGCAAAAGCCGTCCTTTGCTCTTCTGCCACACGCGCAATGACGAATGTTTTCTCCATCTCCTTTACCCAAGTTGGGCTTCAATCGAATCTGTGGTTCCCTTGAATTCAAGCAGTCCTACCGCTTTAAAGTCTTTGAAGTTTGCCAATCTTTCAGCTGGCTGATTCCTCGCTCTTCCTATTGTAGCTGGAGCTCTATTTTTCATAGCTTGGGCTAGCATATCTACGAAATTCTGCATTGGGTCCGCTTGACCTCCTTCATTATTTACCGACTGCTCTTCTCTTTGATTTCGATTTTGTCGTCTAGGCGGCATGTTCTGATTTAAATAAAAAATCTTATATTAATTCTCTTTCTTTACACAAATTCTTAACACAATAAGAATTCAACACATATTTCTCACATAATCGCATATTTATTCAAATAGCACATAGTACATTTAGTACTTCACATATTACTATCCCTTTTTAAATCGTATTTGTATTAACAATACAACTTTACAAAGAAAAGTTGTCATTCTCCATTCACACATAGTTATTACCAGTTCATCAAACTTACAACACTTTTGAGTTCAGTAACTTGCCACAATTATATGATCGTATGAACTTATCCTAGTCAGACCTTTCGCGTCCATTCGCTAAGGGGTACAAAACATTTCATATAATTATGAGTCATTAACTTACCATAAGTATGAGTTTTAAGAACACACAAATTAATTTTAATCTTATATTCATATTAAAAATAAAGATTTCATTCATAAAATATATATATTTACATATGCTTAAACATCATTTTCGATATTACAACACTTAATATCTGAAAATTCTACCAAAAGATATTATCACATATATCTAAGTTGTCTACCGACCACTCCCTTCACCAGTCTTCTTCTTGTTGGGACACTTATTGAATCCGTGACCCGTTCTCCCACATGAGAAACACTTCCTCAAATTGGGCTTACGACAATGTAGAGAAATATGTCCTTCCTGCTTACAGTTGAAACAGACATTCTTCCACATCATGCATTCTCCCGCGTGAGTCTTCCCACACTTGCTACAAGCTTGCTTCTTCCTCGGGTTTGAATTTTTAGAGTTTTTACTGTCTTTTTCCCTCTTTCTCTTCTTTTTTTCCTTCTTGCTGGTTCCTTCAGATGATCCACCACCTTCAGCCTTTATTCTGTCCACCTGCGCCTTCAGCTCTTTCCGTTCTTCAGTCATTTTGCATAACGCTCACTTCATCTTCCACAACTCCTCTAGAAGAAACATTTTACTTCGGAGTTCCTGGACTTCTGCAGATAGCTGATTTTGTTCTCCAACTTTGATCTTATTCTTTAACTCCACCTTAGCTTCTTTAGACTCTGCCTCCTCATCACTACTCAGATACATCTTGGGATAATCATTATGATCACTCCCGAGATTAACAATGGGTTCATCTTTTCCTACTTCTTCCACTGACTCGCTCTGTGCTGGCACCTCAGCTACTGGAACTGGTGCAACAGCCGCTAGCATCTCCGTACTCATCTTATCTTCTCCAGACATCCAACAATCAGTTTAAATAACTTGATTAGTACTTCACCTGTACTAAATTCTCACACTATGTGTCCACATATCTCATTACTAATGCACTTCGGCAATCCCTCTCTTAGAACTCTAAATGAGTTTTCTTTATCTCGCGTATAGTTATAATCCTAGGATTTTCCCCCCACCTCACTTAAGGTTTATAACCTACAACTTTGATACCAACCTGTGACGCCCCCAAATTCGGGTTACCTGACCCCCGAGTTTAGTGTTCACGATCCACAATATAATAACACCTAACTACCCATTTAAATATAAATAGGAATACATAACTCATTAACATATGTTGTTAATACATAAGTCTCAGGTCCACTAACCTTAACATTACAGAAATATCCCTTAGTTATACAAAAAAGGTTTACAATACAATACATCATAATAATAATATTGTTCATCATAACTAATTTATAACTATGCCTTTTCCTTTGTTCTTCTTCGCATCACCTTCTGCAACTTCGTCCCTAGCTGAAAAGTTTTATTTAGCAAGGGTGAGCTGTAAGACCCCAATTTTTATAAATAAAGATGAATTTTCTATAAATATTATTTTGGAATATTATGGAGTTAATTTGATATAATGTTATAGTTGTGGGTAATATTTATAAATTTTGCAAAGTAAGCAAGTTGTTATAAAATATTCGTTTGGTCGGAGAATATTCTTTTTGTCGAGGAATATTCGTACGACGGCACAATCATTGGTGGACCCCACAACGGAATTATTGTCGGATTGAGAAAACGACAAAAATATTTTATTAAAAATAACGGCTGAAGTGTTACCGTTAAAACTGTTGAACTACTCGGTAGTAAAAGTACAGTAATACGCGTGGTTGCATAGTAGCACACGGTATTGATTATTGATGCTTACGTGAGAAGTCACTCAGCTATACTCAATTATTGCTACAGTAATTGCTGCATCATATCTCTTAAATTATGGTCATAGTATCATCTGTATAATATGTTATATTATTAAATCAATAATTGAGACGTTGTGGTAAGTTTGGTTATTTTATGGGGGGCCATATGTCATCATCTAAGAGTCTCTTCGTTAATAGTAATTACCGTCGTCAATAGTAATTACCGTCGTCAATAGTATTTACCTTGGTCAATAGTAATTACCTTCGTCAATAGTATTTACCTTGGTCAATAGTATTTACCTTGGTTAATAGTAATTACCTTCGTCAATAGTATTTACCTTGGTCAATAGTAATTACTTTCGTCAATAGTAGTTGTCCTTTCAATATTACCCAGAGTCATTTGACCCTTCGTTAAGACCAAGAGTCATTTGACCCTTCGTTAAGACCAAGAGCCACCCTCAGTTTTTCTATAAATAGAGGCCTAGGGCTTCATTATTTTTCACGAATTCATTCAAGCTATAGAGAGAGAAAGTATAGAGAGAATAAGAGAGAGAGAATAAAAGTATTCTGCTACATCACTTTTCCAATATCCAGTTCTTATAAGGTAGGGAATATTATTTCTTTTATATTCATGAAGAGAACTTCTGTTATTCCATTTGTTATTATTCTGTTGGAATAACCAGTATACGCGGTCTACCCTATACTTGGTGACATTCTTCTATTATTCTGTTGGAACATCCTGTCTGTGTGTTTTACACCGGACCTGGTTCCGTTTATTATTCTGTTGGAACATCCTGTCTGTGTGTTTTACACCGGACCTGGTTCCGTTTTATTATTATTCTGTTGGAATATCCTGTCTGTGTGTTTTACACCGGACCTGGTTCCATTATTTATTATTCTGTCGGAATATCCTGTCTGTGCGTTTACGCCGGACCTGGTTCCATTATTTATTATTCTATTGGAATAACCTGTCTGTGCGGTCTATCGCATGCATGGTGATTTCTTTTGTTATTCCATTCTTTATTGTACTCAGTTGGTTAAGTTTTGACTTCTATACTCCATGAAATTTGTGGAATATCCTTGATAATTGCGTTTCATCCAGTATCTTTTCATGAAAATATTCTTCTAAGTATTCTTGAATTTTACTCCACAATGCAGTATCATGTTGACAATTTGGACGTTGTTAATTCCTGGATAAATTAATTCTTGAACTTGTTTTATTGAATTCTTATATCATTGTCATCATCCTCATGTTTATAAAATGTTGAAAGTCATCTGTGGCATGTAGTGCATAGATGGACTTGGTATGATTATGACCAGGGATTATTCGGTATAATCATGACCGTAATGTTACAAATGATGTGGTAAAAGTCCTCATTGGCCCGTAGTGCATTGATGGACAGTTGTTGGCATGATCATGACCATTAATGAATATACGAATATCCTTGGCCGTAGTGCAGGGGTGATTCGATGATGTGGATTATTTTATTAAGCTGAGTCCCAGCGATCACAGTGTTGAAAAACTTTTTAAATCATAAAAGATAGTAGAGTTTATTTTCTACTTGACTCTTTTAATGGATTGCTTGTTCCGCTACAGTTAAACTTGATGTCTATTATATTTTATCAGTTTAACATTGTTGAAGGCTAATGATAATTTATTCTGCATTATCTTAGTCATAATATTTCTTACTGGGCTAGTTGAGCTCACCCTTTCTTTCACTGTTCTCTTCAGGAAATGAGAACGTAGCTGGGGCAAGTCGGGGAACGGAGTGATGGTCCGAAGAATAGTATTAGTTAGTAGTCCTCACTATTCTATGTAATGGTGTGTTAATAAATGTAATGAGGACTCCTTTTGAGTATGAATACTCTCTAGAAGATAATATTTGTATTCAAACTCACAGTTTATGTTTTGTCGTATTGTACACGACAGATGTATTAATCAGTTGTATTTGTATTCTGTACTATGTATCTGACGACCCAAGATGGGTGATGTATACCTAATTTTGGGGGCGTCACAGTTGGTATCAGAGCTTAGGGATATGATCCCTGGCTAAGATGTGAGAATAGAACTAGGAGGGGAGAGACGGGGAATTCCTTCGCTAGTATGACATACCTAAGTTTATTTGCATGGTATTTAATTGGTCGGTCATAATATAAGGATAATATATGACATATCAATTAATTTTTATTTTGTGGCAGTATCTGAAAATGGCATCCGAGAATGTTGAGAATAGCAATGGAGCACAGACGACTGTTGATTCACCACATATCAATAATCAGGATAATGTGCATCAGGAAGGTGTCAATCCTCATGCAAACAACAACACTGACCAAATGATGAATGATCAAATGTTCAGAGGCTTTATGCAATTCATACAACAACAGGGGAAAGCGGCTCCTGTCCACAACGTAGGTGGAAATACTGGAAACTCTCTGGCGGTCACCGCTAAACAGTTTAAGGAGCTGGGACCACCGGAGTTTAAGGGAGAACCCAAACCACTTGTAGCTGAAACATGGATAAAGCAGATCACCAAGATATTTGATGTCTTGAGTTGCTCCGAGGAGCAAAAGGTTCCCTTTGCCGCCTTTATGTTGCGAGGAGAGGCAGATTACTGGTGGGAATCGATAAAGCGTACTCAACCTGCCGCACTGAAGATGTCTTGGGAGAAGTTTCAAGATCTGTTTAACGACAAATACTTTCCCGAGAGTATTCGTCACATGAAGGAGGTGGAGTTCATCAAATTGGAGTAGAATAATATGACCGTGTCGCAGTACGAGGCAAAATTTGCGGAGTTATCCCGGTTTGCGTCCCACCTGGTGGATAATGAAGAAAGAATGACGCGGATGTTTTTAAGAGGTTTGAAGCCGGAGATACGTCAACATCTTGTTTCTCATAAACTGTGTTTGTATTCAGATGTTGTAAATAGGGCTCAGTTGGTGGAGCGCGATAACGAGACAACGCAACCAAAAGAGAGCAGCCGGCAAAATGATAATACCAGTGAGAGCAGTCATCGAAGCGGTGACAACAAGCGTGGAGGGAATCAACAGGCCAGAAATGGTAACCACTTCGGTGGTAATCAGGGCCAAAACAATAAGAATGGACATTTCAAGAAGAGGAGATTCAACAATGACGGAAAGACGTCAGCATCAGCACCTGTCGTTAAGGAAGGAGAACGACCACCTATCATATGTTTCAAATGCGGAGGGGAGGGACACATCAGTCCAAACTGCGCGATGCCATCCAAAGCATGTTATAATTGTGGAAGAGAAGGTCATTTAGCCCGATTTTGTCGTTTACCGAAGACAAATTCAGCTAGGATGGAGGCACCAAAAACCGTCCCAGAAAAGTCAAAACCGGTTGTGCAAGGGAGAGCGTTTGTTGTGAACTCCCAGAGAGCAAGGAACCCGAATGAGGTCATCACGGGTAAGCTTATTATAAACTCTAAAGAAGTTTATACTTTATTTGATACCGGTTCAACCCATTCTTTTATTTCTCCTACTTGCGCTCATCGATTAAATTTGATTCCGGAGAAATTAGACTTTGACTTATCTGTGGAAACTCCGTTGGGAGAAACCTTTATTACCTCCACTGTTTATAAGTCTTGTTTGGTTCAAGTTGGTACCCACACATTACCTATCGATCTGATTTCATTAAAAATACTTGCATTTGACGTGATTCTAGGGATTGATTGGTTAACTACTCATTATGCAAAAATTGATTGTTTTCATAAGGTTGTTAGCTTTTATATTCCTAATCGACCAATTATGCGAATTCAAGCAACCAAACCATTAAAATCAATCGCTGTCATCTCAAGCCATAAAGCTATTCGTTTATTGAAAAACGGATGTCAAGCTTTCTTAGCTCATGTCACAGATCTAAACAAAAATACGTCAGCTTTGAATGATATTTCTGTTGTTAATAAATTCCCTGACGTATTCCCTGAAGAACTTCCTGGCCTACCCCCAGAGCGTGAAATTGAATTTTGTATCGACCTTGAACCCGGTACAAAACCCATTTCCAAAGCTCCATATCGAATGGCTCCTATTGAACTTCAGGAGTTAAAGACCCAACTGCAAGAATTGTTAGACATTGGTTTTATTCGTCCTAGTACTTCTCCTTGGGGTGCTCCTGTTCTGTTCGTGAAGAAGAAAGATGGGAGTATGCGACTTTGTATTGATTATCGGGAGTTGAATCATGTCACCATCAAAAATAGGTACCCATTGCCACGTATTGATGACCTGTTTGACCAGTTGCAAGGAGCACAATTCTTTTCAAAGATCGATCTTCGTTCTGGATATCATCAGCTGAAGGTTAGAACTGAGGATATTCCAAAGACGGCTTTCAGAACTCGGTATGGGCATTATGAATTCTTAGTTATGTCTTTTGGATTGACTAATGCTCCTGCTGCCTTCATGGATATGATGAACAGGGTATTTAAGGAATATTTGGATCACTTTGTGGTTGTATTTATCGATGACATCCTTGTTTATTCCAAAAGCCGTGAAGATCATGAGCAACACTTGAGGTTGGTACTCCAAAAGCTTCGTGAATACAAACTTTATGCCAAGTTGAAGAAATGCGAGTTCTGGCTGGAAGAGGTAGCATTCCTTGGGCACGTAGTATCAAGTCGTGGAATATCTGTTGACCCGGCAAAGATTGAAGCTATTCAAAGCTGGGAGCAACCTAAATCAGTAACCGAAGTACGTAGCTTTCTTGGTCTAGCTGGTTATTATCGGAGATTCGTGGAAGGATTTTCTCGAATTACTACTCCATTAACTCAGCTGACTCGGAAAGATACAAAGTTCGGTTGGAGCGAAGAATGTGAGCAAAGTTTTCAAGAACTCAAGAGGAGACTCATTTCAGCACCTGTTCTAACAATACCATCTGGCTCGGAGGGATTTGTCATCTACAGTGATGCTTCGAGCAAAGGGTTGGGATGCGTTCTCATGCAACATGGAAAAGTCATAGCCTATGCATCAAGACAACTCAAGGAATATGAGAGGAATTATCCTACTCATGATCTAGAGTTGGCAGCTGTTGTCTTTGCACTTAAAATTTGGAGGCATTACTTGTATGGGGAGAAAGTGGAGATCTTTACGGATCATAAAAGCCTCAAATATTTCTTCACTCAAAAGGAACTCAACATGCGACAACGACGTTGGCTTGAACTGTTGAAAGATTATGATCATACCATTCAATACCATCCTTGAAAAGCGAACGTGATAGCTGACGCATTGAGTAGAAGATCATATGCGGGTACAAGTGTAATATTAACAACGCAAAGGCCCATTTTGTGTGACTTGCAAAGGATGGAGATAGAGTTAAAGACTCCAGGGACCCATGTGATGATGGCGAATATACGAGTAGAACCGACTTTAATCGATAAAGTTAAAGCTGCTCAAGCTACAGACCTGGAGCTGATGCGTATGAGGAAGAAAGTGCAAGAAGGTTCTATGCCGGAAGCAAGAATCGATGAAGAAGGAATACTTCGAGTCAACTCCAGACTTTGTGTTCCTAACAACCCTGATTTAAAGTATGAAATCATGATGGAGGCGCACAACACACCGTTTGTAATCCATCCTGGAAGTACCAAAATGTATCATGATCTTCGTCATACATTTTGGTGGAGCAATATGAAGAGAGAGATAGCGTTGTTTATCTCAAGGTGTCTAACTTGTCAACGAGTCAAAGCGGAGCATCAAGTACCAAAAGGTCCATTGCAACCACTTGAAATTCCAGAATGGAAGTGGGAGCACATCACCATGGATTTCGTTACCGGTCTTCCTAGGGTTTCTCAAGGTATTGATGCGATTTGGGTCATTGTTGATAGATTGACCAAGTCTGCTCATTTCTTACCGATATGAGAAACTTATACACTTGAACGTCTTGCTCGTATGTACATAAACGAGATTGTAAGACTGCATGGTATGCCAGTATCCATAATTTCTGATCGAGACCCAAGATTCACTTCACGATTTTGGGTTAGTTTACAAAAAGCTATGGGCACGGAGTTACGATTTAGTTCAGCATATCATCCTCAGACGGACGGACAATCAAAGAGGACTATTCAAACTCTTGAAGATCTATTAAGACTCTGTGTCTTTGACTTCAAGGGAAGTTGGGACAAGTTCTTACCATTGGTGGAGTTTTCCTACAACAACAGTTATCAAGCAAGTATTGGCATGGCTCCATTCGAAGCATTGTATGGAAGAAAATGTCGTTCTCCAGTATGCTGGGATGAGGTGGGCGAAGCAACGTTGTTGGGACCGGAGTTGGTACGTATGACTACAGAAAAGATTCAAACGATCCGACAACGTATAAAAACCTCACAAGATCGACAAAAGAGTTATGCTGATCTTCATCGAAAGGACGTGGAATTTGATGTAGGAGATCATGTGTTCTTACGTGTTGCTCCATGGAAAGGAGTTACGAGATTTGGAAAGAGAGGAAAGCTAAATCCTCGATTCATCGGTCCATTTTTAATCCTCGATCGAGTAGGAACTGTGGCTTATAGACTCGCTTTACCGCCAAGTATGTCTCGTGTTCATAACGTTTTCCACATATCTATGTTACGCAAATATGTGGAAGACCCGAACCACATTATTGAGTTAGAACCGGACGAAATAGCGGAGGATTTGACGTATGAAGAAGTTCCTGTTCAAATCTTGGATAAGAAGGAACATATTCTACGCTCTAAGGTTATACCTCAAGTTAAAGTTTTGTGGAGAAACCACGATGTTGAGGAAATGACTTGGGAGTTAGAATCAGAAATAAAATTAAGGTATCCTTACCTCTTCGACATACCAGGTACGTACCCTAATTTCGAGGGCGAAATTTCATAAGAAGGGGAGGTTGTAAGACCCCAATTTTTATAAATAAAGATGAATTTTCTATAAATATTATTTTGGAATATTATGGAGTTAATTTGATATAATGTTATAGTTGTGGGTAATATTTATAAATTTTGCAAAGTAAGCAAGTTGTTATAAAATATTCGTTTGGTCGGAGAATATTCTTTTTGTCGAGGAATATTCGTACGACGGCACAATCATTGGTGGACCCCACAACGGAATTATTGTCGGATTGAGAAAATGACAAAAATATTTTATTAAAAATAACGGCTGAAGTGTTACCGTTAAAACCGTTAAAACTGTTGAACTACTCGGTAGTAAAAGTACAGTAATACGCGTGGTTGCATAGTAGCACACGGTATTGATTATTGATGCTTACGTGAGAAGTCACTCAGCTATACTCAATTATTGCTACAGTAATTGCTGCATCATATCTCTTAAATTATGGTCATAGTATCATCTGTATAATATGTTATATTATTAAATCAATAATTGAGACGTTGTGGTAAGTTTGGTTATTTTATGGGGGGCCATATGTCATCATCTAAGAGTCTCTTCGTTAATAGTAATTACCGTCGTCAATAGTAATTACCGTCGTCAATAGTATTTACCTTGGTCAATAGTAATTACCTTCGTCAATAGTATTTACCTTGGTCAATAGTATTTACCTTGGTCAATAGTAATTACCTTCGTCAATAGTATTTACCTTGGTCAATAGTAATTACTTTCGTCAATAGTAGTTGTCCTTTCAATATTACCAAGAGTCATTTGACCCTTCGTTAAGACCAAGAGTCATTTGACCCTTCGTTAAGACCAAGAGTCACCCTCAGTTTTTCTATAAATAGAGGCCTAGGGCTTCATTATTTTTCACGAATTCATTCAAGCTATAGAGAGAGAAAGTATAGAGAGAATAAGAGAGAGAGAATAAAAGTATTCTGCTACATCACTTTTCCAATATCCAGTTCTTTTAAGGTAGGGAATATTATTTCTTTTATATTCATGAAGAGAACTTCTGTTATTCCATTTGTTATTATTCTGTTGGAATAACCAGTATACGCGGTCTACCCTATACTTGATGACATTCTTCTATTATTCTGTTGGAACATCCTGTCTGTGTGTTTTACACCGGACCTGGTTCCGTTTATTATTCTGTTGGAACATCCTGTCTGTGTGTTTTACACCGGACCTGGTTCCGTTTTATTATTATTCTGTTGGAATATCCTGTCTGTGTGTTTTACACCGGACCTGGTTCCATTATTTATTATTCTGTCGGAATATCCTGTCTGTGCGTTTACGCCGGACCTGGTTCCATTATTTATTATTCTATTGGAATAACCTGTCTGTGCGGTCTATCGCATGCATGGTGATTTCTTTTGTTATTCCATTCTTTATTGTACTCAGTTGGTTAAGTTTTGACTTCTATACTCCATGAAATTTGTGGAATATCCTTGATAATTGCGTTTCATCCAGTATCTTTTCATGAAAATATTCTTCTAAGTATTCTTGAATTTTACTCCACAATGCAGTATCATGTTGACAATTTGGACGTTGTTAATTCCTGGATAAATTAATTCTTGAACTTGTTTTATTGAATTCTTATATCATTGTCATCATCCTCATGTTTATAAAATGTTGAAAGTCATCTGTGGCATGTAGTGCATAGATGGACTTGGTATGATTATGACCAGGGATTATTCGGTATGATTATGACCAGGGATTATTCGGTATAATCATGACCGTAATGTTACAAATGATGTGGTAAAAGTCCTCATTGGCCCGTAGTGCATTGATGGACAGTTGTTGGCATGATCATGACCATTAATGAATATACGAATATCCTTGGCCGTAGTGCAGGGGTGATTCGATGATGTGGATTATTTTATTAAGCTGAGTCCCAGCGATCACAGTGTTGAAAAACTTTTTAAATCATAAAAGATAGTAGAGTTTATTTTCTACTTGACTCTTTTAATGGATTGCTTGTTCCGCTACAGTTAAACTTGATGTCTATTATATTTTATCAGTTTAACATTGT
This sequence comes from Panax notoginseng, assembly GCA_016801055.1. NCBI lineage: Eukaryota > Viridiplantae > Streptophyta > Magnoliopsida > Apiales > Araliaceae > Panax > Panax notoginseng. The sequence continues at coordinate 45,268,149 of CM029012.1, forward strand.
TGAAGGCTAATGATAATTTATTCTGCATTATCTTAGTCATAATATTTCTTACTGGGCTAGTTGAGCTCACCCTTTCTTTCACTGTTCTCTTCAGGAAATGAGAACGTAGCTGGGGCAAGTCGGGGAACGGAGTGATGGTCCGAAGAATAGTATTAGTTAGTAGTCCTCACTATTCTATGTAATGGTGTGTTAATAAATGTAATGAGGACTCCTTTTGAGTATGAATACTCTCTAGAAGATAATATTTGTATTCAAACTCACAGTTTATGTTTTGTCGTATTGTACACGACAGATGTATTAATCAGTTGTATTTGTATTCTGTACTATGTATCTGACGACCCAAGATGGGTGATGTATACCTAATTTTGGGGGCGTCACATGAGCAACAAGTTTACCCCACAAGTTAAGATATACGATAAAGGAATAGAAATCAATATCAAGCCTTCTCACATTCTACGCAACAATAATTCAATAATAAAAGAGTACAAAGCTTTCAAGGTTTTTTACGATATTCAAATGATTAATCAAGAATTATATTCTACTAAATAGCAAAGTGGAATGTTTTTCAGATTTATGCTGAGCGATCCATTGAATCTTGAACTTCTCTTCTCGAGTAACTATCAAAGTTATACTTTGATATACCCAGGTGTATCAGATAACCATAAAGATTAAATCATACCCCTCTGCAAGTATATAAAGTGATTAGCTTTAGTATACCCTATATTATGCATAAAACTTAATCGCGCGCAAAAGCCGAATATACGACCAATAAAATATTCTCTTTATATAAAAGGTTGTTCTTCTCAGTCTCAAAATCAAGATTTTGATTTAACAATGAAATATTGTGATTTCAATTTCTAATTACTTCTCGATCTAGCCGAAATATTTGGCATCGATTTGTTAATAATAATTGAATTCTCTTCTCGAACCTATCAAGTTCTAACAAATGTTCGTCTAGCCAGAATGATTAGCTAAGACATTTCTCAACATAATTCGATAATAACATGAATTATCTGTACTGTCAATTCTATCTTCTACGGATATGAATATCCAACAACAGTTATTCTACAAATGTATATTTTATGAATCAGTAATTCAATTTGAATTATTAAATATGCACTAACTGCGAATAATCAACAATAATTTTCTTGGACATGGTATAATTAGCAATAATTAACCACTATAATAATTGAATGAATATAACTCAAGGTTGAATTAGGAAACTTGCCTTTTCCGCTGATTACAGCTACACAAAATACTTATATGCGTTCGTCAGACCTATTATCAATAATATCGGTCTCACAATTAGCACAATAATTTATAACACATAATACTGTAATTCACAGTCAATCTTCTCCTAGACACATTACCACATAGCCACATCAGTGTTTATAACTTATATAAACACTTAACAAGTCTAACTATTTCTGTCTGGTTGGACTTTGGTCTATTCTCGGTGTTCTGGTCACTCTATCCAACAATTAACACAGTTATTGTCAATTAATTTCGGTTTCAAAGCTTCAATATTATATTAGATAAGTCAAAGATCATGTATAATATTTTTCGGAAGCTTTTAAATATTAATAATCAATTATTATAATTTTTCAAACATTGAAACTATTTTAAAATGATTTAATTATCAAATAATCTTATCATTGTTAATATTTAATAATATAAAAATATTAATAACATACTTGTCAAAATATTAAAGTTATTTTTAATGACTTAAAATATTTTTAAATCATCAATATTCTACCTAAATAATTTTTTTAAAAATAATTAAAATTATTTTTAAATCATCACCATTAATATGTAAATATTAATGCAATTATTATCCAAATATTAAAAGTCATTAATTATAACTTAAAATATTTTTAAATCATTTTTCTTATTTTTAAATAATTTTTAAATCAATAGAATTATTTTTAATTCATTTATTTAATATAATAATTAAATAAATCTAATATCATTAATATTAATTTATTAATGAGAATTCCCCAAAAATATTGAAAATTATATTTTATAATTCCAAATATTTTCTAACACTTTATTCTTATTTAAAATAATTTTTAAATCAATAAAATCATTTTTATCTTATTTATTTAATTTAATAATTAAACAAATCTAATATCATTAATATTAATTTATTAATGAAAATTCTCTATAAATATTAAATGTTGTATTTTATAAGTCAAAATATTTTTAAATACATTAATCTTATTTTAAATGATTTTTTATAATATTAAATTATTTTTCTCTAATTTATTTATTACACTAATTAGATAAATTAAATACCTCTAATATTTAAATAATTATAAATATTAAAGAGAAATATTCTAATTGGTCAAAAATTATTTTTTATAATTTAAAATAATTTTAAAACTATTTTTAATAATTTATTTCTATTTGTAAATAATTTCCAGGAATTCAAAAATTCAAAAATTAAATAAACCGTCGCTAATGATCTTTAGCGACACTTTCTGTCGTCTTAGGTGTTCTTGAGCGCAAGAACACTGTCAGACCCGGGTTCAAGGGTACACGTTTGACTGTGTGTATACAAGTTCTGAGCAATGTTAAGCATCGATTATGTAGTGTTTATGTAATACTACATAAATCAATCACCATCTCGATCATACAACAAATCAATAAAAAGATCTGAGCTAGCAAACATCTGGTCAGAACATTTCTGGGTTTTTCAGAAACCCAGATGGTTCGACCAGTCACTTTCATGCTCGATTTATTCTAGGTTCCAGTCATGTTTTATGTGATCTAATGGTTCAAAGTTATAGTCCATATGTTATAAAACATTCACATAGCAATAGAACGATCTATCATCAACAGGATCACCAGGAATCATACGGTCAAAGTATGCCAGACGTCCTGTTCTTATGGTTTTCTGGAATTTCCAGAAACTCAAAATCAGTCTAGGATGGCTACTTTGACCATCCTTTAAAACCAATCAATTTAATGTTTATGGAATCTAAAGACATATACTTAGAGTTCATATTACAGGCTACAACTTGAAAACAACACATCATTAAAACAATATCATATATGTCAGATTCGGACCTTCAAAGATCTTGTCAGACCATGTTTTACACTTTCTAGGTTACCCAGAAAGTGACTGGTCATGCTCGGTCAACCCTATTTGACCATGAATAAAAACAAATCTAGACGTCTGATGGCTATAACACCACTTGAAGATGAAAGACCTCATTCTAGGCTATAGATCCAACACATCAAACAAGAAAAATCTTAAACAGACACAGATCTGTGGCTCCTGACATTAGCTTGTCAGACCACAAATCGTGTTCTTGACAATTTGGAAAAACTTGATTTTAAAGCATTTTGATGTTATAGATCTATGTTATATCAACATAGATCATCATTAAACATCATCTAGCAAAGATCTAAACACAAAAACACAAAAACTTTCTTAGCATACAAGATCAAATATTAATTTAGGGTTATACCTCTCTTGTTCAAATCTTGACCTTGGCTCTCCAATATGTTATTAGGTGACTTAGGGACTGATATTGTGACTGATCTACCTTACTAAATTCGGAGGTCTTGTGTGAGAGAGAGTTGGTGAGAACTTGGGGGATAAATGACCAAGTTTTTGTGATTTTCTCTCTCTTGAATCTATATATATTGTGTAGATGTTGCTAGATCTGATGATGGCTGGTTGATTTGCAGAGATATTTGAGTCACAATGTTACATAGTGGTTCACCAACTAAAGCTCTTGATATTTTTACAAGTTACCTAATAAAATACTTAAAAAGGGCATTTTAGTCATTTGCAAATTGATTTTAATGGTATACTAGTCAAATGCATAAACCCTTAGGGTTTAACCCTTAGGGTTTAACCCTTAGGGTACCCTAAGGTTTTAAATCATTAGTTTCCAAAGTCACCATGAGTTGAGAATAAAATTCATTTCAAAAAGACATATAGTGCATATTTAGCTTGATGTCAAAAATTTTGAAGTCTAGCATTGCTAGAAGATTTGGAAAAACCTATGTCTCTACTAATGATCAGTTGCTTAATCAGTCTATCTATTCCTATTATCCTCAATTATCCATTCATACATGACTATTCCCAGTTCATCAAACCACACTCATGAGTACAGGAACTTTCCATAATCATATGAGTTTAAGAACTTGTCCTAGTCAGACCTTTGGTGTCCATTCGCTGAGGGGTTCATAAACATTTCATATAATCATGAGTCGTGAATGTATCATAAGTATGAGTTTTAAGAACTTGTACTTAACCTTATACTCTCTACCTATACCCTATCTATCTGATATACACATGAGAAAGGAACCACCCTTTTAACATGCATATAGCAAATAGCGTGACACAAACCTAATCTTAACTCCCTTCTCAATACGAATTTCATTCAAATCGTATTCATAATCCTTTCCTGAATCTGTACCAATTCATAGTACAACTAACACACGACAATCTTTTCTGTAAACTTTTCAATCATTCGCTTGATCCTTCTCCACACTATAACCTTATCCGATCACGGGGTGATCTCATCGTATATATTACGCTTCATTTCTATACTATGATCGTTTTGTTTTACAATCTCTTGTCCCTGTACTTTTAGTCTTTTAGACTCCATCTATTCATCACTACTGTTCACCTTTATTATCAGAGTTAGGGAACTCCGTGTCTTTTGTAACCCGTCAAGATTCGTCTTTGAATCTTACCGACTGACTAACTCTATTTGAGTTAGTCCTTATCCTATTCACTGCGGTTATTAGTCTTAGGCAACCCTACCTAAGATTTGTAACCAACAACTTTGATACCAACTGTGAAAGGCCCAAATTCGGGGCCTAAATGACCACGGATCTGGTACAATCATTTCTATTACTATTGCGAAAGATATAAATATAAATTATTTATACAATAAACTTTACACACTATTCTCCAAGGTTGAGTAACCTTAACTTATACACAATTCATAAATTATCTAACTTATAATGTTATTATCATACATAACTATTACAATTAAGCTGCATATAAAATCCCAAGCTGAACTTGGTTTATCCTTTCCTATATCCAAACGTATTCGTCTTAATCTGAAATATTAATCATGATATAGCAAGGGTGAGCAATAAGTTTGCCCAGCAAGTTGAAATTTAATAAATTAATGATATATCATGATTGAAAGAATTGAACAAAATCTGCCTACAGTTATACAATATAATTGTGAACTAGCATGAACAAAATTTTACATAGCTGAACGAACATGAAACATGAACATATATATATCTGGACTAAATGGTAATGAAGGTGATCAACCTTTCATACCTGATGAATACATGCAGTATGCATAGAGTGCGATTTAATAATTCTTAGACATGGCAATCAGGAATGATTAACCACAAGTATATTTGAATGAAATAACTCGAGGTCGAGTTAAGAAAAACTTGCATGTTCCGTTAATTATCGTTACTCATTTTAATAAGCTTTGTCTGAAGACCTAATATATAAATAATATCGATATACAAATTAGAATAATATCATCACAGTATTTAAAATAACCTAAACACATAACACATAACCCTATTAGTCTATACAACACATAAAACATAATTTTCAAGTCAAACTTTTACAGTCTGAGTCGAGTTCGACACAATACTGACATCCCGACGATCTAATAGGAAAATATCGAATTTAAGTTCAATTAAACTCTGCCTAAATACTTAACAATTATCTTAGATAATTATATTGTCAGTCAAAATATTTTTCATAAGCTCGTAATAATTTTCAGATAATTACTACCATTTATCATGTTTTTTCAATCATTAAAAATCTTATTAATATAATTTAAATACCACATAATTCCTTTATCATTAATATTTATTTAATATTAAATATTAATGAAATATATGATATAATATTATAATATATTTATAATATAACAAAATATTTTTAATACCTTAAAATTATATTTATATGATTTTTAAACAATTAAGTTCATTATCTGATAATTGCCATTAATATTAAATATTAATGTTTTTCATGACAATATATCAAAAGTTATATTTTATAACTTAAAATATTTTTATAAAACTTAAATTATTTTTATATAATTTTTTTAAATCATTAATTCTATTTTTCCATAATTTATTTAATACATTTATTAAATAAATTAATTATCATTAATATTAATTAATTAATAAAATTCATCAAAATATATCAAAAGTCATTAAAATAAATTAAAATATTTTCTTATACCATAATATAATTTTTTATAATTTTTCATGTATTAAAATGATTTTAAATAATTTATTTAATATTATAATTAAATAAATTAAATACCCTTAATATTCCAAAAATACCCTTAATATTCCTAAAATATTAAATATTAATGAAATATATTCAAAATAATTAAAAACCCATTTTTAGACTTTAAAATAATTTTTAGTAATTTATTATGAATTTTTAATAATTAAAAACTATTTTTATGCATTTATTAAATAAAATAATTATTTTTAGAAAATAAATATCGCTAAAGAGTGCCTATAGCGACAGATCTGTCACTATAGGTGTTATTCGTGTTCTTGAGCATTCATAGTCAGTTTACAGGTTAGCTAGTTTGACCACCGATTAATCTTTGGTTATTATGTTTCTTGGCTTGTTAATGGGTTATGATTGTAGTATTAGTATAATACTACAATCACAAACAAGTTCCATGGCCATAACATCACGTAACAGAAAGATCCAAGCTTGCAAAGTTACTGTCAAAGGCCTGCTGCGTTTTTTGGGTTATCCAGAAACCTAGACAGGTTGGAGTGCTCACTACGTGGCTCAAATATCTTAGGGTCCATATCATATTTTTGGTGTTATAATGCCTTCACCCTATAGTTCTCATGTCAAGGAACATATATATATATATTATCATATCATCATAACTATATCAAAATCGCAAGATTCAATCCGGTCAACTCTTGTCAGAGAAAACGGGCCTTGAAGAATCTAGGTTTTCCAGATTTGTTCTTCAGGCAGAATGGTCAACCTACTTTGACCACTCATATCTTGAGTTCTAGACACGATCAGACCATGATTCAAGTTCCAGAACAAAGCCTTAACAACATACTACAAGTCTATAACTTAAAACAGAACAAATCATTAACAGAGAAGGATCTACAGCCTCTGACATATGGCTGTCAGACAACATTTTAAAATTTTTCCAGATTTTTAAAAACTTGATTTTTGAGTACTTTGATGTTATGGATCTATGTTGTAGCAACCCAGATCACTATTTGACACCCTCTAACAGTGATCCAAACAATAAATCACAACATATAACATAAGATCACATGATTTCAAAATTTTAGGGTTTATACCTTTCTAGCTTTGATTCTTGATTTCTGTCCTTGGATCCCTCTCACTCTAAGTTCCAAATTTTTAGAGAGAGAATGGCTTTGGAAAATATGTTAAGTAAAGTTAGATTTTCTTTACTTTAAATCTTTTATCTCTTTGATCCATTGAATCTAGTTGCTAGGTGGCAAGGATTGCTGATATAAAATAGATATAGAGCACATGGGAAATATGGAGTTGGTCACCAACTCAAAATATGGCAAGATTTGTACACTACCTAAATAAAGAATACAGAAAGGGTGTTCTAGACATTTTCCTTCAAATTTTAAAGGCTAACTCGTCAACTGTCCAAACCCTTAGGGTTTAGTGCTTAACCCTTAGGGTTTAGGGTTTAACCCTTAAATTTTTGAAATTTAATTTCTAAAATTTCCAAATTTCGATTTTCAAAATAGAAAATTAATATTTCCAAAGTATAATTAAGATTCTCTAAATATACTAAGATTTTTTAATCAGAATTCAAGCTTGCTAATTAGGATTAATATTTCCTAAATAAAATTAAAATTATTAAATTAACAATTAGGTTTTCCCTAATTACAGATTAGGGTTTTTAATCCAGAAATTATGGTTTTACAACTAGTCAATTAGGGTTATCCCTAATTAGGTTATCATTAATAACGTTTAAACCTAATACTAGCATTTGCATTCCCAAATTAGGGTTTTCAACTTCTGAATTAGGGTTTTAGATTTTCGGAACTGAAATTAGGGTTTCTTATAAATCGTAACAATTTTCTAACTGAACGTTGACGTTCTTAATATAATATTAGGGTTTGCCACTGATATAGATTATCTGGTCAACCCTTGACCCTTAACCACATACTGTACACATATAATACCATAAACACAGAACATATATATTTATACCCTTAATCATGAATAATTCACCACAAAAAAAATTTTAAATTCACAAAATTCCTTCTCGGAAATCTCAAATCTATTCACTTATTTTATGTCTAGGGTTATTATTTAACCTTAATTCAATATTTTAAAATTTTATAAATATTCAAATTCTCGGGTTGTCACATTCACCCCTTCTTCTAAAAATTTTGCCCCCGAAATTTATCTTACACCTTACACCATGCACCATACACCATTTATACACAGCATCACATGCTACCCAATACATTCCTCACAAGTGTAAAAATTTTCAAATAGTGCTAAGGAGTTATATAGACCATGAACACATAGTTTAACGGTATTTAATCTGAAAAACGGTAAATTACTAGGTATGTTTACAGCCATGAAGAAGGTAAATTACCGCTGCTAGTACTTTAGGTGATTAGCCTATCGTACGCTTACATCATGCACAACGTATTAATCATGTCTAGCAAATATTTGCGCTACTAGATTGAATTATTTTATCCAATCGACATATCCTCTTTTTCAGGGTTGTTCACCTCAGACTTATCATAAGATTCTGCACCAAAATAATTTGGTTCGGGAAAATTTTCAAAGAATGCTAAGAATTTTCATAAACGTTGGTCTAGCCAAATCAAATAGCTTAGACTCATATCAATAATTCAATTCAATCGAAACATTTAGGTATAGCCAAACCCCGTTCGCAAATTAAAAGTTTAAAATTAGTTTGAAAATGACGTCATGATATCGTACTGTATTAACAGCCCGTTTGAGGGTGCCGTCATCGAGTGACTTTGTTGTAACACGTCATACAATAGTGGAATAACGATTTTAGATCAAATTCAACACTAAGTATTCATGTATTTACAACTCCATCAACTTTTTATCATATCTGCACCAGGTTACATGGTACATAATTGATAAATAAAAATATATTTTGATATTTTAAATCATTATTGTCTAGCTGAAACAAGTAGCATAGACTATTCTTTAAACAGTTTAAAAATCATTACAAATCAGTTTTAACATCTCAACAGGTAACAATGTGTCGGTGGCCCGAAGTCCACTCACACACAATGGTCACCAAGAGTTGAGAATAAAATTCATTTCAAAAAAGCACATAGTGCATATTTAGCTTCATGTCAAAAATTTTGAAGTCTAGTATTGCTAGGAGATTTGGAAAAACCTATATCTCCACTAATGATCAATTGCTTAATCATTCTATCTATTCCTATTATCCTCAATTCTCTATTCACACATGACTTTTTCCAATTCATCAAATCACACTCATGAGTTCAGGAACTTTCTACAATCATATGAGTTTCAGAACTTTTCCTAGTCAGACCTTTGGTGTCCATTCGCTGAGGGGTTCATAAACATTTCATATAGTTATGAGTCACGAATGTATCATAAGTATGAGTTTTAAGAACTCATACTTAACCTTATATTCTCTACCTATACCCTATCTATCTGATATACATATGAGAAATGAATCACACTCTTAACATGCATATAGCAAATAGAGTGACACAAACCTAATCTTAGCTCCCTTCTCAATACGAATTTCATTCAACTTGTATTCATAATCCTTTCCTGAATCTGTACCAATTCATAGTACAACTAACACACAACAATCTTTGCTGTAAACTTTTCAATCATTCGCTTGATCCTTCTTCACACTATAACCTTATCCGATCACGGGGTGATCTCATCGTATATATTATGATTCATTTCTATACTATGATCGTTTTATTTTACAATCTCCTGTACCTGTACTCTTAGTCTTTTAGACTCCATCTATTCATCACTACTGTTCACCTTTATAATCAGAGTTAATGAACTCCGTGTCTTTTATAACCCGCCGAGATTCGTCTTTGTATCTTACCGACTGACTAACTCTATTTGAGTTAGTCCTCATCCTATTCACTGCGGTTATTAGTCTCAGGCAACCCTACCTAAGATTTATAACTAACAGCTTTGATACCAACTGTAAAAGCCCCAAATCCGGGTACTAAATCACCATGGATCTGGTACAATAATTTCTATTACTATTGCGGAAGATATAAATATAAATTGTTTATACAATAAACTTTACACACTATTTTCCAAGGTCGAGTAACCTTAACTTATACATAATTCATAAATTATCTAACTTATAATGTTATTATCATACATAACTGTTACAATTTAGCTGCATATAAAATTCCAAGCTGAACTTAGCTTTATCCTTTCCTATATCCAAACATATTCGTCTTAATCTGCAATATTAATTATGATATAGCAACGGTGAGCAATAAGTTTGCCCAACAAGTTTAAATTCAATAAATTAAGGATATATCATGATTGAAAGAATTGAACAAAAGCTGGCTACAGTTCTACAATATAATTGTGAACTAGCATAAACAAAATTTTACATAGCTTAACGAACATAAAACATGAACATATATATATATATATATATATATATATATATATATATATATATATATATATATATATATATATATATATATATGGACCGAATGGTAATGAAGGTGATCAGCCTTTCATACCTGATGAATATATGCAGTATGCACAGAGTGCAATTTAATAATTCTTAGACATGACAATCAAGAATGATTAACCACAAGTATATTTGAATGAAACAACTCGAGGTCGAGTTAAGAAAAACTTACACGTTCCGTTGATTATCGTTACTCATTTTAATAAGCTTTATCTGAAGACCTAATATATAAATAATATCGATATACAAATTAGAATAATATTATCATAGTATTTAAAATAACCTAAACACATAACACATAACCCTATCAGTCTATACAACACATAAAACATAATCCTCAAGTCAAACTTTTACACTCTGAGTCGAGTTCTGCACAATTCTATCATCCCGACGATCTAGTAGGAAAATATCGAGTTTAAGTTCAATTAAACTCTGCCTATTCATTTAACAATTATCTTAGATAATTATATTGTCAGTCAAAATATTTTTCATAAGCTCGTAATAATTTTCAGATAATTATTACCATTTATCATAATTTTTCAATAATTAAAAATCGTAATAATATGAATTAAATACCACATAATTCCTTTATCATTAATATTTATTTAATATTAAATATTAATGAAATACATGTCATAATATTATGATATAAGAAAGTATTTTTAAAAACTTAAAATTATATTTATATGATTTTTAAACAATTAAATTCATTATCTGATAATTGCCATTAATATTAAATATTAATGTTTTTCATGACAAAATATCAAAAGTTATATTTTATAACTTAAAATATTTTTATAACACTTAAATCATTTTTATATAATTTTTTTAAATCATTAATTCTATTTTTCCATAATTTATTTAATACATTTATTAAATAAATTAATTATCATTAATATTAATTAGTTAATGAAATTCATCACAAAATATCAAAAGTCATTAAAATAACTTAAAATATTTTCTTATAACATAATATAGTTTTATTATGATTTTTCATGTATTAAAATTATTTTTAAATAATATATTTAATATTATAATTAAATAAATTAAATACCCTTAATATTCCTAAAATATTAAATATTAATGAAATATATTCAAAATAATTAAAAACCCATTTTTAGACTTTAAAATAATTTTTAGTAATTTATTATGAATTTTTAATAATTAAAAACTATTTTTATGCATTTATTAAATAAAATAATTATTTTTAGAAAATAAATGTCGCTAAAGAGTGCCTATAGCGACAGAACTGTCGCTATAGGTGTTCTTCGTGTTCTTGAGCATTCATACTTAGTTTACATGTTAGCTAGTTTGACCACCGATTAATCTTTGGTTATTATGTTTCTGGGCTTGTTAATGGGTTATGATTGTAGTGTTGGTGTAATACTACATTCACAAACAAGTTCCATGGTCATAACATCACATAACAAAAAGATCCAAGCTTGCAAAGTTACTATCAGAGGCCTGCTGGGTTTTCTGGGTTACCCAGAAACCCAGACAGGTTGGAGTGCTCACTATGTGGCTCAAATATCTTAGGGTTCATATCATGTTTTTGGTGTTATAATGCCTTCACCCTGTAGTTCTTATGTCAAGGAACATATATATATTATCAGATCATCATAACTATATCAAAATCACAAGATTCAATCCGGTCAACTCTTGTCAGAGAAAACGGGCCTTGAAGAATCTGGGTTTTCCAGATTTGTTCTTCAGGCAGAATGGTCAACCTGCTTTGACCACTCATATCTTGAGTTCTACACACGATTAGACCATGATTCAAGTTCCAGAACAAAGCCCTTACAATATACTACAAGTCTATAACTTAAAACAGAGCAAATCACTAACAAGGAAGGATGTACAGCCTCTGACATATGGCTGTCAGACAACATTTTAAAAATTTTCCATATTTTTGAAAACTTGATTTTTGAGTACTTTCATGTTATGGATCTATGTTCTAGCAACCCAGATCACTATTTGACACCGTCTAACACTGATCTAAACAATAAATCACAACATATACATAAGATCACATGATTTCAAAATTTTAGGGTTTATACCTTTCTAGCTTTGATTCTTGATTTCTGTCCTTGGATCCTGTTCTTGGCAAGCTAATACATGATATTGGCTTAGTTTATCACTCCCTCTCACTCTAAGTTCCGAATTTTTAGAGAGAGAATGGCTTTGGCAAATATGTTAAGTAAAGTTAGATTTTCTTTACTTTAAATCTTTTATCTCTTTGATCCATTGAATCTAGTTGCTAGGTGGCAAGGATTGCTGATATAAAATAGATATAGAGCACATAGGAAATATGGAGTTGGTCACCAACTCAAGATATGGCAAGATTTGTACACTACCTAAATAAAGAATACAAAAAGGGTATTCTAGACATTGTCCTTCTAATTTTAAAGGCTAACTTGTCAACTGTCCAAACCCCTTGGGTTTAGGGTTTAACCTTTAGGGTTTGACCCTTAGGGTTTTGGGTTTACCCCTTAAATTTTTGAAATTTAATTTCTAAAATTTCCAAATTTCGGGTTTCAAAATAGAATATTAATATTTCCAAATTATAATTAAGATTCTCTAAATTTACTAATATTTCTTAATCATAATTCAAGCTTGCTAATTAGGATTAATATTTCCTAATTAAAATTAAAATTATTAAATTAATAATTAGGTTTTCCCTAATTATAGATTAGGGTTTCTAATCCAAAAATTAGGGTTTTCTAACTAGTCAATTAGGGTTATCCATAATTAGGTTATCATTAATAACGTTTAAACCTTATAATAGCATTTGCATTCCCAAATTAGGGTTTTTAACTTCCGAATTAGGGTTTCGAATTTCCGGAGCTGAAATTAGGGTTTCTTATAAATCGTAAGAATTTTCTAACTGAACGTTGACGTTCTTAATATAATATTAGGGTTTGCCACTGATATAGATTATCTGGTAAACCCTTGACCCTTAACCACATACTGTACACATATAATACCATAAACACATAACATATTCACTTATACCCTTAATCACCACAAAAAAGTTTTTAAATTCACAAAATTCCTTCTCAGAAATCTCAAATCCATTCACTTATTTTCTGTCTAGGGTTATTATTTAACCTTAATTCAATATTTTAAAATTTTATAAATATTCAATTTCTCGTGTTGTCACAGTTGCTGCATGTTGAGTTCCTTTTGAGGGAAGAAATATTTGAGGCTTTTATGATCCGCATAGATCTCCACCTTCTCTCCATACAGGTAATGCCTCCAAATCTTAAGTGCAAAAACAACAGCTGCCAACTCTAGATTATGAGTAGGATAATTCCTCTCATATTCTTTGATTTATCGTGAGGCATAGGCTATGACTTTTCTATGTTGTATGAAAACACATCCTAACCCTTTGCTTGAAGCATCACTGTAGATGACAAATCCCTCTGAGCCAGATGGTATTAAAATCAGAACAGGTGCTGAAATGAATCTCCTCTTGAGTTTTTGAAAACTCTTCTCACATTCCTCGCTCCAATCGAATTTTGTATCTTTTCGAGTCAGCTGAGTTAATGGAGTAGTGATTCGAGAAAACCCTTCTACGAATCTCTGATATAACCAGCTAAGCCGAGAAAGCTACGTACTTCGGTCACTGACTTAGGTTGCTCCCAGCTTTGAATTGCTTCAATCTTTGCCAAGTCAATAGATATTCCATGATTTGATATCACATGCCCAAGGAATGCTACTTCCTCAAGCCAGAACTCGCATTTCTTCAACTTTGCATATAGCTTATTTTCACGAAGCTTTTGAAGTATCAGCCTCAAGTATTGCTCATAATCTTCACGACTTTTGGAGTATATGAGGATGTCATCAATAAAGACAACCATGAAATGATCCAAATATTTCTTGAATACTCAGTTCATCATATCCATGAAGGCAGCAAGAGCATTAGTCAATCCAAAGGACATGACTAGGAATTCATAATGCCCGTACCGAGTTTTGAAAGGAGTCTTTGGAATGTCATCAGTTTTAATATTTAACTGGTGATATCTGGAACGAAGATCGATCATTGAAAAGAATTTAGCTCCTTGCAACTGGTCAAACAGGTCATCAATGCGAGGCAACGGGTATCTATTTTTGATGGTGACATGATTCAACTCCCGATAATCAATACAAAGTCGCATACTCCCATCTTTCTTCTTCACGAATAGAACAGGAGCACCCCAAGGAGACGTACTAGGACGAATGAAATCGATGTCTAACAATTCCTGCTGTTGGGTCTTTAACTCCTAAAGTTCAATAGGAGCCATATGATATGGGGCTTTGGAAATGGGTTTTGTACTGGATTCAAGGTCGATACAAAATTTAATTTCACGCTCTAGGGGTAGGCCAGGAAGTTCTTCAGGGAATACGTCAGGAAATTTATTAACAATAGAAATATCATTCAAATCTGATGTATTTTTATTTAAATCCGTGACATGGGCTAAGAAAGCTTGACATCCATTTTTCAATAAACGAATAGCTTTATGGCTTGATATGACAGTGATTAACTTTAGTGGTTTGGTTGCTTGAATTTGCATAATAGGTTGGTTAGGAATATGAAAGCTAACAACCTTACGAAAACAATCGATTTTAGCATGACGAGTAGTTAACCAATAAATCCCTAAAATCACATCAAATGCAAGTATTTTTAAAGAGATAAGATCGACATGTAACGTGCGGTTACCGATTTGATCAAACAAGACTTATAAACAGTGGATGTAATGAAGGTTTCTCCTAACGGAGTTTCAACAGATAAGTCAAAGTCTAATTTCTCCGAAGTCAAATTTAAACATTGAGCGCAAGTAGGAGAAATAAAAGAATGGGTAGAACCGGTATCAAATAAGGTATATACTTCGCTAGAGTTTATGATTAGCTTAACCGTGATCACCTCGTTCAGATTCCTCGCTTTTTGGGAGGTTACGACAAACGCTCTCCCTTGAACTAACGATTTTGTCTTGTCTGGGACGGCCTTTGATGCCTCCATCGCAGCTGGACTTGACTTCGGTGCACGATAAAATCGAGCTAGGTGACCTTCTCTTCTACAATTGTAACATTCCTTGGACTACTACGTACAGTTTGAACTGATGTGTCCCTCCCCTCCGTATTTGTAACATACGACTAGCGGTCGTTCTCCTTCCTTAACAACAGGTGCTGGTGCTGACGTATTTCCATCATTATTGAATTTTCTCTTCTTGAAATTTCCACTTCTATTATCTTGGCCATGATTACCACCGAAGTGGTTACCATTTTTGGCATGTTGATTCCCTCCACGTTTGTCGTCACCGCTTTGATGACTGCTACCACTAGTATTATCGATTTGTCGGCTGCTCTCTCTTGGTCGGGTTGACTCATTATCGCGCTCCAATAATTGAGCCCTATTTACAACATCTAAATACAAACATAGTTTGTGAGAAATTAGGTATTGACGTATCTTAGGTTTCAAACCTCTTAGAAACATCTGCATCATTCTCTCCTCATTATCAACCAAGTGGGACGCAAACAGGGACAACTCGGCAAACTTAGCTTCGTACTGTGACACGGTCATATTGTTTTGCTCCAGCTTGATAAACTCTACCTCCTTCATGTGACGAATACTTTCGGGAAAGTACTAGTCGTTGAACAGTTCTTGTAACTTCTCCCAAGACATCTTCAGTGCGGCAGGTTGGGTACGCTTTATAGATTCCCACCAGTAATCTGCCTTTCCTCGCAACATGAAGGTGGCAAAGGGAACCTTTTGCTCCTCAGAGCATCCCAAGACATCAAATATCTTGGTGATCTGCTTTATCCACGTCTCCGCCTTAAGTGGTTTTGGCTCTCCCAAAAACTCCAGTGGTTCCAACTCCTTGAACTATTTAGCGGTGATCGTTCGAGAGTTGCCAGTGTTTCCACCTGCATTTTGAACAGGAGCCGCTCTCGCCTGATGTTGCATGAATTGCATAAAGCCTCTGAACATCCCAACGTTCATCATTTGATCAATATTATTGTTTACCTGAGGATTATTGTCTTCCTATTGCACATTATCCTGGGTATTGATCGTTGGTGACTCAACGGTCTCATGTGCTTCATTGCTGATCTCAACATTTTCAGATGTCATTTTCAAACACTGCCACAAAACAAGGGTTAATTGACATGTCACATATTATCCCTATACTCTGACCGACCAATTAAATACCAAATAAACTTAGGTAGGTCATACTAGCGAAGGAATTTCTCGTCTCTCCCCTCCTAGTTCTTGTTTCACATCTCAGCCAAGGATCATATCCCTAAGTTTTGATACCAACTATGACGCCCCCAAAATAGGTATACATCACCCATTCTGAGTCGCCTAATATATGGTACATAAATCAAATACAAACTTCTTTTATACAATACGACAACAGCGTAGCTTAGAGTTTTTACACGAATATTATCTCATAGACAGTATTCAAGCTCAAATGAAGTCCTCATTACATTTATTATCACACTATTTCTTAAAATAGTGAGGACTACTATAGCCACCATCTCGGACCGTCACTCTATTCCCCGACTAGTCCCGACTACGTTCTCATTTCCTTAAGAGAACAATGAAAGTAAAAGGGTGAGCTCAACTAGCCCAGCAAGAAATATTATGACTAAGATAATGCAGAATAAAATATCATTAGCCTTCAACAGTGTTAAACTAATAAACAACAAGTTTAACTACAGCGGAACAAGTAATCCATTAGAAGAGTCAAGTAGAGCATGATATCTACTATCTTCTGTGATTTATAAAGGTTTTTCATCAACTTTATCGCTGAGACTCATCTTGATAAATAAACCACATCATCGAATCATCCCTGCACCACGGCCATGGATATTCATGTAATCATCAATGGTCATGATTATAACGAATAATCCCTGGTCATAATCATACCAATAACTGTTCATCAATACACTACAGGCCAATAAGGACTTTTACCACATCATTTGTAACATTACAAGTTATGATTATACCGAATGATCCCTGGTCATAATCATACCAATCAACAGTCTATCTATGCACGTAAGCCAAAGATGACTTTCATCACAATATAAGCATGAGGATGAAGATAATGATATAAGAATTTAATTAAAAGAAATAAAGGATACATTTTTAAAGATTTCTAATTTAATTTATCCAGAATTCAATAATGTTCAAATTGCCAACATGTTACTGCTTTATGGAGTAAAATTCAAGAATGATATTGTATCAAAAATGATTTGGGCCGAAGAGAAATCAATTTTTGTCATGAATAGTACTCCGGATAAATAGTACCCGATAAATAGTACTTCAAGAATAGTAGCCTATGAATAGTACTTTATGAATAATACTCGTGAATATTACTTTATGAATAGTACCCGTGAATAGTACTTTTATGAATAGTACCATATAAATGGATAGTACTCATGGACAGTACTCTGGCATAAAAAGCTTAAAATTTAACAAGAATGTGCAGAAAATATCCTTGTGAAAAGATACTAGATGAAACACAAATTTCAAGGATATTCTACTAATTTTACGGAGTATAGAAGCAATACTTTATCAAAATGAGGGTATAATCAGGAATACGAGACGAAATAATATTACTCACATAATACATAGTATGAAAGAAAATATTATTCCTTATGAATACTGAACAAAAATAATATCTCTTATCTCAGAAGAATACTGGATACAGGAATAGTGAGATAACAGACTTCTCTTCTTCTTTCTCTCTATAGCTTCTCTCTCTATAATTGTTCTTGTGAGTCTTAGTGAATTGGTGAGAATGAAAGAAGAATGAGCTTCTATTTATAGAAAAATATAGTTTCGATAATTGCACGTTTTGGGGCTCAAAATATTACAGTATAATACCTTCATCTTTTCCTTCATTTTTAATTTAGTCCTGCAAGTATTATCCAACTTGCACCACCTCCCCTAATAGTACATCATGTGAATCAATAGTTCTATACATGTGAAAAAAATAGTTATAGTATAGTACCTTCATCTATACCTCCATTTTTAATTTAATCATGCAAGTATTATCAATATTGCACCACCTCCCCTAATAGTACATGCATGTGAATCAATAGTACACACATGTCACATGTGAACAAATAGTAATAAGCATGTGAATTAATAGCAATTAATTGCTCATTTATCCGATTAATTACCTGATTGGTCAATATAACCTCCAAACATCAATTATTACCGAAATAGATGTCGATTTTCATTAACACTAATAATCCCAACACAATAAAAATATTAATTTCATCTTTAATCAATACAAACTTATTTATCATTAATATTATAACTCACAATATTTAACAACCAGATCATTCCCAGGAAAGAGAGGGCTTTCCGATAAGGATTTCTCCCTATTGGCGCGCAATTAGGTGACCAAACCTCTCCTCGACAGAACTTTCTAGACATTGTCAATATTACAAATAATAATATGAATAACTTTGTCGCCTCAATTATTGATTTAATAATAATAAATATTATGCAGATGATACTGTGACAATAATTGAATTAATAATATGAGAGATATTATGTAGCAATTACTGTAGCAATAATTGAGTATAACTGAATGACTTCTCACGTAAGCATCAATAATCAATACCGTGTGCTACTATGCAACCACGTCTATTACTGTACTTTTACTACCGGGTAGTTCAACAGTTTAACGGTAAAACTATCGCTGTTATTTTTATAAAAAGATATTTATATCGTTTTCTAACTCCGACAATACAACCGTTGTGGGGTCCACCAATGATTGTGCCGTCGTACGAATATTCCTTGTTAAAACGAATATTCCCCGACCAATCGAATATTTTAAAACCACTTGCTTACTTTGCAAAATTTGTAAATAGTACCCACAACTATAACATTATATCAAATCCACACCATAAAATTTAAAAATATATTTCGAGAAAAATTAATATTTATTCATAAAAGTTGGGGTCTTACATATCCCCCTCTGGAACATAGTCTCTCTCGCTCTCTCTTGTAATTTTTTCTCCATTTTCCTAGTAGATTATGTTTGTACATATAGTTTAGGTAGATTAGGGAGAAGTTTGGGGTTCCTTGAAGCTCAAGAGCAGTGAGCAATATAGATTGAAAAGCTTGAAAGGATTGGAATTCTTAGAGACTGAAGAAGCTTGACAGAGTTTATTCTTATCCATTTGTTTCCTTTGATCTTGTAATCCATAAATATTATTTACATTGCTACTAATGTTTAGTTCAAGAGCTATGAACTAATTATTGGCTCTAAGGTTATAATAGAACCCTTTGTTAATTTGAATTGACTATCCTATCTCGTTGGATGACATCATATGGTTTGGTTCAATATATTCATGCTTAATGATTTTTGCTAAGAAATTAGTGATAATTTTGGTAATCTATATGAAGTTGAAAGAGGGATTATGTGACAAACGAGATTTTGTAACTTAATTTGAATATTTATTGAATGAAATAAATATTTTTCGATGATTTAATTATTGGGTTAAATATTTAATTGTGGAAATTGTGGTAGATTAATTTAATTATACGTATTATATTGATTAAATTAATGTGGAGAATTTTATTATTCAAGGTATGTAATTAATTAAGCTTATTTGATTAAATGAATTATTTAATAAGCATAATGTTATTTTAATTAATTTTATAATTAATTAGAGATTTAATAACTTAACATAATTAATAAATGAGAAATTTAATTATGTGACTATGTGAATTAATGAAAAATTATTATATTTTTATTTAAATTAAATTAAATAAGATATTTGATTTATTGTTTAATTGGGTGTGACATGATTAAATTATGTTATAAGAGATTTATTAAATTAAATGGAAAGAACCTTCTAAATGATAGTCAAACAAGGCCTTATGAGGAGTTGGGAGCAGTTAAACCACGTATGGATTAACTGACCACAACTTGTCGGTTATCTGTGCGCCTTCTTCAGTCTTCTCTTTTACGTAACTCATTCATTAGTCTTAACTGAGAGAGAATTCAGAGAGAAGTTGAGAGATTGAAGAAGAAAGTGAAGAATCAGAGGAATCTGCTTCAGGGTAATCTCTTCAACCCAATTTGTAATTAAGTTGTTATTATTTTTATGAAAAACTATCTCTAAGTCCTCTGTGATTGAATAGAGTTGCAATTGATGAACATAGGATGTAATGTATATGTTAGTATATGTTTATAACATGTGTATATCATATATTCATGTGTTGAAAGTAATTGATTTCATGTAACCATGTTAAAATCAGAGTTTTTCATTAATAAGTATTTTAAGTTCTCTATAAAACAAAAATTTAGTGATCAATGCATGAATCGTCGTTTAACTTGAAATTTAACGGTAGATTATGTTATCATATGTCAAAACAAAGAAAATAAACTTTGAACGGACAGATTCGGAGTTATAACGAACTGTAATGTCAATTTTCATGTTTTATCTTTAAAACTTTCAAAATAACCAAGAACACTAAAATTACATGAATTGATTTATGTAATTATATGTTTTAACTTGTTAAAATCATGCTAGAAAGGTTGGGTAATGATTATGTGTGTATTATAATGTCTGGGTATGTTTAAATTCATGTGTGAATAAAGGAATCAGTAGATTTTGGCTTGCTCTGCATTTTTCACGAACTGTAGTTTTTTGGAACTGGATTGCCGCGTCGCAGTGCCGGCTCCAGGCCTAAAGCCCGCGCCGCAGCTATAACGCCCCAAAAAAATTAGATTTTATGAGAATTAAATTTTTATTTGATTATGTGGATTAAATTAATTTAATTGATTATTTATGGGAGTAAGCTATTTGAAGGTCGTTCTATGACCTAGACATATCGGAACGTCGTAGTATTTTGGCTACGTGGTAGAATTAAGGTGTTTGAATTTTCAAGATGAAAATAAAAGCTTTCCGAGAAAGTTTCTGAAAAACACTATTCACGCATTTCTGTTCGGGAATTATTTTTGAACTTCTGAGAAATACGTAATGATAGAATATCGAGGTGAGATGGAATATCCAATAATATTTCAGTTATGACAAACGCAATTTTTCGCCTGCGGACTTAAAATTTAACGGTTAGGGAAAGTAATTTCCGAGAAGGAATTTAAATGCGTATAATGAATTGAAGCGATGATCGTATAATACGTAGGTATTGTAAGAGGTAATGAATACGAGTATGATATGAGGTATTGTACGAGTATATGAGTTAGAATACGAGATTAATACGTATATAATACGTACTAAGGCTTTAAGCCATTTGTGAATGGACTTGTGGATTATGTGGGATGTACAAGTCCAATACGATTTAATATGAAAGTCCAATAGAATTAATGTTCAAGCCCAAAGTAATTTAATGTGTAAGCCCAATGTATAAGTAGGGTAATTAAACCCTAAGCCCAAACTATTAATGCAATGGGTTAGGTTGATCCGTGGGGCAACCCATGATCACTTGGATGACCCAAAGTGGTGGCCAAGTAAATTAACTTAATGGCTAAGTGTTGTGATGGCCAAGTAATTAAAGTGGCGAGCAAGCAAATAATGTGGAGGCCAAGTTAACTTAATGCTTAAGCTAGGAATAGTAAGGAGGTGGATGGATTAATGACCATTATACCCTAACTTAGGAAGTCCTATAAATAGCAAGCTTAGATTTCATTTTGTTGGTTGTTCATTTCATCCAACAAGTTGATAGCTTATTGGTTAGAGATAATAAGCTAGAAAAGCTAGCAAGCTAGTCTTTCATAGTTCAAGAAGCAAGAAGAAGATTAAAGATTAACCAAGTGATATTCAAGGGTAAGCGATCCTAAACCATAACTCTTCATCTCCTTAATTAATAGAGGACTGAGAAGTGGTAGAACTAGTATGCTAGGAAGTGATTAAAATGATTAATCAAAAGACTTAAGCCGTAAATAATCCATGTTGTAAGATAACCAATAAATGAATTTATGAACTAAGGAAGAATTGTAGGAACTTGTAACATGTTTTACATTAATGAGGTTGGTATGATAATGAGATGTAAGAATGATGGCTAGAAAACATAAATCATTATAAGTCATGAGAAATGAAAGTGTATGTATTTTATACTTTAATAAGTTATAAGATCACAAAGAACAAACAAGAACTTATCACGTATATAAGTTAATGAAATGAGTAAGTTAAGATGTTAGTATGATGGAATGAATCCATTTGAAACGAAGAACAAATCTTAAGTAACGAAGTTTTGACGGAATTCACGAGTTTGGACGATAATCGTCAAATTCGTGAAATTCTCGGAATGGAAGTTGAATTTGGATATTGAGCTTGGAAACATTGGTTTTCAATGGAGACAAGTCTTATTTGTCATTATAGAGTTGCGGACTCGAGAATGATCGAATTCTGACTTAGAACGAAGAAACGAGCGTTGAACGTTCACAAACATTTTTCGTTTTTGTTAAAATGAACTACAAGGTGAATTTTTAGTTAACGAAGTCAAATAGATAAAATTATTTCATGAATACGTAGAGTATGTAATTTGTGAACCGTAGGCTCTTGAACGAACCAATTCGGACTTATAACGAAGAAGTTATGAGCTCGGGAATCTCACCTAAAAGAAAATCTGTCAAATTTTTCTGAGGCACAGAGTCCACGCCACAGCGCGACTCAAGGCATAAAGGCCGCGCCGCAGCGCGAGGCCAAGATCATAGTGCACTGTTAGTTGGCGCCGCAGCACGACACAGTGAAGAGAGAATGGCGCGGCAGCGCCAAGGCCCGGTCTTGTGCACTGTAAACCCACGCCGCAGCGCGAGTCCAAGAAGGAAAGCTAGCGCCGCAGTACCAGCCTTGAAGTTTACATAGAGATGAATGGTTATGAAGATAAAAAGAATGATAATGAGATAATACAACTTAATGAACATGAAGTAACATTGTTAAGACATAGTTAGACCATAAGTATAATCACTTAGTGTTAAAGTAAGTCAATTGCATATGAATGTAAGAACGACGTAACGGAACGCCGGCAATGAAAGTTGGTTGACCAAATTAGGTTTTGTAATTCCAATTGATTGAAACAAATAGTAGAATGTACCTGTACTTAATGTACATGATTAGACTAACTTTAAATCACTTTTATAGTAGTAACAGTATGAATTTAAGTATGGATTAAGAATAATTAAACGAAGAACGTGAAGGGTAATTTATTTAAACCGTGAATGGTATTCAACGTTGGTACGTCATCAATGACGATCAAGTTTCGATTAATAACGTAAGAACGTTAGTAAGTCGTAAGGAATGATGATTAACTCGAACCGAGTTGTATTAATGAAATAATTTCAATTAAGAAAGAAGTTGGTAAGAACGATGTAAAGAACGACGGCAAGCCGGAACCAATAATTACAAATCTAATACATGATTAGATTGAGAAGAAGGGTAAGATTCATTAGGAACCATGTATGTTCATTTATGACCTAATGTGGTATGTTATGTGGTTATGTGTTATAGAGACTGTAAAGACTCAAAGGGAAAGTAATTTTACTGTAGCAGATGATAAAGGCAAGTTTTTCTAAACACTTGTCTAACCTTTGTGTTAGCTAGGTTTTCAATGATTCATGTTATGAGAGGCATGAATGGTTTTAAAGAAAGGGTCGATGCCAGTTTTAACTCGGCTAGACTAATTTTGAAGAATTGATTAATTTATTTACAAGTCTTTCAATATAGAATTGATAACGCTATCCTACGCCAATTATTTGTTACGGATTCAAGGTATGCCTGAGTATGAATAAACAAATATATTTTACATCGATTATTCGATGGGCGCGCGAGGTTGCCAAAACTTAAACGTACATACGTTTAAAGGATGTAGTGTTGATCAACATAGAGTACTATAGGCTGATCACCTAGAAGTGCTCGTAAGCTATGCCGGACTTACGGACTTCGTGTCGGGTTGTCATTTTCAAAGAAATTATGAAATTCTCATGGTCTTGGACCAGAATTAATGTTTTATTGAATATTGTCATTGTAAAATGTTTTAAAGGAAAAGAAGTGCTATTTTGAATTATCTATAGTACTTTGTAACTATTGTTCAGTTATCGAAGATATACGGTTCCTATGTTTCAAGCATGTCGTTTAAATTAGATCGTTGTACTTATTGAGCTTGTTATGCTCACTTTTGCTTGAACCATATGAATGCAGCTAAGACCGAACAGACCGAAGGATCCAACAAGGATAAAGGGAAGGCTAAGGCGAACCTGTAGATTTCCTATGTAATAGTATAGGTTTGTAATGATAATATTTGATATTATGATAAGAACAAATGTAACGGTTATAAAGAACCTGGGGAATGGTAGTATTATTTTGGAATATTTATAAGACATATTCGTTCTTTTGAGGCATTTCAATTAAATGTTTGTGTGAACTGTAGCACCGTGTAGCACCATATGTTGGGTTGGAAGAGACCCAGATTTGGGGGCGTCACAAGTTGGTATCAAAGCATTAGATTATAAAACTTAAGGGGGGAAGAACCTTATGCTAATAACCTCGTTAAGGAAGGAATAGTCCGAAGAAAGTAAACTCGAGCTTTACTTAAGTTGAATGAGTTAATAACGTATTGAGGAAACTCGGTAACGAAAGATTTAAAAGATGGAAAGTAACCCTAAATAAATTAAATGTGATTTGTGCTTATACTATTGGGTGTTATGTACTAATCAACATGTTATGTGTTATTGTAGGATGTCGATCGATAGCTGGATATATAGAGACATACACGTGGTGAGCGAAGAGCTTGTGAAGATAGTAGAACCTGTACCTATGCCAGGGGCGGAGGTACCATTAGTGATTCTAGAGGAGTCGGAGCTAGAGGAGTATTTTTCTGAGGAAGATTACTCCGGGGGAGATATGGATATAGCATCATACCTTAGTATGATGAGCGATAAAGAGGAAGAAAGAGAGGTAACATCGGTTACTACGGTGGTACCTACACTAGAGTCCTCACCTCCAGATATAATGAGAGCATTGTATCTGGCAGTGCTTGACAGGAATGTGTAATTGAGTACAGTTGTGCAGAATCAGAGTGAAGAGATTAGTTATCTCCATGGAGCTAAGATGGCTGCAGAAGTAGATTTTGAGTCAGAGCACGATAAACAGGTGCTTATGAGAGAGCATACTAGGGACTATAAGGAAGAGGTCGATGAGCTTCGTAAGAAACTGATTAAGAGAGACCAAAAGATAACACGGATGTCTCACATCCATAAGAGTGCTCATGAGAATTTTAAGATGAAAGTTGCTTGTTATTCCATTGAGTCAGGACAGACTCGACACACTATTAGTTGGGATACTGTAGCGATGATTGCGAATAAGAAACATGAGGACGCTGTTATGCATTATTAGAAGTTTAGAATTATAAATATGTGTGTAGGGACGTAAAACCCTCTTTTGTATAAAAGGGTAGTCTTTTTGTAAATCCCAACTTTTGTGAAGTTCAATTGCGGGATAGAAATGTAATAGCTTTTGGCTATGAAAACAAATTGTAAATAGTTTCAAACTATGAAGAAGCATATGAATATAATGAAGTTTTCATTTAATATGCTTTGTTATGGTATGAGTTGTTATGTGGCGAATAATAACAAAGTAAGTGAATAGATGATAATGAAATTTTAATTAGTTAATCAGAAAATGCCGTCAAGGAGAAGACAACGTAATCAGGAAGCGGAATCATATACAATAATCAAGGGGGTCAAAATAACCCTATACAAGGGTTTGTTAATTTATTAACGGCTTTATTTAACCAAACCAGGGATAGAGTACCCGCGGGACCTAGGGTAGCCAGAATGACTACATTTAAAGAATTTAAAAGTATAGGTCCGCCGGAGTTCAAAGGAACGACGATAGAGGCCCAGACAGGAGTAAAAGAAATAGAAAAGGTGTTTGTTATTACAAACATAGGTGAGGCCCAAAAGACTTCTTTTGCGACTTACATGATGGAAGGGAAAGCCAATTTTTAGTGGGAGGTTCACCAGGGTGGGGCTAGAACAGATGTGATTGTATTAGCGAATTTAGTAGCTGGTATCATTCCAGTCTATACAATGAATGCTTATGTGCTGTTTGATTAGAGTGCTACTTTTCTTTTATGGCATGAGAATTTGCTAAGTGATTAAGTTCATTCCCGAAAAGGGATTATAAATACCTTTAAACGTTAAGGTAGAGAATGAGGAAATAACTCTAATTGATTATATTCATGGAAATGGTTTCATGGATAATAAAGGTAAGAAAATATCGGTAGATAAGTACCGATAATGTTGAGAGAATTTGAAGTAATTCTCGGTATGAATGGGTTGATTAACCATAGAACTTTAATAAATTGTCTAAAGAAAAGTTTGAATCTTCGATTTTCTAAGAAACCCAAGGTAGTAATTTATGGTAATAAATCACCGGAACTTTCTTGTTGTCTAACCCTGGCACAATCTAGAAGGATGTTAAGATAAGTTTAGGTTGTGGTACAATCGTAACCTTTGATGGTTGACATATGGGAGCTGGGCTAAACAATTCCTTCAGAAAGCGAAGGTATATACGAAACTGGCAACCGATCTAACTCACTATAATGGCAGTGTAGATGAGACGGGAACTTGTTTGTTGGTTGTTTATGGGAAACCACTCAGAGTACCATATGGACTACTAGCAGAGAAGCGATCTGTTCTAAGTCCTAGAGAAGTAATAAGAATAAGATAAGAATGTAAATCATCAAAGATGACGAACATATTAAGTAAGACATCTCCGTATGTCATGAAGCTATAAGCCGGTAATGAAAGTAGGTCGCGTAAACTTAGGTTAAAAGAACGCGAACTCTAAGAAGTAAAGTTTAGTAAACCAATGCGTAAGTCAAATATATGACTATTTGTTTAATGGTTAAGAATAAATACCCAATACCCAGGATCGATGATCTATTTAATCAGTTAAATGGGACAAAGTATTTTTCCAAGAGAGATTTGTGTATGGGGTATCGTCGGTTAAAAGTAAAGAAGAAAGATGTATCTAAGACGACGTTCAGAACTTATTAGGGTTATTACGAGTTTCTGGTTATGTCGTATGGGTTGATTGATGTACTGAAGTTAGACTTTCTATAAGGGGCGCCGAGCAAGTCGGTGGTAAATTGATAAGTATGTTGGGAATGAGAAGTGATAAAACATAGTTTTTAGGAACTAAAAAGGAAGGTTAAGTGAGGCACCTGTATTGTCTTTATCAGATGATACGGGGAATTTTGTAGTGTATCTCGATGCTTCGCATATTTGACGAGATTGCGTGCTCATATAGCATGGCAAGGTCATTGTGTGTGCATCACGCCAGTTAAAGGATTATGAGTAGGTCTATCCTACTTAGGATCTATAATTGGAAGGTATAGCTTTTGAATTAAAAATCTGAAGATAGTATTTATACGGGGGAGAAAGGTGAGATATACACGGACTCTAAGAGTCTGAGATATATTTTCACACAGAAGGAATTGAATATGAAGTAGAGAGGGTGATTAGAATGGATAAAGTATCACGACTGTGATATCTTATATCATTCAGGGGAAGTTAACGTAGAAGCCGACGCATTAAGTAGGAAGGGTAGGGAAAAGCTATCAATGTTAACGACTCAGAATGAGTTAATAACGAAGATGACGAAAACGGAGTTAGAAGTTAGATTTCAGAATGAAGTGGTAGGAATGTTATTCACATTGTAAACTCAATCCATGATAATGGAACGAGTTAAGTAAGTACAACTAGGTAACGAGGAATGCAAGCGAATGAAGAAGAAGATGCAGGATGAAGAGAAGATCAAGAATCATCTCATTTTGAAGGAGGAATTTGAGTTTCATATAATTCCGAATTAAAAGAAGAACTAATAAAAAGGAAGATAACATAATATATTAATAAATGTTTAACTTCCAACTCAGATTATTGATAGGAAGCGACAAGTCATGTGAAAAAGATAATATCTTTGGTGAAGGTGAAATGAAAGAACCACAATGTCGAAGAAGCATTGTGGGAACTCGAGATTAAAATGAAGAAAACTTTTCATTGTTTATTTATATAATTATAGCGAGATTCTGGGGATAGAATCCTTATAAGGGGGGAAGAGTGTAACGCCCCAAAAAAAATTGGATTTTATGAGAATTAAATTTTTATTTGATTATGTGGATTAAATGAATTTAATTAATTATTTATGAGAGTAAGCTATTTGAAGGTCGTTCTATGACCTAGACATATCGGAACGTTATAGTATTGTGGCTACGTGGTAGAATTAAGGTGTTTGAATTTCCAAAACTAAAATAAAAGCTTTCCGAGAAAGTTTCCAAAAAATACTATTCACGCATTTCTGCTCGGGAATTATTTTTGAACTTCTGAGAAATACGTAACGATAGAATATCGAGGTGAGATGGAATATTCAATAATATTTCAGTTATGGCAAACGCAATTTTTCGCCTGCGGACTTGAAATCTAACAGTTAGGGAAAGTGATTTTCGAGAAGGAATTTAAATGCGTATAATGAATTAAAGCGATGATAGTATAATACGTAGGTATTGTATGAGGTAATGAATACGAGTATGATACAAGGTATTGTACGAGTATGTATGAATGATGGTATGTCGTATATGAATAAGTATACGAGTTAGAATACGAGATTAATACGTATATAATACGTACTAAGGCTTTAAGCCATTTGTGAATGGACTTATGGATTATGTGGGATGTACAAGTCCAATACGATTTAATATGAAAGTCCAATAGAATTAATGTACAAGCCCAAGTGTTTGTAATGTAAAGCCCAAAGTAATTTAATGTGTAAGCCCAATGTATAAGTAGGGTAATTAAACCCTAAGCCCAAACTATTAATCTAATGGGTTAGGTTGATCCATGGGGCAACCCATGATCACTTGGATGACCCAAATTGGTGGCCAAGTAAAGTAACTTAATGGCTAAGTGTTGTGATGGCCAAGTAATTAAAGTGGTGAGCAAGCAAATAATGTAAAGGCCAAGTTAACTTAATGCTTAAGCTTGGAATAGTAAGGAGGTGGATGGATTAATGACCATTATACACTAACTTAGGAAGTCCTATAAATAGCAAGCTTGGATTTCATTTTGTTGGTTGTTCATTTCATCTAACAAGTTGAGAGCTTATTGGTTAGAGATAATAAGCTAGAAAAGCTAGCATGCTAGTATTTCATAGTTCAAGAAGCAAGAAGAAGATTAAAGATTAACCAAGTGATATTCAAGGGTAAATAATCCTAAACCATGACTCTTCATCTCTTTAATTAATAGAGGACTGAGTAGTGGCAGAACTAGTATGCTAGGAAGTGATTAAAATGATTAATCAAAAGACTTAAGCCGTAAATAAGCCATGTTGTAAGATAACCAATAAATGAAGTTATGAACCAAGGAAGAATTGTAGGAACTTGTAACTTGTTTTACATTAATGAAGTTGGTATGATAATGAGATGTAAGAATGATGGTTAGAAAACATAAATCATTATAAGTCATTAGAAATGAAAGTGTATGTATTTTATACTTTAATAAGTTATAAGATCATAAAGAACAAACAAGAACTTATCATGTATATAAGTTAATGAAATGAGTAAGTTAAGATGTTAGTATGATGGAATGAATCCATTTGAAACGAAGAACAAATCTTAAGTAACGAAGTTTTGGCGGAATTCACGAGTTTGGACGATAATCGTCGAATTCGTGAAATTCTCGGAATGGAAGTCGAATTTTGATATTAAGCTTGGAAACATTAGTTGTGACGCCCCCAAAATAGGTATACATCACCCATTCTGAGTTGCCAAATACATGGTACCGAAAACAAATACAAACTTAAATACACAACATGAGCTGTGAGTTTTAATACAAATATTGTCTTTCAGACAGTATTAAAACTGAAAATAAGTCCTCTATACATTTATTATCGTACTGTTTCATAGAATAGTGAGGACTACTAATGCTATCATCTAGACCGTCACTCCGTTCCCCGACTAGTCCCAACTATATTCTCATTTCCTGAAGAGAACAATGAAAGCAAAAGGGTGAGCTCAACTAGCCCAGTAAGAAATTTTATGACTAAAATAATGCAGAATAATTTATTGTTAGCCTTCAACAGTGTTAAACTGATAAAATATAACAAACATCAAGTTTAACTGCAGCGGAACAATCAATTCATTAGAAGAGTCAAGTAGAGAATAAAATCTAATATCTTCTATGATTTAAAAGGTTTTTCATCACTTTTATCGCTGAGACTCAGCTTAATAAATAATCCACATCATCCCTGCACTACGGCTAAGGATATTCATTAGTATCACGACCACAAATTATCCATGTACTACGGGCCAAGGATATTCGTGTATTCATCAATGATCATGATCATGCCAACAACTGTCCACCTGTGATTACCCGAATTTTTATAAGTTATTAAAATAGGAATTTAATAATTAAAATTCTTATTATGAGATGTTTTGAGTTTGAGTATGTATATATACATGCTATATATTTTTAAATATGTGATCTGGTGTGAAGAGAAATATATATTTATATATTGGAAAAGTGAGGTTCAATAGTTAAGTTAACTATTAAATGAATTTGGTAATTATTTTAAATATTTATTGAATTAAATAAATATTTTAAATAATTAATTTATTGAGAAAAATAAATAATTTATGAAATTGCGGTATAATAATTTAGTTACGTGTGTATGATAATTAAATTAAAGCAAAGGTAAATTTTATTCTTTGAATATTTAATTTAATGAATTAATTAAATTAAAGGAGTTGTTTAGTATGAAAGAAAATAAGTATATTAAATAAAGTAATGTTTAAGTCTAATTTATTAATTAAATTAGATACATGTAATTATTTATTAATTATAAGTATAATTATAATAAGATTATAATTATTATTAATTATTATTATTATAAGTTATTTAAATTAACTAAAGGTGTGACACATGAAACTATATAATATAAATATTATTGAAATAATATAGTTTGGGGGAGTTGGTGTGGCCAAATAAGGCCTTGTGGCCTTTGGTCTAATTTAACTGATGAAGGCGTATTATTTTATAACTGAAGTACGTGGGTAGCTTCAGTTTATTTTTTACGCATTCTTTTCTTCCTAAGGCTATAGTCAGAGAGTTTGGAAGAGAGGAACATAGTGAAACAGAGAGTCTGGAGAGAGAGCAAGAGAGCAATCACTATGATTGAAGGGAAATTTCTAAACCTAATCATCATCTCTTTGCTAGCAAACAATCAAAGGAACAAGGTATAACCTACTCTATTGTTAACCCTTGTTTTTCAAATTTCTATTGATAATTGTGTTGAATTGATACATATATATGTATGAAGGGTTTATACTCTGATAATCATCACATGTGAGTGTTATTTGATGATAAAAATCCATGTAAATTGGTTTGTAGAAAGAAAAGTATATAACAGTGTTTATACATGAAAATTGGCTTTATAAAGTACAAAATTGTATGCCCTATACGTGTTATAATCTATAAATTGAGGTTGGATTATGTTAATATGTGAAGAAACGAAAGCGACGTAATTTGAATCATGTCAATTGGTTAAAAAACGAAGTCATGGCGATTGAATTCGCTAATTGTGTTTAAAACATGAAAATATAGCATGAACACTAAATTGGAACCCTTAAAATGATTTGTTAATATGTTTGAAGTGTTATAATTATTCTGTAGATGAGTAGCTAAGAGATTAACGAGTCCATAGAATCGAAAACCAACTAATTCGGACTTAAAACGAGAAAGTTACGTCAAAAAATTTGTAATCTGTGCGAAGCCTCGCGCGGAAGCGTAGCTGGGGCTAGGACGTCGCGCGGGCGCGCGCCCAAGGTGTGCTAACTTTGATTGCTTTGACCTATGTTGGTAAAACGGCCATAACTTTTTCATACGAACTCCGATTGAGGTGATTCAAGATGATCCGGAATGAGGACGGATAGACCTACAATTTTGTTCTTTAAGGTTTTCAATTTAAGGTCGGGAACATGGGTCAAAATGGTCATCTTTAGGCTTGTTGTGTTTTAGAAGGCAATCGGAGGGCGTCGGGCATGCGCGTATGCAAGTGTAATGCTTTTGACGATAAAAGATGGTATTCTAAGTTATAAAACATGAATGTTAGTAAATATAATGATACTTAACATTGATAAATGATGTATTAGATAAGTTGTATTAGCATACTAAGCACACACAAGAGAGTCGAAGCGGGCGTGTAATGAATGAACGTCGAAACGTCGTGCCAAGTGTTAATGAACTTAAAAAAAATTTCAAGTCAAATGAAATGAATAAGATATGAAATGGGTTTAACATAAAATCAATAATGATTCCTAGAAATACTTAAACACTTGAATGAACTTCGAGTATGAAATATAGTGAGATACAAGTCAAAAGTTAACGCAATCAAATTGAACATTGTGTATTTATGATAGGAAAGGTTATGAGATGTAGAGTAAAGTTTATATTACAACTACTATGCGTTGCTATGTGACTAATAGTTAATGTGAATGATTATATAATTGTGTAGGGCACGTGAAGTGCAGATAGCTGTAAGCTGTTAAACTATTGTTGGTAAACAACGATCAAGGCAAGTCTTTCAGTTCCTATTTGCTACGTGAACTTGATGATTAATTGTTTTAAGTCTTTATTGCAAATAACATGATATGTTATATTTATGTTGAAAGCATGAAACGTCAAAGTCAACTTATGACTACATTAATTAAGTAAAGCATGCTGATTGAGTAAGGAACTCAATCTTTATACTTGTTATATGAACTGTAGCATATATGTTATATTAGTCCAATGTTTAAGAAATATATGTTGAGCATGTTATTATATGTTATGTGATGTATGAAAACTGTTAGATTTTACTGGGCTATCGAGCTCAACCTTGCAAATAACCATTTTTGCAGGTCAAGATTTCAAGGTAAAGTTATGTGTTACCTGAAAGATATGAATCCGACGTGGTACTTGAGGATTTATACACTTTGGTTGCGTTGTTATTATTTGAACCATGTTTAAGGTTCCGAATGATGTATTAATGTTGAATTATAATATCATTTCGTGATGTAAACTATTGTAGTATTAAATTGATTCTGAGATATTTAGATGTAAAGGTTGAAGGTTTTGGGAACGAGGATAGTTTGAAATAGAAAATTTTAATTGTTCCGCAAATTTTTAATGGTTGTATTATCATTTAATGATGTAAAAGTAGAGGTTGAAAGTATTATTAACGACTGAAATCGAGAATAAAATTGTATGAATTTTGGGGTCGTTACACCACCAATGCACTACGGGCCAATGAGGACTTTTACCACATCATTTGTAATATTACGGTCATGATTATATCGAATAATCCCTGGTCATAACCATACCAAGTCCATCTATGCACTACAGGCCACAGATGACTTTCAATAGAATAAAAACATGAGGATGATGACAACGATATAAGAATTCAATAAAACAAGTTCAAGAATAAATTTTTAGAGATTTATAATATAATTTATCCAAAAATCAATAACGTCCAAATTGTCAACATGATACTGCTTTGTGGAGTAAAATTCAAGAATAATATTGTACCAAAAAATAATTTGGACTGAAAACGAATCAATTTTTATCATGAATAGTACTCCGGCATGAAAAAGTTAAAAACTTATCAATAATACTCAGAATAATATTTCCATGAAGAGATACTAGATGAAGCGCAAATATCAAGGATATTCTATTAATTTCATGGAGTATAGAAGCCAAAATTTTAACAAAACAAGTATAGAATTCGAAATCTAAAACGAAATAGTATTACTTACATACTACAGAGTATGAAAAAAAATATTATTTCAAACGAATATTGAACAAAAATAACATCCCTTACCTTGAAAAGAAAAGTACTCCAACTGGTATAGTGAGAATATTCTTAAAGAAAACTTTCACTGTTTTCTACGTTCAAAGCTTTCTAAAACTCTAAAGAAATACGCTCAAGATTACAGAAGAAGAATTTTCTGATTCTGGTGTGATTTTCAATTCTAACTTAAGCGCCTATTTATAGGAAAATGTTAGAACGCCATAGGAGACTAAATAATAAAATAATATAATTTTTTTTCCTTTCTACGTAGCCTACTTTGTTGAAAGAATACCAAGCATGCCATCTTGGAATATTTTTGCAGCCCACATGTTTCAAAACAAAAGTGGGTCCCACCCATAATTTTAATAAAAATATTTAATTTTTGAAACTTCAACAATTCATATAAAATAGCTCTTTTATTAGAAAAATACGAATTTTATGTCCATTCCACACGAAATCGAATTCTGTACAACTTTGTAGCTTTAAGTTTTTCCAAATTCTAGACAAAAAATATCCGAAATCCACAAACGGATGATTTTTAACACCTTTTAAAATTCATAACAAATCATGCGTTAATTTTTAACAGTTCAAAATTTGTGGACATATTCTCAACTTATATATGCTTAACATATCCAAAAATCACAACGATCCAACGGTCAGATAAAAATTATAACTCACGCAATAGAGCTTTAAGAACACTGATTTGAATTTTAATACTTCCAATCCGACAAAATACTGATAAAACACCTCAACATTAATTCCTTCATTTATAACCACATAAAATAAATATTTTTCTATCCATCATTTATGTCCACATAAAATAAATATTTCCTTATCATATAAATCAATAATTAATTATTCACAAATAATATTATAAAATCACAATAATGACAACCAGGCCGTTCCCAGGAAAGAGGGGGCTTTCCGATAAGGATTTCTCCTTACTGGCACGCAATTAGGTGACCAAACCTCTCCTTGACAAAACTTTCTAAACATTGTCAATAATGCTATCAAATAATATTATTCAAATAATATGAATTATTGATTTGACAATGAAAAATAATGTTGTAGACACTCAAAATTTTCTGCATATATGTTACTGACATCACAGGAGCGCAAATTTGTCTTTTAAGAGGAAACCCTGAAAGACGGTTCATATCCATTCCGGATACCACCGGAAGGAACAGCTCGACCCCAGATACCACTGGGAGTAACAGCCTCAACCCCGAAAAACACACCGAGAGTAACAATTCCAACCTCGAAGATAACTTCAAGGCCTACAGATACAATACCGGAACATAAATCGAAGAAGACCGTTTCATCCCAGAGATAACCCCGAGATGTTCCGTCTCAGTCCCAACACTGGGAATAGCAAATTCCAACCTTGGATATAACCCCAAGGAAGGCAGTGGCAGTTCCGGAGATAACCGCATAAATGCTTGTTTCAAATGCATGCCATCAGCTTCAACCTCGGCGCTCACACCGAGGCACTCAGTACAAGATAGGCACACTTCAGAGATGACACTGAGGACCTTCCACCATTATAGCAGTCCAATCTCAGTGATAACTCTAAGCAACATCTACTTTATCAGCCCAAACCGGAGATAACCCCGGTGAGGGGCAAAGTCGTCATCTCACCAACTTGTCGCCACATCACGCCGTCTCAACATTTTACACATACATTTTTACACAACAATGTCCCACAAAAGCTCAGAAGAACCAATCCCGAGTGACTATTGCGCAGGATAACGGATAGAATTTAAAGCTAAAGAGCGGAGGGCGTCGTCCCATCTTCATGACTTCGTATAACCTCTAATCCCATGTCATTGCGTAACTCTCGACAACGACGGTCCAAAATAGGTCCTATATACCTCAGTCAGATGCCCGGATTGCAATTCTAAAAGTTAAAGCGGACATCACGTTGCCTACGTGCATGTACTTCGAGACGGCGGGACCCGCGATGCCCGGGGCACCTCGGACAGCCTCTGGTGCACCTGCGGCCCAGCCGCAGGTACACCCTCTATAAATAGAGGGCTTGGGGTGGCCATTTTGTAAGAGAAAACGGCGAGGAAGCCTTACCCAATTTGCTCTGTACTCACCTTAAACTGAGTACTTTTTCATTTTAAACACTTGTGAGCTCACATATAGCTACTTTTGTACCTGCTGAAGCCAGTGTTTATCTACTTTAAAGATATAGAAGTTTTCTTTGGCAGCCCACTGTAAGCCTTCTCACACATTTTAAGGCCTATCTCTTCATCTTTGCACACACTATTCTTCACATTGAGAGTCATGTTGCGTGTGTTTGCCCGGACTTCGGTCCGTGATTTTATTTCAGTTTGTATATACATATATATTTATATATATACATATATATATATGGACTAACATTATCGAGTTATGCCTCGATTGAGCCTAGAATTCGGTCTGGAGCGTTTACTTGCTTTTGTATATATATCTATATACATTTATATATATAAACTGCATGTCGAACTCTGTTCCATGACTCTAGACTTCGGTCTGGAGCGTTTACTACTTTAATATATATATATATATATATATATATATATATATATATATATATATATATATATATATATATATATATATATATTTAAACTTCGTCCCACCTGGAGTTTACTTCGTGGTGGTTGACCGTTTTTACAACTTTCTGTACATTTCGTCCCACCTAGAGTTTCTTCTGTGGTGGTTGATAGCTTTTACAGCTTTATTTACATTTCTGATCCCCCATGGAGGTGCTTCGTGGTTGGTGATCATGTCTGTATATATATATATATATATTTACAGCTTTTATATAAAACTGTTTACTGCGTTTTTATTAATTGCGGCATCATGTGAGCCTATGAATCATGTGATCACAGATTCAGTCCACTGAATCTAGATTCGGTTCCCGTGATGGACCTTTTCAGCTGTAAGCATCTTGTAAATTTATCTGTGATGTTTGGATTTCCCCATATGGTTGTCATACCCACGAGGAATTCGGCATCTTTTTGGTGCATTATTTTCATACAGATGCCCCGCATCTGTAAAATAAAATCAATTAAGCCGAATACGGAATAAAATGGAAGTATCAAAGGCCTCAATTACTATTGAGCACAAGGGTTTGAAAAACCTCTTTTCTAAAACATCACTGCTATATCTTGTTTAAAACTGAATTTTTTACATAAATTCAAACCCTTTGTATATAGGTGCAAACTAGGCATAGCACTACTTCCAAATAACAGCAGATTGACCCACACATACACACACACATTCATATAACAGTTTCTTGAAAAGTGGCATTCACCATGGTAACACGGATGTCGGGGGGTGCCTAACACCTTCCTTCCGTATAAGCAAGTCCCCGGACCTTAAATGAATCTCAGTTTCACCGACCCGTTTAGCAGTGTCACATCACTGGGTCAATGTGCAAACCTTTTCTCGGTTGTGTTGGTACAAC
This sequence comes from Panax notoginseng, assembly GCA_016801055.1. Taxonomy (NCBI): domain Eukaryota; kingdom Viridiplantae; phylum Streptophyta; class Magnoliopsida; order Apiales; family Araliaceae; genus Panax; species Panax notoginseng. Next base: position 45,306,204 of record CM029012.1, read on the forward strand.
CAGTTAAAAAACCAACGGGTGACTCTTATAGTCCAATTGTCGACATTACACATGTCGGACCTTTTTCACGTGTTTTTTCAAACAAATCTCACATAAAATGAGAACACAAAAGAACAGGTAACGAAAAAGGGACAAATAAAAAACCCGAAGTCGACAGGTGGCGACTCTACTGGGGACTTCAGTAAGAGGACTTAAGCCGTTATTACAAACTTTTCAAAACTGTTGTATGCTTATGTATGGATGTTGCATTTACATTTATGATGAATGTGTACGAATGCATATCTTTATTGTGATTAATGCTTTACACAATATCTGCCTGTGATATTAGTGCTTCTCACATTTCATTATTTTTATATACGGTGAGACGCGATGTATGTGAATGTATATTGTGTGGTCCCTCCACCAAGAGGCTATCCTGTCGGTGTTTGATTACTGGACTCGTGGGAAGACTAATTCCCCGAGGCTCAGGAAAGGCACCACCCAAATTCGCTCCAGTTGAAAGACCGGATTAACTTCCCGTTGAGTAAATTGCGATGATTTGGGAACCTTCATGCTGAAAAGCCGCGAGAGTAACCAAAGATAGGTCAGCCTCTGATAAACCAAACGTGGAGGAAAGTCTCTTCATGCTTTCTCATTTCAAATTACTTGTAAAGTCAATTACTTGTAATTTACATTCCATATTCATCTCCATGTAATGAGAAATATGAAGAAATATGTGCATGTACATATTTACATTAACATATTATCCTGTACTTCGAACATCTAACATCCGTTTTGCAGGACAAATATCCTAAAACGGACACATTACATAGCATGTTAACATTTACACCATCCCTAAAACTAAACTATGCCAGTTTTATTACAGGGAAGCATTCAGATCTGTTACCCGGTCAAAGTCCAAAAAGGCCGCAGGCCTACAGCCAATCATGTCTTCATCTGACCATTCTAATCCAGTTTCTTGGGAAAAATTGGACGGATTAACTAAACAAATTACAAACTTGGCTGTTTTGCTTAAAGAACTACATCAATCTACCTAGGGTCCAAAAATACACGTACATGCTGAATCCTCCACACAAGGAGGAACCCAAGGTCCTGATAAAGTCATTACAGTACCTGAGTTGCAGTTGGATACAACCAACAAAAGTCATGATGTCGCCCATCTTACAAAAGATCCAGACACCGGTGACATCAAAAAGAAAGTTCTTCAAATGGAAGAAACCCTGCGCTCTATCAAAGGAATTGGAGCATACGGGAGTGTTTTATATGCCGATCTTTGTATATTTCCTGGTGTTCATTATCCAGAAAAATTTAAAACTCCTGACTTTGAAAAGTATGATGGGTTAGGAGATCCTTACACACATTTGAACGTGTTCATTGGAGAACTCGGATCCTATGCAGAGGATGAGAAGCTCAGAATGCAGCTATTCCAAAAAATTTTAACTGGAGAAGCCCGTTCATGGTATACTAGATTAGACAACTCAAAGATTCATAGCTGAGAAGAGCTAACTCATGCCTTCCTTACACAATACAATTTTCAGTCTCAGATGGCTCCTGACCGGTACCAGATTACTAAGGTCAAGAAACAGTCCAACGAGTCTTTCAGAGAGTATGCTCAAAGGTGGAGGCGACTTACTACTCAAGTTATTCCTTCTATGATAGAGTCAGAGATGGTTATGACCTTTATCGACATACAAGAAGCTCCTTTCTATGAGAGAGTCTTAGCTGGCATCGGTAAACCATTTTCTGAAATGATCAAACATGGGAAAATGGTTGAGATGGGATTGAAGTCAGGAAAGATTCAAGACCTAGCTACTCTTAAAGCTATTGCTGAACACATCCAATCCAGAAATTATGGAAACAACCCCCGGAGGGTCCATAAAAAGAAAGAAGAGGATGTTTTCCTGATACTATAGGGTCAAAAAGGCAATCAGAACATGCCTATCCAGAGGAGAAATTACACTCCCTTTCAAGCACAGTCTTCAAACCCTCCAGTACCAAAAGGTGGAGAAGTCAAACGCCCTCGAGTGTTCACACCCTTTGGGGACTCTCTCGAGAATATTCTCGCTCTTCTGACCACGCAGAAGAAAATCACGCATCTTCTTCCACTAGCCAGCCCTAATGGTAGGGGTTTTAATGCTGCTCGAAAATGTGCTTATCATGCCGGGGCACCTGGACATGATACTCAAGATTGTTGGGCCTTGAAGCATAAGATCAAAGACCTGATAGACAACAGTGAGATTGTGGTCACCAAACCCGATCAACCTCACGTTCAAGACAATCATCTTCCTCCACACAAAGAGGAAGAAGTCAACATGATTAATTGGAGCACTGGACAAATTTCCAATTCTAATGGTGAAGCATCCCAGATCATCAAAGACGGTGTTGAAAAATGGGATTATGCCAAGTTCCAGTTCTCAATGGAATGAAAGATAAAAGCTCTTTGCAAACAAATTGAGCAATTGGCAAAACTGGTGACCTACCAGCATCAAGTCACACGCCAATTAATCAGCCAGGAGCATGCTAGTCTTCTTCCTCTTATCATGAACATTCCCTCTTCACCTCCAGAAAATGGAACAATGGAGGACAAAGTGGCAAAGAGAGAGAATGCCAAAGCTCGTCGAGATTTTGCCAACAGAAGGGAATTTACATTGCTGGGCCAACCTATGGAGGAAATCCTTTAAATGCTAATCAATGAAGGAAGGATTACTTCCCTCCTACCTCCAATCAATCCCCGTTTAGGATGGTTTAATTCGGATGGAGTATGTCAATATCACTCTCATTCTCGCGGTCACAACACAGAAGAATGTTGGGCACTCCGCCACCTTATTCAGAATCTCATTGATAGCGGTGTCCTGCAACGAGCAGACGATGATACTGTGCTATGGGGAAGTAAAAATATCTGTCCTACTAAATGGAAAGGATTGGTAGCAGTTATCTCCACTGAGGCTGATGGCATTGTCAAGCCACACCCTATATCTACCATTCAACTCAAAGGAAGCAACAATCTTTTGAAAGTGGCTACTCCAGAGCCAATCAACTTACCCTTCCGACCACAATATCCTGTTGTCAGCTTACAGAAAGTTCCTTGGAATTATGGAGAAGCTGAAGGATCCACCTCGCATACAACTGTTGCAGTGTCGATGGAGAATCCACTGTATCTTCCCCCACGGTTGATGAAGTCTACCATCAAATCAAAGGGGAAGATTCCCATGGAGAAGATTAAAAAATTCCTCCGTGCCCTGGGTCATAATGAAGCCAAGGTGGTTTTAAGCTTAAGAGAAGCTCCACACCAAATTTCAATCTTGGACTTGGTTTTAACTTCCGAGGATCACAAGAAGATTCTACTGAAGGTTTTGGAAGAAGCCTACTTACCAACATCAGTGGATGTGGAAAAGTTTCAACATTTGGTTGATCACATTTTCAACAACAATGTGATATCCTTCACTGATGATGACATACCGCCCAAAGGGACCGGTCATTATAAGCCGTTACACATCGCGGTCTTGTCCTCTGGATATATGCTAGCTAGAGTCTTAGTAGACGGAGGCTCATCTTTGAATATCTGTCCATACGCTACATTGTTGAAGATGAACACCAATCTCAATCGAATCCGAGTTAGCCATACGATCATCAAAGCTTTTGATGGATCCCGTCACAATTCGATCAGAGAGATTGAGCTGCCAATTGAGATTGGTCCCCATACATTTTGCGTGTCTTTCCACGTACTCAAGATAGATTCGGGATATAACCTGATCTTGGGAAGACTGTGGATTCATATGGCTGGGGCAGTCCCATCCACCCTTCATCAGCAACTGAAATACATTATCAACAATAGCCTAGTTACAGTCAACGCTGAACTGGAATGCCCTCAACAAGGTGACATAACGTTCATCAGTTTTAATTCTGATATTGAGCCGGTCAGTTTCCACACTTTGGAAGTAAGTAACCCTCAATTTCATGCCTTGGGAACGCCATTTCCCATACCCAAGATCTCTGCCGAAGTAATGTCGGCTACTCAAGAAATGATATCTTTGGGTCATCAGCCAGGACAAGGGTTGGGTAAAGATCACCAAGGTATCAAGTACCCTATACAAATAGCCAGTCAAACTGGGACAGCTGGACTAGGCCATTCTGCCAGTTCTAGTCGAAGGAATCCTTAAAAGCATCAGCAGATTCCTTCAACTTCAACCACCTGGCGTTTATCTTCGCATTCAAATGCTGAGTCTGCAAAACCTCTTGTAAAGGTGCCAACCAACGTGATGGCTATGCTATTTCCCAAGCCAGTGCCATTCAAAGAAAAAAAGTCTTTGTTCCAGATCCCAGAATGGAGGAAGAGAAACAAATAATCAAACAAAACGTCGTCCGGATAATGCCAGGCATGCGCATCATTGTTCATGATGAACATACAAATAAATATACCCCAGACGATGATTGTCCAGACGTCATGGTCATCATTCAGGAAAAGAAGGACGATGACAACCCCTCCATCAATTCAGTCCACCAGGACTTTATCCTTGCCAATTAGAGCAGCACTCTTTGCATTGGTCGACAAGGGTAAAATGGGCAGGACTTCTTTCTGCCCTGTAGATACAATAACTGCTTACCTTTCTGTACAGTATTAGCAGTTGTTTTGTCCGTATATGCTAACATTATGTATAATTAAACAGTTTCATATATATTAAGTGAAAGCATATTTTGTTTCAGGACTCTGAACTTAGAGGTGCCTGTACTTGCTAATAAGTTGCCTCTTCTCCACAAGGATTGTAACTTTGATGAAAAGTTGGACTCAGACTTGCTGGAAATACAAGAGAACATTGAGGTGCCTTCGGAAATCAAAGAATGGGTCGAAGACAAGCTTAAACCCAACCTTGATCAAACCACCTCCTTCAATCTTGGAACCTTAGAAAACCCTAAGTTAATCCAGATTGGTTCAGACCTTACCCCAAATCAACGGAATGACATGGTTACGTTACTAACCCAATTCCAGGATGTGTTTACATGGTCTCATGAAGACATGGTGGGTTTGTCCACTAACATTGTTCTTCATTGCCTTCCCATTAAAGAGTGATTCAAGCCAGTCAAGCAGAAGCTCAGGCGATTAAAACCTGAATGGAGTTTAAAGGTGAAAGAAGAAATTGTGAAACAATTTCAAGCTGGCATTATCATAGTGTCCACATATCCTGAATGGATATCTAACATCGTTCCCGTGCCTAAGCCTGGAGGAAAGGTACGTGTCTACATGGATTATCGGGATCTGAATAAAGCTTGCCTTAAAGATAGCTTTCCCGTGCCCTTTATCCACATTCTCATTGACAATACTACGCAATATGGCATGTACTCCTTTGCTGATTGCTTTGCGGGGTACCATTAGATCATGGTTGCTGAGGAAGATCCTGAGAAAACTGCTTTCATCACTCCTTGGGGAACCTTTTACTACAGACGGTTGTCATTCGGCCTCATCAATGCCGGAGCTACCTATCAGAGAGCTATGATGGCTCTTTTCCATGACATGATGCACAAAGAGATTGAGATCTACGTGGATGACATCATTGTCAAGTCCCAAAAGGAGGAGGACCACTTAGACCATCTCAGAAAGCTATTCAACAGGTTGTGTAAGTACAACTTGAAGTTGAATCCAGCCAAGTGCGCCTTTGGCGTTAAATCAGGCAAGTTGCTAGGATTTCTAGTCAGCCACAAAGGAATTGACCTGGATCCTACCAAAATCCAGGCCATTACAGAAATGCCCATTCCTCAGACAGGGAAGGAAATACAGGGATTTTTTGTGACGCCCCCAAAATTAGGTATACATCACCCATCTTGGGTCGTCAGATACATAGTACAGAATACAAATACAACTGATTAATACATCTGTCGTGTACAATACGACAAAACATAAACTGTGAGTTTGAATACAAATATTATCTTCTAGAGAGTATTCATACTCAAAAGGAGTCCTCATTACATTTATTAACACACCATTACATAGAATAGTGAGGACTACTAACTAATACTGTCATTCGGACCATCACTCCGTACCCCGACTTGTCCCAGCTACGTTCTCATTTCCTGAAGAGAACAGTGAAAGAAAGGGTGAGCTCAACTAGCCCAGTAAGAAATATTATGACTAAGATAATGCAGAATAAATTATCGTTAGCCTTCAACAATGTTAAACTGATAAAATATAATAGACATCAAGTTTAACTGTAGCGGAACAAGCAATCCATTAAAAGAGTCAAGTAGAAAATAAACTCTACTATCTTTTATGATTTAAAAGATTTTCCAACACTGTGATCGCTGAGACTCAGCTTAATAAAATAATCCACATCATCGAATCACCCATGCACTACGGCCAAGGATATTCGTGTATTCATTAATGGTCATGATCATGCCAACAACTGTCCATCAATGCACTACGGGCCAATGAGGACTTTTACCACATCATTTGTAACATTACGGTCATGATTATACCGAATAATCCCTGGTCATAATCATACCAAGTCCATCTATGCACTACAGGCCACAGATGACTTTCAACATTTTATAAACATGAGGATGATGACAATGATATAAGAATTCAATAAAACAAGTTCAAGAATTAATTTATCCAGGAATTAACAACGTCCAAATTGTCAACATGATACTGCATTGTGGAGTAAAATTCAAGAATGCTTAGAAGAATATTTTCTTGAAAAGATACTGGATGAAACGCAACTATCAAGGATATTCCACAAATTTCATGGAGTATAGAAGTCAAAACTTAACCAACTGAGTATAATAAAGAATGAAATAACAAAAGAAATCACCATGCATGCGATAGACCGCACAGACAGGTTATTCCAACAGAATAATAAATAATGGAACCAGGTCCGGCGTAAACGCACAGACAGGATATTCCGACAGAATAATAAATAATGGAACCAGGTCCGGTGTAAAACACACAGACAGGATGTTCCAACAGAATAATAATAAAACGGAACCAGGTCCGGTGTAAAACACACAGACAGGATGTTCCAACAGAATAATAAACGGAACCAGGTCCGGTGTAAAACACACAGACAGGATGTTCCAACAGAATAATAGAAGAATGTCACCAAGTATAGGGTAGACCGCGTATACTGGTTATTCCAACAGAATAATAACAAATGGAATAACAGAAGTTCTCTTCATGAATATAAAAGAAATAATATTCCCTACCTTAAAAGAACTGGATATTGGAAAAGTGATGTAGCAGAATACTTTTATTCTCTCTCTCTTATTCTCTCTATACTTTCTCTCTATAGCTTGAATGAATTCGTGAAAAATAATGAAGCCCTAGGCCTCTATTTATAGAAAAACTGAGGGTGGCTCTTGGTCTTAACGAAGGGTCAAATGACTCTTGGTCTTAACGAAGGGTCAAATGACTCTTGGTAATATTGAAGGGACAACTACTATTGACGAAAGTAATTACTATTGACCAAGGTAAATACTATTGACGAAGGTAATTACTATTGACCAAGGTAAATACTATTGACGAAGGTAATTACTATTGACCAAGGTAAATACTATTGACGAAGGTAATTACTATTGACCAAGGTAAATACTATTGACGACGGTAATTACTATTGACGAAGAGACTCTTAGATGATGACATATGGCCCCCCATAAAATAACCAAACTTACCACAACGTCTCAATTATTGATTTAATAATATAACATATTATACAGATGATACTATGACAATAATTTAAGAGATATGATGCAGCAATTACTGTAGCAATAATTGAGTATAGCTGAGTGACTTCTCACGTAAGCATCAATAATCAATACCGTGTGCTACTATGCAACCACGCGTATTACTGTACTTTTACTACCGAGTAGTTCAACAGTTTTAACGATTTTAACGTAATACCTCAGCTGTTATTTTTATAGAAAGATAATTTTGTCGTTTTCTCAATCCGACAATATTTCCGTTGTGGGGTCCACCAATGATTGTGCCGTCGTACGAATATTCCCCGACAAAAAGAATATTCTCCGACCAAACGAATATTTTATAACAACTTGCTTACTTTACAATATTACCCACAACTATAACATTATATCAAATTAACTCCATAATATTCAAAAATGATATTTATAGAAAATTCATCTTTATTTATAAAAATTGGGGTCTTACAACCTCCCCTTCTTATGAAATTTCGCCCTCGAAATTAGGGTACGTACCTGGTATGTCGAAGAGGTAAGGATACCTTGATTTCATTTCTGATTCTAACTCCCAAGTCATTTCCTCAACATCGTGGTTTCTCCACAAAACTTTGACTTGAGGTATAACCTTGGAGCGTAGAATATGTTCCTTCTTATCCAAGATTTGAACAGGAACTTCTTCATACGTCAAATCCTCCGCTATTTCATCCGGTTCTAACTCAATAATGTGGTTCGGGTCTTCCACATATTTGCGTAACATGGATATGTGGAAAACGTTATGAACACGAGACATACTTGGCGGTAAAGCGAGTCTATAAGCCACAGTTCCTACTCGATCGAGGATTAAAAATGGACCGATGAATCGAGGATTTAGCTTTCCTCTCTTTCCAAATCTCGTAACTCCTTTCCATGGAGCAACACGTAAGAACACATGATCTCCTACATCAAATTCCACGTCCTTTCGATGAAGATCAGCATAACTCTTTTGTCGATCTTGTGAGGTTTTTATACGTTGTCGGATCGTTTGAATCTTTTCTGTAGTCATACGTACCAACTCCGGTCCCAACAACGTTGCTTCGCCCACCTCATCCCAGCATACTGGAGAACGACATTTTCTTCCATACAATGCTTCGAATGGAGCCATGCCAATACTTGCTTGATAACTGTTGTTGTAGGAAAACTCCACCAATGGTAAGAACTTGTCCCAACTTCCCTTGAAGTCAAAGACACAGAGTCTTAATAGATCTTCAAGAGTTTGAATAGTCCTCTCTGATTGTCCGTCCGTCTGAGGATGATATGCTGAACTAAATCGTAACTCCGTGCCCATAGCTTTTTGTAAACTAACCCAAAATCGTGAAGTGAATCTTGGGTCTCGATCAGAAATTATGGATACTGGCATACCATGCAGTCTTACAATCTCGTTTATGTACATACGAGCAAGACGTTCAAGTGTATAAGTTTCTCGTATCGGTAAGAAATGAGCAGACTTGGTCAATCTATCAACAATGACCCAAATCGCATCAATACCTTGAGAAACCCTAGGAAGACCGGTAACGAAATCCATGGTAATGTGCTCCCACTTCCATTCTGGAATTTCAAGTGGTTGCAATGGACCTTTTGGTACTTGATGCTCCGCTTTGACTCGTTGACAAGTTAGACACCTTGAGATAAACAACGCTATCTCTCTCTTCATATTGCTCCACCAAAATGTATGACGAAGATCATGATACATTTTGGTACTTCCAGGATGGATTGCAAACGGTGTGTTGTGCGCCTCCATCATGATTTCATACTTTAAATCAGGGTTGTTAGGAACACAAAGTCTGGAGTTGACTCGAAGTATTCCTTCTTCATCGATTCTTGCTTCCGGCATAGCACCTTCTTGCACTTTCTTCTTCATACGCATCAGCTCCAGGTCTGTAGCTTGAGCAGCTTTAACTTTATCGATTAAAGTCGGTTCTACTCGTATATTCGCCATCATCACATGGGTCCCTGGAGTCTTCAACTCTATCTCCATCCTTTGCAAGTCACACAAAATGGGCCTTTGCGTTGTTAATATTGCACTTGTACCCGCATATGATCTTCTACTCAATGCGTCAGCTACCACGTTCGCTTTTCCAGGATGGTATTGAATGGTATGATCATAATCTTTCAACAGTTCAAGCCAACGTCGTTGTCGCATGTTGAGTTCCTTTTGAGTGAAGAAATATTTGAGGCTTTTATGATCCGTAAAGATCTCCACTTTCTCCCCATACAAGTAATGCCTCCAAATTTTAAGTGCAAAGACAACAGCTGCCAACTCTAGATCATGAGTAGGATAATTCCTCTCATATTCCTTGAGTTGTCTTGATGCATAGGCTATGACTTTTCCATGTTGCATGAGAACGCATCCCAACCCTTTGCTCGAAGCATCACTGTAGATGACAAATCCCTCCGAGCCAGATGGTATTGTTAGAACAGGTGCTGAAATGAGTCTCCTCTTGAGTTCTTGAAAACTCTGCTCACATTCTTCGCTCCAACCGAACTTTGTATCTTTTCGAGTCAGCTGAGTTAATGGAGTAGCGATTCGAGAAAATCCTTCCACGAATCTCCGATAATAACCAGCTAAACCAAGAAAGCTACGTACTTCGGTCACTGATTTAGGTTGCTCCCAGCTTTGAATAGCTTCAATCTTTGCCGGGTCAACCGATATTCCACGACTTGATACTACGTGCCCAAGGAATGCTACCTCTTCCAGCCAGAACTCGCATTTCTTCAACTTGGCATAAAGTTTGTATTCACGAAGCTTTTGGAGTACCAACCTCAAGTGTTGCTCATGATCTTCACGGCTTTTGGAATAAATAAGGATGTCATCAATAAAGACGACCACAAAGTGATCCAAATATTCCTTGAATACCCTGTTCATCATATCCATGAAGGCAGCAGGAGCATTAGTCAATCCAAAAGACATAACTAAGAATTCATAATGCCCATACCGAGTTCTGAAAGCCGTCTTTGGAATATCCTCAGTTCTAACCTTCAGCTGATGATATCCAGAACGAAGATCGATCTTTGAAAAGAATTGTGCTCCTTGCAACTGGTCAAACAGGTCATCAATACGTGGCAATGGGTACCTATTTTTGATGGTGACATGATTCAACTCCCGATAATCAATACAAAGTCGCATACTCCATCTTTCTTCTTCACGAACAGAACAGGAGCACCCCAAGGAGAAGTACTAGGACGAATAAAACCAATGTCTAACAATTCCTGCAGTTGGGTCTTTAACTCCTGAAGTTCAATAGGAGCCATTCGATATGGGGCTTTGGAAATGGGTTTTGTACCGGGTTCAAGGTCGATACAAAATTCAATTTCACGCTCTGGGGGTAGGCCAGGAAGTTCTTCAGGGAATACGTCAGGGAATTTATTAACAATAGAAATATCATTCAAAACTGACGTATTTTTGTTTAGATCTGTGACATGAGCTAAGAAAGCTTGACATCCGTTTTTCAATAAACGAATAGCTTTATGCTTGAGATGACAGCGATTGATTTTAATGGTTTGGTTGCTTGAATTCGCATAATAGGTCGATTAGGAATATGAAAACTAACAACCTTACGAAAACAATCAATTTTTGCATAATGAGTAGTTAACCAATCAATCCCTAGAATCACGTCAAATGCAAGTATTTTTAATGAAATCAGATCGATAGGTAATGTGTGGGTACCAACTTGAACCAAACAAGACTTATAAACAGTGGAGGTAATGAAGGTTTCTCCCAACGGAGTTTCCACAGATAAGTCAAAGTCTAATTTCTCCGGAATCAAATTTAATCGATGAGCGCAAGTAGGAGAAATAAAAGAATGGGTTGAACCGGTATCAAATAAAGTATAAACTTCTTTAGAGTTTATAATAAGCTTACCCGTGATGACCTCATTCGGGTTCCTTGCTCTCTGGGAGTTCACAACAAACGCTCTCCCTTGCACAACCGGTTTTGACTTTTCTGGGACGGCTTTTGGTGCCTCCATCCTAGCTGAATTTGTCTTCGGTAAACGACAAAATCGGGCTAAATGACCTTCTCTTCCACAATTATAACATGCTTTGGACGGCATCGCGCAGTTTGGACTGATGTGCCCCTCCCCTCCGCATTTGAAACATATGATAGGTGGTCGTTCTCCTTCCTTAACGACAGGTGCTGGTGCTGACGTCTTTCCATCATTGTTGAATCTCCTCTTCTTGAAATGTCCATTCTTAATGTTTTGGCCCTGATTACCACCGAAGTGGTTACCATTTCTGGCCTGTTGATTCCCTCCACGCTTGTTGTCACCGCTTCGATGACTGCTCTCACTGGTATTATCATTTTGCCGGCTGCTCTCTTTTGGTTGCGTTGTCTCGTTATCGCGCTCCACCAACTGAGCCCTATTTACAACATCTGAATACAAACACAGTTTATGAGAAACAAGATGTTGACGTATCTCCGGCTTCAAACCTCTTAAAAACATCCGCGTCATTCTTTCTTCATTATCCACCAGGTGGGACGCAAACCGGGATAACTCCGCAAATTTTGCCTCGTACTGCGACACGGTCATATTATTCTGCTCCAATTTGATGAACTCCACCTCCTTCATGTGACGAATACTCTCGGGAAAGTATTTGTCGTTAAACAGCTCTTGGAACTTCTCCCAGGACATCTTCAGTGCGGCAGGTTGAGTACGCTTTATCGATTCCCACCAGTAATCTGCCTCTCCTCGCAACATAAAGGCGGCAAAGGGAACCTTTTGCTCCTCGGAGCAACCCAAGACATCAAATATCTTGGTGATCTGCTTTATCCATGTTTCAGCTACAAGTGGTTTGGGTTCTCCCTTAAACTCCGGTGGTCCCAGCTCCTTAAACTGTTTAGCGGTGACCGCCAGAGAGTTTCCAGTATTTCCACCTACGTTGTGGACAGGAGCCGCTTTCACCTGTTGTTGCATGAATTGCATAAAGCCTCTGAACATTTGATCATTCATCATTTGGTCAGTGTTGTTGTTTGCATGAGGATTGACACCTTCCTGATGCACATTATCCTGATTATTGATATGTGGTGAATCAACAGTCGTCTGTGCTCCATTGCTATTCTCAACATTCTCAGATGCCATTTTCAGATACTGCCACAAAATAAAAATTAATTGATATGTCATATATTATCCTTATATTATGACCGACCAATTAAATACCATGCAAATAAACTTAGGTATGTCATACTAGCGAAGGAATTCCCCGTCTCTCCCCTCCTAGTTCTATTCTCACATCTTAGCCAGGGATCATATCCCTAAGCTCTGATACCAACTGTGACGCCCCCAAAATTAGGTATACATCACCCATCTTGGGTCGTCAGATACATAGTACAGAATACAAATACAACTGATTAATACATCTGTCGTGTACAATACGACAAAACATAAACTGTGAGTTTGAATACAAATATTATCTTCTAGAGAGTATTCATACTCAAAAGGAGTCCTCATTACATTTATTAACACACCATTACATAGAATAGTGAGGACTACTAACTAATACTATCATTCGGACCATCACTCCGTACCCCGACTTGTCCCAGCTACGTTCTCATTTCCTGAAGAGAACAGTGAAAGAAAGGGTGAGCTCAACTAGCCCAGTAAGAAATATTATGACTAAGATAATGCAGAATAAATTATCATTAGCCTTCAACAATGTTAAACTGATAAAATATAATAGACATCAAGTTTAACTGTAGCGGAACAAGCAATCCATTAAAAGAGTCAAGTAAAAAATAAACTCTACTATCTTTTATGATTTAAAAGATTTTTCCAACACTGTGATCGCTGAGACTCAGCTTAATAAAATAATCCACATCATCGAATCACCCCTGCACTACGGCCAAGGATATTCGTGTATTCATTAATGGTCATGATCATGCCAACAACTGTCCATCAATGCACTACGGGCCAATGAGACTTTTACCACATCATTTGTAACATTACGGTCATGATTATACCGAATAATCCCTGGTCATAATCATACCAAGTCCATCTATGCACTACAGGCCACAGATGACTTTCAACATTTTATAAACATGAGGATGATGACAATGATATAAGAATTCAATAAAACAAGTTCAAGAATTAATTTATCCAGGAATTAACAACGTCCAAATTGTCAACATGATACTGCATTGTGGAGTAAAATTCAAGAATGCTTAGAAGAATATTTTCTTGAAAAGATACTGGATGAAACGCAACTATCAAGGATATTCCACAAATTTCATGGAGTATAGAAGTCAAAACTTAACCAACTGAGTATAATAAAGAATGAAATAACAAAAGAAATCACCATGCATGCGATAGACCGCACAGACAGGTTATTCCAACAGAATAATAAATAATGGAACCAGGTCCGGCGTAAACGCACAGACAGGATATTCCGACAGAATAATAAATAATGGAACCAGGTCCGGTGTAAAACACACAGACAGGATGTTCCAACAGAATAATAATAAAAACGGAACCAGGTCCGGTGTAAAACACACAGACAGGATGTTCCAACAGAATAATAAACGGAACCAGGTCCGGTGTAAAACACACAGACAGGATGTTCCAACAGAATAATAGAAGAATGTCACCAAGTATAGGGTAGACCGCGTATACTGGTTATTCCAACAGAATAATAACAAATGGAATAACAGAAGTTCTCTTCATGAATATAAAAGAAATAATATTCCCTACCTTAAAAGAACTGGATATTGAAAAAGTGATGTAGCAGAATACTTTTATTCTCTCTCTCTTATTCTCTCTATACTTTCTCTCTATAGCTTGAATGAATTCGTGAAAAATAATGAAGCCCTAGGCCTCTATTTATAGAAAAACTGAGGGTGGCTCTTGGTCTTAACAAAGGGTCAAATGACTCTTGGTCTTAACGAATGGTCAAATGACTCTTGGTAATATTGAAGGGACAACTACTATTGACGAAAGTAATTACTATTGACCAAGGTAAATACTATTGACGAAGGTAATTACTATTGACCAAGGTAAATACTATTGACGAAGGTAATTACTATTGACCAAGGTAAATACTATTGACGAAGGTAATTACTATTGACCAAGGTAAATACTATTGACGACGGTAATTACTATTGACGAAGAGACTCTTAGATGATGACATATGGCCCCCCATAAAATAACCAAACTTACCACAACGTCTCAATTATTGATTTAATAATATAACATATTATACAGATGATACTATGACAATAATTTAAGAGATATGATGCAGCAATTACTGTAGCAATAATTGAGTATAGCTGAGTGACTTCTCACGTAAGCATCAATAATCAATACCGTGTGCTACTATGCAACCACGCGTATTACTGTACTTTTACTACCGAGTAGTTCAACAGTTTTAACGATTTTAACGTAATACCTCAGCTGTTATTTTTATAGAAAGATAATTTTGTCGTTTTCTCAATCCGACAATATTTCCGTTGTGGGGTCCACCAATGATTGTGCCGTCGTACGAATATTTCCCGACAAAAAGAATATTCTCCGACCAAACGAATATTTTATAACAACTTGCTTACTTTGCAATATTACCCACGACTATAACATTATATCAAATTAACTCCATAATATTCAAAAATGATATTTATAGAAAATTCATCTTTATTTATAAAAATTGGGGTCTTACATTTTTGGGAAGAATTAACTTTATAAGCCGATTCATTTCTCAACTCACAGCAACCTGGGAGCCTATCTTCAAGCTATTAAGGAAGAACTCCTCCATGAAATGGAATGATGAGTGCCAGAATACCTTCCTTACAATTAAAGAGCAGTTAGTCAAAGCTCCTATTTTTGTACCACCCAGGGATGATGTTTCCTTGTTCATGTACCTGTCCGTCAGTGACAATGCCATGGGCTGCATGCTAGGACAAAAAGATGATAGAGGCAGAGAACGAGCTATCTATTACCTCAGCAAAAGATTCAGCAGCAGTGAACACAAGTACACTCTGATTGAGAGGACTTGTTGTGCTTTAGCATGGGCTGCCATGAGGTTACAACATTACCTCCATGGGCACACCACCCATCTCATATCCCGCGTGGATCCTCTCAAGTTTGTGTTCAACAAACCCATACTGAATTGTCGGCTGTCCAGATGGCAGTTGATCCTACAATAATTTGACATTGTCTACGTGACTCAAAAGTCCATTAAAGGTCAAGGAATTGCGGATCAACTGGTCGCCGCACCTTCAGGGGATTTCAAACCCTTGGAAACATACTTCCCCAATGAAGGGGTAATGGCAATTCAGCCACAACATTAGTACGATACACGCCAAGCATGGAAGATGTATTTTGATGGAGCTGTTAATACGGAAGGTTCTGGAGCTGGAGCAGTTCTAGTATCCGATACGGGGGAGTAGTATCCCGTCGCCGTTAAATTATAGTTTGTTAGCACCAACAACACAGCTGAGTATGAAGGCTGTATCATAGGGCTAAAACTGGCCCGTTTAATTGGTATCAGATGGTTAACTGTCTTTGGAGATTCAGAGTTGGTAATCAAACAATCCACGGGAATCTATCAAACCAAAGAGCTATGATTGCTGCCTTACCATCGGCAGGTTTTACAGATGGCTTCGGAGTTCGAAGAAATCTCCTTTATGCACATTCCTCATAATAGGAATGACTTTGCAGATGCATTAGCAACTTTGGCCTCCTTGATGCACATACCTGACAAGGAACACATGCCAAGCGTCACATTAGCCCTGTAAAAGGCACCAGCCTATGGGAACTATGTTGGAGAAGTATCGGATGAGCTACCTCCCATCCAATAACCTTGGTATCAGCATATCAAGAAGTACCTATGAGATGGATCTACACCCACTAAGGTGAGCCTGACTGAACAAAGGCGGATTCATCGACTTGCTATGAAATTCTACCTGAGCGGAGATGCACTCTACAAGAGAGATGCATGACTAGGTCTTCTCAGATGTTTAGATAAAGACCAAGCTCAGAGACTCATGGATAAGATCCATGGTGGAGTCTGTGGCCCACAAATGAGTGGCCCCCTCCTTGTCAAGAAGATCCTCAGGACAAGACATTATTGGCTATCTCTCAAGGCTGATTGCTATGACCACGTCAGGAGATGTTATCAATGCCAAATTCATGGGAATGTTATCCACACCCCTCCACGGGAGCTCCACAACATGAGTTCACCTTGGCCCTTCTCAATGTGGGGAATGGACGTGATCGGGCCCATCGAGCCCAAAGCCAGTAATGGACATCGATTCATCTTCACCATGATAGACTACTTTACCAAGTGGGTAGAAGCAGCCTCCTTCCCCAGGGTTACCCAAGAAGTCATCATTGGTTTCATCAGAAATAATATCATTTGTCGATACGGACAACCAGAGGTAATTGTATCAGACAATGCTAAGAACCTCAACAACAAAATGATGGATGAAATATGCAATAAATTCCACATCAAACACCTTAACTCCATCATCTACCATCCAAAGATGAATGGTGTTGTTGAAGCGGCTAACAAAAATATCAAGAAGATTATGCAAAAGATGTCCGCCAATCACAAAGGATGGCCTGACTTATTGCCTCTTACTCTGTTAGCCTATAGAACATCAATGCGCACTTCAACTAGGGCAACCCCCTACGCATTAACCTATGGGATGGAAGCAGTACTCCCCATAGAAGTAGAAATATAATCCCTTAGAGTGTTGATGGACGCTCAGCTGGATGAAGATCAATGGGTACAAGACAGGTATCACCAATTGTCTCTAATAGATGAAAGGCGAACCGCAGCTATCTTCCATGGTCAATTATATCAACAAAGGATCGCCAGATCCTACAACAGAAAAGTCCGGCTACGGCAGTTTAAACAACATGACTTGGTTTTGAAGAAGACCGTTGACAACCAAGATCAGTCTAAGGGAAAATTTTCTCCTAACTGGGAAGGCCTATTTGTTGTCAAGGAAGTATTGACAGGAGGCACTCTTAGATTGCAGGAAATAGACGGCGATGAATTTCTATAGCTCATTAACTCAAACACCGTGAAGCGGTACTACGTCTGAAGTTACCATCAAGCAAACATCCTGGTGTCGGATCATCAGATCACCGGTTATTCTGATTCTTTAACCCTTTTACCACATACAACTCTTTACCACACTTTTTCCCTCAGGGAAACACACTCTTTAAGCCAGCATCCTGGCTTATTTGCGCTCATACAACTTAGGTCATCCCACCGTGGATTGAACCTCTCGCGTTTGTAGTTTGGCTACCCATACATGGGATCAAACTTTTCACACCTACAGTTTATCCTCAACCTAGGATTAAACTTTCTCTTCCCCGCAGTCTATCTTGCATATGGGATTAAACTTTCTTCCCCACAGTTTGACCTGTACATGGGATTAATCTTCCTTCCCCGCAGTTTATCCTGCACATGGGATCACTCTTTTTAACTCACCCTGAGGGGTGAACTACGTCGACCTGATCTCCTTAATACACAGGAGTACGTAGGCAACCATATTCTATATGGCCCGATCGCAATAAACAAAAAATAACAAAAACATTTCTACCCTTTTCTACAAAAAAAATACAAAAACAAAAATTACAAAAACATTTCTATAACCTTCTTCATCAATGAAGCTTCTGCACCCATCTGCTTTTCATAAACAGCGTTGAACCTCTTACACAAGGTTCAAACTACGCAGACCTGATCTCCTCTTCAATAGGAGTACGTAGGTAGCCATTCATGGTTCGGTCTCACCCCCTATCATAACACAAACCTTTGTCAACTGGTACTGGGATCAAACTTCAATTCATCACATTTCATTGGCTTCAAACCAAAGGGATGGAATTACCCAACCTCTCCTTGCAAATAGGAGATTCGGCTACCATCTAAGCTGCGATTGTTCCTCAAAGAGCAATACTAATCCATAAGAGATGGAATTAACTAGGCTCCTCCTAAATAGGAGTATTGGCTACCATCTGTGGTGCGGTCAATCTCAGAGAGAAAAGCCACAATCCTTTCCACATTTCCATATAGAAACCAGTCCCAAGACACCAAAAAATGTTAGGGATACACACAGATCCATGATCTATTTTAAACTATCCAGAGATAACTCAATGTCCATCCAACAAGGAGGAATTCAGAATACATCAAGATCACAAGTCCTGAAGCATCAGACAAATATCAAGCAAGTATTCAAGCATATCTAAAAGTGAAGTGATCAAAAATATATTTCCCTGCTATATATATAATGTTGTTTGATATACATTATGTAAATTGTACATGACAAAATGGCTAAGCTAGTCTGTGCAGAAAAATAGAAGCCCATCTACAAATCGGTGTATATGCGAGCTAACAAGCCTAACATGGCATCTCTCTCCGAAGAATGAGGCAAAGCTGTGGTCTCCTGTACAAGGATATCCACACGACCGAACAGATCTGCAGCCATCTGCGTGGTGACCATATGCTCATCAATATATGTGTTCATCTATATGATCATGCCAGTGGTAAGGGACCTCACTGTAGTACTGTCTGTGATGGCTACATCCCGAGAAGATATGGCACTATCCCGCTCAACTATCATTGCATTTCTGGCTGATCTGGCCATATCCCGCTCAATAACAGTGGCATCTCTATGAGCCAATGCCTCGTCCCTCTCTAATAGGGCTACGTCTCTCCTATCAAGAGCTGTCAACATCAGGGATCTAGCCCGATCTCTCTCAAAGGTCATCAGATGAAGATGCTGCTCAAAGTACTGTGCTAAATGCTGAATCATGACAGTGCTAGTACTGGGAGAATCTAAAGGAAATATTGGCAACCCAGTAGATGGCTCCTCCTCGGTGTGAGAATCAATGTCCTCCATGGGCTCTCCACCATCTGAATCAATACTCGGTAATGAGGATACAACTGCAACCAATGCAGTCTCTGTCTCCATTCATGCGGAATACTTTGCAGAATAACCTGGATGACTAATGGAGAAAGCGGCTATCTCACGTTGATCCCAACATGCATACACACGGGATCGGTCCTCTGCTGAAAGATAGCGAGAAGCTAAACGCTGTCCCAGCGCCCCCTCAAAAAGATGAAAATCCTAAAACTGGTCAAACTTTGACATCACGGCCAGTGGATGGTAAGTAGTCATACATCTCAAACCAGCCAGAGGGAGACAATCCATGCCCTTAGCATGAGTAATAAAGCTATAAGGTGAGTTGAGCCCGGAGCACGGCAATATACTAAATGGGTGTTCGATCCCAGCTAAGAAAGCGGACCAAGATGCAGCATCTGTACACTCTGCAGGCTGAAATGAATAAGTCATGGCTATATCATGGGTGAAGCATTACCCATGCCGTCTAAAAGTGCCAATCGGTCTCAGGTGTGACATAAACCACACGTATAGCATGACCAAACTGCCCGTAAATACTCTTGTCGGATAAGTGCAGCAGTATGTAGCTGACCTCAATGTCTCAGCTATAATCATAGGTATGATGGTACGACCCTCCCTGAGAGCTCTCACCGCCATGATAACTCCTATGTCCAACTCGTCCATATACAGTGGCATGTAGACATATGATAGTATGCATAATAGCAGTACATTCACCCTGGCCAGACGCCAATGATCCTCCGGTGTGGTGAAATCCCTAGAATGTCATCTATAACTATCCTCAGAGCCAAATCTGTCAAATAGAAAATGCTGGGATATAACGTGGCCAGATGTAAGCTCATCCTGCACCACTCTACACCTCAATCCAGTGAGGGTCATGTACCGTCGACTTATATCCCCTAAAACTATATGCACGCAAGGTCTGTCCAATGGCAGCATCGTCAACCGTGCATATTCCTCCAAAGTGGGAGTCAACTCCTGGGTCCCAAATTAGAAAACCTGCCTCTCCGATACCCAGTGCTCCAGCATGCCATCCACAAATCCTGTGGGAACCCAAAATAAGCAAGTGGTTATAAAATATTCATTGTTATCGGGGAATATTCGTTTGGTCGTGGAATATTCTTCCTGTCGGTGAATATTCGTACGACGGCGCAGCCATTTGTGGGCCCCATAACAAAATAACTGTCGGATGAAGAAAACGATAAATTTAAATTTTTATAAATAACGGCGTAATTGTTACGATTAACACGGTTGGAATACCCGGTGGGTAAAGTAAAGTAATACGCGTTGTTGCACAGTAGCACACGGTATTGCACAATATTTTTGAATTATTAATTCTTACGTAAGAAGGCACTACTAAATAATTATTACAGTAATTACTGTTCAATATTTTATTTTATTAATTCAACAATTGCTACGTTGATATTTTTTATTATTGTTGTTCAATAATTGTCACTGCACAGTATTTTCCATTATCATATCAATAATTCATATTATTTGAATAATATTATTAGATAGCATTATTGACAATATCTTGAAAGTTCTGTCAAGGAGAGGTTTGGTCACCTAATTGTGCGCCAGTAAGGAAAAATCCTTATCGGAAAGCCCCCTCTTTCCTGGGAACTGCCTGGTTGTCATTATTGTGATTCTGTAATATTATTTATGAATAATTAATTATTGATTTATATGATAAGGAAATATTTATTTGATGTAGATATAAATGATGGATTTATTTATGTGGTTATAAATGAAGGAATTAATGTTGAGGTGTTTTATCAGTATTTTGTCGGATTGGAGGTTTTAAAATATCAAATCGATGTTCTTAAAGCTCTATTGCGTGAGTTATAATTTTTATCCGACCGTTGGATCGTTGTGATTTTTAGATATGATATACATATATAAGTTGAGTATATGTTCACAAATTTTGAACCGTTAAAAATTAGCGTATGATTTGTTATGAATTTTAAAAGGTGTTGAAAATCGTCCGTTTGTGGATTTCGTATATTTTTTATCTGGAATTTGGAAAAACTTAAAGCTACAAAGTTGTAGAGAATTCGATTTCGTATGGAATGGACATAAAATTCGTATTTTTCTGATAAACGGACTATTTTCTATGAATTACTGAAGTTTTGAAAAAATAAAATGATTTTTATTAAAATTAGGTGGGACCCACTTTGGTTTTTAACATGTGGGCTGCTATTTGGTGTCCAAGATGGCTGGCTGCTGAGTTTCCAAATGGTTGCTGCGTAAGAAAAAATAAATAATAATATTTTATTATTTTAGTCTCCTTTGGCGTTCTAGCATTTTCCTATAAATAGACGCTTAAGTTAGAATTAAAAATCACACCAGAAACAAGTTTTCTTTCTTTCTATATTGTCGAGCGTATTTTGTGAGTATTTAGATTCTTTGAGAGTTGTTGTTCGGTACAAGATTCCTTCGTCTTTTCATCCGATATTCCAGTCAGAAATAATGCTCCTTTGAGGTACGGGATTTTAAGGGTTATTATGTTTTTCAGTTTCATAATTTTTCTGACCCTCAAAAATTCTGAAAAAATTTAAAATGATAATTTGATGAGTTTTCTAGATTGTGTCTAAAAATTGCGATTTTTGGATGTATAGATTAAGAGTTATGAATTTTATAGGAAAATACTATTTTAAAAGTAAACCCTTATAACTCCTTGTGGTTAACTCCAAAATTGGTCAAATTTTTATTGGAAGTACATGTATATAACAGAAGTATACTCTGTAAATTTTGGAATTTTTGGATAAAAGTACAGTTTATGATAAATGTCTAAATATTCGGGTGTTTTGGTCATATGAAAAATAGTAAATAAATTTTAAAAATTCAGAGAAAAATATATATTTAATATGGAACTATATTCTGCTAAATCCCAGAAAAGAAAATTTATTTGTACTGATTTGGTATTTTTCATGAAAATGAACTAGTTATGATTAAATGAATTAAATATGTTATGTGAAGTAAAAAAATTGGAAAATAGGATTTTATGGCTTGAGAATCCTATATGAGGTATATGCAGATTTTTGATGAGGGTTTTGATTATTGGTGAGGAAATCTTATGAGTTTGACATTTTAGGATGATTAAATGTATTATTTAGTAAAGTGTAAACAATTAAAATAAATTATTTATAAATTTAAGAAATGTTATTCTTTCAATATCATTATACCAAAATATTGGTATGGATTTTATTGTGAAATTTCTATCTTTTTTATGTCGGGGTTACTATTCATGAGTTACTATTCATAAGTTACTATTCACGACAAAATTAGTTTCTTTTTCTGACCAAATTCTCGTTGATTTATGAATCTTACTCTTGAGATTAATTTTATATGTTGATTATATTATTTTGATTATCATATATAACATTCTTATAACCCTTAAGATGATATTTCTCTTTGACTTGAATGTAAAGATGGGTAGATTATTGGTATGATCGTGACTATGGGTTCTTTTTTGCCAGTAGTGCAAAGATGAATTGTTGACTGGTATGATCATGACCATTGAATTTATAATTGAATATCTTTAGCTTAAGTGGAAAGGTGAATTGATCAACATGATTATAATTATTGTTCATATAAATTCTGAAATGATTTTATATTTCTTTGAGATATTAATATCTTTGGCCTGCAGTGCAAAGATGAATTATTGATGAATATCGTTGGCCCGTAGTGCAAAGATGACTTGTCGTTGAATATCTTTGGCTTGTAGTGCAAAGATGACCTGTTGTTGAATATCTTTGGCCTGTAGTGCAAAGATGAACTGTTGATGAATATCTTTGGCCCGTAGTGCAAAGATTAATTTATTAGTATGATTATGAACAGGAACTGTGATTTGGTATAACCATGATCTTTGATGTTTTAGGTAAAGACAAGTGATGAAAATTATCTTCGTCTTGGGTACGAAGAGAAATTTAGAATCACAATTATGATTATGAGTTATTCATATGATTGTGGACTAGAACTGTTGATTGATGTTACAGGGATAAAATATTATTGGTGGATTTTTAACATGGAGAAGATAATAGACTTTATGGTCTATTTGACTCTTCAAATGGATTGCTCGTTCCGCTGCAACTATGGTTGAAAAATTTTATCATCTACCATATGTTCTAAATCTATGATTTATTACTGTTGAAGGCTATGGATAATTTATTTATCTTTAGTCATGATATTCTTTACTGGGCTAGTTGAGCTCACCCTTTTACTTCACAATTCCTTTTAAGTAATAAGAGTGTAGCTGGGTCGAGCGGGGGTAACAAGGGAATAGAACGGTGGTCTCTACCCGTGGAGTTCTCCCTAAATAGTATAGAAAAGTGTGTTGTATTTTATACATCATTTAGTAGTTATATTTAGTGAATCAAATAGGGTGAGGTGAACCCAACGTTGGAAGGGTGTTTTGCCACTATCATACAAGATGTCTAATGACATACAACCTCGTGTCATCATAAGACAGGGTTGTGCACATCCACTTGCTGAGTATATCTACGAGCACTACCTATATAATCTTGGTGTTTGGTTGAAGTATAACTCTCAATTAGAGACAGTGGAGATAATGATATGTCTAGAGAAGATTCACCATTGGAAAGAATATGATATTAATCTTCTCGTTTTTCTTTGGGGTCTATTGGGTCAACCAAGAATAATTCTGTGGACATATGATATCTATCATAACCTAGACGCATGGGCTCCCATGTACGAGGGTTTTCTTAAGCACTTTCCAAAGATTCTAATTTTTAAAACAGTTTTTGACTATACCTTTATGAAAAGTGTCACTGTGACGTGCTATCCAAGGTTGGGATGAGAGTCACAGTTGGTATATATTTGTATAAAAACTCACAGTATATGTGTTGTTGTATTTTGCACGACAATTGTTGTAATAAAGTTATAGTTATTTTCTGTACCATGTATTTGGCGACTCAGAATAGGTTTGGTGGAATGGACCTATTTTGGGGTCGTCACAGTTGGTATCAGAGCTTAGGGATATGGTCTCTGGCGGAGATCGGGGAATAAAACTAGGAAGGGATAGACGAGTAAATCCTTCGCTACTGTATCCTACCTAAGCTTATTTGTTGGTTGGTCATAATATAAGAATATTTGTTAACAATGGAGTGAATGAGACCATGGAGACACCTCTAATCACCAACCATGATAATGTGATGTCAGGCGAAGAATTAATTAGAGATATTCTTGTGGTAAGGGAAGAATTAATAGTTGCACCCGAGCTAGTTGCAGAGGTAGCAGCTGAGAGTGAGGAAGAAGAGGAACCTGAGGAGAATTTATTAGAAGAATTTTATGATCGAAATGTGGAATTGCAAAATCGTATTCATGAGTTAGAAGAGCAGGCTGAAGAGCGGCAGGCGGTCGTGGAGCAAAAGGATGTAACAATTCAACTTGTGCTACCCGATATGTGATGCTTGAACAGAAGCATTCTTTGGCAGAGTATAAGATGATAAAGCTAGAATCTGAACTGAAAGAAGAAACAACTGAACGAGTGAGAATGAGTGATGCATGGGTAAAAGCCACACGACACGTTGATATTGTAGAAAGAGATGTCCGATCTAAGAAGGCTAAAATAGATGATATGTATTTCTCTTTTTGGACAGCAATTGGGAGAACCCAACATCGAGTTTTGAATTACCATGTACAGAGTGGTCAACCTCAATTCGATATGGATCGAAGATTTATGATTCAGATCATGAATCAGGAGTACGACGAAGCAGTTGAGGGTGGAATATGCCCTATAGAAAAGTATATTCCAACTGTAGTGATGACACCAAATGCTGCCCCAGACAAGTCAAAGTCGGGTAGTTCAAGGGAGGGCGGTTGTCATGACTTCCCAGCAAGTGAGGAACCCAAATGAAGTTATCACGGGAGATGAGCAATGGAGAAATCATGATGACCGAGGAGATTGTAACGCCCCGAAATCCGGTCTATCTTCACACCCGGATTCCGTACGTCACGATTACATCATTCATCCAATATACATCATTATATATTGAAATATAACAACATACATTCTTAATTCCCAGGTTCTCGAAACCTTATAACCTTTCTCATTACAAATAATGATAATTACATTATTCCTTTCATCTTACAAGAGTGACTTTTATCCGCCAGCAAGGATACATACAGTTCATTAAACTAGTCTATAGATTAATTTTCTTCTTTCAACATTACAAGTCTTCACTTGATCTTCTCGCTCATTCACATTCTGAATGGCACTTCATCTGGATACCGTCAGCTTGATCTATATGGGATCCTTAAGTTCTTTCTAACATCGTACACTGAAAATGTTTTTTATTTAAAGTAAGTGTGAGCATTCAATTGCCCAGCAAGTCATAACAGTTGAACAAACAAGTTCAAGAGTTTAAACATTTTTCAGAACTTTGATAACCGAACAAAGGTTATGAAGCAGCTTGAATAATAGGAATAGTCTCGATTCCTATCATCTTAAAACCATACGCACTTTCACTTTGAAATACTTTCATTTTTCTACCTTTTTCATACACATTCTATCTATCTAGAATCATTAGCACAGACTTAACAATAACGGTTCATGAATAAACCGAGCATACTTATATTGAACAGTTCGATCACAAAACAGTTCATCTCATAGAAACACCGAAGTGCTCACATTGTGGCACAAGGCCTCATACATTCTACCACCTTGTACAAATATCGCACATTCGCACATAGACAGAACTTCTCAAGTTCAACATCTGAGAAGTTTAAGAAACTAGCATTCATTTAAAATATGAATGAAGTTAGGAAACTTGCCTTACGCACAGCTACAGCTTACGCTGAACTGCTCATTCCCATTCCTATGTAGCACATAAGAAAATAACACGTACACCAATTAGTAATATATTTGACTTACGAATTGGTTTACTTAACTTTACTTCTTAAGGTTCGCGTTCTTGTAATTTAAGCTTACGCGACTAACTTTTATTACCAGATTACGGCTTTATGACATACTGAGATGTCTTATTCATACATTTATCATTTTTGATGATTTACATTCTTATCTTCTTCTTATAACTCTCCTAGGACTCAGCACACATCGTGTCTTTACTAGTGGTCCATATGACAACCATCAAAGGTTACGATTGTACCACAACTTGAATTCATCTAACTTATCCGAACTATTAAACTATAATATTCGTTAAGTCAAATTCATATTCCTTACGGGTTTCTGGCAACTAAATGCCATACCTCATGATTCATTCTTTATCGTCTAAGTCATACAGTCTTTTGTACACTCGGAACGATCATTCAATGTCAATACTATGAGCTCATAGCGTTAACCATTTCATATGAATTTATTCATACCTTAAAACATCCAGTTCCTTCCACTCGGAATGTTTATCCAAGTTATACTTATTAACTCGGCTTCTTAACGTTATACGTTATTATCTTCAATTTAGTTTCTTCACCGTTCACGGTTAATCAACATTCTTCATTACCTTACGACTTTCTTAATAACATTCGTATCTTACTTACTACTTTCATCAATGTCTAAGTCATACAACTAGGGTATACTTAGAACGTTCATCAAACGCGAATACGATTTACGAAGATCGTTTACGCATTCAATCACGTTGCTCGTTTCTTAATCTCTCATTCAACCTTTATTCAAGGTTTTTAATCGCTTTTGATCGTTATCCATCCCATGAACCCCATGTTCATTATTCTTTCTTGATGTCGAAGCCATACCGTTCATTGTATGCTAAGACCAAGCGTTCATCGCAACAACGTTGCGTTCATAGCGTCTAAACACTTTACACTTATCTCCCCTTACCATGACATAACATCGGAATGTTATTCATTACCTTCATCACTCAACGTCTAAGGAGTCGCAATCATAGCAATCCCTCACGTTCGTTCATTACGACTACGGTCCCTGGATATCGGTTCTGTAACCCTCATCTATATTCTTTGTCTTTTAATCTCGTTTAATTTTTTTATTCAACCTTTATTAAAGGTTTAAAACACTTGATTAAGTTTAAGACACTTGATTAAGTGTTACATTATGTGAACTATATGTTCATACTTCTTTCTTGCACATCCCCCGAGAAATTGAGCAGTTAAAATCTCATTTCTGGGTATTGCCCTGCACTGGCGCTGCGACGCCGTGCCCTTTCTTTCCTCTCGCGCTGCGGCGCGACCTATGTCTCTCTCTTCCCTTGGTCTGGCGCTGCGGCGCCGAACCCTTTGTTATCTCTCGCGCTGCGGCGCCACTCTCCAGAAGTTTATGGCCGAGCTCGCGCTGCGGCGCCAAGTCCTTCTTCCCGAAAATTTTTCTAAATGTTAACTTCATTTTGAGACGCTTACTTTCTGATCTCATAACTTCTTCATTATAACTCGGAACGAAGTCGTTCTAAAGCCATTCTCTTCGTTATCTCACATACTTCAATATGCCTCGAACAGAACTTCATCCTGAATCCGTTAACATGCCATTCAATTGGCTTAATCTTAACCCTTCATTCATTTTTACGCTTTTAACGTTCTTCGCTCGTTCGTCCGTAATTCAGTCATCCGAACTCGGAATTCGTTCGTTCTTAAGTCTACGACTCACGTTTTATACATTCTCTTACATTCTTATGAAACCCTACACGTTCGGGTTCATTTACTAACTTTCAAATTTTTGTTATGTCTTTTACGAAAATTTCGACATAACTTCGTTATAGCTCAATTTTAATCCGTTCTTCATGAACGTTTCTAACGTTCCTAACCAAGCAATAAGCATCTAACTTATACGCGATGGTTTTAAACTTTTCCATCAACAACATTTACACTACGATGGTTTTAAATTTGTCCATCAACAACGTTCTTCGTGTTCTTCGCGTGTTCTTCGTGTTCTTCTTGTTCTTCGTTCGTTCTTCATTTTAATCGATATTTTGGATTACGATTCTACTTTTTCTTGGAATTTGATGTTATAGAACACCATTCCTTACTTATTTGACCTACTCACTCATAAAATTCATTCGGATCGTTCAAAATCCTGACGAATCTTATACTTCCTTAAGAAATTTATAAAATAAATTTCTAATTCTTATTTCTTCATTTTCTTACGATTTCAACCATATGAAATCTTTCTCAATATCTTTTACTCCTTATTCTCATTAGGTTATGTTTTTGAACATAAAAACTTAAAGAAAAAATTAGAAGAACTAGGGTTCGAATTACTGTTCTTCTTTAATCCTCTTCCGTTAGACAAAGCCGACGATTTGCGAGCTTTTCTATTTCTCGATCACTTTTGATCTGAGCATTCATGCTCAATCTCTTCCTTCTCCTCTCCCAACCGAGGTCTCTCTCTCTCTCTCTCAAGTGTCTAGGATTTTCAAAATCACAAAATAATGAAATGAGCTTACTATTTATAGATTTTCAAAGCTAAGGGCAAAATGGTCATTTCGCCCCCCTCCTTACTATTCACACCTCCTCCAATACTTAGCCACCAAGTTTACTTGGTGGCCAAGTGGCCGGCCCATAAGCCCCATGGGTCATCCCATGGGTTGCCCCAATGGTTTTTACCCATACGTTTACCCATCGGTTCTATCCGCGGTTTCTTTTCTTGGTTTGGGCCTTAACCCTAATTCTTATTGGGCTTAACTTGGGCTTGATTTCACAAATCATTGGGCTTGACATAATCCAAGACCAATTGGATTCTACAAAGTCCATGAACTCAAAGTCCATTAAGACTCATTGTATTCTACGCATTCCATTCTCGTATTCTCGTATTCTCTTCGTATATCACTCGTACGATATTCGTATTATACGTTGTACTAATCTTTGTGCTATACTCGTATAATAACTAGTATTATACTCGTATCTCTCACGCATAATAACCCTAGTTATTACACGTAATCATTAAAATTCTAGGAAATTACTTTCCCTAACCCTTAGGTTTTACGTCCACAAGCGAAAACTTCGTTTTTGCCATAACTGAAATATTATTGAATATTCCATCACGTCTCAACATTTTACGTAATCGTTAACTTCTCGGAATTTCAAAATAAAACTCCGAGCAGAAACTGATGAATAGTGCCTATTTCATCTTTTTTCCCGAAAAATATTTTGTTCCCGAAAAACTTTCATTTTCGCCTTGAAAATTCTTACTCGTTCAATCTAGCTCGTAGCCAGAATCCTCCCGACTTATAATCATTCTAGGTTATAGAACAATTAATAAACACATAGCACAGAATAGTATTACTAAAAATTCATTTTATTAATAACTAATTCTTTAAATCTTAATTTCTGGACAATCCGGATTTCCGGGTTGTCACATCCTTCCACCCTTATAAAAATTCCGTCCTCGAAATTTCTTCAAACCATACCTATACCCGGGTCATTACATTCACCCCTTCTTCACAGAATTTCGTCCTCGAAATTTTAACTTACTCTTCTTCTCAACTTCTCTTCAAAGAAGTTATTATCTTTCAAACATTCCCTACCCCTCATAACTTATCAAGAATCATGAAGTAGAAGGAATAACAAGGAATATAAAGATTCCTTTAAAACATTTCATACTTTTGCTGAGGGGTCGAATTGACCATGAACTCTTACTAGGTTAAACAGCCTTTCGCCGTAAACCTTTCTTTCCACGGTAAGTTTACAATCACAAAGAAGGTAAACTACCTCTTCCATGTTCTCCTCAGACTAAATCATTAGATTCCGCACCAAAACAATTTGGTTTGGTACAAGTTCTCAAAGAAAGCTCAATTTTCTTATAACATGACATACCATTTGTCTTAGCCAAATCAATTAGCTTATATCATACCAATAAATTGGACATCAACTTGAAACATTCGTCTAGTCAACTCACTTAACATCGACTACTTTTTTAAATTCTTTTCGCAATACATCAAAACGTTTTATGACGTCATGATACCGTACTCTTCACAGTACGTTAAGGACTTCATCAGTTTATGACTTCGTCATTATACATCTTACCATAGTGGTTTGTTGATCCTAAGATCACATCCCACTAGGTTCAATTGCATTAACAACTCCATCTTTTTACCATCGTTGCATCAAATGCACGGATGATATAAAATTCATTTTGATATTTCAAATCAATTTTTGTCTAGCCGAAGCAATTGTCATAGACATACAAAGAATAGCTCTTTTAAAATCCATTAGTTCCAAAAATTTGAACCAATTCTTTCTTTTTCAAAATGTACATTTCAGCACAATTTGAATAAACTTCGAAATCTAGCATAGCTAGAGGATTTGGAATATCTTATTCTCCATCTCCCTTCATTGTCTTTCTGCGACAATACTTAATCTTCTCTAGCACCTTCAATGCTAAGTCTACTGAAAATAAATACTTTCAGTCTAAACATTCCTATACCATAGTACAGTCCATCAACTTACCACACATTATGAGTTCAGGAACTTTCCACAATAATATGAGTTTAAGAACATCTAGACAGACCTTAGGCGTCCATTCGCTGAAACATTCAAAAACATACCATATTATTATGAGTCACGAACTTACCATAAGTATGAGTTTCAAGAACTCGTACCTAATCTTATCGTTCTCTACCTACCAAGTATATACATGAGAAAAGATTCACCTTTTCGTCATATGTATCTTGATAGCGCAACCAATTCCAATGATTATCACGGTAATAAACTGAGTAGTTGTTACACCAAGCACAAACCTCTACCCATACAAAGGTTTATACAACTCAGCCATTACCTGAGTCCTCAATTGAAATCTTACAACTTCTAAATTTCTTTTTACTTAATACGAATTTTCTTTAATTCGTATGCTATCCTTCTCAACTCAATCTGAGTTCTTCTTCCCGTACTACTTCCTAGTACCATTCATTCATAGCATTAGCTATAAATCATTCATCGTTTAACAGATCATCTGTTACTATGACTTACTATAATCACGTGGTGATCTTCTTATCCTTCTCTTTACGATTATAGTCTTAGGTACTCATACCTAAGGTTTATAACCTATCAGCTCTGATACCAACCTGTAACGCCCCGAAATCCAGTCTATCTTAACACCCGGATTTCGTACGTCACGAGTACATCATTCATCCAACATACATCATTATATACTGAAATATAACAACATACATTCTCAATTTCCAGGTTCTCGAAACCTTATAACCTTTCTCATTACAAATAATGATAATTACATTATTCCTTTCATCTTACAAGAGTGACTTTTATCCGCCAGCAAGGATACATACAGTTTATTAAACTAGTCTATAGTTTAATTTTCTTCTTTCTACATTACAAGTCTTTACTTGATCTTCTCGCTCATTCACATTCTGAATGGCACTTCATCTGGATACCGTCAGCTTGATCTATACGGGATCCTTAAGTTCTTTCTAACATCGTACGCTGAAAATATTTTTCATTTAAAGCAAGTGTGAGCATTCAATTGCCCAGCAAATCATAACAGTTGAACAAAAAAGTTCAAGAGTTTAAACATTCTTCAGAACTTCGATAACCGAACAAAGTTTATGAAGCAGCTTGAATAATAGGAATAGTCTCGATTCCTATCATCTTAAAACCATACGCACTTTCACTTTGAAATACTTTCATTCTTCTACCTTTTTCATACACATTTTGTCTATCTAGAATCATTAGCACAGACTTAACAATAACGGTTCATGAATAAACCGAGCATACTTGTATTGAGCAGTTCGATCACAAAACAGTTCATCTCATAGAAACACCGAAGTGCTCACATTGTGGCACAAGGACTCATACATTCTACCACCTTGTACAAATATCGCACATTCGCACATACACAGAACTTCTCAAGTTCAACATCTTAGAGTTTAAGAAATTAGCATTCATTTAAAATATGAATGAAGTTAGGAAACTTGCCTTACGCACAGCTACAGTTTATGCTGAAGTGCTCGTTCCCATTCCTATGTTGCACATAAGAAAATAACACGTACACCAATTAGTCATATACTTGACTTACGAATTGGTTTACTTAACTTTACTTCTTAAGGTTCGTGTTCTTGTAATTTAAGCTTACGCGACTAACTTTTATTACCAGATTACGGCTTTATGACATACTGAGATGTCTTATTCATACATTTATCATTTTTGATGATTTACATTCTTATCTTCTTCTTATAACTCTCCTAGGACTCAGCACACATCGTGTCTTTACTAGTGGTCCATATGACAACCATCAAAGGTTACGATTGTACCACAACTTAAATTCATCTAACTTATCCGAACTATTAAACTATAATGTTCGTTAAGTCAAATTCATATTCCTTACGGCTTTCTGGCAACTAAATGTCATACCTCAGGATTCATTCTTTATCGTCTAAGTTATATAGTCTTTAATACACTCGGAACTATCATTCAATGTTAATACTATGAGGTCATAGCGTTAACCATTTCATATGAATTTATTCATACCTTAAAACGTCCAGTTCCTTCCACTCGGAACGTTTATCCAAGTTATACTTATTAACTCGGCTTCTTAACGTTATACGTTATTATCTTCAATTTAGTTTCTTCACCGTTCACGGTTAATCAACATTCTTCGTTACCTTACAGCTTTCTTGATAACATTCGTATCTTACTTACTACTTTCATCAACGTCTAAGTCATACAACTAGGGTATACTTAAAACGTTCATCAAACGTGAATACGATTTACGAAGATCGTTTATGCATTCAATCACGTTGCTCGTCTCTTAATCTCTCATTCAACCTTTATTCAAGGTTTTTAATCGCTTTTGATCGTTATCCATCCCATGAACCCCATGTTCATTATTCTTTCTTAATGTCGAAGCCATACCATTCATTGTATGCTAAGACCAAGCGTTCATCGCAACAACGTTGCGTTCATAGCGTCTAAACACTTTACACATATCTCCCCTTACCATGACATAACATCGAAATGTTATTCATTACCTTCATCACTCAACGTCTAAGGAGTCGCAATCATAGCAATCCCTCACGTTCGTTCATTACGATTACGGTCCCTGGATATCGGTTCCGTAACCCGTATCTACATTCTTTATCTTTTAATCTCGTTTAATTTTTTTGTTCAACCTTTATTAAAGGTTTAAGACACTTGATTAAGTTTAAGACACTTGATTAAGTGTTACATTATGTGAACTATATGTTCATACTTCTTTCTTGCACATCCCCCGAGAAATTGAGCAGTTAAAATCTCATTTCTGGGTATTGCCCTGCACTGGCGCTGCGGCGCCGTGCCCTTTCTTTCCTCTCGCGCTATGGTGCGACCTATGTCTCTCTCTTCCCTTGGTCTGGCGCTGCGGCGCCGAACCCTTTGTTATCTCTTGTGCTGCAACGCCACTCTCCAGAAGTTTATGGCCGAGCTCGCGCTGCAGCGCCACCTCTCCAGGCATGACTGGCGCTGCGGCGCCAAGTCCTTCTTCCCGAAAATTTTTCTAAGTGTTAACTTCATTTTGAGACGCTTACTTTTCGATCTCATAACTTCTTCGTTATAACTCGGAACGAAGTCGATCTAAACCCATTCTCTTCGTTATCTCACATACTTCAATATGCCTCAGACAGAACTTCATTCTGAATCCGTTAACATGCCATTCAATTGTCTTAATCTTAACCCTTCATTCATTTTTACGCTTTTAATGTTCTTCGCTCGTTCGTCCGTAATTCGGTCATCCGAACTCAAAATTTGTTCGTTATTGAGTCTACAACTCACGTTTTATACGTTCTCTTACATTCTTTTAAAACCCTACATGTTCGGGTTCATTTACTAACTTTCAAATTTTTGTTATGTCTTTTACGAAAATTTCGACATAACTTCGTTATAGCTCAATTTTAATCCATTCTTCATGAACATTTCTAACGTTCCTAACCAAGCAATAAGCATCTACCTTATACGCAATGGTTTTAAACTTGTCCATCAACAATATTTACACTACAATAGTTTTAAATTTGTCCATCAACAACGTTCTTCGTGTTCTTCGCGTGTTCTTCGTGTTCTTCGTTTGTTCTTCATTTTAATCGATATTTTGGATTACGATTCTACTTTTTCTTAGAATTTGATGTTATAGAACACCATTCCTTACTTATTTGATCTACTCACTCATAAAATTCATTCGGATCGCTCAAAATCCTGACGAATCTTATACTTCCTTAAGAAATTTATAAAATAAATTTCTAATTCTTATTTCTTCATTTTCTTACGATTTCAACCATATGAAATCTTTCTCAATATCTTTTACTCCTTATTCTCATTAGGTTATGTTTTTGAACATAAAAACTTAAAGAAAAAATTAGAAGAACTAGAGTTCGAATTACCGTTCTTCTTTAATCCTCTTCCGTTAGACAAAGCCGACGATTTGCGAGCTTTTCTATTTCTCGATCACTTTTGATCCGACCATTCATGCTCAATCTCTTCCTTCTCCTCTCCCAACCGAGCTCTCTCTCTCTCTCTCTCAAGTTTCTAGGATTTTTAAAATCATAAAACAATGAAATGAGCTTACTATTTATAGATTTTCAAAGCTAAGGGCAAAATGGTTGGCAATAATTCATATTATTTGAATAATTCATATTATTTGAATAATATTATTAGATAGCATTATTGGCAATGTCAGAAAGTTCTGTCAAGGAGAGATTTGGTCACCTAATTGCGAGCCAGTAAGGAGAAATCCTTATCGAAAAGTCCCCTCTTTCCTGAGAACTGTCTGGTTGTCATTATTGGTATTCTGTAATATTATTTATAAATAATTAATTATTGATTTATATAATAAAGAAATATTTATTTGATGTGGATATAAATGATGGATTTATTTATGTGGTTATAAATGAAGGAATTAATGTTAAGATGTTTTATCAGTATTTTATCGGATTGGAGGTTTTAAAATATCAAATCGGTATTCTTAAAGCTCTATTGTGTGAGTTATAATTTTAATCCGACCGTTGGATCGTTGTGATTTTTGGATATGTTATACATATATAAATTGAGTATATGTCCACAAATTTTGAACCGTTAAAAATTAGCGTATGATTTGTTGTGAATTTTAAAAGGTGTTGAAAATCGTCCATTTGTAGATTTTAGATATTTTTTGTCTGGAATTTGGGAAAACTTAAAGCTACAAAGTTGTAGAGAATTCGATTTCGTGTGGAATGGACATAAAATTTGTATTTTTCTGATAAACGGGCTATTTTCTATGAATTACTGAAGTTTCGAAAAAATAAAATGATTTTTATTAAAATTAGGTGGGACCCACTTTGGTTTTTAACATGTGGGCTGCTAATTGATGTCCAAGATGGCTGGCTGCTGAGTTTCCAAATGGTTGGTGAGTAAGAAAAAATAAATAATTATATTTTATTATTTTAGTCTCTTTTGGCGTTCTAGTATTTTCTTATACATAGACGCTTAAGTTAGAATTGAAAATTATACCAGAAACAAGTTTTCTTTCTTTCTATATTGTCGAGCGTATTTTGTGAGTATTTAGATTCTTTGAGAGTTGTTGTTCGGTACAAGATTCCTTCGGCTTTTCATCCGATATTCCAGTCAGAAATACTGCTCCTTTGATGTAAGGAATTTTAAGGGTTATTATGTTTTTCAGTTTCGTAATTTTTCTGACCCTCAAAAATTCTGGAAAAATTTGAAATGATAATTTGATGAGTTTTCTAGATTGTGTCCAAAAATGGTGATTTTTGGATGTATAAATTAAGAGTTATAATTTTTATGGGAAAAGACTATTTTAAAAGTAAACTCTTATAACTCCTTGTAGTTAACTCCAAAATTAGTAAAATTTTTATTGAGAGTACATGTATATAACAGAAGTATACTTTGTAAATTTTGGAATTTTTGGATAAAATTACAGTTTATGATAAATGTCTAAATATTCGGCTGTTTTGGCCATATGAAAAATAGTAAATGAATTTTAAAAATTCTGAGAAAAATATATGTTCAATATAGAACTATATTCTGCTAAATCCCAGAAAAGAAAATTTGTTTGTATTGATTTGGTATTTTTCATGAAAATGGACTAGTTATGAGTAAATAAATTAAATATGTTATTTGAAGTAAGAAAATTGAAAAATAAGATTTTATGGCTTAAGAATCCTATATGAGGTATAAGCAGATTTTTTATGAGGGTTTTGGTTATTGGTGAGGAAATCTTATGAGTTTGGTATTTTAGGATGATTCAATGCATTATTTAGTAAAGTGTAAACAATTAAAATAAATTATTTATAAGTTTAAGAAATGTTATTCTTTCAATATCATTATACCAAAATATTGGTATAAATTTTATTGTAAAATTTCTATCTTTTTCATGTCGGGGTTACTATTCATGAGTTACTATTTATGAGTTACTATTTATGAGTTACTATTCACGAGTTACTATTCATAAGTTACTATTCACGACAAAATTAGTTTTTTTTTCTGACCAAATTATCGTTAATTTATGAATCTTACTCTTGAGATTAAATTTATATGTTGATTATATTGTTTTGATTATCATATATAACATTTTTATAACCCTTA
This sequence comes from Panax notoginseng, assembly GCA_016801055.1. Taxonomy (NCBI): domain Eukaryota; kingdom Viridiplantae; phylum Streptophyta; class Magnoliopsida; order Apiales; family Araliaceae; genus Panax; species Panax notoginseng. The sequence goes on from CM029012.1 coordinate 45,343,279, forward strand.
AGATGATATTTCTCTTTGACTTGAGTGTAAAGATGGGTAGATTATTGGTATGATCGTGACTATGGGTTATCTTTGGCCAGTAGTGCAAAGATGAATTGTTGACTGATATGATCATGACCATTGAATTTATAATTGAATATCTTTAGGTTAAGTGCAAAGGTGAATTGATCAACATGGTTATAATTATTGTTCATATAAATTCTGAAATTATTATATATTTCTTTGAGATATTAATATCTTAGGCCTGCAGTGCAAAGATGAATTATTGATGAATATCTTTGGCCCGTAGTGCGAAGATGACTTGTCGTTGAATATCTTTGGCCTGTAGTGTAAAGATGACTTGTTGTTGAATATCTTTGGCTTGTAGTGCAAAGACGAACTGTTGATGAATATCTTTGGCCCGTAGTGCAAAGATGAATTTATTAGTATGATTATGAACATGAATTGTGATTTGGTATAACCATGATCTTTGATGTTTCAGGTAAAGACAGGTGATAAAAATTATCTTCGTCTTGGGTACTAAGAGGAATTTAGAATGACAATTATGATTATGAGTTATTCATATGATTGTGGACCAGAACTGTTGATTGATGTTACGGGGATAAAACATTATTGGTGGATTTTTAACATGGAGAAGATAATAAACTTTATGGTCTATTCCACTCTTCTAATGGATTGTTCGTTCCGCTGCAACTATGGTTGAAAAATTTTATCATCTACCATATGTTCTAAATCTCTAATTTATTACTGTTGAAGGCTATAGATAATTTATTTATCTTTAGTCATGATATTCTTTAATGGATTAGTTGAGCTCACCCTTTTGCCTCACAATTCCTTTCAGGTAATGTAACGTCCCCAAAATAGGTATACAACACCGATTCTGAGTCGTCAAAATACATGGTACAGAAACAACTACAACTTTATTAATACAACATAAAAATTATGAGTTTAAATACAAATATTGCCATCTAGACAATATCCACACTCAAATAAGTCCTTATTACAATTATTGATACATTATTTTACAAAAATGGTGAGTACTACTAAAACGACTTTCTAGAACCTTCATTCCATACCCCGACTAGTACTCGCTACATTCTCGCCTCCTCAGAAGAAAATTGAACAAAAGGAAAAAGGGTGAGCTTAACTAGCCCAGTAAAGAATATTATGACTAAGATAATATAGAACAAATTATCGTTAGTCTTCAACAGAGAAAAATTTAATAGAATACAATAGACAACAAGTTTTAAATCAATATTCGCTGCGAAAATAATAATTCATTAGAAGAGTTAAGTAGAGAATAAAATCTACTATCTTCTATATATGAATTTAAAAGTTCATCGTCGATATTTTATCCCTATAACATCAATCAATTTATATCTGGAATCAAATACTCATCTTTACACTACAGGTCAAAGATATTCATCAGTTGGTCATGTTCATCTAAACACCTGTTCATCTTTGCACTACGGGCCAAAGATATTCATCAAAAATCATTCATCTTTGCACTACAGGCTAAAGATATTCAGTAATATCATCATTTAGGACTGAGGATGATGAAAAATATTTTAAAGGAAATGAATCCAGTGAAATAAACTAACAAATATTAAGGATTCGTATTTCGGTTTATCCATGTCCAAAAATACCTCATAAGTAATCATACTGGAGTAAAATTCAAGAATGATCAAAACGTGGATACAATCAAAGCTAGTATCCATAATAGATATTTTGGACGAAAAATGAAAATTTAATTTTTTTTATGAATAGTGCCGTATTCGTGAATAGTAGTATACGTGAATAGTACCGTATACGTGAATAGTAACTCTGACACAAAAAGTTTCAAATTTGATAAAAATTCAGATCAATATTTTAGCATAATGATATTGGAAGAAATAATATCATTTATATAAAAAAATAATATCCCTTACCTCGAAAAGACAGTACTTCTGACTGGAATACTGGATATAGAGCTGAAGGGAACTTGCACCGTATAGCAACACTCAAAGTCTTAAAATACTCACAAGAATACACTCGATAATATAGAGAGAGAAAGAGAGAGAAAACTTGTGTTTCTGGTGTGATTTTCAATTCTAACCTAAGCACCCTATTTATAGGAAAATGCTTAGAACGCCAAAGCAGAAAATTTAATAAAATATTTTTATTTATAATAATAATTCCTACGCATACCTTTGAATCTGAATTCAACAATTGAACACATGCAAATGAGGCCCACAAAATGAAAAAAATGTTTTTGTTAATATAAATATTTAAAACTTCCAAAAATCAATTATTTCGAAACTTCAGAACTTCAATAATTCATAATAAATAGCCCTTTTGTCAGAAAAATTCAAACCATGTGTCTTTTTCATAGGAAATTTTATTATCTACAATTTTGCAGAAGAAAGTTTTTTAAAATTCCAAACAAAAATTGACTGAAATCCACAAACGGACGATTCTATAGGCTATAATCAAATTTCAGTCAAGAAATGGGTCCACAGACATGTTTAACATGTTTTAAACAACTTTTGCAACAAAAATACTCTTCCTCCTCATATACTCATATATCCCACATTCATTGTAAAAATATCATCATTATTATATTCTAATAATATAATAAAATATTATTTTACCAGAAAAGATAAAATATTAATTTTCAACAATTGTCACTTTAAAAATTTTCTCCATCTATATTCACATAAAATGAATATTTTCCTCATCATATAAATCAATAATTAATTATTCACAAATAATATTAGAGAATCACAATACTGACAACCAGGCAGTTCCCAAGAAAGAGGGGGTTTTCCAATAAGGATTTCTCCTTATTGGCGCGCAATTAAGTGATCAAACCTCTCTTTAGACAGAACTTTCTAGACATTGTCAATAATGTTATCTAATAATATTATTCAGATAATATGAATTATTGCTTCGATAATGGAAAATACTATGTAATGACAATTATTGAAATAATAGTAATATAAAATATCAACGTAGCAATTATTGAATCAATAAAATAAAATACTGAACAGTAATTACTATAACAATTATTGAGTAGTACCTTCTTATGTAAGAATCAATAATTGGTGCAATACCGTGTGCTACTGTGCAACACCGCGTATTACTGTGTTTTAACCACTGGGTATTTTAACAGTATTAACGGTAACAACTACGTCGTTATTTATAAACAACTTATACTTGTCATTTTCTTCATCCAATCACTTTTCGTTATGGGGCCCACAAAAGAATGCGTCGTCGTACGAATATTCCCCGATAGGAAGAATATTCCACGACCAAACGAATATTTCCCGACAACAATGAATATTTTATAACCACTTGCTTATTTAAAATATTTACGCATTTTACCCATAACTAACCTCATTAATCAATTCAACCCTTACTATTTCAAAATAATAAATAGAGGAAATTAAATTTCATTTATTAATAATTTGGGGTCTTACATGGTCTTTGGCGGAGATCGAGAAATAGAACTAGGAGGGGAGAGACGAGTAAATCCTTCGCTAGTGTGTCCTGCCTAAGCTTATTTATTGGTTGGTCATAATATAGGGATATTATGTGATACGTTAATTTGTTTAATTAACCCTTGTTTTATGGCAGTATTTGAGAATATCAGCTGAGAATGTTAACAATGGAGTGAATGAGACCGTGGAGACACCTCTAATCACCAACCATGATAATGTGATGTCAGACGAAGAAGGAATTAGAGATATTCTTGTGGTAAGGGAAGAATTAATAGTTACACCAGAGCTAGTTGCAGAGGTAGCAGCTGAGAGTGAGGAAGAAGAGGAACCTAAGGAGAATTTATTAGAAGAATTTTATGATCGAAATGTGAAATTGCAAAATCGTATTCATGAGTTAGAAGAGCAGGCTGAAGAGCGGCAGGCGGTCGTGGAGCAAAAGGATGCAACAATTCAAGCTTGTGTTACCCGATATGTGATGCTTAAACAGAAACATTCTTTGGCAGAGTATAAGTTGATAAAGCTGGAATCTGAACTGAAAGAAGAAACAACTGAACGAGTGAGAATGAGTGATGCATGGGTAAAAGCCACACGACGCGTTGATATTGTGGAAAGAGATGTCCGATCTAAGAAGGCTAAAATAGATGATATGTATTTCTCTTTTTGGACAGCAATTGGGAGAACCCAACATCAAGTTTTGAATTACCATGTATAGAGCGGTCAACCTCAATTTGATATGGATCGAAGATTGATAATTCAGATCATGAATCAGGAGTACGATGAAGCAGTTGAGGGTGGAATATGCCCTATAGAAAAGTATATTCCAACAGTAGTGATGACACCAAATACTGTCCCAGACAAGTCAAAGCTGGGTAGTTCAAGAGAGGGCGGTTGTCATGACTTTCCAACAAGTGAGGAACCCAAATGAAGTTATCACGGGAGATGAGCAATGGATAAATCATTATGATTGGGGAGATAGAATCTGAAATAAAAGCAAGGTATTCTCAACTCTTCGAAATACTAGGTACGTAAATTTCGGGGACGAAATTTCATAAGGAGGGAAGGTTGTAAGACCCCAACTTTTTAATGAATAAAATTGATTTTTTTCTATTTATTATTGTGAATAATAAGGTGTTTATTTGATATAATACTTTGGTTATGGGTGAAATGTGCAAATTTTTTAAAATAAGCAAGTGGTTATAAAATATTCATTGTTGTCGGGGAATATTCGTTTGGTCGTGGAATATTCTTCCTGTCGGGAAATATTTGTACGACGGCGCAGCCATTTATGGGCCCCATAATAGAATAATTGTCGGATGAAGAAAACGACAAATTTGAATTTTTATAAATAATGGCGTAATCGTTACGGTTAACACGATTGGAATACCCAGTGGGTAAAGTAAAGTAATACGCGTTGTTGCACAGTAGCATACGGTATTTCACAGTATTTTTGAATTATTGGTTCTTAAGTAAGAAGACACTACTCAATAATTGTTATAGTAATTACTGTTTAATATTTTATTTTATTGATTCAATAATTGCTACGTTGATATTTTATATTATTGTTGTTCAATAATTGTCACTGCACAGTATTTTCCATTATCAGATCAATAATTCATATTATTTGAATAATATTATTAGATAGAATTATTGGCAATATCTAGAAAGTTCTTTCAAGGAGAGGTTTGGTCACCTAATTGCGCGCTAGTAAAGAGAAATCCTTATCGGAAAGCCCCCTCTTTTCTTGGAACTGTCTGGTTGTCATTATTGTGATTCTGTAATATTATTTGTGAATAATTAATTATTAATTTATATGATAAGGAGATATTTATTTGATGTGGATATAAATGATGGATTTATTTATGTGATTATAAATGAAAGAATTAATGTTGAGGTGTTTTATCAGTATTTTGTCGGATTGGAGGTTTTAAAATATCAAATCGGTGTTCTTAATGCTCTATTGCGTGAGTTATAATTTTAATCCGACCGTTAGATCGTTGTGATTTTTGGATATGTTATACATATATAAGTTAAGTATATGTCCACAAATTTTGAACCGTTAAAAATTAGCGTATGATTTGTTGTGAATTTTAAAAGGTGTTGAAAATCGTCCATTTGTAGATTTTAGATATTTTTTGTCTGGAATTTGGGAAAACTTAAAGCAACAAAGTTGTAGAGAATTCGATTTCGTGTGGAATGGACATAAAATTCGTATTTTTCTGATAAACGGGCTATTTTCTATGAATTACTGAAGTTTCAAAAAAATAAAATGATTTTTATTAAAATTAGGTGGGACCCACTTTGGTTTTTAACATGTGGGCTGCTAATTGGTGTCCAAGATGGCTGGCTGCTGAGTTTCCAAATGGTTGGTGAGTAAGAAAAAATAAAAAATTATATTTTATTATTTTAGTCTCCTTTGGCGTTCTAGTATTTTCTTATACATAGACGCTTAAGTTAGAATTGAAAATCACACCAGAAACAAGTTTTCTTTCTTTCTATATTGTCGAGCGTATTTTATGAGTATTTAGATTCTTTGAGAGTTGTTGTTCGGTACAAGATTCCTTCGACTTTTCATCCGATATTCCAGTCAGAAATACTGCTCCTTTGATGTAAGGGATTTTAAGGGTTATTATAGTTTTCTGTTTCGTAATTTTTCTGACCCTCAAAAATTCTGAAAAAATTTAAAATGATAATTTGATGAGCTTTCTAGATTGTGTCCAAAAATGGTAATTTTTGGATTTATAGATTAAGAGTTATAAATTTTATGGGAAAAGACTATTTTAAAAGTAAACCCTTATAACTCCTTGTGGTTAACTCTAAAATTGGTCAAATTTTTATTGGGAGTACATGTATATAACAGAAGTATACTCTGTAAATTTTGGAATTTTTGGATAAAAGTACAGTTTATGATAAATGTCTAAATATTCGGCTGTTTTGGCCATATGAAAAATAGTAAATGAATTTTAAAAATTTTGAGAAAAATATATGTTCAATATGGAACTATATTCTGCTAAATCCTGGAAAAGAAAATTTATTTGTACTAATTTGGTATTTTTCATGAAAATAGACTACTTATGAGTAAAGGAATTAAATATGTTATGTGAAGTAAAAAAATTAGAAAATAAGATTTTATGGCTTGAAAATCCTATATGAGGTATATGCAGATTTTTTATGAAGATTTTGGTTATTGGTGAGGAAATCTTATGAGTTTGACATTTTGGGATGATTAAAGGCATTATTTAGTAAAGTGTAAACAATTAAAATAAATTATTTGTAAGTTTAAGAAATGTTATTCTTTCAATATCATTATACCAAAATATTGGTATGGATTTTATTGTGAAATTTCTACCTTTTTTATGTCGGGGTTACTATTCATGAGTTACTATTCACGAGTTACTATTCATAAATTACTATTCACGACAAAATTAGTTTCTTTTTCTGACCAAATTATCATTGATTTATGAATCTTACTCTTGAGATTAAATTTATATGTTGATTATATTGTTTTGATTATCATATATAACATTCTTATAACCCTTAAGATGATATTTCTCTTTAACTTGAGTGTAAAGATGGGTAGATTATTGGTATAATCGTGACTATGGGTTCTCTTTGGCCAGTAGTGCAAAGATGAATTGTTGACTGGTATGATCATGATCATTGAATTTATAATTGAATATCTTTAGCTTAAGTGCAAAGGTGAATTGATCAACATGGTTATAATTATTGTTCATATAAATTCTGAAATGATTATATATTTCTTTGAGATATTAATACCTTTGGCCTATAGTGCAAAGATGAATTATTGATAAATATCTTTGCCCCGTATTGCAAAGATGACTTGTCGTTGAATATCTTTGGCCTGTAGTGCAAAGATGACTTGTTGTTGAATATCTTTGGCCTATAGTACAAAGATGAATTGTTGATGAATATCTTTGGCCCGTAGTGCAAAGATGAACTTATTAGTATGATTATGAACATGAACTATAATTTGGTATAACCATGATCTTTGATGTTTCAGGTAAAGACAGGTGATGAAAATTATCTTCATCTTGGGTACGAAGAGGAATTTAAAATTACAATTATAATTATGCGTTATTCATATGATTGTAGACCAGAACTATTGATTGATGTTACATGGGTAAAACATTATTGGTGGATTTTTAACATGGAGAAGATAATAGGCTTTATGGTTTATTTGACTCTTCTAATGGATTGCTCGTTCCGCTGCAACTATGGTTGAAAAATTTTATCATCTACCATATGTTCTAAATCTCTGATTTATTACTGTTGAAGGCTATGGATAATTTATTTATATTTAGTCATGATATTCTTTACTGGACTAGTTGAGCTCACCCTTTTGCTTCACAATTCCTTTCAGGTAATAAGAGTGTAGCTGGGTCAAGCGGGGGTAACAAGGGAATAGAACGGTGGTCTTTAGCTATGGAGTTCTCCCTAAACAATATAAAAAATGTGTTATATTTTATACATCATTTAGTAGTTATATTTTTTGAATCAAATAGGGTGAGGCGAACACAACGTTGGAAGGGTGTTTTGTCACTATCATATAGGATGTCTAATGACATACAACCTCGTGTCATCATAAGACAGGGTTGTGCACATCCACTTGCTGAGTATATCTACGAGCACTACCTATATAATCTTGGTGTTTGGTTGAAGTATAACTCTCAATTAGAGACAGTGGAGATGTAGCATCCCCAGATCACGGTCCTAATCACCAAGGATCTGGTATACTATTTCTACAACTATTGCGAAAGATATAAACATAAATTGTTTATACATTAAACTTTTACACCTCATTCTCAAGGTCTACAACCTTAACTTAATACATACCTTCAATATCTTAAAGGTTTACAATGCTATTTTCATCAGAAAATTTAATAGATCTAACTGCACCATAATTTAATCTTGAACTTTGCCTTTTCTTTTGTCTTTACTCGAGCTTTCATCTTAATCTGAAAATTTTTATCATGATATAGCAAGGGTGAACATCAAATTTTCCCAGCAAGCATAAGTTTAATTGAGGATATATCATGATTGAAAGAATTGAACAATAAGCTGGCTTACTTTCAACAATATAAACATTGTGAAAGAGCATAAATAAATTTTTTTAGCTGAAAGACCAAGTCAATAAAAATGAATGGTCAATAATGAACATAAACAGATTAACTGAACCAAATGGTAATGAAGGTGATCAGCCTTTCATACCTGATGAACATTTATAATATGCACAATGTGCAAATCAATAATCAATATAGACGTGAATAATCAACAACAATTATTCATTAACATGCTTTGAACATGCAACTCAAGTTTGAGTTAAGAAAAACTTGTCTGATTCGTTGACTACTGCTACGCAGTTTAAGTTAACTTCTTTTGGTAAGACCTATCATTAATAATAAGATTGGTCTTTCAATCAGCATATTCTACTTTGTATCATAATACAATTACTTTATCCATAGATTATCTAACACTTAATCAAATATTAGATAACAACTTAACACATCAGTATTATTATCATTCTTTGATAATTCTTTAACATCTAATAAGTCAAATACTAATCCAGCCACCTGGGTTCTAAATTCAATAACCCAAACTGCAATCCAGCTAACTGGATTCTAAATCTAACAACTAGATTGCAATCCAGCAAGCCTAGATTCACCAATCCATCAATCCAGTAAGCTGGATTCTAAATCCTTCAATTCAGTAAGCTTCTTTTCAATCCAGCAAGCTGAATTCATCAAATTTTCCAATCCAGTAAGCTGGATTCCATATCCTTTTCATGAAAAACACTAAATCACTTATTATTTTTCTATCCTTTGCCCAAACACATAATATAGTTCATTGAATATCAATTTCAACAATTACATTGAAAAATATCATAAATCTCTTATTTTAATCTTCCGTCGAATAATATTAATTATGTAATAATATTTTACGCTAAGGTTATCAACCTTTTAATAACAGTCCAGTCAAATAATACAAATAATATTTTAATCCAATATTATTAGTCATATAAAAATAATTTAAGTCATTAATCACATTAATAAACAATTGTTTTTAATTGTTTTCCTTTTATTAATAAACTTGTTTAAGCATTCTAAAATGCCATAAACATCACAACACTTCACACCCGATCCAAAACTTCCTCAAAAACCTGCATAAGCCATGCTCAAGGGTCTCAAGTCATAAATCGTACTTTTCATATTTTTGGACATCATATATTTAATTAAATCTATTTATCCATTTATCATCATTTAGATGAAAAATACCAAATCAGTTCCAAAACTATTTCTTTTCTGGGATTTGATAGAATATAGTTTCATATTGAACATATATTTTTCTCGGAAATTTTAAAATAGATTTACTATATTTAAATAGTCCATAATAGCCAAATATTCTCTGATTTTTCATAAATCGAGATTAACTCCAAAAATTCTGAAATTTTTATAGTATGCTCCTGCTATACACATGTACTTCCAGTAAAAATTTTGGACTTATACACATAGATTTATTCAGGTGGTTTCATACAAATAGTCCTTCACCATAAAATTCATAACTCTCAAACCGTATGGCCAAAAATTCTCAAATTTTTACAAAACCTTCATATCTTCTGATATTAACACTCCAAATTTTTCTAGAATTTTTAAATCATAAAAAGTGGACAAAAATACCCCCGTTTCAGACTGCCCCAAAACAGTTTGTTTCCTTCTACCAAAAACGGGACTGTTTTAGAAAAATCAGTCACTACCCCATGAAAACTCAACATTTTTTAGGGCTACCACTTGGGTTAACTAGTAAACACATATATCTAGCACCCCTCTTTGACGGATCGCAAAAAGGAGTTATAGATTTAAAACGGTAGATTTTCAAAGTACATAGAAATTTAGGTTTCAAAACTAGAAAAATTATTTTTCTTTTCCTTTTTGATTCAAACCAAATCAACACCCAAAATGGGTAAATCCATACTTGAATCCATGGAAAACACATAGATCATAGGGTTTTATACATCCAAATCAAAAATCCCTTATCACCAAATTACAAAAAGAAAGAGAATAAAGTTTAGGAAGAAAAATAGTTTTATACCTTTCATCAAAATCTTCTTTCTTCTTCTTAATGGCTTCCATGACCACTCTTCTTTCTCCTTTTCTTCCTCTAGCTCTAGTCGTCCCTCTCCTCTCTCTCTTTCCCGTTCTTCTTTCTTCTCCTCTTTCTCTTTCACCTTTTTCTTTTCTTTCCTCTCTCTCTCTTTCCTTATCTTTCTTTTCTTCTTATCTTATCTCCAACAAAAATCCAACCCAAATCTTATTTTAATTTTAATTGTTAAGTTACTTAACAAATGACTAGATAGCCCCTCCTTAAGTGGGTACAAATTGGGCCATTTATTAATTAAATTCTATTGGGCTTGAACTTTTTTTATTTTGCTTACTAACAAAATAAATTTGGGCTTCCATCCAAAATTTGATTGGGCCATTATAAATCTTCTCATATACATATTATATTGGGCTAGATTAAATAATTTAATCACCCTTAAATCACTTTATCCACAAGTCACATGCTTAATTAATTAATTGGACTTGTTTAAATAATATAACCTCCTTAGTCCATTAAATCTAATTCTTTTGGACTCTAAATAAATTATTGGACTATGATATTATTATAGTCCATTACTTTTAATTCTATTTTATCCTAATTATTTAGTTAGGATTTTTTATTCCTCACACTAGAAAATAAATTCCTTACTTATGCATTTTCTTGTCCAAAAATATCCCCCCATACTTGGATCAAATTTTTGGGATTTTTAAATTATTGATTGGGCCAACTCTTAGGCCACCATATTTAATCTTTTTGGACTTTTAATTAATTTCTTTGGGCCATAACAAAATATTACATTTCCAACACTCTTATTATTACCATTCCCTAATTATTTAATTAGGGTTTTCATTTACTCCATTAAAACATAGATCCTTACTCATGCACATTTATTTCCTTAACCCAATTAGACTTGCTATAATTAGGTTATAAAATTAATTAACTAAGATGTATAAAATAAATCTCTTAAAATTAGTATATATTATAAATACTAATATTCTACCATATTATAACCTCTTAGGTTATTTAATTAACACACCTAATATATATATTAGGTTACATAATTTAATTCTTATTTCACTTTTATATACAAAATAAATGTATTCACATTATATAATGTATATTTATTTAATCATATACATAATTCACATAATCATAACATGATTCACTTCTAACTCCAATTTTGATCTTTTTCTATAAAAGTCAACTGTTGATTTTGACCAAAAAGTCAACCCTTACACATTTTGTGTTAATTGTCCTTTCTAACTAAACTTGACGTTCCGAACGCAACCGAGCAGTCCGTACTTCAAAATTCTATCTCTAACTCAAATTTTGAGTTTTAAATTACTCCCTTCTTATTGCTAATCGTATTAACTAACAACTTTATACTTATTCAATTCACATCAAATTTTACAGGTATCATAATACATTATTCTTGATTTTCCTTCAAGTACATATTAATTCATTTCTGGGGTTTTAGAATTTTGTAACCCATATTTTTTCTATTCTCATTCGAATAACAAACCATATAGGTTTTACTTGAAAATTAAAAATAAATCCTCAAATTCTCTTCTAGGTTTTATTCTTTAACTTTTATTCTAATCATTCAAGATTTTATAAATTTTCGGGTTGTCACAGAAGATAATGATATGTCAAGAGAAGACTCACCATTGGAAAAAATATAATAGTAATCTTCTCGTTTTTCTTTGGGGTCTATTGGGTCAACCAAGAATAATTCTGTGGACATATGATATCTATCATAACCTAGACGCATGTGCTCCCATGTACGAGGGTTTTCTTGAGCACTTCCCAAATATTCTAATTTCTAAAATTTTTTTTGACTATACCTTTATGTAAAGTGTCATTGTGACGTGCTATCCAAGGTTGGGATGAGAGTCACAGTTGGTATATATTTGTATCAAAACTCACAGCATATGTGTTATTGTATTTTACACGATAATTATTGTAATAAAGCTGTAGTTGTTTTCTGTACCATGTATTTGGCGACTCGGGATAGGTTGGGTGGAATGGACCTATTTTGGGGTTGTCACATTTAAAAGTAAGACAAAGCTTACTTTATTTTTCATTTGAGCCAAGTTTGTAACGCCCCCAAAATAGGTATACAACACCCATTCTGAGTCGTCAAAATATATAACTTTATTAATACAACATAAAAACTGTGAGTTTAAATACAAATATTGTCATCTAGATAATATTCACACTCAAATAAGTTCTCATTATAATTATTGATACATTATTTTACAAAAATGGTGAGTACTACTAAAACGACTTTTTAGAACCTTCATTCCATACCCCGACTAGTACTCGCTACATTCTCGCCTCCTCAGAAGAAAAATAGAACAAAAAGGAAAAAGGGTGAGCTCAACTAGCCCAGTAAAGAATATTATGACTAAGATAATATAGAACAAATTATCGTTAGTCTTCAACAGGGAAAAATTTAATAGAATACAATAGACAACAAGTTTTAAATCAATATTCGCAGCGAAAATAATAATTCATTAGAAAAGTTAAGTAGAGAATGAAATCTATTATCTTCTATATATGAATTTAAAAGTTCATCGTCGATATTTTATCCATGTAACATCAATCAATATATATCTGGAATTAAATATTCATCTTTGCACTACAGGCCAAAGATATTCATCAGTTGGTCATGTTCATCTAAACACCTGTTCATCTTTGCATTACGGGCCAAAGATATTCATCAGAAATCATTCATCTTTGCACTACAGGCTAAAGATATTCAGTAATATCATCATTTAGGACTAAGGATGATGAAAAATATTTTAAAGGAAACGAATCCAGTGAAACAAAATAACAAATATTAAGGATTCGTATTTCGATTTATCCATGTCCAAAAATATCTCATAAGTAATCATAGTGGAGTAAAATTCAAGAATGATCAAAACGTGGATACAATCAAAACTAGTATCCATAATAGATATTTTAGACGAAAAACAAAAATTTAATTTTTCTGTGAATAGTGTCGTATTCGTGAATAGTGTCGTATACATGAATAGTACCGTATACGTGAATAGTAACCCCGACACAAAAAGTTTTAAATTTGATAAAAATTCATATCAATATTTTGGCATAATGATATTGGAAAAAATAATATCATTTATATAAAAAAATAATATCCCTTACCTCGAAAAGACAGTACTTCTGACTGGAATACTGGATATAGAGCTGAAGGGAACTTGCACTGTATAGCAACACTCAAAGTCTTAAAATACTCACAAGAATACGCTCGATAATATAGAGAGAGAAAGAGAGATAAAACTTGTGCTTCTGGTGTGATTTTCAATTCTAACCTAAGCACCCTATTTATAGGAAAATGCTTAGAACACCAAAGCAGAAAATTTAATAAAATATTATTATTTATAATAACAATTCCTACGCATACCTTTGAATCTGAATTCAGCAATTGAACACATGAAAATGAGGCCCACAAAATGTTAAAAAATGTTTTTATTAATATAAATATTTAAAACTTTCAAAAATCAATTATTTCGGAACTTCAAAATTTTAATAATTCATAATAAATAGCCCTTTTGTCAGAAAAATTCAAACCACATGTCTTTTTCATAGTAAATTTCATTATCTACAATTTTACAGAAGAAAGTTTTTTCAAATTCCAAACAGAAATTGACCGAAATCCATAAACGGGCGATTCTATAGGCTATAATCAAATTTCAGTCAAGAAATGGGCCCACAGACATGTTTAACATGTTTTAAGCAACTTTTGTAACAAAAATACTCTTCCTCCTCATATACTCGTATATCTCACATTCATTGTAAAAATATCATCATTATTATATTTTAATAATATAATAAAATATTATTTTATCAGAAAAGATAAAATATTAATTTTCAACAATTGTCACTTTAAAAATTTTCTCCATCTATATCCACATAAAATAAATATTTTTCTCATCATATAAATCAATAATTAATTATTCACAAATAATATTACAGAATCACAATACTGACAACCAGGCAGTTCCCAGGAAAGAGTGGGCTTTCCAATAAAGATTTCTCCTTATTGGCGCGCAATTAAGTGATCAAACCTCTCTTTAGACAGAACTTTATAGACATTGTCAATAATGTTATTGTGACGCCCCCCAAAATTAGGTATACATCACCCATCTTGGGTCGTCAGATACATAGTACAGAATACAAATACAACTTACTAATACAACTGTCGTGTACAATACGACAAAACATAAACTGTGAGTTTGAATACAAATATTATCTTCTAGAAAGTATTCATACTCAAAAGGAGTCCTCATTACATTTATTAACACACCATTACATAGAATAGTGAGGACTACTACTAACTAATACTATCATTCGGACCATCACTCCGTTTCCCGACTTGCCCCAGCTACGTTCTCATTTCCTAAAGAGAACAGTGAAAGAAAGGGTGAGCTCAACTAGCCCAGTAAGAAATATTATGACTAAGATAATGCAGAATAAATTATCATTAGCCTTCAACAATGTTAAACTGATAAAATATAATAGACATCAAGTTTAACTGCAGCGGAACAAGCAATCCATTAAAAGAGTCAAGTAGAAAATAAACTCTACTATCTTTTATGATTTAAAAGATTTTCCAACACTGTGATCGCTGAGACTCAGCTTAATAAAATAATCCACATCATCGAATCACCCCTGCACTACGGCCAAGGATATTTGTATATTCATTAATGGTCATGATCATGCCAACAACTGTCCATCAATGCACTACGAGCCAATGAGGACTTTTACCACATCATTTGTAACATTACGGTCATGATTATACCGAATAATCCCTGGTCATAATCATGCCAAGTCCATCTATGCACTACAGGCCACAGATGACTTTCAACAGAATATAAACATGAGGATGATGACAATGATATAAGAATTCAATAAAACAAGTTCAAGAATTAATTTATCCAGGAATTAACAACATCCAAATTGTCAACATGATACTGCTTTGTGGAGAAAAATTCAAGAATACTTAGAAGAATATTTTCATGAAAAGATACTGGATGAACCGCAATTATCAAGGATATTTCACTAATTTCATGGAGTATAGAAGTCAAAACTTAACCAATTGAGTATAATAAAGAATGGAATAACAAAAGAAATCACCATGCATGCGATAGACCGCACAGACAGGTTATTCCAATAGAATAATAAATAATGGAACCAGGTCCGGCGTAAACGCACAGACAGGATATTCTGACAGAATAATAAATAATGGAACCAGGTCCGGTGTAAAACACACAGACAGGATATTCCGACAGAATAATAAATAATGGAATCAGGTCCGGTGTAAAATACACAGACAGGATATTCCGACAGAATAATAAATAATAGAACCAGGTCCGGTGTAAAACACACAGACAGGATATTCCAACAGAATAATAACAAGACGAAACCAGGTCCGGTGTAAAACACACAGACAGGATGTTTCAACAGAATAATAATAAAAACGGAACCAGGTCCGGTGTAAAACACACAGACAGGATGTTCCAACAGAATAATAGAAAAATGTCACCAAGTATAGGGTAGACCACGTATACAGGTTATTCCAACAGAATAATAATAAATGGAATAACAACAGTTCTCTTCATGAATAAGAAAGAATAACACCCCTTACCGTTTTAAAGATGAGCTGAAATAAGGAAGTAGTTAAGTAGCAGAATACTCTTCTTCTCTCTCTCTATAGTTTTTCTCTATAGTTTCTCTCTCTAGAGTTCAGTGAATTCGTAAGAAATAATGAAGGAATGAGCTACTATTTATAGAAAAATAGAATGCATAGTAACTAATCCATGAACGGTCCAGATTGATTACTTTAATCTGACGGTCCATATTTAAAGAAAAATCTTTTAAATAAAATATAATATATTCTATTTATAGAATAACTTTAATAAAGTATTCTGTTTTATATAAAAAGATGTTTCTATTTTATTATGTTAATAATACGAATAAAACAAAACGTCATTATCGCTAAATAATTCATATCATTAACTGACAATAATTGAATCAAACTGAGTGACTTCTCACATAAGCATTAATAATCAATACCGTGTGCTACTATGCAACCACACGTATTACTGTACTTTTACTACCGAGTAGTTCAACAGTAACAATGGTAAAATTTCCGCCGTTATTTTTAATAAAATATTTTTGTCGTTTTATCAATCCGACAATAATTCCGTTGTGGGGTCCACCAATGATTGTGTCGTTGTACGAATATTCCCTGTTAAAACGAATATTCCACGACCAATCAAATATTATATAACAACTTGCGTACTTTGCAAAATTTATAAATATTACCCACAACTATAACATTATATCAGATTAACTCCATAATATTCAAAAATAACATTTATAGAAAATTTATCTTTATTTATAAAAGTTGGGGTCTTACAACCTCCCCTTCTTATGAAATTTCGCCCTCGAAATTAGGGTACGTACCTGGTATGTCGAAGAGGTAAGGATACCTTGATTTCATTTCAGATTCTAACTCCCAAGTCATTTCCTCAACATCGTGGTTTCTCCACAAAACTTTGACTTGAGGTATAACATTGGAGCGTAGAATATGTTCCTTCTTATCCAAGATTTGAACATGAACTTCTTCATACGTCAAATCTTCCGCTATTTCGTCTGGTTCTAACTCAATAATGTGGTTCGGGTCTTCCACATATTTGCGTAACATGGATATGTGAAAAACGTTATGAACACGAGACATACTTGGCGGTAAAGCGAGTCTATAAGCCACAGTTCCTACTCGATCGAGGATTAAAAATGGACCGATGAATCGAGGATTGAGCTTTCCTCTCTTTCCAAATCTCGTAACTCCTTTCCATGGAGCAACACGTAAGAACACATGATCTCCTACATCAAATTCCACGTCCTTCCGATGAAGATCAGCATAACTCTTTTGTCGATCTTGTGAGGTTTTTATACGTTGTCGGATCGTTTGAATCTTTTCTGTAGTCATACGTACCAACTCCGGTCCCAACAACGTTGCTTCACCCATCTCATCCCAGCATACTGGAGACTGATATTTTCTTCCATACAATGTTTCGAATGGAGCCATGCCAATACTTGCTTGATAACTGTTGTTGTAGGAAAACTCCACCAATGGTAAGAACTTGTCCCAACTTTCCTTGAAGTCAAAGACACAGAGTCTTAATAGATCTTCAAGAGTTTGAATAGTCCTCTCTGATTGTCCGTCCGTCTGAGGATGATATGCTGAACTAAATCGTAACTCCGTGCCCATAGCTTTTTGTAAACTAACCCAAAATCGTAAAGTGAATCTTGGGTCTCGGTCAGAAACTATGGATACTGGCATACCATGCAGTCTTACAATCTCGTTTATGTACATACGAGCAAGAAGTTCAAGTGGATAAGTTTTACGTATCGGTAAGAAATGAACAGACTTGGTCAATCTATCAACAATGACCCAAATCGCATCAATACCTTGAGAAACCCTAGGAAGACCGGTAACGAAATCCATGGTAATGTGCTCCCACTTCCATTCTGGAATTTCAAGTGGTTGCAATGGACCTTTTGGTACTTGATGCTCTGCTTTGACTCGTTGACAAGTTAGACACCTTGAGATAAATAACGCTATCTCTCTCTTCATATTGCTCCACCAAAATGTATGACGAAGATCATGATACATTTTGGTACTTCCAGGATGGATTGCAAACGGTGTGTTGTGCGCCTCCATCATGATTTTATACTTTAAATCAGGGTTGTTAGGAACACAAAGTCTGGAGTTGACTCGAAGTATTCCTTCTTCATCGATTCTTGCACTTTCTTCTTCATACGCATCAGCTCCAGGTCTGTATCTTGAGCAGCTTTAACTTTATCAATTAAAGTCGGTTCTACTCGTATATTTTCCATCATCACATGGGTCCCTGGAGTCTTTAACTCTATCTCCATCCTTTGAAAATCACACAAAATGGGTCTTTGTGTTGATAATATCGCACTCGTACTTGCATATGATCTTCTACTCAATGCGTCAGCTACCACGTTCACTTTTTCAGGATGATATTGAATGGTATGATCATAATCTTTCAACAGTTCAAGCCAACGTCGTTGTCGCATGTTGAGTTCCTTTTGAGTGAAGAAATATTTGAGGCTTTTATGATCCGTAAAGATCTCCACCTTCTCCCCATACAAGTAATGCCTCCAAATTTTAAGTGCAAAGACAACAGCTGCCAACTCTAGATCATGAGTAGGATAATTCCTATCATATTCCTTGAGTTGTCTTGATGCATAGGCTATGACTTTTCCATGTTGCATGAGAACGCATCCCAACCCTTTGCTCGAAGCATCACTGTAGATGACAAATCCCTCCGAGCCAGATGGTATTGTTAGAACAGGTGCTGAAATGAGTCTCCTCTTGAGTTCTTGAAAACTCTGCTCACATTCTTCGCTCCAACCGAACTTTGTATCTTTCCGAGTCAGCTGAGTTAATGGAGTAGCGATTCGAGAAAATCCTTCCACGAATCTCCGATAATAACCAGCTAGACCGAGAAAGCTAAGTACTTCGGTTACTGATTTAGATTGCTCCCAGCTTTGAATAGCTTCAATCTTTGTCGGGTCAACAGATATTCCACGACTTGATACTACGTGCCCAAGGAATGCTACCTCTTCCAGCCAGAACTCGCATTTCTTCAACTTGGCATAAAGTTTGTATTCACGAAGCTTTTGGAGTACCAGCCTCAAGTGTTGCTCATGATCTTCACGGCTTTTGGAATAAACAAGGATGTCATCGATAAAGACGACCACAAAGTGATCCAAATATTCCTTGAATACCCTGTTCATCATATCCATGAAGGCAGCAGGAGCATTAGTCAATCCAAAAGACATAACTAAGAATTCATAATGTCCATACCGAGTTCTGAAGGCAGTCTTTGGAATATCCTCAGTTCTAACCTTCAGCTGATGATATCCAGAACGAAGATCGATCTTTGAAAAGAATTGTGCTCCTTGCAACTGGTCAAACAGGTCATCAATACGTGGCAATGGGTACCTATTTTTGATGGTGACATGATTCAACTCCCGATAATCAATACAAAGTCGCATACTCCCATCTTTCTTCTTCACGAACAGAACAGGAGCACCCCAAGGAGAAGTACTAGGACGAATAAAACCAATGTCTAACAATTCCTGCAGTTGGTTCTTTAACTCCTGAAGTTCAATAGGAGCCATTCGATATGGGGCTTTGGAAATGGGTTTTGTACCGGGTTCAAGGTCGATACAAAATTTAATTTCACGCTCTGGGGGTAAGCCTGGAAGTTCTTCGGGAAATACGTCAGGAAATTTATTAACAACAGAAATATCATTCAAAGCTGACGTATTTTTGTTTAGATCTGTGACATGAGCTAAGAAAGCTTGACATCCGTTTTTCAATAAATGAATAGTTTTATGGCTTGAGATGACAGCGATTGATTTTAATGGTTTGGTTGCTTGAATTCGCATAATAGGTCGATTAGGAATATGAAAGCTAACAACCTTACGAAAACAATCAATTTTTGCATGATGAGTAGTTAACCAATCAATCCCTAGAATCACGTCAAATGTAAGTATTTTTAATGAAATCAGATCGACAGGTAATGTGTGGGTACCAACTTTAACCAAACAAGACTTATAAACCGTGGATATAATGAAGGTTTCTCCCAATGGAGTTTCAACAGCTAAGTCAAAGTCTAATTTCCCCGGAATCAAATTTAATCGATGAGCGCAAGTAGGAGAAATAAAAGAATGGGTAGAACCGGTATCAAATAAAGTATAGACTTTGTTAGAGTTTATGATAAGCTTGCCCGTGATGACCTCATTCGGGTTCCTTGCTTTCTGGGAGTTCACAACAAACGCTCTCCCTTGCACAACTGGTTTTGACTTTTCTGGGACGGCCTTTGGTGCCTCCATCCTAGCTGAATTTGTCTTCGGTAAACGACAAAATCGGGCTAAATGACCTTCTCTTCCATAATTATAACATGCTTTGGACGGCATCGCGCAGTTTGGACTGATGTGCCCCTCCCCTCCGCATTTGAAACATATGATAGGTGGTCGTTCTCCTTCCTTAACGACAGGTGCTGGTGCTGACGTCTTTCCATCATTGTTGAATCTCCTCTTCTTGATAGCAACGCGCGGTTTGTCACAGCCAAGCAGTTTAAAGAGTTGGGACCACCAGAATTTTGGGGAAAGCCGAATCCGATTAAGGCGGAAATGTGGGTCAAGAAAATTACCAAGATATTCGATGTCTTGGGATGCACGGAAGAACAGAAGGTTCCATTCGCCACCTTTATGTTCCGTGGTGAGGCAGATTACTGGTGGAAATCTGTGAAGCATACCCAGCCTACCGCACTCAGCATGTCTTAGGAAACGTTTCAGAAGCTGTTCAATGATAAGTACTTTCTTGAAAGTTTTCGTCATATGAAGGAGGTAGAGTTTATCAGACTAGAATAAAACAACATGACTGTGTCTCAGTATGAGGCGAAGTTCGTAGAGTTATCCAAGTTTGTACCTCATTTGGTAGAGAATGAGGAGCGAATGACACGAATATTTCTGAGAGGTCTAAAACCCGAGATTCGGCAATATCTTACCTCTCATAAATTTTCTTTATATTCAGATGTTGTAAACAGGGCTCAATTATTAGAGCGAGATAATGAGTATATTCAACCGAGGGACCACAACCAGGGTCATACCGGTGACAGCAGTCATTGGAGCGATGAAAACCAGCGCGGAGGAAAAAATACAGACAAAAGCGATAACCACTCGGGTGGTAATCGTAGCCGTGATAACAGGAGAGGTGAGTCAAGTGAAAATTTCAGAAAGAGGAGATTCAACAATGATGGAAAGACATCAGCAGCAGCACCAGCACCAAAAACAAATTCTAGGGGAGGAGAACGACCGCCAGTTAGATGCTACAGATGCGGAGAGGAGGGACACATAAGTTCAAACTGTTCACAGCCTTCCAAGGTATGTTTCAATTGTGGAAAAGACGGTCATATAGCTCGATTTTGTCCGGTAGCAAAGTCAAGTCCAACTGGGACGACGGTACCAAAGGCGACTACGGACAAAACAAAGTCGGTGGTTCAAAGGAGGGCGTTTGTCGTGACTGGCCAAAACGCAAAAAAACCAAACAAGGTGATCACGGGTAAGCTAATCTTAAACTATTGCGAAGTTTATACCTTACTAGATACCGGTTCTATCCATTCTTTTATCTCTCCTGCTTGTGCTCAATATTTAAACTTGACTCCGGAGAAATTAGACTTTGACTTATATGTGGAGACTCCGTTAGGAGAAACTTTTATTACATCCACTGTGTATAAATCTTACTTGATCCAAGTGGGCACAATCATATTACCTGTCGATCTTATTTCTTTGAAAATACTTGCATTTGATGTGATTTTAAGGATTGATTGGTTAACTATTCATCATGCCAAAATTGATTATTTTCGTAAGGTTGTTAGTTTTCATATTCCTAACCAACCTGTTATGCAAATTCAAGCTACCAAACCACTAAAATCAATCACTGTCATATCAAGCCATAAAGCTATTTGTTTATCGAAAAACGGATGCCAATCTTTCTTAGCCCATGTCATGGACTTGAACAAAAACACGTTAGATTTGAATAATATTTCTATTGTTAGTGAATTTTCTAAATAACTTCCCGGTCTACCCCCAGAACGTGAAGTTGAATTCTTTATTGACCTTGAACCTGGTACAAAACCCATTTCTAAAACCCCATATCGAATGGCTCCTATTGAACTTCAGGAGTTAAAAGTCCAACTACAGGAATTGTTAGATATCGGTTTCATTCGTCCTAGTACATCTCCTTGGGGTGCTCCTGTTTTATTCGTAAAGAAGAAAGACGGGAGTATGCGATTTTATATCAACTATAGGGAATTGAACCATGTCACCATCAAGAATAGGTATCTGCTACCTCGCATTGATGACATGTTCGACCAGTTGCAAGGAGCACAATTCTTTTTAAAGATCGATCTTTGTTCTGGATATCATCAGCTGAAGATTAAAACTGAGGATATTTCGAAGACTACCTTCAGAACTCGGTACGGGCATTATGAATTCTTAGTCATGTCTTTTGGATTGACTAATGCTCCTGCTGCTTTCATAGATATGATGAACTGTGTATTCAAAGAATATTTGGATCAGTTCGTTGTTGTCTTTATTGATGACATCCTCATCTATTCCAAAAGCCGTGAAGATCATGAGCACCATTTGAAGCTGGTACTCCAAAGGCTTCGCGATAACAAGCTATATGCCAAGCTGAAGAAATGCGAGTTCTGGCTTGAGGAAGTAGCATTCCTTGGGTACGTGGTGTCAAAACATGGAGTATCTGTTGACCCGGCGAAGATTGAAGCCATGTAAAGTTGGGAGCAACCGAAGTCGGTGACCGAAGTACGTAGTTTTCTGGGCTTAGCTGGTTATTATCGGAGATTTATGAAAGGATTTTCTCGAATTGCTACTCCGTTAACTCAGCTGACTCGGAAAGATAAAAAATTCGTATGGAGCGAGGAATGCGAGAAGAGTTTCCAAGAGCTTAAGAGGAGACTCATTTAGGCACCTGTTCTGACAATACCATCTGGTTCGGATGGATTTGTTATCTACATCGATGCTTCAGGCAAAGGGTTAGGATGTGTTCTCATGCAACATGGAAAAGTCATAGCCTATGCCTCGCGACAACTCAAATTATATGAGAGGAATTATCCTACTCATGATCTAGAGTTGGCAGCAGTCGTTTTCGCGTTGAAAATTTGGAGGCACTATCTGTATGGGGAGAAAGTGGAGATTTATACGGATCATAAAAGCCTCAAATATTTCTTCACCCAAAAGGAACTCAACATGCGGCAACGACGTTGGCTCGAGCTGTTGAAAGATTACGATCATACCATCCAATACCATCCTGGAAAAGCAAACGTAGTAGCTGACGCAATGATTAGAAGATTATATGCGGGTACAAGTGCGATATTGTCAACACAAAGGCCCATTTTGTATGACTTGCAAAGGATGGAGATGGATGTAAAGGCTCCAAGTACCCACGTGATGATATCAAATATACGAGTAGAACCGACTTTAATCGATAAAGTTAAAGCTGCTCAAGCTACGGACCTGGAGCTGATGCATATGAAGAAGAAAGTGCAAGAAGGTACTATTCCAGAAGTAAGAATCGATGAAGAAGGAATACTTCGAGTCCACTCCAGACTTTGTGTTCCTAACAATTCTGACTTGAAGTATAGAATCATGATGGAGGCACACAACACACTGTTTGCAATCCATCCTGGGAGTACCAAACTATACCATGATCTTCGATATACATTTTGGTGGAGCAATATGAAGAGAGAGATCGCAGATTTTATCTTGAAGTGTTTAACTTGTCAACAAGTAAAGGCAGAGCATCAAGTGCCAAAGGGTCCATTGCAACCACTTGAGATTCCAAAATGGAAGTGGAAACACATTACCATGGATTTCGTTACAGGTCTTCCCAAAGTTTCTCAAGGCATAGATGCGATTTGGGTTATTGTTGATAGACTAACCAAGTTTGCTCATTTCTTGCCTATACGGGAGACTTATTCCCTTGAACGTCTTGCTCGTATGTACGTGAATGAGATTGTGAAATTGCATGGCATGCTAGTATCCATAGTTTCAGATCGTGACCCAAGATTCACTTCACGATTTTGGGTTAGCTTGCAGAAAGCTATGGGCACGGATTTACAATTCAGTTCAGCATACCATCCTCAAACGGACGGGCAATCAGAAAGAACTATTTAAACTCTTGAAGATCTATTAAGACTTTGTGTCCTAGATTTCAAAGGGAGTTGGGATAAGTACCTACCATTGGTGGAATTCTCCTACAACGACAATTATCAAGCAAGTATAGGCATGACTTCATTCGAGGCGTTGTATGGAAGAAAATGTCGTTCTCTAGTATGCTGGGACGAGATGGGTGAAGTAACGTTGTTGGGACCAGAATTGGTACGTATGACTACAGAGAAAATCCAAATGATCTGAGAACGTATACAAACGGCATAGGATCGACAAAAGAGTTATGCAAATCTTCATCGAAAGGACGTGGAATTTAATATTGGGGACCATGTATTGTTACGTATTGCTCCATGGAAGGGAGTTACAAGATTTAGAAAAAGAGAAAAGCTCAATCCAAGATTTGTTGGTCCATTTGAGATTCTTGACCAAATAGGAAATGTGGCCTATAGCCTCGCATTACCTCCAAGCATGTCTCGTGTTCATAATATTTTTCACATATCTATGCTTCGTAAATATGTGAAAGACCCGAACCACATAATTGAGTTAGAACCAAACGAGATAGTTGAAGATTTAATGTACGAGGAGGTACATGTTAAGATCTTGGATAGGAAAGAGCATGTCCTACGCACCAAGGTTATACCATAAGTTAAGGTTCTGTGGAGGAACCATGCTATTGAGGAAATGACCTCGGAGTTGAAATCGAAAATGAAAGCGAGGTATCCTCACCTTTTCGAAACACCAGGTACGTACGTCAATTTCGAGGACGAAATTTTATAAGGAGGGGAGGTTGTAAGACCCCAACTTATTATAAATAAAATCAAATTTTCTCTAATTATTATTTTGAATAATAGGGTGTTAATTTGATATAATATTTTGGTTATGGGTGAAATGTGTAAATTTTACAAAATAAGCAAGTGGTTATAAAATATTTATTTTGCCGAAGAATATTCGTTTGGTCGTGTAATATTCTTACTGTCGGGGAATATTCGTACGACGGCGCAGTCATTTGTGGGCCTCATAACGAAAAACGGTCGGATGAAGAAAACGACAAGTTTGAGTTTTTATAAATAACGGCGTAGTAGTTACCGTTAACACTATTGAAATACCCAGTGGTTAAAATACAGTAATACGCGTGGGTGCACAGTAGCATACGGTATTACATAGTATTGTTGAATTATTGATCCTTACGTAAGAAGCTCAATAATTGTTACAGTAATTACTGTTCAATATTTTATTTTATTAGTTCAATAATTGCTGCGTTGATATTTTATATTATTGTTATTTCAATAATTGTCACTGTACAGTATCTCCATTATCAGATCAATAATTCATATTATTTGAATAATATTATTAGATAACATTATTGACAATGTCTAAGGAAGTTCTGTCTTAGGAGAGGTTTGGTCACCTAATTGTGCGCCAGTAAGGAGAAATCCTTATCGAAAAGTCCCCTCTTTTTTGGGAACGACATGGTTGTCATAATTGTGATTCTGTAATATTATTTGTGAATAATTAATTATTAATTTTATATGATAAAGAAATATTTGTTTTTATGTGGATATAAATGAAGGATTTAATTTTGAGGTGTTTTATCAGTATTTTATCGGAATGAAGGTTTTAAAAAATCAAAACAGTGTTCTTAAAGCTCTATTGCGTGAGATATAATTTTAATCCGACCGTTGGATCGTTGTAATTTTTGGATATGTTATACATATATAAGTTGAGTATATGTCCATAAATTTTGAACCGTTAAAAATTAACGTATGATTTGTTATGAATTTTATGAGATATTGAAAATCATCCGTTTGTGAATTTCGAATATTTTCGGTTTAGAATTTAGAAAAATTTAAAGCTATAAAGTTGTAGAGAATTCGATTTCGTGTGGAATGGATATGAGATTCGATTTTTTATGATAAAAGGGCTATTTTATATGAATTATTAAATTTACTGATTATTTAAAATATTTTGGAAATTTTTAGAATTGGTGGGCCCCACTTTTGGTTGGTGAGAAATGTGCTGAAATTTTATTTCAAAAGTGATGGGCGGGAATAGTAGCAGTTAAAGCCATCAGGTAGCAGGTTAAGTCTGCTTCGGCGTTTTAATATTTTCCTATAAATAAGGTGCTGAGTTAGAATTGAAAATCATACCAGAAACAAGTTTTCTATATATATAATATATATATATATATATATATATATATATATATATATATATTATCGAGCGTATTTTGTGAGTATTTAGATACTTTGAGAGTTGTTATTCAATGCAAGTTTCCTTCAGCATCATATTCGATATTCCGGTCAGAAATACTATATTTTGAGGTAAGGGATGTTATTTTTTGTAAATGGTATTATTTCTTTCAATATCATTATGCCGAAATATTAGTCTGAACTTTTTATCAAATTTAGAACTTTTTGTGTCGGGGTTACTATTCACGTATACGGCACTATTCACGTATACGACACTATTCACCGAAAAATAAAATTTTCTCTTCTTTGTCCCAGATGTCTATTATGGTTACTATCTTTGATTGTATCCATGTTTTGATCTTCATTCTTGAATTTTCTCCATTATATTTTATTATGGAGTATTTTTAAACTTGAATTATCTAAAGTACGAATCTTTAAACTTTGTCCTTTTATCGTACTGGATTCGTTCTCTAAAATATTTTTCATCATCCTCAGTTCTTAACGGTGATACTTGATGAATATCTTTGGCCTATAGTGTAAAGATGAATGATTACCTGATGAATATCTTTGATCCGTAGTGCAAAGATGAACAGGTGTTGAGATGAACATGACCAACTGGTGATACAAATGAATATCTTTGGCCCATAATGCAAAGATGAATATTTGATTCAAGATGTATATTGATTGATGTTACATGGATAAAATATTGATGATGAACTTTTAAATTCATAGATGATAGTAGACTTCATTCTCTACTTAACTCTTCTAATGAATTATTGTTTCCGCTGCAGTTGTTGATCTAAAACTTATTGTCTATTATATTCTATCAGATTTTTTCCTGTTGAAGACTAATGATAATTTGTTGTATATTATCTCAGTCATAATATTTTTTACTGGGCTAGTTGAGCTCACCCTTTTCTTTTTTGTTCCATTTTTCATCTCAGGAGGTGAGAATATAGCAGGAACTAGCCGGGGTATGGAGTGATGGTTCTAGAAAGTTGTTTTAGCAGTTCTCACTATTTTTGTAAAATAGTGTATCAATAATTGTAATGAGGACTCCTTTTGAGTTTTAATACTGTCTATTAGACAATATTTATATTTAAACTCACAGTTTATGTGTTGTTGTATTTTGCACGACAATTGTAGTAATGGAGTTGTATTTATTTCTGTATCATGTATTTGACGACTCATAATGGGTGATGTATACCTATTTTGGGGGCGTCACACCTAATGTGTTCCTCACTCAGTCACTCCCCATGTCTTTTTTATTATTTTCAAAAGTTAAATAAATCATATTGATTTTATATTAAATATATCTTAAAGTAATATATTTTTAAATAAAAAATTCCTATATTTCGGAATAGAAAGTGTATTTAAAGTCTTAAATTATTTCTTTCGTCCCATGATAAAAGTCTTAGATGACTTTTTGCACATATTAAAAAATTGGGTAAAATGACAAAATTATCCATATTTAAATTATCATTTAATTGCATAGTTTTTTACACATTACTAGTGATGCTCCATAAATATGCATAGAGAATAGAAATATACTCCTAACAATTAATAATAAGGATATTATAAGTAAATTATTGTAAAAAATAGATCATTTAAGGTAAGTATATACTTCCTCCGTTCTTTAATATAGGTCGTTTTAGAGAAATATTTTTGTTACTTAATATAAGTCGTTTTAGAATTTCAAGTAAGTATTAATTGCTTAGTTTCAAATATTACCTCAAATATTAAATGTAATTTTGGTTCTCTCACTATTTTCTGTCTAATAAATAACAATCTCTTATTCCAATACAAGGGTAATATAGACAATTAATATTATAATTAATGCTATACAATTATTACCTTAATACTTGTGCATAACACTAAAACGACCTATATTAAGGAACGAAAGGAGTATTTAATTTAAAACTACCTAAAATAATAATAAAGACTTTTATTCTGAGACTAAGGGGCTGTTTGTTTAGAACTTAATGGGTCTGAATGGCTGAATCGGTAAATGGCTGAATCATTAAGTGCGTTTGTTTTGAAAAAAAAAATCGTCTGAATGGCTGAATCGGTCAGATGCGTTGGCTGAATGGTTAAGTCCGAATTTTTGGTCTGGATGGTTGAATGGTTGGTTGAATGAAGTAAAAAAAATTAAAAATAATAATAAAAATAATAAAAAAATATTAACTATTATATTATGTAATATTAAATAAATTTACAACAACTTTGAATTTTTTCAGAGGGGTAAAATATTAAAAATATGTCATTCAGATCTTTAAGATATGTCAGTTATCAAACACTTTTTTTTCATTCAGATTCAGCTCATTCAGATTCAAATTCAGATTCAACTCATTCGGATTCAGATTCAAATTCATTTAATTTTTATCAAACACCCCTAAGAAAATAACAAGCTCCACAATCCACGTAGTCAAAATAAAAATCTCTAAAATAATCTTCACTCATTTTCATCAAAAATAAAAAAAGAAAAAGAAAAAACCCAATCTAACCAAACATGATTAATACAATTTCAAGGAATCTTCGCATAGTCTTTTTTATATCGCCTCCTCTTTTATTTCTTTGACCAAAACACGCTTTCTAGTCCACCCCTTTTGGCTTCATCTCATTTTTCTCTCGACGAATTAGGGTTTTTTCGATTCCGTTTCTGCAATCACTATTCGGTGATATTGATTGTATTTAATCGATTAGGGTTTTCCGATTTCGATTTTTTTTGATTCCGATTCCGATTCCCGATGACGGTACAGGATGCTTCTTCGTGTTTCGGTGACGCGAAATTCTTTCCGCCCGGATTTCGATTCCACCCAACTGACGAAGAGTTAATCCTGTATTACCTGAAGAGGAAGATCTGTAGGAGACGACTAAAACTTGACATGATTGGAGAGACCGATGTTTACAAATGGGACCCAGAAGATTTGCCTGGTATAATACAAATACGCTTTTTTGGATTTTTTTGTCATTTGGGTTTGATTTATATGCTCTAATTATTGGTTGATTCAGTTCAGTTGTATTGTTGATTGGTTGGTTTACGAATTAGTGACTATTGAGTGATTATTGCATGATTTGAATTTTGTATGATATGGTCTGATTTGTTAGTTTATTAGCTTAAATGATTGATTTGTTGATTTTCATTTATATCTTCTATCTCCAGAACACATATGTTATTGAACGGGGTATGCGTTTCTTGGAATAGTACTTAGTGTGTTGTTGGTTGTCTTGATTATATTCTCGGTTTATCAAGTCTAAACTGTTAAAGTCTATTTTAGATAATCATTTGACTTTTGACAGTTTACTATTTTCATAATTGTATTATGTGAAACTAAATTAATGCATATCAATTTTGTATCTGGAAATATCTCAAATTGGCTTCAAAAAGTCAAAATTGATCCTTTATTTTTGAGCAGTGGGAGTATTTTTGTTGTTTGGGATTTTTTTACTTGGGGTGGTGCGATTGGTGATGACATATCAGGAATTGGGTTTTTTTAGTTTGATTATTGGAATATTATAATTGTTCTTCCTTTAGTTTCAAGAATAATCTGTATGTGTGGAGCTTATGTGGCAACTAATTGAGTCGTTCTTTTGGATGTATATGTGTTTAGTGGTGATCCCCTTTTTTCATTTATGTTATGTGATGTGGGATTAGATTGGAGGTTGTTTTTGCAGGATTGCTATGTGTTTGAAATTAAAGGTTCAGATGTTTTGATTTAGTTGAGTAGTTTTGGATTAATTAGAAATTTTTGTTAGTATGGAGACATGTTGAACTTTCGTGAATAGTCGCTGCCTTCTAGATGGTGAATGGAGAGTGAAGTCAGGCTTGAATCGTCTTTTAGACTTCTGTTCCTTTAAAAAAAATTGAACTATCACATAATTAATTTTAAATTTTGAGCTTTGAGTATCAGGGTATTGGTTAATCATTGTTGAGAAGAAGAAGTATGTCACACTTATTGTTTAGGAATAAGATAGGTCATGATTTGGTGGTCTTTGATTGTCATTATCATACTATTGGTTTTGTACACTACTTTTTTTTTGGCAAAATTTTTGTACACTACTTTTGCAATTGTTTATAATTTGATATAAAGTTTTAATAGCTGTTGAATCTGAATTCTTTGCTGTGATCGAGTGCTTATTCCCTATATTAATTGGTATTTTTTCACTTGTGTAGAACTATCCAAATTGAAGACTGGGGACAGACAATGGTTCTTTTTTAGCCCAAGAGATAGGAAGTATCCAAACGGAGCAAGATCAAATAGGGCCACCATGCATGGTTACTGGAAGGCAACTGGTAAGGATAGAACTATTTCATGTAATTCGAGATCAGTCGGTATCAAGAAGACCCTGGTTTATTATATAGGGCGTGCTCCTTCTGGCGAACGCACGGACTGGGTGATGCATGAGTATACCCTGGATGAAGAGGAGCTCAAAAGATGCCCCTCTGCACAGGATTATTATGCACTATATAAGGTGTACAAGAAAAGTGGACCAGGTCCAAAGAATGGTGAGCAATATGGTGCACCTTTTAAAGAAGAGGACTGGGCTGATGATGAGTGTGTGAATTTTAGTGGCATAATAGACCAAGGGAATTCCATGAAGGAACCTGATGTTTCACATATTGATAATAACAAAGCTAATGGTCAAGCACAGTTCCCGTTAAATGATCTTGTTGAGGAATTCAGGAACCAGATTGCGGACGAGCCTGTGGTTGTTCCACCTCTTGATGTTGATTACACATATGCATTAGATCATCTCATTGGTGAGGAAGAAAATGGAAGTACCTTGATAAATCTTTACTCGAGGGAAGCCAATTTACCTGACCAGAGCTTGGTGCTTCACCACTGCCAGCAATGTAACGTGCAGGCCAGCTTTGACTACACTCGGTCAGCCACGTCTCAGTTACAACTTCATGAAGCATCTGACGTCACATCTGCTCCAAACATTTGTGAAAATTTCCTCGAAGATTTTCTTGAAATGGATGATCTCATTGGTCCGGAACCTAATGTTCAGAACTTCGAGAAACCTCCAGAAGCATTTGCATTTGGGGAGATTGATGGGTTAACAGAACTTGACTTGAACAATGATGCAACTATGTTTCTTCAGGATATAGGGCCAGGTGAAGCGGGAAAGATTTCACAGCCATATATGAATAATAATCTGGAGAGTGGAATGTTTAACATGGCTTCACATTCATATTCAAATAACAACGAGAATGAAATGGTAAATTTTGAGCTGCAACCGTATTTAAATGATGCAGATCAGATGAGTTCGCAGCTGTGGACACATGATCAAAGATACGCAGCCTTAACCCCAGCAGATGCAAATCTGGCTGCTGCTTGTGAACCAAGTTCTGGTATAGTATTTAATATGAATTTGAGATAGTGTACTTGGTTACCTTTAAGGCTATGATTTTACTTGCATTGTATTCTTGTAAATATTTATGCTCTATTTGCTAACATTATAGAGCTCTTGGTCAGATGGATGGTTTCTGCAGACCATGTCATCTTCCACATGGCAAGAACTCTCGTGCCCTAGTGGGGAAAGAGGGGTTTGAGCCAGCTTCAAGAGCTCTTCTGCCAATTTACTGCTATATACTATTTCCTAATATTAGCAAGTTTTGACCATGTTTAGGTGTGATATGTAATGGTTATCCCGCAAATCTTCCTACCGAAGCAACTCAATGTCAAAGTGGTGAAGTGGATGATGGTACAGACTCTTGGTTCTCCTCTGCTCTTTGGGCCTTTGTGGAGTCTATACCTACTACTCCTGCTTCGGCGTCAGAAACTGCTTTGGTAAATAAGGTCTTTGAGAAGATGTCTAGCTTTGGTAGGTTGAATATGAATTCTGGAAAAACTAATGATACTGCAGGCAACCCCACTGCTGCTTCTAGAAGGTCCGGAAGTTCTAAAGTGGGATTTTTTTGCTTTTCTATTTTTGGTATACTTTGTGCTATTTTGTGGGTGTTGATAGGAACTTCTTTGAAGTTATCGGGAAGATGCATTTCTTCATGAATATATCCAAGTTTATGGGAAGTTTGCATTTGTTTTCCTGTACCTTGCTGGATCATATGCAAAGGTTTCCACATTTTGCAAATAAAGATTCCTGCTTGGGTGTTAATTATCCTTCTACTCTCTTTACCTCTTTTGAAAAAAAAATAGCCACATTAACAAGTCCATCTAAAAATGAACTTTAAATTACTTCTTTATGTTAAATAAATAGTTAACAAGTGCAATAATTTCTTTAAATGTTTCTAGGGTTCCTAACCCATGAACCTACATTTTTACCTGTAAGGCACACTTGCAAATTTGCTAGAATGACTCAAGACTCCTTTGCCTCTCTTACCTACAGCAATATGTATCGAGTGAGATTCAGTTTTGGGTTTAAAGTTTGGAAGATAGTGAATCTTTTAGTTATTCGGCACAGTTGTTCCCACTTCTTTGCCCTCTTGGTTTTGTGTCCTTAGAATTCTGGCGACCAGATGTTAGAGTTGTGTCGAGTTCAAGTAGTTCTTGACAAAAGAAAGAGTTAGGAATAAAATGCTAGTCTTTTTTCTTTATTGGGTGTATCGTGTGCATGAGTTTTTATATTTTATTTAATTAAGAAATTTACAAAGAATGTAGAACTGTCATTTGCATAGAGTAGGGTTTTGTTTTTGGGTCCTTAACATTAATATACAACAATTAGAAAGTATTTACAAAAATAATACATATACAAAATAATTACAAAAATAATGTAATTCATATTAATAAGGAAACCTAAAATTAAGGAGAAATAACTGCCATAATTAATCCTTCAAACTCAAATATCTGAGATCTAACTATAAAAACAAATTCAAATTTCATAGGAAAGATTGCACAAATTTTGTACTTTGGAGGAGGTGCCTAGACCTGGCAAACGGGCCCAAAGCCCGCGGGCTGGCCCGACCCACTCGCCAAAATCCGAGCTTTAGGCCGCTGTTTTTAAGCCCATGAAAACTCGAGCGTTTTTGGCCCGGCCCGTGGAGGCCCGGCTCGCCCGCCAACCATTAATTTATTTTTTTATTTTTTTTAAATAAAGTGTTAGGTTGTGAGGCTTGAACACAAGACTTGTAAGTAAATAAATAAGAGTTCAAACCAACTGAGCTACAACAACTATTTGTTTTTAATGTAATCTTCAATATATTTTAACTATAATTGAAAATTATATTTAAGATATGTAGTTAATGTAATTTAAACAACAAATTTAAATTACAGTAGCAAATGCAAACAAGGAAAGAATGACATTACACATAAGATAATATGAGTTTGGTCATTACAGCAAAAGTTTCAACCTTGATATTATCTAATTCATATAATTCATGACAAGTAACAATGTACAAAACTACAAATTAAACACTTACTACAAAAGATCATTCTCAATAAGTACAATCTCTACTCTCTGAGCAGCACTCAGTAACATAAATTCAAATTATCATCATAAATAATGTAGGTAATTAATTAATAATACTAATTTATAATACTATTACAATTTTAATTAATTGAGATATGTAGTTAATGTATGTAATTAATTAATCGTGTTTGTTTGTATTATTGTTTATTATTAATTAATTTATTATTTTTAATATTTATTATTATTATTTTTTGTGTAACAAAGAGTTTACAAAAAAAAAAAAAAATTAATGACCAAAGCCCGCGGCCCGGTTAGCCAACCACGGGCCAGTCATTTTCAGCCCACCAAAACTCGGGCCTTTTTGGCCCAGCCTGGCTTCAGCCCGGCCCGCCCGTTTGTCAGGTCTAGAGGTGGCGGAGGCAACTTCGGAGGAGGTAGCAATGGCAGTGGTGGCGGCAGAGGTGGCGGCTCGTGTGGTGGTTATAGAGACGGTGGAGGTTGAGGTGGAGGCTGGAGCGGTGGTGGCGGGAGTAACCATTTTCCGGTAATAAAAAAGAAATTCTCGAGATACTGCAGAAGAGAATATCATTAGTAATGTCATGGCACCCAGAGAGCAATTAGAGTTCATGATATGGGCAGAGATAAATGCATAATTGATGTGATCATGTAATAAGCTAGCTAGCTACTTAATAATAGCACTGGAACACTTTCAGTTCTAGTTTTATAAACAAATTTTGTTTTCTGAATAGGAAAGAGAGAGATAAGAGAGTGATGTGTAATGTAATGTTGATAACCAAACCATGTTGATAACCAAACCATCGTATCAAGGTAACCAAACTTTGGTAACCAAGGTAACCAATTTTTATACTGAGGTAACCAAACTTTCATACTAAGGTAACCAAACTTTTATACCAACGTAAGCAAACGTTTATACTAAGGTAACCAAACGTTTATACCAATGTTACCTTAGTATGAAGGTTTGGTTACCTTGGTGTGAAAGTTTGGGTACCAACTGCACTATGAAAAAACTGATAGTGTAGAGGTGGATTGGTTACCTTGGTATAACAGTTTGGTTACCTTGGTATGAAAGTTTGGTTACCAACCGCAATATGAAAAAACTGCAGGTGTGGAGGTGGATTGGTAACCTTGGTATGCAGGTTTGGTAACCTTGGTATGAAAGTTTGGTTACCAATTGCACTATGAAAAAATTGCAGGTGTGGATTGGTTACCTTGGTATGGAGGTTTGGTTACCTTGGTATGGAGGTTTGGTTACCTTGGTATGAAGGTTTGGTTACCAACTACAGTATGAAAAAAGAGTGGACAAAACACCAATAAAAAATTCACATCACACACTCACCTCTTTGCAATGTAATTAATAGATCAATAAACACCAATTAACAAAGAAAATGATCATAAATTCATAATCAAACGCCCATTTTGCATAAAATCAAGATCATAAACCCCAAATGAATGAAATTAAAGAGAAAATCTTAAAAGCTGGTGCTCGAGAGAGAGAGAGAAAAAATAGAAGTACTTACAAAAGCAGAGTACAAAGAAATATGAAGAACAATTGGAAGAATGAAACAGAGAAAATATGGTGATATATATATATATATATATATATATATATATATATATATATATATATATATGGAGAGAGAGGGAGAAGAAAATATATGGGAATATGACTTGT
Source organism: Panax notoginseng (assembly GCA_016801055.1). NCBI lineage: Eukaryota > Viridiplantae > Streptophyta > Magnoliopsida > Apiales > Araliaceae > Panax > Panax notoginseng. Next base: position 45,378,942 of record CM029012.1, read on the forward strand.
AGGCTGAGAGTTTGAACTTCAACTAATTCTCTGCTTTTGTCTGTAAATATGAAATATGTTCTCATTTTACACCCAGCGCCGCGGCTAGGAGGACAAGAAGTCCGACGAATTGGAGAGAAGATATAGAAGGGTTTAGAAGAGAAGATATAGTAGCATCTTCACCTTCTCTCTTCACTCTCCAACCCGCACTTACCAAAACTAATTCCCGTAAATTAAGGACTTTTAATTGTATTAGTATTGTAAATATATATGATGAAGTGTCATATTTTTGTAATTATTTTATGGATGTATGATTTTTGTAATTACTTTTAAAAATGTACTATAATATGTAATTGTTCATTTGTTTTACCATATTTGTAAAATGGGGACCTGGATAACAATTATTTGAACAACGGATTTGTATGTTATTAAAGTATATAAAGAATGACTAGTTCAATATAGAATTAACTACGACAGGGTATTATCTTTGTCCACATAAATATGAAATACTAGTGGAAATAGAAATAAGGCATCTCCGGTGGCCAAGATATCGGACACCCAGAACAACCCGAAGCTGTGAGCTGATGACCTACCAAGGTGCTTCTAAGGGGTGAATGTTATGCATCTATTTTTGTTTGAAGGTGGTGGACCAAAGCCCAAAGGATAGTTTCGGTAACTAGTTTTCATGTCATTTTCATATGCATCGGTTTGGCCTCATCTTGTAAAGGTCAAAAGTACATGCCCCGGTTAGATTAAATTGCATGCCATCCAATGAATGTGCAGAAAGTCATCTGTATCCACCCAAGTAATGCGACTATAATAGGGCAAAGGAGCACTGCACTAGTAGTGCCGAAAGTCATAATGTCAAAAGTCGTTTGTATCCACCCAAGTAATGTGACTATCATAGGGAAAAGGAGCACTGTACTAGTAAGTCATGTCGGAGAATACAAATTAATCCAAAAAAGGCTCAAAGAAAGGCATATCGGAAAGAATGTGAAGGATGAGAGAAAGAAAGACATTGGAAAAAATGTGAAGGGTGGGAGAGAGTTAATCACATCGGAGGAAGATCCATGCCGACGGTTGAAGGTGAATTTTTCGCATGCGCCAAACAAAAAGTCAGTCACGATTGGAAGGCAGTATACCTCACTCGTTCACTTTGTTCCCTTTGTTCGGTTTCCTTGATCATCTTGTTCTTCTTGAGTGGTTGATCACACTTCTTTGATAGTGGTCGTAACTTAGGGTAGTAAACGGAGCGTATTGAAAATACAGTAGTATCCTTAGTTTGTATATGAAAAAAATAATTTATTTATATTCGTATATAATATTTGAAATATTTTTTAAGATATCATTCAAATTCGATATTTGAAAAATTATTCAAATAAAATATTATTCGTTTCCGAATGATATCCAAATGATTACTTATTCGAATATCCAAACATCCTTATTCGTTTAACATGAACCAATATTATTCATTGGCATAGTTAATTGAAATTTGTAAGTAAATAAACAAAATTTAAAAACTTAGGAAAATTAACCAAACAATATACTAATAATTGAACTTTTAAATATCCATCCGACTCAGTTTAACATCCAAAGCAATAGCCAAAATTTAAAAATTTATGATTTTTGACGGATTTGTTGGCAAAACGGATGTTAAAAGGATACAAATATGCATGCCTCCGTATTTGTACCTGTTTATTTGTGAAAATTATTAATCCAATATGAATAATATTTGCTTATGTCGGATACGAATAACGACAAAATAAAAAATCTATTTATTTCATTGGTCAACCATATGTCCCTATCCGCCCATAAAAAGGTGGTCTTTGGGTTTAGATTTTTAAGCCCAATAAAATTGGGCCTTTTTGGCCTAGCCTAAAGCAGCTCAACCCACGGATGGCCCAACCCAATCCATTTCTTAATAGTAGTCCAAAACTAATCTATTTCATTAACTCTAACCCTACTATAACATTATTATTAAAAGTCAAATTAATCCAACTCTTTTAAGAATTTAAAAGGAAAGCAGAAAGAAAAAAAATATTACTTCTAGTTTTGTTCTTCTCAACTTTCATTCCCACTCTTTCTATCTCTCACTCGTCTTATTCAAATCAACTGTTTGCAATCTTTTATAGTCTTTTAATTCAATATCTTTATCGAAAGGTTGTTTCCATCTCTTTCTATATAGTTGAATTAGAATTTGTATAATATAACTGACTTAACTATATATTCATTACTTGTGAATCCAAAAAAAATGATTATATTTTCTCATTGATATCTAGTATTTTAACTTTTGTAGTTGGAATAACAATTATGTCAGGTCATTCAATATTATTTTAACAAGAAAACAAACTAAATTATAAATAGCGTTTGGATTGTATATGCAATATAATTTTTTTTAAAAAGTCAAAAAAAATTAATGAGGTAGTCAAAATTGATTATCTATTATGGATGTCGTGTTAATCAATTGAAACTGCTTGTTTATTTTGTTCTACCCCATTTTTGCCCAAATTATTATTACTCTCTGTTTCATAAAAAATAATAAAAAAGTAATAGCATTAAAAATGCAAAAGTCTATGGGCTAACTCAACCCATTGAGCCTTCGGCCATGGATTTCACTTTTAGAGCCTAATAAAAACTAAGTTTTTTTTGGCCTAACCATGGCCCAACCCATTTGGGTTGTCCTAGTCCATTTGCCAAGTCAAATTAATACGAACGAATATTTAATTTTATATTATTATTTACAGTCCTCAAACATGTCGCAACACAAATTAAGTGAAGTTTATGTTTAGTCGCAAGTCCCATCCTATTAACGTTCCAACTCGTTAAAAAGGGTCGAACTAGCAAAATGTTTTACACATTGAATTCAGCCGTGGTATTTCATACATATTACTTCTTTGTTACATTTGAGTTTTAGAATAAATAGTGTGTTTAATGTAAACGATAGCTATAATAGGTTTACATTTGCTAGCTGGATCAGGTTTCTTCTGATCCTTCACTTTTGCCTTTCCCTTAGCCTTCTTGGATTTCTTCTTTTCAGAAGATACCTTGGGCCTCTTCCTTTCCTTAGAAGAATGATCCACCAATAAGACATGGTTCTTCTTGGATGGGAAGTGACCTTCAGCAGTTTTCAACATGTTAAGTAATTCAAGCAAGTTGACATCTAACTTATTCATGTGAAAATTCACAACAAATTGTGAGAAGGTGTCTGGGAGTGACTACAAGACTAAATCTTGACTCAACTCCCCATCCATGACGAACCCAAGTTGTCCAAGACGTTCAATCAGATTGATCATCTTTGAGACATGAGTCTCAACGGTAGTGCCATCGGTAATCCTAGATCGGAAGAGCTCCTTAGATATTTCATATCTAGTAGTCTTACTTTGCTCACCATACAACTCTTGAAGGTGCAGTAGCATAGTAGGATCATCCATATTTTCATGCTGATGCTGAAGCTCATTACTCATGGATGCGAGCACGATGCATTGAGCCACTGATGCATCATCTTGCCACTGTTTAAAAGTAGCAATCTCTTCCTCAGAGGCTGTGTCTGCAACTTTTGCAAGTATAGGAAAATTTAGGACATAAGAAATCTTTTCAGCAATGAGAACAATTCTCAGATTCCTTAACCAGTCCGTGTAATTCAGTCTAGTCAGTTTGTTAGCATCAAGTATTCTACGCAGTGAAATTAGTGAATATGATATTTTCAAAATTCTGCATGTAAAAAGATAATATTTTAGCAAACATTCATTTAATTAATTACCAAAATAAATTAGGTCTTATTTTATATTGGTATCTTCCACTATTTTCTTTAAACTATATTACCTTCATGAATATAGTTCGGCAATATTTGATTAAAGATTTGATAGTGAGAATAAAGATCTCATTTCAAATGTATATAGCCTTGTGTGTGCACAATAAACTATATATAAATAAATAGGTAAACAATTCTTGTCAATTACATTATCATGTAACTCCTTATATTTTGCATCTTAAATCATAATGGTCAAGTGTGTGCACATCCGAACTAAAATGATTTAAGTTAAGTCATACCCAACATTTCTATATAAGTGAAGAGAAACCTACAGCCTTTGTGTGTGCACAAGAAAGCGGTAATGTTCAATTCCTTATAAACATCAAATGTAATAAAAATAACATCTCAAATATTTAATACTCGCCATGTGTGTGCACAACAAACTCATATTAAATATTCAATGCTCTATTATTTTTATCATGCTAGAAGGCGACGTTCGATATTCCAAATATCTTTGAACGTTACAACTTAATATAATTTCATTGAGGGTGTAGACACTCAAAATTTTTTATACACCTGTCACTAACATTGCAGGAAAACAGATTCGTCTTTTAAGAGGGAACCCTGAAAGACAATCCATATCCATGCCGGATACTACCGAAAGTTCAGCATCAATCCCGGATCGCAATCTGGGAGTAATAATTTCGGAAATAACCCCGAGACATGCAGATACAATATCGGAACACACACCGGAGAAGACCGATTAATCTCGGAGATAACCCCGAGGTATCCAGTCTCAGTCCCAACTATGGGAATAGCCACCAACCTCGGTGATAACCCAAAGGAACGCAATTTCGGTGATAACCCCGGAAATGCTTGTTACAAATGCAACCAGCTTTAATCTCGGCACTCACAATGAGATACACTGTACCAGCCCGGCGATAACATCGGGAAGACAGGCACACCTCAAGGATGATAATGAGGACCTTCAAAAAATTGCAGCAGTCCAATTCCAGCGAAGCTGAGCAACGTCTGCTTTATCAGCCCAATCCGGCGATAACACTGGTGAGGGGCAACATCGTCATCTGACCAACACGATGTCATGCCACGTCGCCTCAACATATCTACGCAACAATGTCCCACAAGACTAATCAATCCCGAGTGACTATTGTGCGGGGTAACGGATAAAAATTGAAGCTTGAAGACCGGAGGGCACCGTCCCATCTTCAATGACTTCGCACAAACTTTAATCCCATGCCATCGTACAATTCTAAAAAATGGCTGTCCGAAATAGGTCTTGTATACCTCAAACGGATGCCCGGATTGCACTTCTGAAAGTTTGAGTAGACATTACAGTGCCTGAGTGCACGTACTTCGAGACGACCCGGGCCGAAAAACCCGAGCCCACCTGGATTGCCACTGGTACACCTGCGGCTCAGCCGCAGGTACACCTACGGCTCCACCCTATATAAATAGAGGGCTTGGGGTAGCCATTTTGTAAGAGAAAATGGCGAGGAAGCCCTACCCAATTTGCTCTGCACTCATTCCAGGCAGTGTACTTTCCCCTTTTAAACACCTGTGAGGTCATATATAGCCCTTTTGTACCTACAAAAGTATGTGTTTACTCACTCTAAAGATATAGAAGTCTTCTTTGGCAGCCCACTGTAAGCCTTCTCACACACTTTAGAGTTCTTTCTCTTCATCTTTGCACACACCCTTCTACACGTTGAGAGTCATGTTGCTTGCTTTTGCCCGGACTTCGGTCCATGGTTTCATTCCAGTCTGTATATATATATATATATATATATATATATATATATATATATTATATATATATATATTGACTAACATTATCGAGTTATGCCTCGATTGAGCCTAGACTTCGGTCTGGAGCGTTTATTTACTTTTCTATATATGAACTGTATGTCGAACTTTGTTCGATGAGCCTAAACTTCGGTTTGGTGTGCTTACTTGCTTTCCTATATATATATAATACGTATATATATTAACTGTGGTCGAACTTTGTTCGATGAGCCTGGATTTTACATCCGGTGCGTTTATATGCTTATATATATATATATATATATATATATATATATATATATATATATATATATATATATATATATATATATCTTACATTTCGTCTCACCTGGAGTTTACTTCGTGGTGGTTGACCGTTTTTATAGCTTTCTGTATATTTCGTCCCACCCGGAGTTTACTTCGTGGTGGTTGATCGCTTTTACAGCTTTCTTTACATTTCGTCCCGCCTAGAGTTTCCTCCGTGGCAGTTGATAGCCTTTACAACTTTATTTACATTTTTGATCCCCCATGGAGGTGCTTCGTGGTTGGTGATCTTGTATGTATATATATATATTTACAGCTTTTATATATATACCTGCTTACTGCGTTTATATGGGGTTTGAACCCTAGACCTCCCACTTAACCTCTACGATAGGTGTAAGCCCCTTGTCCTTTGACAGGCGTGCTTCCGAAGCTCCTACTCGTGGTACTCTTTGGAGGCGGCTACCCGGATGCTTCAACTGCTTATGCTTCCTTCACCGTTGGGCTAGGTCCCAGCCGCTTGTAGTCATCTTCCCCATCTCCAGGCTCTGACAAGACCTCGTGCATTGATCAGCTGTGGGCACGTCCAGAACTCCCAAGTGGGATTTACTCTTACCCACCTTGAGGAGTTAATCAGCTGTGGAACTCCCTGCGTAATTACTTCTTTCTCGACCATCGGGAATTTTTCTATTAGCTAGTCCGTCCCACTTGTACTTCTTTTTAGTTTAAAGGGCCCGGGGCTCTAAGCGATTCATTCCTTTGCGCACGTTTCAGTGTGAGTGACCCAATGAAAACGAGGACGAGGAGAATAGGTCACGTCTCACCTCAAGGCTACTTTACATAGCTATGATTTGATCTATCAAGAAATTTGTTAACGAAAGCTAATCCACTTCCCTCAAGTGCTTTCTTTGCTTTGTTAACTCAGAGTTCTTTCTTGACTCGAGTCTTTTTTTGAGTAAGGGCTTTCTGAAAAAGTAAGTTTGGAGCAACAACTCCATTTACTTGGACTTCTACCGCTCCTGCTTTCCCTTTCGTAACATCACTTCTCCTTAGGTCTATTATGAGCTAGTTAAGGAAGTCAAAAGGAAGGAAGTATCCATTCTTTGAGAAGAGAAGTTTATTCGCTTTCCCAAAGACCTAAGAAGTCTCTATTCATACTGGAGATCTGGTTCCCCTGCTTCTGTCCTAAAGCAAAGAGCCAATGCCAGCGACTCTTCTAAGCCATAAAGCTATGGGCTAACCGGGTGTCGAACTCATACCTTCTACGCTCCATTCCTGGGATTGGCTAATGCCTTTTTCCTTCTTTTCTTTGATACTCGGGTCCAGGAGGCTGCTGAGCAGGAGAACCCGGTGTAGAAGACGGAATAGAATCATCCGTCCGTTGCTGATCAACAAGAAAAGGAATGGATGGCACATCAGAAAGAACATAAGAAGAATTGACATCAATCCCACCTGCCGTTATTGATAAGTCTGATTTCTATCATTACCAATTGGGGTAAGTTCTCGCTCCTTCACCTCGTAATCTCATCTCCTCAACGACGCATTGAATCGGGAGAGAGGAGAAAACAGCTCGACTGGTAAGTAGAAGACTGACAGGGAGGATTATTAAGGGAGGAAAGGCTCAACTATCAACTACCTACTTCCGATAATGGCAGTTAACTCACTTCTCGTGCAATCTATTATGATAGTAGATACTTTTCTTAACTAAAGATAGCAGAAAGCAGAGGAATAGACAACTACACTCCATTGGGTGCCATAATCAAATGGTCCCCTCACTCCCTTAACATTACAGTTAGAGTACGAGGAGCTATAAAGCCAAAAAAGAGGCTATTATCGCTATCAGAAGTACTATAAGAGTAAGAAGAGTATCATACCTGTCAAAGACCATAAAAGAAGCGTTTTACTATAGCCACTTTAGCCATTCAATTAGTTTATAAGCTCACGTGAACCCCTAAACCACAGAAGGGGGAACCATCAACTCCTCACGTCAAGCCGAGGAGACCAATACCGCTCTATCGGGTGCAATACCTATTGCCCCCTTCTATCGCTCCTGCCTCATGACATGGATATCACCCTTTAACCACTCATCAAGCAAATCAAAGATAGAGTGATCGAGGAACACCCTGACTAATGAGATAGCCCGTGCAAGCTTTTCTAATCCATTCAATGCCTACCATATCTCTTTCTCTTCCCCACTCTATTGATCCGGACGGACTGGATGGACTACTGAACTTCTCCTTTCCTTGAAAACTGACTCCTATTCTTAATATTCCTACTTTACGGGTGAGCAAACAACTAATACTTTCTTTGAGACTGAACTTCTCTTATGATATTTCTTGCGGGCTGTATTAAGTTAAGGAGAATGACCTTTTCTTCCACTCTTGGGATAAGGAGCAATCGATTCAATTCCTTCTTACTCCCGATCACTCTATTTGATTTGAGGGATTGAATTCAAGGGCTGAGAAGAAAGGTTAAAATTTTCATTTTTAGTTAAGGTATTGGTCGACTTCAGGGTTCTGGCCCACAGATTGCGCCTATAACAAGTTCTCCAATGAGTTGATTTGCTCACGAGAAATCCTTCTATTCTCAGTTTCGGGGTGAAACCCTATTACCAGACAGAAGAGGAAGGAACAGAGAGGCCTTCACCAACCGATGCCCATTAGCGGACGGTATTCTATATATAAAAGGATGGAACCCTGAAAGCACGATTCCGTCGACTGGCACCACAGAAACTTAGGCAGCAGCAGAAGGACATCTACCACTTTATTTACTCTTTTTCCAATAAGGGATTACAGAAAATGGAAGATAGCGCAATACATTATTTGATTAAGGCGATCCCTTACTAACTACTCCAATAACTCAAGGAAAGAAAGGACCTTTTCTCTTTTTCATATAGTCATCGTTACGGTGTCCTATAGTAGAGTAGAGTTGAAATCAATCATTCGCGGGTCAATGCTCGGTAGAAGTGGATTGGCGGAAGCAAGGGGTGGTATCATATATAAGATCACGGCTGTTTTTAGGAGTGATCTTTCTTGACTAGAAATTTCATATTGCTTCTTCGGTATGGTACACATAGACAGTATTGCAGAGACGAGCTGGCTAGACTCTTATCGAAATTTCGTATAGAAAGAGAAAAGTATTGCTTGATCATTGAATTGAGTGCGCGGTAAATAAATGTTTTTGACTGAACCCCCCCTTGTTCCCTCTCTCCGATAGCACGCAGCCGATAAAAGAGAGAGAGATATAGAAAGTGTGCAGCGAAGGTAAAGAGAGTCAGGTGGATTATAAAATTTTCATGGTCCGTCGGTGCGCTCATTCCGAATCAAATTTCTTTGTGCATCTTTCTCCCATGCTTTTCGTTGGTCAACAACCAACCACATTATATAGTCATAATATAGTAAGAAAGTCTCTCTTTTTTTGGGGGAGAGCAGTCAAAGAATGAACCAAACCAAATGATTGTTCTAGAAATGCTATTCCTCACAATTTATCCTTGTGATGCTGCGGAACCATGGCAATTTGGATCTCAAGACGCAGCAACACCTATGATGCAGGGAATAATAGACTTACATCACGATATCTTTTTCTTCCTCATTCTGATTTTGGTTTTTGTATCACGGATCTTGGTTCGCGCTTTATGGCATTTCCACTATAAAAATAATAAAATCCCGCAAAGGATTGTTCATGGAACTACTATCGAGATTCTTCGGACCATATTTCCTAGTATCATCCCGATGTTCGTTGCTATACCATCATTTGCTCTGTTATACTCAATGGACGAGGTAGTAGTAGATCCAACCATGACTATCAAAGCTATTGGACATCAATGGTATCGGAGTGTGCCTCATCACGAGGGTTATTTAAGTGCAACGAAATGCCTTAAAGTTGAATATGGTTCGCGAAGCATCTGGCTTACCGGTAATCTCCCATTCCCGCCGTCGAGATACTTTCATAACTATAGCATGCCAGAAACGGGGAGTTGAGGTGGTTAGACCTATACCCCGAAATGCTCCCAGCATAGGAGCCTATGGTTCCATTCTTGTTGTTGCTGGAGGTACACATCCCTCTTCTCGGTGTGGAGCGATATACGAGAAATAGATGCTCAGCCTGCAATGTCCGATAACGGCGCTGAAGTAGTGAATCTATCGGCACCATAGCGGTGGCATACAACTTTGGACCTAACGGCCGGCCCAGTAACCTTTCGGAATGGGGGATCCCCGTTGGCAACAACCACGGTAGTAGTTACGGAACTACCGGACCGGGAGAGGACAACCTCTTGTTCCTGCTCCTCTTTCTTCGCTTCGGGGACGGAGGTCCTACGGTAGGTAACAGCAGGCACAAGCAACTTGACCGAAGGGGACCAGCGCTTCTACTCCTCCACCGAGGAGCCGTTCGCAGCGAGAAGCAAGGGATGTCGTGAACGGTGGGAGGTCACAGAGAATTGACCTATTCATAGAGTGATCCTATGATCAATACAGGATATAGACTATCTCTTTCTTTATTCTATTCTTTTTCTAAAAAAAAGAAGATCTAGTGCTTCTCTGGAAAGGGAGCTTTCCTTAGAGTTCAGGATCCGTTAGGGCGAGGAAAAAAGAGGTGGCCAAGTAAACAATCCCATCTTCCAACAGTAGCTGCTAGTTCTCGACTCCGCTATGACTCTTATTGAATTGAATTCACTCCCGATGCCGAAACCGGTGCTCTGATCAGACAAGATCCGCTGTTGATGCCAGATCCAGAGCCGCTTTTTTCCAAGTGCTATAAGGTTCCTCGTGCTGGAAAGGACAGATCTTCTGTCACAGACAAGTCTAATCCTATTCCAAATCCAACAGCCTTGGGCCTTCAACCCCAGCTCGCACTCGACATGACATGATCTTTGACAATCATGAGTCAGGAGGGTCCGCCCAGAAATAGACTAGCCGGCCAGAGTTGGGTCTCCGGCTCTTAGAAAGAAGCTAAATCCATCTGCCTTCTACCACGTGTGCGCCCTCACTACACTAATAAGAAGAAGAAAGAAAGGGTAGGCTGAACAATCCGAGCATACAACATCAGATAGGTAGGCCCACTCATCTTAATTAGGAAAAAGTGCTCACGGCTCTCCTCTCGTACAGCTGGTACATGTCCTTTTCCTTTCTAGGAGGCCTAATTGCTTGCTGAAATAGAAATTAATTCAACTTGTGGCCCGGGGCCAAAATAGAGAAATGGGCTAATAAAGGCGTAAAGGCTCTACTTATTGAAGTTCCGCTTTCGCGTAGCATGGTGGGTGGGCAACGGTATCTTCTCTCTTCAAGTCTTAAAGGTAGTTATTCAGATTGTTCAATTTCACCTTAGCTCCAAGCCAAGCCGTCTTATCTATAAAGCCAATAGCAAGACGCTAGCAAAGTCCACCATACTAATAAGAATTTAATAACGTGCTCAAAGGGGCTCACTAAGCAGAGAAAGTAGTGCATAAATAGGTGATAGGAACTGGCTTTACTTGTGATCTAAGCTTTTCCATCCTGACTCTCTCTATACCGATCTTGAACTCTCTGATCTTTTCCAATACAAGTCCAAGTATTCCATCAAAGAATGTTCCTGTGCCGGGAACCGGAGAAGATTAGGGAAGAGGTGTGGTGGAGACATAGACTGAACCAGGAGCTGGTTTGGTCGCTAAGTCCCTTGTTGATCCCACTGCAGCGGATAAGGGGGGACGGATATAAGAAGTAGAGGAAAAAACCAATCACTAACCTACTAAAAAACATCAGTACAAGACGGCAGTCATTGATGGAAGTAAGTTGGATAGCGGACCTTTCCTTACAGGATAGGAGGCCAATACTGTTTCGGTCGCTGCGGGCTTACGAATTCCTTTGTTAACCTGAATCGGCCATTGTCTTTTCGGATTCCCCCACCCAGGTGGGAAAGAACTTACTTCTATTAGAGCAACCCTCATAAGACATACCCACTTCTCCTTAAAAAGCACACCAACTCTATGAAGAATTCCTGGCCTTGTTACAACAATACGCTTAGCTTAAAATACCCGATTAATGCTGAATTGGGCCTAAGACTAAACCAAACGTTTACGCCCTACGATTGCTACTGTGATGCTTACTATTGCATAAGAGAGAGCTCTTTCTTTAGTATTTAGTATGAGATATCCTCCCCAGTCTATTGTCCGTGCTTCCTTCATTCGCTTGGGACGGGACTTGCTAGCGACCGCTCTATCGAGTTTGAACCGCTGGAACCAAAGAAAGGATTGTGGCAAGCAACAGAAAAAAAAGTGAGTGTTAGGGTGCTTTCCAATAATAAAAGGAAGAAGACCCCCTCGAATGTTTCTTGAGTTGACGTCACTGGGACATCTACTGCTTGGATCCTGATCTTACTAAGTCCGGGGTGGAGCATTAAGGCTTTATCTTCATATTGTTTTTTTCTTGTTACTGGGATCCCAATCAAAGCTTGAAGGATGCCCATATATAAACTCCTTACAGGGTGAAGTCCCAACCAAGCCAAGAGGCCGAACAAAGGCATCCTAAAAACACAAACCTGTGCCAAAAGAAAGGCATTTTCGGTGGGAAAGCTCAAACTCGTGTAACAAAGGCTCGGCTAGAGATCAGGTGCTATAAGACTGTAAGACGAGATAGCATCTCTTTATCCCCCAAGGCATACCACACGAGAGAATCCCAGCCAGTGCTCTTAGATCGATAGGCTTATAAAAAAAAGTAGGAGATTTATTGGCGGACGGGTTTCATTGAATAGCTAAAGGCAACTCTATCCAAGCAAAGTTCAAGGCTGCCAGGAGCAAGAAAAGAAGGGGATGCAGACGGGAATGTAGGTGAGAGTAACATCATACATATTGTCATTCCAAATAGGGCATTGAGGATGGAAAGGCTACACATCGTACGTGTCAAAAGAAAAGATAGTAAAGTAAAGGCCCTTGCCCAACCTATACAAGGAGAGCGGCTCAGTCCAACCCCGGACAAGAATCTAATAAATGGGCCAATAAAGGATGAAACAAGGGCGATAGCCAGCCCACTTTCCCGTTCGAAGATTATGCCAAGGAAAGGTCTTTTCGAAGACCTTTCTCCTCTAAGGACTTCCTAACGCTTCCCTTTCTTTTTTAAGGGTATAAAAAACAATAAAGTATCGCTCAAGGAAAAACAGACAGCTCTGCTACATCACCTCTTGCTTTGTCGCTACAGTTGGGATTACTGAGAACAGGAATGCTATAGAAATTAAAAGGAAAACTAAGCAACTCTTTTCTCCAGTACTATAGTCGGGTTCCGGGCACTAGCTCAGCAACAACAAGGTGCGGCAGCTAACTACCGAAAAGAACAACCTTTGTGTTAGGCGAGGGTTTATCACTGTAAACTAGCCAACTGGGATTGGATCTTTGAACTGCTACGCTCCATCACCTCTTGCCTTGCGTGATCGGTTCTTCGAAGGCAAAGACCTTTCTTCTACTCATTGTTCTCGAAAGGTAATCGAGGAAGGCCTGTTGATCTTGAGCTTTCTTTGGTCAGTTCATCATCAAAGGATGAAATCCAGAATCTGGAATAAGCTTCTATGACCAAGTTGCGAGATCGAGAATGAGCTGCTTCAGAGACCAGAGGGAAAGAAAGTCGTTACACTTGGAGTCTCAGTTGGAGGACCTCTTACTCGATAATCGTAATGTTAAATCCTTTCCTAAAGCTCCAGAGGTTTAGTCATAAACTCATTATCTTGACTTAGGATCGAGAAGCTTAACTTACACAGAATTGTTGAAGAGCGAGGGGAGGGTTGTTTGTACAATAATTTCGAGTAAGTGGATGTAGATCACCTGGAGGCACATTGGAGATAGGCCTTACGCAGCTAGGCCAGCTGTAGCTATATCTGATCCATACTTCCTTGCCCGAGTGGAGCTGATATACCTGGACCAAGTCGAGTGGTACCTGGGTGAGAGAGTGTTACGACAGTTTGGGATTGAACAGCCGGTTCCTGATGCGCCACCCCATTCCTTCCATGCATCGCGGACGGGTGGAGCTGCTAGATATAGCTTACTGGACACTTTCAGAGATCAGATTAGGCACTTCAATGCTGGAGGAGAATCGAGATGCATTTGATCGACCAGTTTGGAGATTTGCGGTAATCGGACTGTCTCTCAGTGCTCTGCGCGTCGCTGGGGGCGTGTGCTCAGTTGAAGAGGTCAGAGTCTTCCAACCCCCCATTGGGAACTGTGATACTCAACCCGGGCCTGGGGCTCTGGGTTTGGATGGGCTTTCCTCCAGGCATTCAGATTACAAGGCTTACTCTCCAGCTGGGACATCATCCACAGCTAGATCCTCCTTTAGGAAGTAGATCGAAAGGAAGGTATTCGCCCAAGAAGGCAGTCTGACATTCACGTTGATGGGCTCTTTTACCTCTAACTAGAAATATCGTTAAGAGAAGAAAAAGAAAAAGAAAGAAAAGCGACCAAGGACCTGACTCTATAGGGCCCCACAAACTAAACAAAGAAGGGATAGGGAAGGGAGTCTTTTAGCTGACCGTCAGGCTAACTTGGGTGTTAGGCTGCAGTCTTGTAGTCAGTGGATGGGAGGTCTTCCATTCCAGAAGAGATTGTAATTTCACTCTTTCCCCCACTTATCATCTCTCTGTGGGACTTGTACCCTCTTCAACTCAGCACTTTATAGATAGGCATTTTAATGAAAAAATGCTTTGTAGAAACGCGGATGGAGAAGACTCTGAAAGACTCAAATTTTTCGTGTTCTCGCTAATCTAGGGAGCCCTTCCACAAAGAAAGCTTTGAACCGGGACCCTATCTTCAACCATTCTTGTAGCGGGGAAAGTCCTTCTGACACGGCAGGAGCACGTTCTGCCTCGAAATTGACTGAAATAAAGTAAAAAAAAATAGCATCTCATAAAATAAGTCAAAGCAGTCTCTATTGAACCTCTGGCTCTGGCGGTTGAATCCGCTGGTATGACATTTCCTGCTATGGAAGAACCCCTTTTGATTTAATCAGCTTCTACTGGAATAGTGAAAGCCTTATATTATGAATCAGTATAGGTTGACCTCTTCTACTTTCTTCAACCCTGTACTTCAATAGAGTCTTGAGGCTAAGTCAGCTCTCTTCTTCTTTTTCTTTCTCTGACATTCTGAGATAAAGATTGATCCACCTGGAAACCCCTCTTGGCCTACTTAACCTACTCTTCATTTAGGCAATAATAGCAGACTTTGCTATTACATCCTCCGATTCGGCAAAATAAACTTATCTCGTGGTCAAGCATCTGGCTTTCCTTCCTACAAGCATGACTAGCACCAAAAGGGCACCAGGTCTTGCTTGAATAAGCAAGACTTCTACTATTCTATTCATGACCGCATTTCAATGAGTGCAGACAGCCCAAGAGCAATAGCCTGAGTGGGCAAGAAGTGCTTTTACTTACGCTTTTTTATTTAAGCGCATCCTGGTGACAGATTCGAAGTAGAAGACTCTCTATATTATATTAGGACTGCTACCTTTACAATCAAATAAAGATAACTACTACTTTACTAGTTCTGAAAAGACTATGACTTACCTTATTGTCGAAACTCGCGGGAGAGTGCTAAACTCAAGATCTTTTTCCCGAAGATAGCTAAGAATTGGCTTTCGGAGATTCATAAGTTATCACAACCGCATGAAGACTTCTGACTTTCAATTTACGAAAAGGAAAGGCCTAGTGGAAGGGCCTCAATGAAAGACCAGCGACATCTTTATGGAAAGTTACTTTTTCCGTGAACTCCCCAACCTACAAGCATATAAACCTCGAGCTTCAAACACTTCCATTTGTGACCATCCAACTCTCCAATGAGCCTGCACTCTCAAACACAAAAAGAAGGACAAATGCTCGATCCTATCCATCCGGCTTATTGGGAGTCGTTTTCATTCCTCTCACCTCTCCAGATTTTTTCCAATCCATTGTTCTTCGTTTTAAGAACGAAAGTCAATGTCAATGATTTTTTGTGTTGTGTCTTGCGTATGCTCTAATCTCAGATATTTTTTGAGTTCTAGCATACAATAGCTACTTTAGCTGCTTTCTTCGCATGATAAAACCTTAATCATCATGAATTGAATTTATATGGGCATACTGAACTGATCTCCTTTGGGTATCCTTCGCTGGGGAAAGAACTAAGATGGAAGGACGGATGATCGACAGGAAAGAAAGTGACTGCCCTATCCCTCCCTTGATGGACCCCTCTAATTTGGTCAATTTGAATCTTGTGAAACTTCTGAACTTGGAAAATGTGGAGGTCATTGCTCATACCAATGAATTGAAGCGGATGTTGAGCTTGCCATGTTCAGTACTTCAAACTGAAAAAGAAAAAGTTTCAAACCGGGGCTAAATGCTTTTTTTCATCTTGTGAGGAGGCTTCACAAATTTCTATTGGGGAGGGGTTACAACAACAGATGGTGCTTCTTTCTTGGATATCGTCAAGATCAAGACTAAGAAGAGATGTTTTCTGGGATTTATCAGAAAGATATGGTATTCACTCGATCGTTGCTTCCTTGTGAGGTGATGGAATTTCTTAAGAAAATCCCTGAGGAGACTACTGGAAAAGAGTCTTTCCTTCAAGATGGTTACATCCTGCAATATTCACCCCACCCTCCAAAATTTATTTTCGGTGCCAGGTGTTAGCTTCATGTCTTCGGATCTTTCTATATCAATGCTCAATCTAAAGCTCGCAGTCTGAGTACTTTCTCAAATCCCGAGAAGGGTGGTGGATGGGAATAGATAAGTAAGAATGTGAGTACATTGTTTCAGACGCCGAATACGTTAAATCACCCACCGAAGACGCATAAGAATAATCCGATGAATTATACATAGCATAAGGATGAATCATTCCTAAGAACCAGAGTTGCGGGCTGTTCTTTCCCAATCCGAACCATTTTCATATAAGAATAGGCCTCTTCCGGTCCGGGTCGGAAGGCTTCCTTCCAGTGGTTGCTCCGGCTAGAGATATAGTCGTAGAGACGGCTAGAGATTATGTTCAGTCCCCAGATCTGAGATAAGGGAGATCCCACTAGAGATTATGTCTAGGACAAGGCTATTGAGAATGTCTAGTCTACCTTCTCTCTTCTTCTTTTAGCTTGAGTATATACCCTCCGCATTATAGTCTGCTTTTCCTGCTATCCCAAAGGAACCTTAATGACCAATCACCACTAACGGACAGACCCGAAGCTTATGAGAACGTAGTGACCCGGGAAGATGAATAGAACCGAACTAGCAACAAGAATGGCCAATGGGAGTTTTTGAAGAGAACCCTTGATTCCGAAGATGACAAAGAAATTGTTGATTTGGGATCTTATTTCAATTGTATCAGTCATTACATGCAAACGGTATATGTGACATGAGAAAGTATCCTCAATCAATCTAATCTACGAGGTAATGTGTTACGGTGTCACTACTTCTAGAATCTAGAGGTAGGCAAGATGGTACTGAGTAGAAAGAAAGAACTTCATGGTTCATCAATTATGATTCATATTTGGTATTGGGCTTGGAGTAGCTCTGTCTATGAAAACCAGTATCTAGTGTGGCCGTTGGAGATTTTCTAAGTCTTTCCTTTTATCAAATAGGGCTGACTCGCAGCAAGTGCAATTGATGGTTCTTAACCCAGCCCTACTTTTTAAATGTTTAAATCTATCTCCTCCTCGCTATGCTCGGCTCACTCAATTACTTACAGTCGACTAGCTGTGTGCTCTTCAATCCAGCCTTTCCTGCCATTGAAGAAGACTGAGACTTGAGGCAAAAAACCCCCGTTTATGACCCACTTTTGGAAGTATAGCAAGTGTGCCGGAAGTGAGAAAGGCTGCTCGATTGCAAGAAAGAAAGCTGCTAAAGCAGTAAGATCTATTGTATATGATGTAATGGATGGTCGGGCTCAACATCACCTCTTCACCCCTCTAGGTCGTGGCCGAATGGTCATCCTTAGAAGTAGGGCGAGTGGCTTTCACTCCTTTTGTGGCAGTAGAATTCTTCCTTAGCACAAGCACTAAGTAAGCTTCGCATCCTCTCCTGGTGGTCGAGTTACTTCGTTCCTTAGGGGCGAATGGACAAAAGAGGGACTGGGAGGGACGGGGAATCAAGGTCTTCCTATCTATTCAATCACTGATTTCGAGAGAGAAGGTGCGGGGCAAGACTCACCATCCGCTTTGAGCAGCTTAAGCCCACCTACTTTCGAACGGAGTCAACGAAAGCTTCTATTTCAACGCATGTCCGGGCGGGGAAGGAAGGATGAACGAACGAAGCAGATATAGTAGGGAACTCAATCAGTGCTTCTGAAGAGGCGAGGAGCGGATTCCCCATCCAGACCGATTCTTCCCACGCTAGAGCTCGCCGGCTCCCTGTAGACGGTCCCAATAGAAAAAGGACGAGCTGCTAAGCTAACATGGAACGACTCTCTCTTCCCGCTGGTCGACTTAGTTCAGTCGAATGAGTTTTTAGAGGCGAAACTAAACCGCCTGACATCTATACAGCCTTGCTTCCAACGAAACGAATTCTGGTCTTTGCTCCTGATATTCCGAAATTAAGAATCAAGCTTTCGTGTGTCACTGATTTAGGGTTGCTTTATTGTCTGTAGTAGCGCGGTTGGATTCTGCTCGCCATCTATTAGTTAAGGGGGGTCTCCCCTTTTTGGATGGAGGGTCTTGCCCTAATCCTCGGTCCGGGGTTTGCTGTTGAGGGTAACGAAAAGCTAAGCTCTAGGTTGGTTGGTGGTAGGTATAGAGCTCCTCATTTTCTTTTGTTGTCCCCAAGTTCTAGGCCCGTTTTACACCTTTCTTTACATTTTGTCCCGCCTAGAGTTTCCTCCGTGGCAGTTGATAGCCTTTACAGCTTTATTTACATTTCTGATCCCCCATGGAGGTGCTTCGTGGTTGGTGATCTTGTATGTATATATATATATATATATATATTTACATCTTTTATATATATACCTGCTTACTGCGTTTATATCAATTGCGGCATCATGTGAGCCTAGGAATCATGTGATCACAGATTCAGTTCTTTGAATCTAGATTCGGTTCCCGTGATGGACCTTTTCAGCTGTAAGCAACTTGTAAATATATCTGTGATGTTTGGATTTCCTCAGATGGTTTTCATACCCACGAGGAATTTAGCACCTTTTTGTAAAGTATTTTCGTACGGATGCTTCGCATCTGTCAAATAAAATCAATCAAGCCGAACACTTAATAAAATGGGAGTGTAAAATGTCTCAATTACTATTGAGCATCAGGACTTGAAAAATCTCTTTTATAAAGCATCACTGCCATATCTTGCTTAAAATTGAATTTTTACATAAAATTCAAACCCTGTGTATATAGGTGCGAACGAGGCCTCGCACTACTTCTATATAACAGCACATTGACCCACACACACACACACATTCAGATAACAGTTTCTTGAAAAGAGGTGGTCACCATGGTAACACGAATGTTGGGGGGTGCCTAACACCTTCCCTCCGCATAACCAAGTCCCCGGACCCTAATGAATCTTGGTTTCACCGACCCGTTTAGCAGTGTCACATCACTGGGTCAATGTGCAAACTTTTTCTCGGTTGTGTTGGTACAACCATTTAAAAAACCAACTGGCGACTCTTATAGTCCAATCGTCGACATTATACATGTCGGACCTTTTTCACTTGTTTTTTCAAACAAATCTCACCTAAAATGAGAACACCAAAGAACAAGTAACGGAAAGGGACAATTAAAAAATCCCAACGTCGACAGGTGGCGACTCAGCTGGGGACTCCAGTAAGAGGACTTAAGCCGCTATTACAATTTTTTCAAAATTGTTATCTGCTTGTGTGTGGATGTTGCATTTACATTTTGTGATGAATGTGTACGAATGCATTTCCTTACTTAGTGCTTCGCACTATAAACTGCTTGTGGTATTAGTGCTTCGCACTATAAAATTTCTTGTGATATTAGTGCTTCGCACCATATCTGCTTGTGATATTAGTGCTTCACACATGTCATCATTTTCATACGGTAAGACGCGATGTATGTGAATGTATGTTGTGTGGTCCCTCCACCAGGAGGCTATCCCGTCGGTGTTTGATTACTGGACTCGTGAGAAGCCTGATTCTCCGAGGCTCAGGAAAGGCACCACCCAAATTTGCTCCAGTTGAAAGAACGAATTAACTTCCCGTCAAGTAGATTGCGATGATTTGGGAACCTTCATGCCAAAAAGTCGCGAGAGTAACCTAAGATAGGTCAGCCTCTAATAGACCCAAAACGGAGGAAAGTCTCTCCATGCTCTCATTTCAAATTACTTGTAAAGTACAATTACTTGTAATTATCTTCCATATCTATCTCCATGTAATGAGAAATATAAAAAAATGTGTACACATACATGCTACAAATAGCTGACATCCGTTTTGCGGGATAAAATTCCTAAACTGGACACATCGCATAGCATGTTATTATCCACCCTAAAGACTAAACTATGCAAGTCTTTTGCAGGGAATCAATCGGACCTACCACCCGTTCAAAGTCCAAAAAGGCAACAGGCCTACAGTCAATCATGTCGTCATCCGACCAGACTGAACTTAATCCAGTTTCTCGCAAAGAATTCGATGGATTAAGCAAACATATTTCAGATTTGGCTGTTCTACTAAAAGAATTGCACCAGTCTACACAGGGTCAGAAAATACCCATACATGCTGAATCCTCCACACAAGGAGGAACCCAGGTCGTTACAATACCTGAACTGCAGTTGGATCCGACCAACAAAACTTATGATGCTGCCCATCCCACTGGAGATCCAGACACTGGTGACATCAAAAAGAAAGTCCTCCAAATGGAAGAGACTCTTCACACTATCAAAGGAATTGGAACACACAGGAGTGTTTCATATGCTGATTTGTGTATTTTCCCTGGTATTCATTATCCAAAAAAGTTTAAGACTCCTGACTCTGAAAAATATGACGGGTTAGGAGATCCTTACACACATCTAAAGGTGTTTATTGGAGAACTGGGATCTTATGCAGAGGATGAAAAACTCAGAATGCAACTGTTCCAAAAAAGTCTAACTGGAGAAGCCTGTTCGTGGTACACAAGATTAGACAATTCAAAGATCCATAGTTGGGAAGAGCTAGCACACACTTTCCTCACCCAATACAACTTTCAATCTCAAATGGCTCCTGATCGGTATCAAATTACCAAGATCAAGAAACAGTCTAATAAGTCTTTCAGAGAGTATGCTCAGAGGTGGAGACGTCTGGCTGCCCAAGTTAGTCCTTCCATGACAAAATTAGAGATGGTCATGACTTTCATAGACATACAAGAAGCACCTTTCTATGAAAGAGTTTTAGCCGGCATCGGCAAACCATTTTCTAAAATGGTCAAACATGGGGAGATGGCTAAAATGGGATTGAAATCCGGAAAGATTCAAGACCTAGCTGCACTCAAAGTGGTTGCTGATCACATCCAATCTGGAAATTATGGGAACAACCCCCGGAGGGTCCATAAAAAGAAAGAAGAGGATGTTTCCCTGTTACTACAGAGTCAAAAAGGCAGTCAAAACATGCCTATTTAACGGAGAAATTACACTCCCTTTCAAGCATAGTCTTCAAACCCTCCAGTACCAAAAGGTGGAGAAGTCAAACGACCTCGAGTATTCACACCCTTAGGGGACACCCTCGATAACATTCTCAATCTTCTAACAACACAGAAGAAAATCACGCATCTTCTTCCACCAGCCAGCCCTAATGGTTGGGGTTTTAATGCTGCTCAAAAATGTGCTTATCATGCCGGGGCACCTGGACATGATACTCAGGATTGTTGGGCCTTAAAACACAAACTCCAAGACCTGATAGACAACGGTGAAATCGTGGTCACCAAACCCGTTCAATCTCACGTTCAAGACAACCCTCTTCCTCAACACAAGGAAGAAGAGGTTGACGTGATCAATTGGAGCAGTGGACAGAGTTTCAATTTTAGCTGTGAATCCTCCCAGACCCCCAAAGATGGTGATGACAGATGGGATTATGCCAAGTTCCAATTCATAATGGAACGAAAGATGAAAGCTCTCTGTAAATAAATTGAGCAATTGGCGGAACTGGTGACTTATTAGCATTAAGTGACTCGTCAGCTATTTAGCCAGGAGCATGCCAGTCTCCTACCTATTGTCATGAATATTCCCTCTTCACTTTCATAAAATGAAATGCTGGAAGACAAAGTGACGAAGAGAGCGAATGCTAAGGCCCGTCGGGATTTTGCCAACAAAAGGGAATTCATATATTTGGGCCAACCTATGGAGGAAATCCTTCATATGTTAATTAATGAAGGAAGGATTAGTTCCCTTCTACCTCCAATCAATCCCCGTTCAGGACGATACAACTCTGAGGGAGTATGTCAATATCATTCTCAATCTCGCGGTCACATCACAGAAGAATGATGGGCACTCCGCCACCTTATTCAAAATTTAATCGATAGTGGCGTACTGCGTCTGGCAGATAACGACACTGTGTTACGGGAAAGTGAGGATTCGTGTCCTACTAAGTGGAAGAGTGTAGTAGTAGTCGTATCCACTGAAAGTGATGGGGTTAACAAACCACTTGTCATGCCAGTAATTCAACTCAAGGGAATCAACAATCCTTTGAAAGTGGCCGCTCCCGAGCCAATCAACTTGCCTGCAGAGCACAATATCCTATTGTTAGCTTGCGCGCAGTTTCGTGGAATTATGGAGAAGGTGAAGGATCCACCTCGCATACAACTGTTGCAGTGTTGAAGGAAAATCCACTGTACCTTCCCCAACGGGTAATGAAGCATGTCATCAAGTCTAAGGGGAAAGTACCCATTGAGAAGATTGAAAATTTTCTCCGCACTATGGGTCATAACGAAGCCAAGGTGGTTTTAAGCTTGAAAGAAGCTCCACAACAAATATCAATCTTGGACTTGGTCCTGACTTTCGAGAATCACCGGAAGGTCTTGTTAAAGGTTTTAGAAGAAGCCTATCTACCGACATCAGTTGATACGGAAAAGTTTCAACATCTGGTTGATCACATTTTCAACAACAATGTGATATCCTTCACTGATGATGATATACCGCCCGAAGGGACCGGTCATTGCAAACCGTTGCACATTGCGGTCTTATCCTCCGGATATATGGTGGTGGGAGTTTTAATAGATAGAGGTTCCTTTCTGAATATCAGCCCATATGCTACCTTGGTGAAGATGAATATCAATCCCAATCGAATTCGGAGTAGCCATACCATCATTAAAGCTTTTGATGGAGCCAGCCGTAACTCTGTCGGAGTAGTTGAGCTGCCAATTGAGATTGCTCCTCATACATTATGCGTATCCTTCCATGTGCTCAAGATAGATTCGGGATACAACCTGCTCTTGGGACGACCATGGATTCATATGGTAGGGGCAGTCCCCTCCACTCTTCACCAACAGTTGAAATATATCATCAACAATAGCCTGGTCACAGTCAACGCTGAACCGGAGATTCCTCAGCATGGGGACATGCCACTCATCAATGCCAATAAGGATGTTGAGCCAGTTAGATTTCATGCTTTGGAAATAAGCAATACCCAATACCATGCTATGGGAACGCCATTGGCCGAACCCCAGATTTCAGCCGAGGTAATGTCGGCCACACAAGAAATGATGTCGTTGGGTCATAAACCGGGACAAGGGTTGGGTAAAGATTGCCAGGGTGTCAAGTACCCTATTCGCTTAACCCAGCAAATTGGGACAGCTGGACTAGGCTATTCTACCAGCTCTAGTCACAGGAATCCTCATAAGCATCAGTAGATTCCTTCAGCTTCGACTATGCGGCGTTTAGTTTCGCCTTCAAGCTCTGAGTCCGTACAACCTCCAGTAAAGGTGCCCGCCAATATAATGGCGATGTTATTTCTCAAGCCGGTACCGGTGAAGGAGAAAGAAATCTTTGTTCCAGATCCCGTAGTGGAGGAAGAGGAACGAAGAATCAAGCAAGATGTCATCAGGATGATATCCAGCATACGCATCATTGTTCATGATGAGCATACCAATAAATACACCCCAGCCGATGATTGCCCAGACGTAATGGCTATCATTCGGGACATGGAAGATGATGATAATCCCTCTATCACTTCGATTCACCCAAAATTTGCTCTTGCCAATTGGAACAACATTTCTTGCATTGGTCGTCAAGGGTAAAGTGGGCAGAAACTCTTACTGCCCTGTAGATATAATAACTGCTTACTTTTTGGTACAGTATTAGTGGTTTATTTTGCTAGTATATGCTAACACTGTGTATGATCAACACATTTCATATATACTAAGTGAAAGCATATTTTGTTTTAGGACTCTGAATTTAGATGTGCCTGTACTTGCTGATACGGTGCCTCTTCTCCACAAGGATTGTACCTTT
Source organism: Panax notoginseng (assembly GCA_016801055.1). Lineage (NCBI taxonomy): Eukaryota > Viridiplantae > Streptophyta > Magnoliopsida > Apiales > Araliaceae > Panax > Panax notoginseng. Next base: position 45,403,078 of record CM029012.1, read on the forward strand.
GATGTAGAGATGAATTCAACCTTGGTGGATATACCAGATGACATTGAGGTGCCTCCAGAAATGCAAGAATGGGTCAAAGACAAACCCAAACCCAATCTTGATCAAACCACTTCTTTCAATCTCGGAACCTTAGAAAACCTTAAGTTAATCCAGATTGGTTCAGACCTTACCCCAAACCAACGGAATGACATGGTTATGCTACTAACCCAGTTTCAGGATGTGTTTGCATGGTCTCATAAATATATGGTGGGATTGTCCACTGACATTGTCCTTCATCGCATTCCCATCAAAGAGGGATTCAAACCAGTCAAGCAAAAGCTTCGACGATTGAAACCTGAATGGAGTTTAAAGGTCAAAGAAGAAATTGTGAAACAATTTCAAGCTGGCATCATAATGGTGTCTACCTATCCTGAGTGGATATCCAACATCGTGCCTGTACCTAAACCTGGAGGGAAGTTGCGAGTGTGCGTGGATTACCGGGACTTGAACAAAGCTTGCTTAAAAGATTGCTTTCCCGTGCTATTTATCCACATTCTCATTGACAATACTGCGCAATACGACATGTATTCCTTTGCAGATTGCTTTGCGGGGAATCATCAGATCATGGTTGCCGAGGAAGATCGTGAAAAAACTACTTTCATCACTCCTTGGGGAACTTTTTGCTATAGACGGTTGTCATTCGGCCTCATCAATGCTGGAGCTACCTATCAACGAGCTATGATGGCTCTTTTCCACGACTTAATGCATAAAGAGATCGAGATCTACGTGGATGACATTATTGTCAAGTCCCGGAAGGAGGATGACCATATAGACCATCTCAGGAAGTTGTTCAACAAGTTGCGTAAGTACAACTTGAAGTTGAATCCAGCTAAGTGCGCCTTTGGCGTTAAATCAGGCAAGTTGCTAGGATTTCTAGTCAGCCACGAAGGGATAGAGCTGGATCCTGCCAAAATCCAAGCCATCACTGAAATGCCCATTCCTCAGACAGAAAAGGAAATACGGGAATTTTTGGAAAGAATCAACTTCATTAGCAGATTTATTTCCCAACTCACAGCAACCTGTGAGCCAATCTTCAAGCTATTAAGGAAGAACTCCTCCATGAAATGGAATGAGGAATGCCAAAATGCCTTCCATGCAATCAAGAAACACCTAATCAAAGCTCCCATCTTGGTACCACCCAGGGACGATGTTCCCCTGTTTATGTATCTATCCGTAAGTGACAATGCCATGGGCTGCATGCTGGGATAGAAGGACGATAGAGGCCTAGAACGAGCTATCTATTACCTCAGCAAAAGATTCAGCAGCAGTGAAGATAAGTACACTCTGATCGAAAAGACGTGTTGTGCTTTGGCATGGGCTGCCATGAGGCTACAACACTATCTCCATGGTCACACAACCCTTCTCATATCCCACGTGGATCCTCTCAAGTATGTGTTCAGTAAATCCATATTGAATTATCGGCTGTCCAGATGGCCGTTGATCCTACAACAATTTGACATCGTATATGTGACTCAAAAGTCCATCAAAGGTCAAGGAATTACGGATCAACTGGCCGCCGCACCATCCGAGGATTTCAAACCCTTGGAGACATACTTCCCTGATGAAGGAGTAATGACAATTTAGCAACACCATCAGTACGACACACGCCAAACGTGGAAGATATATTTTGATGGAGCTGTTAATATTGAAGGTTCTGGAGCTAGAGCAGTTCTGGTATCTGATATAGGGGAGTAGTATCCCATCGCCGTTAAATTATAGTTTGTCAGCACCAACAATACGGCTGAGTATGAAGGCTGTCTTATGGGGCTAAAACTTGCCCATTCAATGGGCATCAGGCGGTTAACTGTGATTCGGAGTTGGTAATCAGACAATCCACCAGAATCTATCAAACCAAGGAACTACATTTGCTGCCTTACCATCGGCAGGTTTTAAAGATGGCTTTGGGATTCGAAGAAATATCCTTTCTACACATTCCTCGTAATAAGAATGATTTCGCAGACGCGTTAGCAACTTTGGCCTCCTTGATTGGCATATCAGACAAGGAACACTTGCCAAGCGTCACAATTTCCCTGCACAAGGCCCCAGTCTACGGGAATTATGTTGGAGATGTATCGGATGAGCTACCTCCCATCCAACATCCTTGGTATCAGCATATCAATGAATATCTGCAAGATGGATCTACACCCACTGAGGCGAGCCCGACTGAGAAAAGGCGGATCCATCTATTTGCTATGAAATTCTACCTGAGTGGAGATGCGCTCTACAAAAGAGATGCATGATTAGGTCTCCTCAGATGTTTAGACAAAGATCAAGCACAAAGGCTTATGGACGAAATCCATGGTGGAGTCTGTGGCCCCCACATGAGTGGCCCCCTCCTTGTCAAGAAAGTCCTCAAGACGGGACATTATTGGCTATCTCTCAAAGCTGATTGCAATGACCATGTTAGGAGGTGCTATAAGTGCCAGATTCAAGGGAATGCTATACACGCCCCTCCACGGGAACTTCACAATATGAGTTCACCTTCGCCCTTCTCAATGTGGGGAATGGACGTTATCGGGCCCATTGATCCTAAAGCCAGTAATGGTCATCGATTTATCTTCACCATGATCGACTACTTCACCAAGTGGGTAGAAGCAGCCTCCTTCCCCAGGGTTACTAAATAAGTTATCATTGCTTTCATCAGAAACAATGTCATTTGTCGATATGGACAACCAGAGATGATTGTGTCCGACAATGCCAAGAACCTCAACAACAAAATGATGGAGGAATTATGCAGTAAATTCCATATCAAACATCTTAACTCAGTCATCTATCGTCCGAAGATGAATGGTGCTGTTGAAGCGGCTAACAAAAACATCAAGAAGATTATGCAAAAGATGTCTGCCAATCACAAAAATTGGCCTGACCTATTGCCTCTTACTCTGTTAGCCTACAGAACCTCAATGCGCACTTCCACTGGGGCAACCCCCTACGCATTAACCTATGGGATGGAAGCAGTGCTCCCCATAGAAGTTGAGATGGAATCCCTTAGAGTATTGATAGACACTCAGTTGGATGAAGACCAATGGGTACAAGATAGGTATCACCAATTGTCTCTAATAGACGAAATGCGAACCGCGGCTATCTTCCATGGTCAGTTATATCAGCAAAGGATCGCCCGATCCTATAACAAAAAAATTCAGCTACGGTAATTCAGACAACATGACTTGGTTTTGAAGAAAATACTGGACAACCAAGATCAGTCCAAGGGAAAATTCGCTCCTAACTGGGAAGGCCCGTTTATTGTCAAGGAAGTATTGACAGGAGACGCTCTAAAGTTGCAAGAAATGGACGGCGATGAATTTTCATAACTCATCAACTCAGACGCCGTGAAACGGTACTATATCTGAAGTTACCATCAAGTAAACATCCTGGTGGTAGACCATCAGGTCACCAGTCATTCCGGTTCTTTAAACCTTTACCACAAACAACTTTGCTACACTTTGCCCTTCAGGGAAACATACCTTTCAAGCCAGTAGCCTAGCTTTCTCCTTTGCGTTCCTACCACTTAGGTCATCCCACCGTGGATTGAACCTCTTGCGTTTTCAGTTTGGCTACCCATACATGGGATCAAACTTTTTACCTGCAGTTTATCCTCAACCTAGGATTAAACTCTCTCCTCCCCGCACTCTGACCTACACACGGGATTACGCTTTTCATCTCGCCCTGAGGGGCGAACTATGTCGACCTGATCTCCTCTTCAATAGGAGTACGTAGGCAACCATTTCATATGGCCCGGTCGCAATAAAACAAAAATAACAAAAACATTCCCACACCATTCCTGCCACATACAGCATTGAACCTCTTACACCAGGTTTGAACTACGCAGACTTGATCTCCCCTTCAATAGGAGTACGTAGGCAGCCATTCATGGTGCGCTCTCACCCCCTACCAAAACACAAACCCTTGTCAGTTGGTACTGGGATCATTCTTCAATCCACTACATTTCATTTGACTTCAGACCAAAGGGATGGAATTACCTGAACTCCTCCTAAATAGGAGATTCGACGACCATCTAAGCGGCGGTTGTACCTCGAAGAGCAACACCAATCCATAAGAGATGGAATTAACTAGGCTTCTCCTGAATAGAAGTGCTGGCGACCATCTGTGGTGCGGTCAATCTCAAAGAGGAAAGACATACTCCTCTCCTCATTTCCATACAGAAACCAGTCCCAAGACACCAAGAGATGGTAGGGATACATACAGATCGATGATCCATTCTGAACTATCCAGAGACAACTCAATGTCCATACACCGAGAATGAATTCAGAATATATCACGATCACAAGCCCTGAAGCAGCAGGTAAAATATCAAGCAAGCAGCTAGGTATATCTAAAAGGTAAGTGATCAAAAATATATTTCCCTGTTATATATATAACGATGTTTGACATACACAATGTAAACTGTACATGACAAAATGGCAAAGGTAGTCTGTACAGGAAGATACAAGATCATCTACAAGTCAGGGTATATGCGAGCTAACAAGCCCAACATGGCGTCCCTCTCAGAAGATGGAGGTAAAGCTGTGGTCTCCTGTATGAGAATATCCGTACGACCCAACAGATCTGTAGCCATCTGCATGGTGATCATATGATCATCAATATATGCGCTCATCTCTACGATCATGCCAGTGGTAAGGGACCTCACTGCAGTACTATCTGTGATGGCTACATCCCGGGCAGATATGGCGATATCCCGCTCAACTATCATTGCATCTCTGGCTGATATAGCCTCATCCCGCTCAACGACGGCGATATCTCTACGAGCCAAGGCCTCGTCTCTCTCCAATAGAGCGATCTCCCTCCCATTAAGAGCAGTCGACATCATAGATCGAATCTGATCTCTCTCAAAGGTCATTAGATGAAGACTCTGCTCTAAGTACTGTGCCGAGGCTGAATCACAACAGTACTGGTACTAGGAGAATCCGAAAGAAATGCTAGCAACCCAATAGTAGGCTCCTCCTCGATGTAGGTATCAATGTCCTCTATGGGCTCTACATTATCTAACTCGCTCTCCGGTACTGCAAATACTACTGCAGCCGATAAAATCTCTGTCTCCATCCACGCGGAATACTCTGCAGAATAACCAGGATGACTGACAAAAAAAGTCGTTATCTCACGCCGATCCCAGCAGGCATATACCCGAGATCGATTCTCTGCTGAAAGGTACCGAGAAGCTGAACGCTGACCTGTCGCCCCCTCAAAAGGATGAAAATCCTGGAACTGGTCAAACTGCAACATCACGGCCAATGGGTGATAAGTGGTCACTCCCCTCAAACCAGCCAGAGAGAGATAGTCCATGCCTGGAGCATGAGTAATGAAGCTGTATGGTGAGCTAAGCCCTGAACACAGCAATATACTGAATGGATCTCTGATATTTGCCAAGAATGTGGACCAGGACAGAGCATCTATACACTCTGATGGCTGAAAAGAGTATGACATAGCTACATCATGGGTAAAGCAGTACCCATGCCGTCTAAAAGTGCCAATCGGTCTCAAGTGTGACATGAACCACATATATAGCATGATTGAGCTACCTATGAACACTCCTGTAGGATACGTACAACAATATGATGCGGACCGCAGGGTCTCTGCTACAATCATAGGTACAATGGTACGACCCTCCCTGAGAGCTCTCACGGCCATGATAACGCCGATATCTATCTCATCCATATACCGTGGCATATACACATATGACAATACACATAGCATCAATACATCAACTCTGGCCAAGCGCCAATGAGCCTCCGGTGTGGTGAAATCCCCGGAATATCGTGAATAGCTATCCTCCATGCCAAATCTGTCGTACAAAAAATGCTGGGATATCACGTGGCTAGATGTCAACTCATCCTGTACCACTTTGCGCCTCAATCCTGTGAGAGTCATGAATCGTCTACTCATGTCTCCCAAAGCCAGATGCATGTAAGGTCTGTCTAGAGGCAGCATCGTCAAACGTGCATACTCCTCTAGAGTAAGAGTCAACTCATGGGTGCCGAATCGAAATACCTGCCTATCCGGTAGCCAATGCTCTATCATCACGTCCACAAATCCTGTGGGAACCTGAAAAGTCAAAAAGGTCATGGTATGCTACAATAAATGATCTGCAGTCACCCTGTCTGGTGGTGACATGTTATCATACCACGATCTCATACTCGATGCCACCACTGACGGTGGGGTATGATCTATGCGGCTAACTGTCGAAGAAGACATCTGTGCGGGCCGTGTCATAAGATCATCCAGGGGTTAATGCTGAATATCTCTGGACATACATACATATGCATAACATGATACATGCATAACAGATAATAGATGGCAATATGATTTAGGGAATGGAAAAAACAGTGCATATATTCCTAAATATATCGTTATCTAATACATCATCTCTGTACAGCTATAAATACAGGGAAATGGGGCATAGACGCCCTATTACTGACAAAGGGCTATCAAAAGATATAGCGAGAATGAGACACATCCACCCAATATCTAACAGACGCCTATCAAAAGATATAACGAGAATATACATTAGAATAAGACAATGGTGTCGATGTCCACATCATCAATCCTGTCCATATGATGTAACTCCTCTTGAGTCACTGGATCTCTATCAACAGGGATGTCAGGCCTATATAGAGGAGGATTTGCACCGGCAAAACCGAATGGGTTACCTGAGGGGCCAGCGCCAGAGCTGGAAGGATCAAATGAAGCCGCCTCTGTCAGGTCTCTGCCCAAATGTTGGATAAATATATGTGCCTGGTCCAACTGCCGGGTCAAAATATCAATCTGGGTCATATGAGTTGGATCTCGGACACAAGCTATCCAATCCGTCATCACCAAAGATCCTGGAACCATATCCCCCATAAATTGTGTGGTGCGAGACAGAGCTCCAATAGTGCGAGGGGACCACCACCGATGGAACGTCTCCTGAGTACATGGACCCTCTGGTAATACAAAACCGTCAACCCCCAACAATGGGATATCAATGACGGGTGACTGCAATACAGGCCAATTGTAACGACCCCAAAATAGGTCCATTCCACCCAACCCATTCTGAGTCGTCAAATGCATGGTACAGAAAATAACTACAACTTTATTACAACAATTATCGTGCAAAATACAACAACACATATGCTGTGAGTTTGGATACAAATATATACCAAATGTGACTCATGTTCCAACCGTGGACATCACCTCACAATAACACCTTACATAAAGGTATAGTCAAAAACTGTTTTAGAAATTAGAATCTTTGGGAAGTGCTCAAGGAAACCTTCGTACATGGGAGGCCACGCGTCTAGGTTATGATAGATATCATATGGCCACAGAATTATCCTTGGTTGACCCAATAGACCCCAAAGAAAAACGAGAAGATTACTATCATATTCTTCCCAATGGTGAGTCTTCTCTTGACATATCATTATCTCTACTGTCTCTAATTGAGAATTATACTTCAAGCAAACACCAAGATTATATAGGTAGTGCTCGTATATATACTCAGCAAGTGGATGAGCACATCCCTGTCTTATGATGACACGAGGTTGTATGTCGTTAGACATCTTGTATGATAGTGACAAAACACCCTTCCAACGTTGGGTTCGCCTCACCCTATTTTCTTCACCAAATATAACTACTAAATGATGACCACCGTTCTATTCCCTTGTTACCCCCGCTCGACCCAGCTACACTCTTATTACCTGAAAGGAATTGTGAAGCAAAAGGGTGAGCACAACTAGCTCAGTAAAGAATATCATGATTAAAGATAATTCAATTATCAATAGCCTTCATCAACAATAAATCAGAGATTTAGAACATATGGTAAATGATAAAAATTTCAACCATAGTTGCAGCGGAACGAGCAATCCATTAGAAGAGTCAAATAGACTATAAAGTCTATTATCTTCTCCATATTAAAAATCCACCAACAATATTTTATCCATGTAACATCACTCAACAGTTCCTTTCCACAATCATATGAATAACTCATAATCATAATTGTGACTATAAATTTTTCTTCGCACCCAGGACGAAGAATATTTTCATCACCTGTCTTTACCTGAAACATCAAAGATCATGGTTATACCAAATCACAGTTCCTGTTCATAATCATACTAATAAAACCATCTTTGAACTACGGCCAAAGATATTCAACAACAGTTCATCTTTGCACTACAGGCCAAAGATATTCATCAATAATTCATCTTTGCACTACAGGCCAAAGATATTCATCAACAGGTCATCTTTGCACTACAGGCCAAAGATATTCTTCAACAATTCATATTTGCACTACAGGCCAAATATATTCATATCTCAAAGAAATATATAATTATTTCAGAATTTATATAAACAATAATTATAACCATGTTGATCAATTCACCTTTGCACTTAAGCTTAAGATATTCAATTATAAATTCAATGGTCATGATCATACCAGTCACAATTCAACTTTGCACTACAGGCCAAAGAGAACCCTAGTCATGATCATACCAATAATCTACCCATCTTTACACTCCAGTGAAAGAGAATTTTAACATCAGGGTTATAAAAATGTTATATATGATGATAAAAATAATATGATCAACATATAGTTTTAATCTCAAGAGTAATATTCGTAACTCATGAATAGTAAATCGTGAATAGTAACTCATGAATAGTAATCCCGACACAAAAGATAGAAATTCCACAATAAAATCCATACCAATATTTCGGTATAATGATATTGAAAGAATAACATTACTTAAATTTATAAACAATTTATTTTAATTGTTTACACTTTACTAATTAATGCATTTAATCATCATAAAATGCCAACTCTTACAATTTCATCATCAATAACCAAAACCCTCATCAAAAATCTGCATATACCTCATATAGGATTCTCAAGCCATAAAATCCTATTTTCCAATTTTCTTACTTCACATAACATATTTAATTCATTTACTCATAACTAGACCATTTTCATGAAAAATACCAAATCAGTTCCAAAAATATTTCTTTTCTGGAATTTAGCATAATATAGTCCCATAGTGAACATATATTTTTCTCAGAATTTTTAAAAGTCATTTACTATTTTTCATATGGCCAAAATAGCCGAATATTTAGACATTTATCAAAAATTATACTTTTGTCCAAAAATTCTGAAATTTACAGAGTATACTTCTATCATATACATGTACTCCCAATAAAAATTTCATCAATTTTGGAGTTAACCACAAGGAATTATAAGCGGTTACTTTTAAAATAGTCTTTTCTCATAAAATTCATAACTCTCAATCTATACATCCAAAAATCACCATTTTTGGACACAATCAATAAAACTCATCAAAATATCATTTCAAATTTTTCCAGAATTTTTGAAGATCAGAAAAATTACGAAACTGAAAATCATAACAACCCTTAAAATCCCTTACTATCCCTTACCTCAAAAGAGCAGTACTTCTGACTGGATATCGGATATGATGCTGAAGGAAACTTGCACTGATGAATAGAAACTCACCAAGTATCTAAAAACTCACAAAATATGCTTCATAATATAGAGAGAGAAAGAGAGAAAGCTTATGTTTCTGGTGTGATTTTCAATTCTAACTTAGCCCTCTATTTATAGGAAAATTTTGGTAGGTTTGACCTGCAACCTGATGGCTTTACCTGCTACTATTCCCACCCACCACATTTGAAATATAATTCAGCACATTTCTTCACCAACCACAAGTGGGGCCCACCAATTCTAGAATTTTCCACCAAAATGATAAACTCCGAAAATTCAACAATTTCTGAACCAGTCATCTCGTAAAATTCATAACAAATCATACGTTCATTTTTAACGGTTCAAAATTTGTGGACATATACTCAACTTATATATGTATAACATATCCAAAAATTACCACGATCCAACGGTCGGATTAAAAATTATAACCCCCGCAAAATATCTCAAAAACCCTGATTTTTAATACCTCCATTCCGACAAAAATACGGATAAAAATCTCAACATTAACTCCTTCATTTTTAACCACAAAAATATATCCCTCATTTATATCCACATAAAATAAATATTTCCTTATCATATGAATCAATAATTAATTATTCACAAATAATATTACAGAATCACATTTATGACAACCAGGCCGTTCCCAGGAAAGAGGGGGCTTTCCAATAAGGATTTCTCCTTACTGGCGCGCAATTAGATGACCAAACCTCTCCTTAGACAGAACTTTCTAGACATTGCCAATAATGTTATCTAATAATATTATTCAAATAATATGAATTATTGATCTGATAAGAAAAATACTGTGCAGCAACAATTATTGAACAACAATAATATAAAATTTCAACGTAGCAATTATTGAATCAATAAAATAAAATATTGAACAGTAATTACTGTAACAATTATTGAGTAGTGCCTTCTTACGTAAGAATCAATAATTTCAAAAATACTATGCAATACCGTGTGCTACTGTGCAATAACGCGTATTACTGTATTTTAACCACCGGGTATTTCAACAGTATTAACGGTAACAACTACGCCGTTATTTGTAAAAACTCAAATTTGTCGTTTTCTTCACCCGACAGTTATTCGTTATGGGGCCCACAAATAGCTGCGCCGTCGTACGAATATTCCCGACAGAAAGAATATTCCACGACCAAACGAATATTCCCCGACAACAATGATTATTTTATAACCACTTGCTTATTTTGAAAAAAAAATTCATATTTCACCCATAACTTTAAACTTTTATCAATTTAACCATTTACTGAATAGTAATTATAAGAAAAATTGAATACTTTTATTTCATAAAATTCGGGGTCTTACAATCTCCCCTCCTTATGAAATTTCGTCCCCGAAATTTACGTACCTGGTATTTCAAAGAGTTGAGAATACCTTGCTTTCATTTCAGATTCTATCTTTCCTGTCATCATGATTTCTCCATTGCTCATCTCCTGTATTTCAGATATCATTCTAGAATACAGCTTCAAAACAAGGGTTAATTTAACAAATTAACATATCACATAATATCCCGATATTATGACTGACCAACAAATAAGCTTAGGTAGGACACACTAGCGAAGGATTTACTCATCTCTCCCCTCCTAGTTGTATTCCCCGATCTCCGCCAGAGATCATATCCCTAAGCTCTGATACCAAATGTAACGACCCCAAAATAGGTCCATTCCACCCAACCCATTCTGAGTCGTCAAATGCATGGTACAGAAAATAACTACAACTTTATTACAACAATTGTCGTGCAAAATACAACAACACATATGCTGTGAGTTTGGATACAAATATATACCAAATGTGACTCATGTTCCAACCGTGGACATCACCTCACAATAACACCTTACATAAAGGTATAGTCAAAAACTGTTTTAGAAATTAGAATCTTTGGGAAGTGCTCAAGGAAACCTTCGTACATGGGAGGCCACGCGTCTAGGTTATGATAGATATCATATGGCCACAGAATTATCCTTGGTTGACCCAATAGACCCCAAAGAAAAACGAGAAGATTACTATCATATTCTTCCCAATGGTGAGTCTTCTCTTGACTTATCATTATCTCCACTGTCTCTAATTGAGAATTATACTTCAAACAAACACCAAGATTATATAGGTAGTGCTCGTATATATACTCAGCAAGTGGATGAGCACATCCCTGTCTTATGATGACACGAGGTTGTATGTCATTAGACATCTTGTATGATAGTGACAAAACACCCTTCCAACGTTGGGTTCGCCTCACCCTATTTTCTTCACCAAATATAACTACTAAATGATGACCACCGTTCTATTCCCTTGTTACCCCCGCTCGACCCAGCTACACTCTTATTACCTGAAAGGAATTGTGAAGCAAAAGGGTGAGCACAACTAGCTCAGTAAAGAATATCATGACTAAAGATAATTCAATTATCAATAGCCTTCATCAACAATAAATCAGAGATTTAGAACATATGGTAAATGATAAAAATTTCAACCATAGTTGCAGCGGAACGAGCAATCCATTAGAAGAGTCAAATAGACTATAAAGTCTATTATCTTCTCCATGTTAAAAATCCACCAACAATATTTTATCCATGTAACATCACTCAACAGTTCCTTTCCACAATCATATGAATAACTCATAATCATAATTGTGACTATAAATTTTTCTTCGCACCCAGGACGAAGAATATTTTCATCACCTGTCTTTACCTGAAACATCAAAGATCATGGTTATACCAAATCACAGTTCCTGTTCATAATCATACTAATAAAACCATCTTTGCACTACGGCCAAAGATATTCAACAACAGTTCATCTTTGCACTACAGGCCAAAGATATTCATCAATAATTCATCTTTGCACTACAGGCCAAAGATATTCATCAACAGGTCATCTTTGCACTACATGCCAAAGATATTCATCAACAATTCATATTTGCACTACAGGCCAAATATATTCATATCTCAAAGAAATATATAATCATTTCAGAATTTATATAAACAATAATTATAACCATGTTGATCAATTCACCTTTGCACTTAAGCTTAAGATATTCAATTATAAATTCAATGGTCATGATCATACCAGTCACAATTCAACTTTGCACTACAGGCCAAAGAGAACCCTAGTCATGATCATACCAATAATCTACCCATCTTTACACTCCAGTGAAAGAGAATTTTAACATCAGGGTTATAAAAATGTTATATATGATGATAAAAATAATATGATCAACATATAGTTTTAATCTCAAGAGTAATATTCGTAACTCATGAATAGTAAATCGTGAATAGTAACTCATGAATAGTAATCCCGACACAAAAGATAGAAATTCCACAATAAAATCCATACCAATATTTCGGTATAATGATATTGAAAGAATAACATTACTTAAATCTATAAACAATTTATTTTAATTGTTTACACTTTACTAATTAATGCATTTAATCATCATAAAATGCCAACTCTTACAATTTCATCATCAATAACCAAAACTCTCATCAAAAATCTGCATATACCTCATATAGGATTCTCAAGCCATAAAATCCTATTTTCCAATTTTCTTACTTCACATAACATATTTAATTCATTTTCTCATAACTAGATTATTTTCATGAAAAATACCAAATCCGTTCCAAAAATATTTCTTTTCTGGAATTTAGCATAATATAGTCCCATAGTGAACATATATTTTTCTCAGAATTTTTAAAAGTCATTTACTATTTTTCATATGGCCAAAATAGCCGAATATTTAGACATTTATCAAAAATTATACTTTTGTCCAAAAATTCTGAAATTTACAGAGTATACTTCTATCATACACATGTACTCCCAATAAAAATTTCATCAATTTTGGAGTTAACCACAAGGAATTATAAGCGGTTACTTTTAAAATAGTCTTTTCTCATAAAATTCATAACTCTCAATCTATACATCCAAAAATCACCATTTTTGGACACAATCAATAAAACTCATCAAAATATCATTTCAAATTTTTCCATAATTTTTGAAGATCAGAAAAATTACGAAACTGAAAATCATAACAACCCTTAAAATCCCTTACTATCCCTTACCTCAAAAGAGCAGTACTTCTGACTGGATATCGGATATGATGCTGAAGGAAACTTGCACTGATGAATAGAAACTCACCAATTATCTAAAAACTCACAAAATATGCTTCATAATATAGAGAGAGAAAGAGAGAAAGCTTATGTTTCTGGTGTGATTTTCAATTCTAACTTAGCCCTCTATTTATAGGAAAATTTTGGTAGGTTTGACCTGCAACCTGATGGCTTTACCTGCTACTATTCCCACCCACCACATTTGAAATATAATTCAGCACATTTCTTCACCAACCACAAGTGGGGCCCACCAATTCTAGAATTTTCCACCAAAATGATAAACTCCGAAAATTCAACAATTTCTGAACCAGTCATCTCGTAAAATTCATAACAAATCATACGTTCATTTTTAACGGTTCAAAATTTGTGGACATATACTCAACTTATATATGTATAACATATCCAAAAATTACCACGATCCAACGGTCGGATTAAAAATTATAACCCCCGCAAAATATCTCAAAAACCCTGATTTTTAATACCTCCATTCCGACAAAAATACGGATAAAAATCTCAACATTAACTCCTTCAGTTTTAACCACAAAAATATATCCCTCGTTTATATCCACATAAAATAAATATTTCCTTATCATATGAATCAATAATTAATTATTCACAAATAATATTACAGAATCACATTTATGACAACCAGGCCGTTCCCAGGAAAGAGGGGGCTTTCCAATAAGGATTTCTCCTTACTGGCGCGCAATTAGATGACCAAACCTCTCCTTAGGCAGAACTTTCTAGACATTGCCAATAATGTTATCTAATAATATTATTCAAATAATATGAATTATTGATCTGATAAAGAAAAATACTGTGCATCAACAATTATTGAACAACAATAATATAAAATTTCAACGTAGCAATTATTGAATCAATAAAATAAAATATTGAACAGTAATTACTGTAACAATTATTGAGTAGTGCCTTCTTACGTAAGAATCAATAATTTCAAAAATACTATGCAATACTGTGTGCTACTGTGCAATAACGCGTATTACTGTATTTTAACCACCGGGTATTTCAACAGTATTAACGATAATAACTACGCCGTTATTTGTAAAAACTCAAATTTGTCGTTTTTCTTCACCCGACAGTTATTCGTTATGGGGCCCACAAATAGCTGCGCCGTCGTACGAATATTCTCCGACAGAAAGAATATTCCACGACCAAACGAATATTCCCCGACAACAATGATTATTTTATAACCACTTGCTTATTTTGAAAAAAAATTCATATTTCACCCATAACTTTAAACTTTTATCAATTTAACCATTTGCTGAATAGTAATTATAAGAAAAATTGAATACTTTTATTTCATAAAATTCGGGGTCTTACACCAATAACGCCTGGAAGGAGGCATGATCGGTATACGAATCTCCCCTGTGGTGCTCCTAATAGCACGCTCTCCTAAATAGAGTTCCCAGCCTCCATCTGTGAAGAGAGGAACTCTCCTGGTGGAAATCACATACTCGACTCCAGTCGGGTATCCATCCTCAAAACCCACGGTCAGGTGTGCCTCGGAATAGGGAAGCTATGTGATGGTGTCAGCCGTCAGCAACTCTAGCTGCATACGGCAATGAGTGAATCCCTCAGCTACAGGGACCTCTGGCAGAATCGAATGATACCATCGTCGTCCTCGTGGATAGGTGTCTAAACCTAATACACTCATGGGACGTAAGCATGAAAGCCTCTCATAGGCCCAAAACTGCCAACATAAAGGCAAACATTTGCTGTCAATTAACACTCTTAACCTAGACATGGTAAATGACAAGAGAAATACTCACCAGCAGAAATGGGTAAAATCCTAGCCAAGCCTCGGTCAAACCCTGTGAGCGCATACGCATACCCCAGAGGAAATAGGCAAAGTTATAGGAGCCCCAATCATACTCTCCAATACGGGACACATCATGTGTAGCGCTGATCAAAGCAAAAGATACCATAGAAGAGTTATCTGCTATGAAGCAGCCTCTAATGATCATCAGGAACAATCGCCGCAGAACGCGATCCATGATTCTGACATCATCAGGCATAGGCTCACTCAGTAGCCCGCTCATAGCATCTATGCTCAAAGGACCTGAACGGACAGTCCTGCCTTTGAGCGCCGCCGCTGGAACTCCTAATAAGGATCTAACGGCAGTAGGGGTAATATTTGCCATGTAAGGCACTGGCTCCCCTCCAAACTCCATACTTGTGGTAAATCGCCAATCCATAGGCATCATCATCACCTCGTAATCTAGCAGATGGAGTGACTGAGTCTGATGAAACCATCGCTCAGACAATGCCCTGAGATAACCCCAGGGACAACGACGGGGAAGGATGGAGAAGAATGCCCCAAATCCCCACTCGTGCACTACCGCTCTATAATCAGGATGAAGCGCTTGATACATGGAGTGAATGCTGAACCAGTTCCCTTGAGGCTGTGTAAAAGCAGGAACCTGCATGAAATGTAGATCAACATCAAAACCCTTTAATCCTCATCAATAGGAAAGAAGGAAGATCAAAGTCTAACACCATACCTCGTTAGCATGCAAATACATCGATGGATGTCTGCCCAAATCACCCAGCAATTCTGGGTTCACCACCTGAATGCTCGGAAGCTCCCTGCGAGGGACATGTACAGCAGGAGCGGGATCTTCTATCGGAATATCCGTCTCCTCATCCTCAACGTCTGGAACATCTACCTGGACAGGACATATCACGGCCTCCACCAACCGTCGAGGCTGTCTGACAGAACGGGGACGAGGCACTTCAGAAGCCCTCCGCCGTACACCAAAAGTGGTCCAATAGGAACTGCTCGGCTGATCCGGATCTATAGTATTTGGACAAAAAGTCTCGAAATCACCTCAGAAAGGGTGTGGTATTTCCTTACCTGGAGCTTTCTAAAATGCATTTTATGACTATATGCATGCATGCATTTACTTTAACATATATAGCAGAGTTAAAATGCATGACTACCCAATGCCTACATTTGGAAAAATTTTGCCATAGTCCCCTTTGAAAATAGGACTATCCACATGCATACAGGCATGTCTAGGTGACCATTCAGTAGCACACCTGCCCCAAAGTCATATACATAATATATGCATTAAAAATTAAAATCATCATGCATCAGGCCAACCTCAATATCAGGAGTATTTTGCCTTGCTACCTTATGCTCATTGGACCTCAAATAGGACAAAAAAAATAGCAGAAAAGGTGCCAATTTGACTGTCTTAAAAGTCAAATTTTTTCACATCATTATGTTAATCATAGTTTAATACTAACATTTACTATGTTGAATATTTTTTATCTAGTCATTTGTGCGTACATAATCACTACTATGTGTCTAGATGCATTGCATGCGATAACTCAAAATCCAACGGACAGAAATGAGAGAAAATACAGGCATATGTTACCAGGATAGTGTAGAACACTCGTACAGTGACAGAATTTGCAGAAAGCAGCCCGAACTCAGCAGATCTGAAAGAGGCTCACGTATTTTCCTTCGCGCAACAAGTTAAAAGTGACTTGTGAGACCAACCAGCTGGAATTTATCATCCACGGTTGGCCGCAGGCCCATCTGTGGCTACAGCAGGTGCACCTGTGGCACCCCCATGCGGGTCCCATCCCTCCGGCTCAGTCCAGTTTGTGTTGCAAAGGATTTCTTACAAGCTGAAAAGGTCAAACCCGGGATAAAAACGCTACGCGATTGAGCAGAATAGCCTAAAACCTTGGTTTTTCTGGATCCAACTGTGGCTTTCTTTTCATCCATTGTTATTCGCCCGAACATAGGTTTTACTATACCAATGATTCAAGTCTTTGCATACCACATTCGGCAATACCATACAGAGGTCCGATGCCACCAACGTAAGGTTGTCACCTTAATCTTTTCACACAAGAAATCCCCGACGGGGGTTATAACGTGAAATCCCCGGCGGGGGTTACAACGCATGCTCATCCGTTGGCACACAAATCAACGAAGGTCAAGAAGCCTTGACGTTGTTTCAGCCGATGGCAAGTAAACCCATCGAAGCATGGAAAGTTGTTCAATCATTGCATATGTTTATATTCATCACTCCCCAGTGGATCCCCGACGGAGGTTACAATATGAAGTCACAGCAAGGGGTTACAACGTATGCTCATTCGTTGACACATAAATCAACGAAGGTCAAGCAGCCTTGACATTATTACAGCCGATAGCGATTTAAACCTATCAGAGCTCTGGAGCTATTCGAGGTTTTCACACCCGACCGGTCAGATCCCCGGCGGGGGTCACAACGCAATGTTCCGGTGATCTACACGACAGCGGAGGTCAAGCAGCCTTGACAGTATATCCTACAGGATTTTTCAGCCATTGATTCATATGTTGGTGAAGTACACGCCAACGAAGGTCAGGCATCCCTGAAAACATTTGTTATTGGCATTAAACCCAACAGAATCTTGGCATATTTTGGCGATACTAACCAGGAGAGGTCAATGTCACCAAAGAGGATAGATGATGTAATATGTTATACACATCCCCAAACAGATCAAGCTTTATTCCCAGAGATCTCTTACACAAAAGAGGTACATCTGCAGTATCAAGTCATTATCTAGGAATGTGGTGATAACTCCAACATCAACATCCTAACAGATTCGGATTACACATCAAATCTGTTCATCATTGCCAATCCCCAATTAAAGCAACAGGGAGCCAGCAATCATCCCCAGCGTGTTGGGCTACAACCCCGTACATATGCGTCATACATTTGCATCATGTTGCTATCCATAGTATCATGTTTATCTTGTTGCATTTCAAGTGTCTAGGATTCTTTATCTTACCCATGCATCACCATGCATGAGTATGATAAAGAGGGGCATCTATAGACACTCAAAATTTTTTGTACACCTGTCACTAACATTGCAGGAGAGCAGATTCGTCTTTTAAGAGAGAACCCTGAAAGACAATCCATATCCATGCCGGATACTACCGGAAGTTCAACATCAACCACGGATCGCAATCTGGGAGTAATAATTTCAGAAATAACCCCGAGGCATGTAGATACAATACTGGAACACACATCGGAGAAGACCGATTAATCTCGGAGATAACCCCGAGGTATCCAGTCTCAATCCCAATCATGGGAATAGCCACCAACCTTGGTGATAACCCCAAGGAATGCAATTTCGGCGATAACCCCGAAAATGCTTGTTACAAATATAACCAGCTTCAATCTCGACTCTCACAACGAGATACACTGTACCAGCTCGGTGATAACATCGGGAAGATAGGCACACCTCAAGGATGACAATGAGGACCTTCAACAAATTACAGCAGTCCAATCCCAGCGAAGCTGAGCAACGTCTGCTTTATCAGCCCAATCCGGCGATAACACTGGTGAGGGGCAACATTGTCATCTGACCAACACGATGTCACGTCACGTCGCCTCAACATTTCTATGCAATAATGTCCCACAAGACTAATCAATCCCGAGTGACTATTGTGCGGGGTAACAGATGAAAGTTGAAGCTTAAAGACCAGAGGGCACCGTCCCATCTTCAATGACTTCGCACAAACTCTAATCCCATGCCATCGTACAACTCTCGACAATGGCAGTCCGAAATAGGTCCTGTATACCTCAAACGGATGTCCGGATTGCACTTTTGAAAGTTCGAGTGGATATTACAGTGCCCGAGTGCACGTACTTCGAGATAACCTGAGCCAAAATACCTGGGCCCACCCGGGTTGCCCCTGGTACACCTGCGGCTCAGTCGCAGGTCCACCCTCTATAAATAGAGGGCTTGGGGTGGCCATTTTGTAAGAGAAAACGGCGAGGAAGCACTGCCCAATTTGCTCTGCACTCATCCCAGGCAGTGTACTTTCCCCTTTTAAACACCTGTGAGCTCATATATAGTCCTTTTGTACCTACAAAAGTCTGTGTTTACTCACTCTAAAGATATAGAAGTCTTCTTTGACAGTCTACTGTAAGCCTTCTCACACACTTTAGAGTTCTTTCTCTTCAACTTTGCACACATCCTTCTACACGTTGAGAGTCGTGTTGCTTGCTTTTACCCGGACTTCGGTCCGTGGTTTCATTCCAGTCTGTATATATTATATATATATATATATATACTTATATATATATATATATATATATATTATATATATATATTGACTAACATTATCGAGTTATGCCTCGATTGAGCCTAGACTTCGGTTTGGAGCGTTTATTTGCTTTTCTATATATATTTATATATATGAACTGTATGTCGAACTTTGTTCGATGAGCCTAAACTTCGGTTTGGTGCGTTTACTTGCTTTCCTATATATATATATATATACGTATATATATTAACTGTGGTCGAACTCTGTTCGATGAGCCTAGATTTTATATCCAGTGCGTTTATATGCTTATATATATATATATATATATATATATATATATATATATATATATATATATATCTTTACATTTCGTCCCACCTAGAGTTTACTTCGTGGTGATTGACCGTTTTTACAGCTTTCTATATATTTCGTCCCACCTGGAGTTTACTTCGTGGTGGTTGATCGTTTTACAGCTTTCTTTATATTTCGTCCCGCTTGGAGTTTCCTCCGTGGCGGTTGATAGCTTTTACATCTTTATTTACATTTCTGATCCCCCATGGAGGTGCTTCGTGGTTAGTGATTATGTATGTATATATATTTACAGCTTTTATATATATTTGCTTACTGTGTTTATATTAATTACGGCATCATGTGAACCTAGGAATAATGTGATCATAGATTCAGTCCTTTGAATCTAGATTCGGTTCCCGTGATGGACCTTTTCAGCCGTAAGCAGCTTGTAAATATATCTATGATGTTTGGATTTCCTCAGATGGTTTTCATACCCACGAGGAATTCAGCACCTTTTTGTAAAGTATTTTCGTACGGATGCTTCACATCTGTCAAATAAAATTAATCAAGCCGAGCACTTAATAAAATGGGAGTGTAAAAGGTCTCAATTACTATTGCGCATCAGGGTTTGAAAAATCTCTTTTATAAAATATCACTGCCATAGCTTGCTTAAAATTGAATTTTTACATAAAATTCAAACCTTATGTATATAGGTGTGAACGAGGCCTCGCACTACTTCCAGATAACAGCACATTGACCCACACACACACATATTCAGATAATAATTTCTTGAAAAGAGGCGATCACCGTGGTAACACGGATGTCAGGGGGTGCCTAACACCTTCCCTCCACATAACCAAGTCCCCAGACCCTAATGAATCTCGATTTCACCGACCCATTTAGCAGTGTCACATCACTGGGTCAATGTGCAAACCTTTTCTGGTTGTGTTAGTACTACCATTTAAAAAGCCAACTGGCGACTCTTATAGTCTAATCGTCGACATTATACATGTCGGACCTTTTTCACTTATTTTTTCAAATAAATCTCACCTAAAATGAGAACACCAAAGAACAAGTAACGGAAAGGGACAATTAAAAAATCTCGACGTCGACAGAGGGGTTTGTTATTATTAGTCTCATCTTGTTTAGCGCACATGAAAATATATATATAAAATACGCCTCATATTATTAAACATGCGAAGCATGTTTGCATAATACATAATATATAATATATATAATACTAGCATGCACATATAAAATACTATATTCTACCCAGATTGGTTATGGACTTTTATTTTAGTTTGGTACACTAGAGCCACCAAGTGAACCAAAAGGTCAAACCCTAGGGTGCAAGAATAAACATTTAAATATAACTATTACATTTAAACCCGAGCTCCATTACAAACGGGTCTTCGAGCGCTCCTTCCTCCCTCCGGTTCTTCGAAAAAAATTCTAACTAATCCTATTACATAAACTATTTAATTTAAATTTAAACCTTGATCAGCAGTCAAGGAGAAGTACATAAGAGAGATATAGAATTTACATCTAGAAGAAAACCAGAAAAGATGAGGTACACAGACCTCATTTAATAAAATCCATTCATTCAAACATCCTATGACGCCCCCAAAATAGATTCATTCCACCCAACCCATTTTGAGTCGCCAAATACATGGTACAGAAAACAACTACAACTTTATTATTACAATTGTCGTGCATAATACGACAACACATATACTGCGAGTTTAAATATAAATATTGTCATCTAGACAATATTCAAACTCAAATAGAGTCCTCATTACAATTATTGATACACTATTTTACAAAATAGTGAGGACTACTAAAACAACTATCTTGAACCATCATTCCATATCCCGACTAGTACTCACTACATTCTCGCCTCCTGAGAAGAAAAATGGAACAAAAAGGAAAGGGTGAGCTCAACTAGCCTAGTAAATAATATTATGACTAAGATAATGTACAACAAATTATCCTTAGTCTTCAACAGGGAAAAATCTGATAGAATACAATAGACAACAAGTTTTAGATCAACAACTGCAGCGGAAACAACAATTCATTAGAAGAGTTAAGTAGAGAATGAAATCTACTATCATCTATGAATTTAAAAATCCATTATCGATATTTTATCTCTGTAACATCAATCAATATACATATTGAATCAAAGAGTCATCTTTGCACTACAGGCCAAAGATATTAATCAGTCGGTCATGTTCATCTCAATACCTGTTCATCTTTGCACTACGGGCCAAAGATATTCATCAAGAAATCATTCATCTTTGCACTATAGGCTAAAGATATTCAGTAATGTCATTATTTAGGACTTAGGATGATGAAAAATATATTTTAAAGAAAACGAATCCAGCGAGACAAAAGAACAAATAGTAAGGATTCGTACCTCGGTTTATCCATGTTTAAAAATACTCCATAATAACTATTGTGGAGAAGAATTCAAAAATAAAGATAAAAACATAGATCCAATCAAAGATAGGAACCATAACAGACAATCTTGGATACATAATTTTTTTTTTAATTTTTTATGTGAATAGTGTCGTATTCATGAATAGTGCCGTATACATGAATAGTGTCGTATACGTGAATAGTAACTCCAACACCAAAAGGTAGAAATTCCACAAGAAAAATCATCATGATTTGTGAATAGTACTCGTGAATAGTAACTCGTGAATAGTAACTCATAAATAGTAACTCGTGAATAGTAACTCATGGATAGTAACCCCGACATGAAAAGAGATAAATTTTACGAGAAAAATCTTACCAATATTTCAGCATAATGATATTGAAAGAATAATATCATTTACAAAAGAAAATAACATCCATTACCTCAAAAGAATAGTACTTCTGGCTGGAATATCATATATAACGCTGAAAAAAACTTGCACCGTATAACAACACTCAAAGTATCAAAATACTCACAAGAATACGCTCAATATATCGAGAGAGAAGATTTCAGTTTCTGGTGTGATTTCAATTCTAACCTAAGCACCCTATTTGTAGGAAAATGCTTAGAACACTAAAGTAGAAAATTTAATATAATATTAATATATATAATCAAATTTCTTATGCCCACTTTCTTAGATCTGAATTCAGCCATTTACATCACATGCAAGACCCACAATAATGACCAAAAACGTTTTTCATATTAAAAATAATTAAAACTTCAAAAAATCAATTATTTCGGAACTTCAAAGCTTCAATAATTCATAATAAATAGCCCTTTTGTCAGAAAAATTCAAACCTTATATCTTTTCCAAAGAAAATTCCATTATCTACAACTTTTCAGAAGAAAGTTTTTTTAAATTCCAAAAAGAAATTGACCGAAATCAACAAATGAGCGATTTTAAAGGCTATAATCAAATTTCAATCAAGAAATGGGGTCCACCGACATGTTTAACATGTTTTTAACATTTATTGCAATAAAAATACTCTTCCTCCTCATATACTCATATATCCCACATTCATTGTAAAAATATCATCATTATTATATTATAATAAAATATTATTTTATCAAAAAAGATAAAATATAGATTTTCAACAATTGTCACTTTAAAATTTTTCTCCATCTATATCCACATAAAATGAATATTTTCCTCATCATATAAATTAATAATTAATTATTCATAAATAATATTACAGAATCATAATACTGACAACCA
Source organism: Panax notoginseng (assembly GCA_016801055.1). NCBI lineage: Eukaryota > Viridiplantae > Streptophyta > Magnoliopsida > Apiales > Araliaceae > Panax > Panax notoginseng. The sequence continues at coordinate 45,426,757 of CM029012.1, forward strand.
AGCAGTTCCCAAGAAAGAGGAGGCTTTCCAATAAGGATTTCTCCTTACTGGCGCACAATTAGGTGACCAAACCTCTCCTTAGACAGAACTTTCTAGACATTGCCAATAATGTTATCTAATAATATTATTCAGATAATATGAATTATTGCTCCGATAATAGAAAATACTGTGTAGTGACAATTATTAAAACAACAGTAATATAAAATATCAACGCAACAATTATTGAATCAATAAAATAAAATACTAAACAGTAATTATTGTAATAATTATTGAGTAGTGCCTTCTTACGTAAGAATCAATAATTGGTGCAATACCGTGTGCTACTGTGTAACAACGCGTATTACTGTGTTTTAACCACCGGGTATTCCACTAGTATTAACGGTAACAACTACGCCGTTATTTATAAACAACTTATACTTGTCGTTTTCTTCATCCAATCGCTTTCCGTTATTGGGCCCACAAAAGACTGTGTCGTCGTACGAATATTCCCCGACAGGAAGAATATTCCACGACCAAACGAATATTCCCCGACAACAATGAATATTTTATAACCACTTGCTTATTTAAAATATTTACGCATTTTACCCATAACTAAACTCATTAATCAATTCAACCCTTACTATTTCAAAATAATAAATAGAGGAAATTCCATTTTATTAAAAAAAAATCAAGGTCTTACAACCTCCCCTTCTTATGAAATTTCGTCCCCGAAATTGACGTACGTACTTGGTGTTTCGAAAAGGTGAGGTGATGATTGGGTAATATACCCAGGAATCAGATATACTTGGGTTTAAATTATTGTATTTTTGAGTCATTTAGGAATATTTTTACTGTGTTTATGTGTTGTATTGCAGATTCGAAAGCTGAGGAGACAAATTGGGGATTTAAGCTAATAAATGGCAAAGTCGTAATTTTCTAGAAGATAGCCCCGGGGCGCTGGGAATTACATTACGAATAGCGCCGGGGCGCTAAGCTGTGGATGGGTCTGACGCAGATCGCGCACGTGAGGCAGGCGTGGACAACACTTTGACTATCAGTTTGACCTTGTTGGAGGAATTTATGAGGAGTCTATTTGGATTAGGAGTTGTGGATAAATATATATATATAAAGTGATTCTTTTTAACGGAGAGGGGGAACATCAGGGAGATTAACGGAGGAAGAGGAGCAGATCTAAAAGCTGAAAAATTGGAGTTCTTCTTCTTCTTTATTCTCTTAAATTTTTAACTCATTGAGGATGATTTATCAATTATTTATAGCTTTTATTTCCATCATGAACTAATTCCTTTTATTAAGATTCCAATGGAACTTATTATGGTTATGAGTTAATTATTTAATTTATTCCAATTATTTATGTTGAAGTGAATTGTTCATCTTGCTTTGTGTTTATTGATTAATTATCTGGTCAATAATTACCTTGTTACACTAGAAGGAATTGGGAAAGGAATTCTAGAGTTAGAACTGGGCAGGGTGACATGTGACTTAGTTATTTGCACAGTGAATAATTAGGTTTGTGAATAGAATGAGAATGTCTATTTGCCGCATGTAACATAAGAGGAATTGAGTTTGTAGCGAGTTTAATTCAATTGTTTTGCATAGAGATATAGAAAAATTAATCTGGGTTAAATAGAAGTCAATTGATCACTCGAGAGAGGGCTTTTGGCATTTGAAAATTCCTGTTAACAATTCAGTAGATGTAATAATTGGGATAATTAGATAATTGATTTAATAATCATAATTGGGGAAATTGGAGTCTTAATTATTATTTATTTACATTCATATAATTATTGATTTGTTCTTTGTTTTCTTTTAGAATAATTTCTTGATTTATTAAAATTAATTTTTCTTTTAGTTTTAGAGAGTCAAAATTTTCGGTTGTTTAAATAAAAATTGAATTGATACAGTACTAGTAGGTGGAGTTTATTAATTGGAATTCTCTGAGGAATCGACACTCTAATTTATCATTATATTACTTGTTGACCGTGTATACTTGCACGTATTCATTGATTGCGAAATCATTCAACAAGTTTTTGGTGCCGCTGCTAGGGAATTCTTTGTTAATATTAATTCCATATTTATTATAATCAATTCGTTCTTAATTTAAACGTTACTTATTTTTCTTCTTGTCTTTGCAAGAATTCTTTGAAAGTGTATGCTCACTAGATCAAAGGCGAGAAATGAACTTTTTCCTTATACAGACAAGATTGAAAGGGAGTTCCGGAAAGCGCAATCGACTAGTGCGGCACCACCCCAGGAAGAAAAACTAGCAGAATAAGAAATTCTAGTGAACATGGCAGGGAACGATCAGAAACCACTTCGGAACTATGCCATGCCGAATGTCACGGATATTCAGTCGAGTATTAGGAGGCCAACAATCAATGCTAACACCTTTGAGATCAAACCGACTACCATTCAAATGCTTCAGAATCAATGTCAGTTTGGGGGTAGTTCATTAGATGATCCGAATGAGCACATCTTAAGTTTCTTGGAGGTTTGTGACACCTTCAAATTCAATAACGTGTCAGAAGATGTTATAAGGTTGAGAATGTTCCCATTTACCCTGAAAGATAAAGCACGAAGTTGGTTACACTCTCAACCTTCGGACTCAATCCTTACTTGGGACGATTTAGCTCAAAAATTTCTAGCTAAGTTTTTCCCACCAGCAAAGTCAGCAAAACTACGGAACGATATTCATACCTTCGCACAGTTTGATTCAGAATCGTTGTATGAGGCGTGGGAAAGGTTTAAGGATATGCTCCGCAAGTGCCCACACCATGGAATTCCACAGTGGATGCAATTGGGGATATTTTGTGATGGTTTACAAGCATCCACGAGAGCAAGTATTGATGCAGCAGCAGGAGGAGCGATTATGTCAAAAAATTTGGACGAGGCATATAAGTTGTTAGAAACGATGGCCACCAACAACTATCAGTGGCTCATGACAAGAAATAACCCTCCGAAAACATCGGGAAAGTATGATGTGGATGCGATAACATCATTACAAGTGCAAATGACCGCAATGGCTAAGCAGATAGAATTATTGCGACCACAATCCACTCAGCAGGTAGCGATGGTTTGTGATATATGTGCTGGGGGTCATACAACGGATCAATGTGCCATAAATGCTGAAGAAGCGCAATATGTGGGGAGTTATAATCGATCTACTCAGCCTTATCAGAATCAAAATGCATATAATCCGGGGTGGAGAAATCATCCGGGTTTTTCATGGAGTAACAACCAAGCTGCAGAACAAGTGCCAAAACAACAAAACACTTCCGGGTTTCAAAACCAGACACAACAAACTGTGAGGAAAGCAAGTTGGGAAGAAGCCTTGGAAAGGTTTGTGAAAGCAACTGAGAAAAGGAGCGAGGATAGTGATAAGAGATTTAATCAATTGGAGCTAAGTATACAAAGTCAGCATGCATCAATCAAAAATCTAGAAAATCAAATGGGACAAATGGCACAGGCATTGAATAACCGACCACTGGGATCACTTCCGAGCGACACTGAGAAAAATCCGGGCAGAGAAGAGCATTGTAAGGCGGTAACCCTACGAAGTGGAAAAGAACTACCAGAGTCCATCACAGATAAGAAAAAAGAGGACAAGGTATCAATTGAAACCGATGAAGTGGTGGAGACCGAAAAGCGTCAAGATGAGACCGTACAGCAGAAAAATTCAGAACCAACCAATACAATGCCTCCCATACCGTATCCGTAGAGATTTCAGAAATCCAAGTTAGATAAGCAGTTCTCACGATTTTTGGATATCTTCAAGAAATTGCATATCAACATCCCCTTCGCCGAAGCCTTGGAACAAATGCCGAGTTACGCAAAGTTTATGAAGGAGGTTTTGTCAAAGAAGAGAAAATTGGGTGAATTTGAAACAGTAGCATTGACAGAGGAATGCAGTGCTATCATTCAGAATAAATTACCGCCAAAGCTCAAGGATCCAGGTAGCTTTAATATTCCGTGCGAGATTGGAAATCAGTTTTCGGGACGAGCTTTATGCGATTTGGGGGCCAGTATAAATCTAATGCCATTATCCGTCTACAGCCAGTTCGGACTTCAGGCTCCACGCCCAACAAGTATCAGTTTACAGTTAGCAGATAGGTCGGTTGCATATCCACGAGGTATAATTGAAGATGTGTTAGTAAAAGTGGATAAATTTATCTTCCCTGCGGATTTCTTTATTCTGGATTGTGAAGTGGACAGTGAAATCCCGATCATTCTTGGGCGTCCATTTTTGGCGACAGGAAGAACATTAATTGATGTTCAAAAAGGTGAATTGACAATGCGAGTTGAAGATCGACAGGTCACCTTTAACGTTTTCAAGTCAATGTCGTACCCAAAAGAAAAAGGTGAATGTATGCGGGTTGATATTATGGAGGAATTGGTGAATCATAAATTCAACATAACTTTTTCGGAGGACCCACTTGAAACAATTTTGCTCGGGGCAGATGACTATGGTATTGAAGAGGATATCGAATATGTCAAATGGCTAGACACACCATCAATGTTTCGGAAAGGCAATCAATCCTTCGACACCATAGAGAGGCCCGAAGCGGAAGGTAAAAAGTTCAAACCATCAATAGAAGAGCCACCGGTGCTAGAGTTAAAGCCATTACCATCCCATCTGCAATATGCTTACCTGGGCAAAGACGATACCTTACCAGTTATTGTTTCAACAGAATTGAATGATACGCAAAAGGAGAAACTGCTGCGTGTCTTGCGAAAATTCAAAATAGCAATTGGGTGGACTATAGCGGACATTCGAGGTATTAGCCCATCATTCTGTATGCATAAAATCTTAATGGAAGAAGGGGCAAAACCAACCATAGAGATGCAAAGAAGGCTAATACCCCATCATGAAGGAGGTGGTGAAAAAGGAGATTATAAAGTGGTTAGATGCTGGCATTATTTACCCGATCTCAGATAGTTCATGGGTGAGTCCTGTACAATGCGTACCAAAGAAAGGGGGCATGACAGTGGTGAAGAATGAGGCAAATGAGCTCATCCCTACTCGAACAGTTACAGGATGGAGAGTATGCATGGACTACCGCAAGCTAAATAAAGCCACACGCAAGGATCACTTCCCCTTGCCATTCATTGATCAGATGTTGGATAGGTTAGCGGGACATCAGTTCTATTGTCTCTTGGATGGTTATTCCGGATATAATCAAATTGCTATAGCACCAGAGGATCAAGAGAAAACGACCTTCACATGCCCATACGGTACGTTTGCATTTCGGCGAATGTCTTTTGGTTTATGTAATGCACCAGCAACCTTTCAGCGATGCATGATGGCAATCTTCTCCGATATGGTCGAGAAAAATTTGGAGGTGTTTATGGACGATTTTTCTGTGTTCGGTGATAGCTTTGATTTGTGCCTGAGAAATCTAAATTTAGTGTTGAAACGGTGCGTGGAGACTAATCTAGTTCTTAATTGGGAAAAATGCCACTTTATGGTGAAGGAAGGGATTATTCTCGGGCATAGGGTTTCTGCAGCAGGATTAGAGGTGGATAAAGCGAAGATTGAGACTATTGAGAAATTACCACCTCCATCATCTGTGAAAGGAATTTGAAGCTTCTTGGGACATGCGGGTTTCTACAGACGTTTCATCAAAGATTTTTCAAAAATTTCAAAACCTTTGTGTTCCCTGTTAGAGAAAGATGTGCCCTTCAAAATAGATAAGTCATGTATCGAGGCATTCAAAATTTTAAAAAAGAAGTTAGTATCTGCCCCAATAATTGTCGCACCCGATTGGTCTATACCATTCGAATTGATGTGCGACGCCAGCGACTATGCAGTGGGAGCAGTTTTGGGTCAACGGCACAACAAAATTTTCCATACAATCTATTACTCAAGCAAGACGTTGACAGATGCTCAGTTGAACTACACAACCACCGAAAAAGAACTACTTGCAGTTGTGTTCGCCTTTGACAAATTCAGAGCATACCTCATCGGAACCAAGGTCATTGTCTATACTGATCATTCTGTAATCAAATATTTGATCGAGAAGAAGGATGCCAAACCAAGATTGATACGGTGGGTGTTATTGCTTCAAGAGTTTGATTTGGAGATTCGGGATAGAAAGGGTATAGAAAATCAAGTAGCAGATCATCTTTCACGATTGGAAAATGATGAGGTGCAGAGAAAAGACAATGCATTGATTAACGAGAAATTTTCGGACGAACAACTTCTCCGAGTAACCACAACACTGCCTTGGTATGCTAATTATGTGAACTACGTGGTTGCTAAGGTGTTACCACCGGAGTTGAACTCACAACAACGAAAGAAATTCCTCCATGACGTGAAGCAGTACTATTGGGATGAACCATTCTTGTTTAGAGCCTGCGCGAATCAAATGATTAGACGTTGTGTGCCACATGAAGAGATGGACAGTATCTTGGGTCATTGCCACTCAACCGATTATGGAGGTCATTATTCCGGTGATCGAACTGCGGCGAAGGTGTTACAATCAGGATTCTACTGGCCTTCGTTATTCAAGGATGCATATCTCTATGTGCTAAAGTGTGATCGATGTCAACGCGTAGGTAATATCTCCAAGCGAAATGAAATTCCACTCAACTCTATATTGGAGGTAGAGCTGTTCGACGTCTGGGGAATCGATTTTATGGGACTGTTTCCCTCATCTTTTAATAATAAGTATATTCTGTTGGCGGTGGATTATGTGTCCAAATGGGTAGAAGCTGCAGCTTTGCCCATAAATGATGCCAACGTCGTTCTTCGATTCCTGAAGAAAAATATCTTCACGCGATTTGGAACTCCGCGGGCAATAATAAGTGATGAGGGAACACATTTCTGTAACAAGCAGTTCACAAAATTGTTGGTGAAGTATGGGGTTCATCATAAAATAGCAGCTGCGTATCATCCCCAAACTAATGGCCAAGCTGAGGTCTCCAATAGGGAGGTTAAGAGGATTCTGGAAAAGGTGGTCAATCCGTCACGAAAAGATTGGTCTTTACGTCTTGACGATGCTCTATGGGCATATCGTACAACATACAAGAATCCGATCGGTATGTCACCTTATCGAATGGTTTACGGAAAGGCGTGCCACCTCCCAGTCGAGTTAGAGCATAGTGCACACTGGGCCATTCGGAAGCTAAATTTTGATGAACAAGCAGCAGGTGAGAAAAGGTTACTGCAGTTAAATGAGATGGATGAACTTCGTTTCAACGCTTATGAAAACGCAAAACTATACAAGGAGAAGGTCAAAGCATGACATGATAAGAAAATTCTCAATAAAACATTTGAACCGGGCCAACAAGTCTTGCTTTTCAACTCGAGATTGTGTTTATTTCCTGGGAAACTGAAATCACGTTGGTCAGGTCCTTTTACAGTCGTGTCTGTTGCACCACACGGTAACATCGAGATCGAAAAACCAAATTCAAATTGCCCATTCAAGGTCAACGGTCAAAGACTCAAACATTATTGGAGTGGGCCCATTGAACGTCAAATTACGGTCATGAACCTCTCCAACTCAGTGGAAAATTGAACACACCAGCAAAGTCGGGCTGACGACAGTAAACCAAGCGCTTATTGGGAGGCAACCCAATCATTTTTCTTTTTAATTTTAATTTTATTTTTATTTTTATTTAGATTCTTGAACTTATATGTTGTAGGTAACAAGAGCCCCGGCCTAAGCCCAATTCCGAAGCTCCTGACCATTAGCACCCCGGCGCTGCCTCTAAGGGCAATTATAGCGCCCCGGCGCTAACCCCATCCAAGAGCTACTGACCATTAGCGCCCCGGCTCTCAATTTGTGCTACAACACAGCGCCCCGGCGCTATGCACTTCATGACCTTTCTGACCTATAGCGCCCCGGCGCTGTTTCCTAGTCTATTTTGAGCGCCCCGGCGCTGTGGTTGCGTCCCAGACTCCTACTTGCACTTAAATACCGGACGGTTACATTCCTTTTCTATTTCAACTTCTCTCCTCTATTAAGTCCATACCACAAGCCTTCCTTACCTTCATTTTTTTCTTCTGGGATTTCATAATTAAGATCAGGTAGATACGATCCATTGTTTGTTCCATAAATTTCATCTTTCTCAATCAATCAACAAGATCTAACCAGGTATGTCTTGAATTATATTTGATTTTTGGGGCAAGCTATCTACGGATATGGTTGGTATGTACATATTCTACTAAATGTATATCTTTTTACACCAACATCAAAGAATGTCACTCTCCTGATCGTGATTATATTTTTACGACACATGTGTTAATTCTTAAATTGGGAGCATATGTTATTATAAATGTTTGACTGATAGGGATGCATGGTACACCCACAAGGTGTTTGATAATTTGCCCGAATCATTAATCTTGTCTACATGCACACATATCACAATGTTTCGCACTATCATTCTGGACCTTCATGTGACCGCAATAATTTTAATCTACTGTAGCACATAGCTATCATTACACATAGTCACTTAGAGTGGGGGGAATTACACTATTTTGATACATGCATGTCTCTTATTGCACCACATGGCAACTCTTGTGGACATTTCCTGTGTGGCTTGCGTTCATTCTCGAAACTGAATAATCCCTGACTCCGATTGATACTATTGTGCATGTTGTTGTATTTTTGTGTCCAGTATCATCCCCCACTAATGTAGTCAAATTCGACATATATTTTAAAGTTTGGGGGTAAAGTCAAACCTAAGATTATCCAATTTCAAATTTTATTCGATGCTAATACATAAATATGCTTGTAATTGTAGAATTTTTGGCATGGCATCCAAACGCCAACGTGGTGAAGGGTCAGGGACCACCTCAACTCCACCTCTGTAATTTGACAGCCGCCGTTTTTTCAGTCATGCGACTCAGGAAAGATATAATCGAATGGCTACTCGGTCATTGGTTCCGGAGCGTGGGTTGAGACCGGATCAATTAAAGGATGGCGACATGGCAGTCATGATAGCTGAGAGGAACTGGTTCACACTTACCGAGCAGCCCGAACCAGCCGTAATAATAGTGGTGAAAGAATTTTATGCCAACATGCCCGAACATGATCACTATACGGTATTTGTAAGGGGCAAAACAGTGGAAATTGGCGAAGAGGACTTCAATGAGTGTTATCAATTGCCAGTTGAGGATTTTCATGATGAGTATGCTGGTTTTATTAGTGATGGACCGGACTATGAGCAGATAATACGTGAACTTTGTCAGCCGGCACCACATGGACCGTGCATGAACGCGAAAACATGACTTTCCCACTATCGAATCTTAGCTTATATGGGAAGGCATGGTATGCGTTCATTTGCGCAAAACTCATGCCATGTACACATGTGAGTCATGTTACTCGGGAACGTGTAGTCCTTCTTTACTCAATCATCAAAGGCTATAAAATTAATGTGGGACATCTCATTTTACAATCTGTCCTTCGAGCATCTCGTGGAAGTAGCACTGGAGGGTTACCACATCCGTCTCTCATCTGCGTTTTGTGTGCCAAGTTCGGTGTCAAATGGAAGTCCGACGAGATGATTCAAAAGGCCATGCCAGTGCTAGACCACAAGTTGATAAGTAGATACAAAGTGTGGATAGGTGGGGCAAATCACCCTAGGGGATTGGGTTTCATAATTCCCCAAGTTGCACCTGCACAAGACCCCCCACCTCAGGCTCCATCTACAGCAGCTCATCGTGGTGTGGTCCCCAAAGCTGTCCAGCGGGAGATAGATGGCTGGTTTTACAACATGGAATCCCAGAATGTGCGCTTGTCGGAACGTCAGGACGTAATTTTCAAATTTTTAGTTGACCAGTTTGCTGCACAGAATGCACTGACTGTCCAATCACATCCGGGTGTGCAACTTAGCCATTTCCCAATTGCTCCTGTTCTTCCTGTATTTCCACCTTTCGATCAAGAGATGAGCGAGGATGATGATGCACCACCCGAAGAATAAGCTCGTCAGGGAAGTTCTCTGTTTTATTTTGTTATATTTTTCGCATGAGGACATTGCTCTAGATTAGTTTGGGGGTAGTTAAGTTTTATTTTTAAATTTCTAGTTTGTTATTAGTTTGTGGATTTGGATTGTTATTGATAATTCTGGCGTTTGCTCTAGTGCGTTTATTCGGGGGCCAATGATGAAATTAGAATTGCATGAACAAGTCTAGTAAGGATTGTTGAGTCAGTGATATGATAGTCTGGACATGATTTGAATCTCTATCTGTTTGACACTGATATTATAGGTTAGCACTTTGAAAAATGACCATGTTGGCTATGATAGTTTAAATGGTTAGATAATAGAGTTCTAAAAGATGATTGCTAGTGAAATGAAAAGACAAGTTGAATAGCTAGTGAAGACTGAATTTATACATAAACTCGAGTTTGGGGGAAAAATATTTGGAATATATAAGCTTATTTAAAAAAAAAAAACACCGTGGCGTGCTTGTCTAGTTTTGTGGCCTTTGTTACTTGAGCAAGTAAGCCCGAGGGGACTGTCTTTACACCTAGCGCCCTAAGGTCTTAATGACTTGGGAGTCGTTGGTCGAAAGCTCGTTAAGGTAGCATTGAAAAGCCTAAGGGAATAAGACAATGCATAGTCATGTGAAAAAAAAATAAAATTTATTAAGCATAAGTATTTCATGTTGACCCCTGAATTTTTGGTGATTGTTTAATTTCAGTCGAATCTAGTTTATTTGATGAACTCTTGAGTAGAGCTGTATGAAGTTTTTTATAAACTTTATTATTTTTCAGCGTTTTGCTTTTCATTAGTTAGCATGGTTGTTGAACACACACTCACAATATCAGTAATAACAGATTTGGATTGGTTGATTGTTGGGATATCATTGATCTGTGTTCACAAGATGTATTAGCATGTTTTTGTGATTTTTCTGAGGCCTATGGATATACGTAAGTTATTGAATGCTGGAATTATGTTCATTCAGTTAGTTGCAATTGCATGAGTTGTGTTTTTATATTGTTAGTATTGTTTTGTGTTTGTTGCTTGAGGACATGCAACGGTTTAAGTTTGGGGGTATTTGATGATTGGGTAATATACCCAGGAATCAGATATACTTGGGTTTAAATTATTGTATTTTCGAGTCATTTAGGAATATTTTTACTGTGTTTATGTGTTGTATTGCAGATTCGAAAGCTGAGGAGACAAATTGGGGATTTAAGCTAATAAATGGCAAAGTCGTAATTTTCTAGAAGATAGCCCCGGGGCGCTGGGAATTACATTACGAATAGCGCCGGGGCGCTAAGCTGTGGATGGGTCTGACGCGGATCGCGCACGTGAGGCAGGCGTGGACAACACTTTGACTATCAGTTTGACCTTGTTGGAGGAATTTATGAGGAGTCTATTTGGATTAGGAGTTGTGGATAAATATATATATATATAAAGTGATTCTTTTTAACGGAGAGGGGGAACATCAGGGAGATTAACGGAGGAAGAGGAGTAGATCTAAAAGCTAAAAAATTGGAGTTCTTCTTCTTTATTCTCTTAAATTTTTAACTCATTGAGGATGATTTATCAATTATTTATAGCTTTTATTTCCATCATGAACTAATTCCTTTTATTAAGATTCCAATGGAACTTATTATGGTTATGAGTTAATTATTTAATTTATTCCAATTATTTATGTTGAAGTGAATTGTTCATCTTGCTTTGTGTTTATTGATTAATTATCTGGTCAATAATTACATTGTTACACTAGAAGGAATTGGGAAAGGAATTCTAGAGTTAGAACTGGGTAGGGTGACATGTGACTTAGTTATTTGCACAGTGAATAATTAGGTTTGTGAATAGAATGAGAATATCTATTTGCCGCATGTAACATAAGAGGAATTGGGTTTGTAGCGAGTTTAATTCAATTGTTTTGCATAGAGATATAGCAAAATTAATCTGGGTTAAATAGAAGGCAATTGATCACTCGAGAGAGGGCTTTTGGCATTTGAGAATTCCTGTTAACAATTCAGTAGATGTAATAATTGGGATAATTAGATAATTGATTTAATAATCATAATTAGGGAAATTGGAGTCTTAATTATTATTTATTTGCATTCATATAATTATTGATTTGTTCTTTGCTTTCTTTTAGAATAATTTCTTGCTTTATTAAAATTAATTTTTCTTTTAGTTTTAGAGAATCAAAATTTTCGGTTGTTTAAATAAAAATTGAATTGATACAGTACTAGTAGGTGGAGTTTATTAATTAGAATTCTCTGAGGAATCGATACTCTAATTTATCATTATATTACTTGTTGACCGTGTATACTTGCACGTATTCATTGATTGCGAAATCATTCAACATGAGGATACCTCGCTTTCATTTCTGTTTCCAACTTCCAGGTCATTTCTTCAATAGCATGGTTCCTCCACAAAACCTTAACTTACGGTATGACCTTTGTGCGTAGGACATGCTCCTTCCTATCCAAGATCTTGACAGGTACCTCCTCGTACGTTAAATCTTCTACTATTTCGTCTGGTTCTAACTCAATAACGTGATTCGGGTCGTCCACATAATTTTGTAACTTCGATACATGAAAAACGTTATGAATACGTGGCATACTTGGCGGTAAAACGAATCTATAGGCCACAGTTCCTATTCGATCGAGGATTTTAAATGGACTAATAAATTGAATGTTTGAGCTTTCCTCACATCGCCGATTCTCGCTTTTGGAATAACAACTTCTTGCACCTCTTTCTTCATATTCATCAGCTCCAGTGTGTAGCTTGAGCGGTTTTAACTTTATCGATTAAAGTCGATTTTACTCGTATATCATCACGTGATCGATAGAGTATTTAACTCTATGTCAATCATTTGTAAGTCATACGAAATGGGTCTTTTTGTTAAAAACATCGCACTCGTAACCACATACGATTTTCTACTCAACACGTCAACTACCACGTTCATTTTTTCCAGGATGGTATGGTCAGAACAGGTGCCAAAATAAGTCTCCTCTTGAGTTTTTCGAAGCTCTTCCCACATTCCTTGCTCCGTTCAAATTTTGTATCTCTACGAGTCAGCTGAGTCAATGGAGTAGCGATTCGAGAAAATCTTTTCACGAATCTCCGATAATAACCAACTAAGCCTAGAAAGCTACATATTTCGATTACTGACTTAGGCTGCTCTCAACTGTGACTCATATCCCAACCTTGGATAGCACGTCACAATGGCACCTATCAGTTTACTACCGCACAAATATGACGTCCCCTACGGAGAGTCTAGGTTCGGTGCATTCCACAAATGAAGTCACCAAATAGAGGCTAGGGTACCAACTCCTGTAGTTGGGTTTCTAACTCCTAAAGTTCAATAGGAGCCATTCGATATGAGATTTTAGAAATGGGTTTTGTACCGGGTTCAAAATCGATACAAAATTCAATATCACACTCTGGGAGTAAGCCAAGAAATTCTTCAGAAAATACATCAGGAAATTTACTAACAATAGAAATATCATTCAAATCTGACGTATTTTTGTTTAAGTCCATAGCATGGGCTAAGAAAACTTGACATCCGTTTTTAAATGGCTTTATAGCTTGATATGAAAGAGTTTGACTTCAATGGTTTGGTTGCTTGAATTCGAATAATAGGTTGCTTAGGAATATGAAAACTAACAACCTTACGAAAGCAATCAAATTTGGCATGATGAGTAGTTAATCAATCAATCCCTAAAATCACATCAAAAGCAAGTATCTTTAAAGAAATAAGGTCAACAGGTAATGTGATGGTGCCAACTTGGATCAAACAAGATTTATAAACAGTGGATGTAACGAAAGTTTCTCCTAACGGAGTTTCAACAAATAAGTCAAAGTCTAATTTTCTCCGGAGTCAAGTTTAAACGTTGAGTATAAGCAGGAGAGATAAATGAATGGGTAGAACCGGTATCTAATAAGGTATAAACTTTGTAAGAATTTATAATTAACTAACCCGTGCTAACTTCGTTCGGGTTCCTCGCATTCTAACCAGTCACGACAAACGCTCTTCCAGGAACCGTTGACTTTGACTTTTCTGGGACAGCCTTTTAAGTCACCATCCCAGCTGGACTGGGTTTCGCTATCGTACAATCTTGAGCGATATGACCTTTTTTTCCCCAATTATAACATACATTGGAAGGCTGTGAACAGTTTGGACTTATATGTCCCTCCTCTCTGCATTTGTAGCATCTAACTGGCGGTCGTTCTCCTCCCCTAAAATTTGTTGCTTGTGCTGGTGCTGCTGTCGACATCTTCCCGTCATCGTTAAATCTTCTCTTCTTGAAATTTTTACTTGAGTTATTTCTTCTATTATATTGGCCATAATTACCACCGAAGTGGTTACCATTTCTGGCCCGATAATTTCCTCCACGATGGTTATTCTTGTTCTGATGACCGTTGCCATCGGTATGATTATCATCGAGTTATAGGTCGTTATTCTTCGATTGAGCTGACTCATTATCGCGCTTCAATAACTGAGCCCTATTCACAACATCTGAATATAGAGAAAATTTATGAGAAATGAGATATTGACGTATGTCGGGTTTCAAACCTCTCAAAAACATCTGCGTCATACGTTCCTCATTCTCCACCAAATGAGGTGCAAACCTGGATAACTCCGCGAACTTCGCCTCGTACTGGGACACCGTCATGTTGTTCTGTTCTAGTCTAATAAACTCTACCTCCTTCATATGATGAATACTTTCAGGAAAGTACTTGTCATTGAATAGTTTTTGAAACGTTTCCCAATACATGCTGAGTGCGGCTGGCTGGGTACGCTTCACAGATTCTCACCAGTAATCTGCCTCGTTACGAAACATAAAAGTGGCGAATGGAACCTTTTGTTCCTCCGTGCATCCCAATACATCAAATATCTTGGTAATTTGCTTGACCCATGTCTTCGCCTTAATCGGATCTGGCTTTTCCCAGAATTTTGGTGATCCCAACTCTTTGAACTGTTTGGCTATGACAAACCGTGCGTTTCTATCATTTCCACCGGTATTTTGTACACGAGTCTCCCTCGTCTAACTTTGCATGAACTACAAAAAGCTTCTAAATATCCCATCATTCATCATCTGATCAGTGGTGTTGTTCACAAGTGGAACATTATCGGCCTGTTGCACGTTCTCCTCATTGGTGAGCAAAGATGTCTCCACGGTCTCATTTACTCCACTGTTAACATTCTCAGCTGTCATTCTCAATTACTACCATAAAACAAGGGTTAATTAAAGAAATTAACATATCACATAATATCCCTATATTCTGACCAACCAACAAATAAGCTTGGGTAGGACATACTAGCGAAGAATTTACTCGTCTCTCCCCTCCTAGTTCTATTCCCCGATCTCCGTCAGAGACCATATCCCTAAGCTCTGATACCAACTGTGATACCCTCCAAAATAGGTTCATTCTACCCAACCCATTCTGAGTCGCCAAATACACGGTACAGAAAATAACTACAACTTTATTATTACAATTGTCGTGCAAAATACGACAACACATATACTGTGAGTTTAAATACAAATATTGTCATCTAGACAGTATTCAAACTCAAATGGAGTCCTCGTTATAATTATTGATATACTATTTTACAAAATAGTGAGGACTACTAAAACAACTATCTTGAACCATCGTTCCATACCCCGACTAATACTCGCTACATTCTCCCCTCCTGAGAAGAAAAATGAAACAAAAAGGAAAGGGTGAGCTCAACTAGCCCAGTAAAGAATATTATGACTAAGATAATGTACAACAAATTATCCTTAGCCTTCAACAGGGAAAAATCTAATAGAATACAATAGACAACAAGTTTTAGATCAACAACTGCAGCGGAAATAACAATTCATTAGAAGAGTTAAGTAGAGAATGAAATCTACTATCATCTATGAATTTAAAAGTCCATCATCGATATTTTATCTCTGTAACATCAATTAATATACATCTTGAATCAAATAGTCATCTTTGCACTACATGCCAAAGATATTAATCAGTCGGTCATGTTCATCTCAACACATGTTCATCTTTGCACTACGGGCCAAAGATATTCATCAAGAAATCATTCATCTTTGCACTACAGGCCAAAGATATTCAGTAATATCATCATTTAGGACTAAGGATGATGAAAATTATATTTTAAAGAAAACGAATCCAGCGAGACAAAAGAACAAATAGTAAGACTTCTTACTTCGATTTATCTATGTTTAAAAATACTCCATAATAATTATTGTGGAGCAGAATTCAAAAATGAAGATCAAAACATAGATCCAATCAAAGATAGGAACCATAACAGACAATCTTGGACACAGAAAAGAAAATTTAATTTTTTCTGTGAATAGTGTCGTATTCATGAATAGTGCCATATACGTGAATAGTAACTCCAACACCAAAAGGTAGAAATTCCACAAGAAAAATCATCATGCTTTGTGAATAGTACTCGTGAATAGTAACTCGTGAATAGTAACTCATGAATAGTAACTCGTGATTAGTAACTCATGAATAATAATCCCGATATGAAAAGACAAGAATTTCACGAGAAAAATCTTACTAATATTTCAGCATAATGATATTGAAAGAATAATATCATTTACAAAAGAAAATAACATCCCTTATCTCAAAAGAATAGTACTTCTGGCTGGAATATCAGATATAACGCTGAAGAAAACTTGCACTGTATAACAACACTCAAAGTATCAAAATACTCACAAGTATACGCTCAATATATCGAGAGAGAAGATTTCAGTTTTTGGTGTGATTTTCAATTCTAACATAAGCACCCTATTTATAGAAAAATACTTCGAACACCAAAGTAGAAAATTTAATATATTATTAATATATAATCAAATTTCTTACGCCCACTTTCTTAGATCTGAATTCAGCCATTTACATCACATGCAAGACCCACAATAATGACCAAAAACGTTTTTCATATTAAAAATAATTAAAACTTCTAAAAATTAATTATTTCGGAACTTCAGAGCTTCAATAATTCATAATAAATAGCCCTTTTGTCATAAAAATTTGAACCTTATGTCTTTTCCATATGAAATCCCATTATCTACAACTTTGCAGAAGAAAGTTTTTCCAATTTCTAAACAGAAATTAACCGAAATCCACAAACGGGCGATTTTACATGCTAAAATCAAATTTCAGTTAAGAAATAGGGTCCACCGACATATTTAACATGTTTTTAATATTTATTGCAATAAAAATATTCTTCCTCCTCATATATTTATATATTCCACATTTATTGTAAAAATATCATCATTATTATATTATAATAAAATATTATTTTATCAAAAAAGATAAAATATCGATTTTCAACAATTATCACTTTAAAATTTTTTTCCATCTATATTCACATAAAATAAATATTTTCGTCATCATATAAATTAATAATTAATTATTCACAAATAATATTACAGAATCACAATACTGACAACCAGATAGTTCCCAAGAAAGAGGGGGCTTTCCAATAAGGATTTTTCCTTACTGACACGCAATTAGGTGACCAAACCTCTCCTTAGACAGAATTTTCTAGACATTGCCAATAATGTTATCTAATAATATTATTCAGATAATATGAATTATTGCTCTGATAATGGAAATTATTGTGTAGTGACAATTATTGAAACAACAGTAATATAAAATATCAACGCAGCAATTATTGAATCAATAAAATAAAATACTGAACAGTAATTACTGTAATAATTATTGAGTAGTGCCTTCTTACGTAAAAATTAATAATTGGTGCAATATCGTGTGCTACTGCGCAACAACGCGTATTACTGTATTTTAACCACTGGGTATTCCAACATTATTAACGGTAACAACTACGCCGTTATTTATAAACAACTTATACTTGTCGTTTTCTTCATGCAATCGCTTTCCGTTATGGGACCCACAAAAGACTGCGCCGTCGTACGAATATTCCCCGACATGAAGAATATTCCACGACCAAACGAATATTCCCCTACAACAATGAATATTTTATAACCACTTGCTTATTTAAAATATTTGCGTATTTCACCCATAACTAACCTCATTAATCAATTCAACCCTTACTATTTCAAAATAATAAATAGAGGAAATTCCATTTTATTAAAAAAAAATTCGGGGTCGTACACATCCAATCAAAATAAATCCAATCACATTGGTCAATAGTCCATAATCAATCTCATTTATTATCATACATATAATCATATGTATCAATAAATAAAATCATTCCATATATATATGAGTATCATTTAATGGACAATTTTAAGTTGCATGAAATCTAATTTCAAGATTAAAATAAACTTTTTATTTTAGTTATAAAATTATTAAAATTAATATATATATATTATAATATTATAGTATTATATATACTTAACATATATTAACGGTTATATATGTATAATCAAATATTGATCATAAAAATGATGCTGTTATATAATATATATATATATATATATATATATATATATATATATATATATAAACCAAGCACGTGGGAAATAAGTTGCAATACTACCACAATCATATTCACCATACTACCACTTTAGTGCTAATTGAAAAAAAAACTGAAGCTTTCTTAAACAACATCCATTATTACTAAAATAATATTAAGCCAATCATATATCCTTATACATGTACAGGCTTGGCTTTGGAAAAATTGAATCATGGATCTCATATGATTATTTAAGATAAAACAATCAAACAATCACGGAATAGCGAAACAGTTTGCAAATTTGAAAACACGTGATTCCGCAACAGTTCGTGATTAACAGGCTTTTGCAATTTTTTTTCATAAAATAATTATTTTATACAATAAATTATGCCCAATAAATTATTCTAAATACATACCCATACATATATGGAATCAAAATAATTAATAATTCGTATAAAGTTTGGCTCTGATACCACTGTTAGGTTTTGTGAAAATCAAAGTAGCAATCGAATTGTAAAAATAACGGAAGCAAAATAAAATCAGATTTTAAAATTTTTCACAAACCAATTACCCGGATCATCCTTTATGCATATTATTAAATAAACAAATAATAAGAAGTTATAATTCATACCCTTGTAGAAACGAGCTTCCTCAGGTACAAGTTCACCTCCTACTTCTCTGCGATCTCCTTGAATCTCCGGGTAGATTCCTTCCTTTGATCAATGTAAGCCACCCAAGTGTATGGCCTCTAGAGGTGATCCACCAAGGAAGAAGATTTTTCAAGAAGAAGGGTGTATTTGCTCAAACCCTAGTTTTTCCTATCTTTATAGAAAAAGGGGCGTACTCTCCAACTATTAGAATTACGTATATCTGATATCTGATATAAGACTCCTCTTATAAAGATATCAGGTAACCCTATTAAAATAAGGTATTATTTATTTAATTAAACTCTTTTAATTAAATAGGCTCCCTAATCCTATTAGGGATAATTAATTAAACTCCTTTAACTAATTTTCCCTCCTAATCCTAGTAGGAATAAATGAAAGTACTTATATTAAATTAATTTCTAAACTCTTTTAGAAATTAAAATAATAATAGTAATAATAATATTAATAGGACTCCTCTTATTAATTTATATTTAATATTTTTAAAATATTAAATAAAAAAATATTAAGCTATTTAATTTATTCTATCACCATTGATTAAATTAAATATACTTAACATATTATTACGATTATGCCATTAACTTCTTAAATAATTATTCTTCCTTTTATGGTGTGACCCTTTAGGTTCTCCATATTAAACCGGTTGTGAATAAATCAATTAGAACAATTCTAACTTTATTTAAATAAATAAATTAAAAGATTAGTTTATTTAAATAAATAATATTTATTCTACAATAGGGATAAGCCTGCCTAGCGATCAACGACTTTCTAGATAATATAGATTTTAACATTAATCATAAAAGAACATTTGAGTTAATAGTTACCGTACAATTCAATCCTTCCACCATACAATGTCCCAATTATGTATAAGACATGAAATTACTATCAAGTCTTATTTTATTTAATTATATGTATTTCGAATCCCAAATGCACAACTCCTAATGAATGCAAATTAAAAACTACTTTCTAATTTCATTCTACCTTGGCCAAGGATTCTTGGGTTGTCATTTATCGAATCACATAGTACATTTTTCTTCTTTTACTATAAGTGGTAGATTTTTTATTGATCATTCGTTATCTCCATATATAACTTATTACACCCAAGCATACCCTTTGATATACCCTAAAGGTCTTAAGGAATAAGTCAAAGTGTAATTCATTATATATAAGATACTATGATGATATCAAGTCTAAGGATAATTTGTACTACTATCACTACCGAAATTCCTATTGACATGCAAGTAAAACTCCATTAGGTATTCCTTAGCGAGTCACGTTCGGTGAACTTATTCTCTAATAAGCACCTGCATACTTACTTTAGTGTCTCCACACAAATGATCATGAGATCAATCATCCTCATCCAATGAGCAAGCAATGTACGTACCAAACTATCTGAATTTACTAATCCCCTTTTTAGTAATCCATTGATTGGGAATATTTTAGTGTTAAACTATCTAAGAATTTAGATCTCATTAGCATGATCTCATCATGGTTCTAAAAGTATTGCTTAAAACTATGTGTAAGACCCAAACTTTTATAAATAAAGATGAATTTTCTATAAATATCATTTTTGAATATTATGAAGTTAATTTGATATAATGTTATAGTTGTGGGTAATATTTATAAATTTTGCAAAGTAAGCAAGTTGTTTTAAAATATTCGTTTGGTCGGAGAATATTCTTTTTGTCGGGGAATATTCGTACGACGGCACAATCATTGGTGGACCCCACAACAGAAGTATAGTCGTAGTTAGAAAACGACAAAATTATCTTTCTATAAAAATAACGGCTGAGGTGTTACCGTTAAAACCGTTAAAACTGTTGAACTACCTGGTAGTAAAAGTACAGTAATACGCGTGGCTGCATAGTAGCACACGGTATTGATTATTAATGCTTACGTGAGAAGTCACTCAGCTATACTCAATTATTGCTACAGTAATTGCTGCATCATATCTCTTAAATTATTGTCATAGTATCATCTGTATAATATGTTATATTATTAAATTAATAATTGAGACGTGGTGGTAAGTTTAATTATTTTTTATGGGGGGCCCATATGTCATCATCTAAGAGTCTCTTCGTCAATAGTAATTACCGTCGTCAATAGTATTTACCTTGGTCAATAGTAATTACCTTCGTCAATAGTATTTACCTTGGTCAATAGTATTTACATTGGTCAATAGTATTTACCTTGGTCAATAGTAATTACCTTCGTCAATAGTATTTACATTGGTCAATAGTAATTACTTTCATCAATAGTAGTTGTCCCTTCAATATTACCAAGAGTCATTTGACCATTCGTTAAGACCAAGAGTCATTTGACCCTTCGTTAAGACCAAGAGCCACCTTCAGTTTTTCTATAAATAGAGGCCTAGGGCTTCATTATTTTTCACGAATTCATTCAAGCTATTGAGAAAGAAAGTATAGAGAGAATAAGAGAGAGAGAATAAAAGTATTCTGCTACTTCACTTTTCCAATATCCAGTTTTTTTAAGGTAAGGGGTGTTATTCTTTCTTATTCATGAAGAGAACTGTTGTTATTCCATTGCTTATTATTCTATTGGAATAACCTGTATACGTGGTCTACCCTATACTTGGTGACATTCTTCTATTATTCTGTTGGAACATCCTGTCTGTGTGTTTTACACCGGACTTAGTTCCGTTTTTATTATTATTCTGTTGGAACATCCTGTCTGTGTGTTTTACACCGGACCTGGTTCCGTCTTGTTATTATTCTGTTGGAACATCCTGTCTGTGTGTTTTACACCGGACCTGATTCTATTATTTATTATTCTGTCGGAATATCCTGTCTGTGCGTTTACGCCGGACCTGGTTCCATTATTTATTATTCTGTTGGAATAACCTGTCTGTGCGGTCTATCGCATGCATGGTGATTTCTTTTGTTATGCCATTCTTTATTATACTCAGTTGATTAAAACTTTGACTTCTATACTCCATGAAATTAGTGGAATATCCTTGACATTTGCGCTTCATCTAGTATCTATTCATGAAAATATTCTCCTGATCAGTCTTGAAGTTTACTCCACAAAACAGTATCATGTTGACAATTTGGACGTTATTAATTCCTGGATAAATTAATTCTTGAACATGTTTTATTGAATTCTTATATCATTGTCATCATCCTCATGTTTATAAAATGTTGAAAGTCATCTGTGGCCTGTAGTGCATAGATGGACTTGGTATGATTATGACCAGGGATTATTCGGTATAATCATGACCGTAATGTTACAAATGATGTGGTAAAAGTCCTCATTGGCCCGTAGTGCATTGATGGACAGTTGTTGGCATGATCATGACCATTAATAAATATACGAATATCCTTGGCCGTAGTGCAGGGGTGATTCGATGATGTGGATTATTTTATTAAGCTGAGTCCCAGCGATCACAGTGTTGGAAAATCTTTTAAATCATAAAAGATAGTAGAGTTTATTTTCAACTTGACTCTCTTAATGGATTGCTTGTTCGCTACAGTTAAACTTGATGTCTATTATATTTTATCAGTTTAACATTGTTGAAGGCTAATGATAATTTATTCTGCATTATCTTAGTCATAATATTTCTTACTGGGCTAGTTGAGCTCACCCTTTCTTTCATTGTTCTCTTTAGGAAATGAGAACGTAGCTGGGGCAAGTCGGGGAATGGAGTGATGGTACGAATGATAGTATTAGTTAGTAGTCCTCACTATTCTATGTAATGGTGTGTTAATAAATGTAACGAGGACTCCTTTTGAGTATGAATACTCTCTAGAAGATAATATTTGTATTCAAACTCACAGTTTATGTTTTGTCGTATTGTACACGACAGTTGTATTAGTAAGTTGTATTTGTATTCTGTACTATGTATCTGACGACCCAAGATGGGTGATGTATACCTAATTTTGGGGGCGTCACACTATAGGTTTATCACATATTATTAAAACAACACCATGTAGATAATAAATGCCTACGATAAATAATTTTTTTATTAATAAACAAATAAGATTGATTACAAAGTATATGCTTTATCATCATACATGATTGGCTTGTATGCATACTACTTTCAATCTCTGCAAGATAATTTTGCCCTCCTGTAAGGTTATTAACAGGAATGCAAAATTTTTATGTGTCTACAGATGCCCCTCTTTATCATATTCATGCAATGTAATGACATGGATAGGATAAAAAACACTAGACACTTGAAACATGACCAGATATTAATGATGCAATGTACTGTAGCACGATGCAAATGTATGATGTATATGGTTTGTTGGACTATTTTCCAATGGGATGTGATGACTATCTACTCCCATGACTTCTGATGGGGACTGGAGTGATCACCGATGACCCTGACAAACAACTTGGATGTGTGCTCCAAAGTTCCCAAGTACTCTCAGGATGTTGACGTTGGGGTTATCACCAAAGTTATTAATCCTTGGTACAGACTTTGCACCATAGATGTTCCTCTCATGTATAAGAGACTCTGGGGGATTGTGTTCTGTCTGATTAAGATGTGTATAACATATTCCATCATCGGTCCTCCCTGATGAGGATATTTTTCCCTAGTTTGTATCGCCAGGTCTTCTAGTGATCTATCGGAGTTACTGCCAACAGTTTATGTTTGTCAGGGTTGCCTGACCCTCGCTGACATGTGCATCAACAGATACCATCATCATTTCATCTCTGACGCTCTGTTGGGTTTCACTGCCAATGTCAGGTGATGTCAAGGTTGCTTGACCTTCGTTGAAATGTGCATCAATGGCTGATATCATTGGACGGCTTCCGATGCTTCGATGGATTTACATGCCAACGGCTGGACTTGTATAAAGTTCCCGCTGGGGAGAAGTGTTTTGGAGTGACAATGTAACACCCCCATATTTATACTCCCATGGTATCCGATATAATGCTTACTATGTGACGCCCCTAAAATAGGTATACATCACCTATTCTGAGTCGCCAAATACATGGTACAAAATTCAAATACAACTTAATTATACAGCAGTCATGTAAAATACGACTAAACATATGCTGTTAGTTTTAATACAAATATTATCAGATAGACAATATACAAACTCAATGGGTCCTCATTACATTTATTATCACATTATTACATAGAATAATGAGGACTACTAATGCTATCATCTAGTCCATCACTTCATTCCCCGACTCATCCCAACTATATTCTCATTTCCTGAAGAGAATAGTGAAAGAAAGGGTGAGCCCAACTAGCCCAGTAAGAAATATTATGACTAAGATAATGCAGAATAAATTATCATTAGCCTTAAATAATGTTAAACTGATACAATATAACAAACATCAAGTTTAACTGCAGCAGAACAAGCAACCCATTAGAAGAGTCAAATAGAGAATAAAATCTACTATCTTTTATGATTTAAAATGTTTTTCATGACTTTTATCACTGGGACTCATCTTAATATATAATCCACAACATCGAATCACCCCTGCACTACGGCCAAGGATATTCTTTAGTATCACTACCACAATTATCCATGCACTACGGGCCAAGAATATTTGTGTATTCATTAATGGTCATGATCATGCCAACCACTGTCCATCAATGCACTACGAGCCAATGAGGACTTTTACCACATCATTTGTAACATTACGGTCATGATTATACCGAATAATCCCTGATCATAATCATACCAAGTCCATCTATGCACTATAGGCCACAGATGACTTTCAACAGAATATAAACATGAGGATGATGATAATGATATAAGAATTCAATAAAACAAATTCAAGAATTAATTTATCTAGGAACCAACAACGTCCAAATTGTCAACATGATACTGCTTTGTAG
This sequence comes from Panax notoginseng, assembly GCA_016801055.1. Lineage (NCBI taxonomy): Eukaryota > Viridiplantae > Streptophyta > Magnoliopsida > Apiales > Araliaceae > Panax > Panax notoginseng. The sequence goes on from CM029012.1 coordinate 45,451,601, forward strand.
AGTAAAATTCAAGAATGCTTAGAAGAATATTTTCACGAAAGGATACTAGATGAAGCGCAAATATCAAGAATATTTCCCTATTTTTATGGAGTATAAAAGCCAAAACTTTAACCCACTGAGTACAATAAAGAATGGAATAACAAAATAAATCACCAGACATGCGATAGACCACACATGTAACGACCCCAAAATTCATACCATTTAAATCCCGACTTCGGTCGTTAACCATACATTCAACCTCTAAATAATACATCATTATTCGATGTTAAACTTAATAAAATTGCGGAATATTTAAAACTTTTATACATTTCCTTCTTTCTTGCCCTGAATCGCAACCATTACATTACATCTCTTTGATTCAATCTTATGTCATGAATCGTTACAACAAAATAACTATACAAAGTCTTACATCATAACTAAATATCCATATACATTAGATAGCTCAACTTACATTTAACAACATCTTACGTTCAAAATAGGAAATACATTTTGCATAAAACATAAGTAATCTTCGTGAATATAGATCTCTATAACTCACATAGCACGTATCTTTACCTTAAAATCTTGACCTGCAAAAGTGGTTATTTGCAAGAGTGAGCTCGACAGCCCAGCAAAGTCTAACAGTTTTCATGCATCATATATCACATAATAACATGCTCGACATACATCTCATTAAAGTAACATGGCATACATGCTTTTAATTCACATAACAAATATAAAGATTGAGTTCCTTACTCAATCATCATTACTTAGCCAAAATAATGCAGTCATATATTGACTTTAACATTTCATGATTTCAACATGCATAACATATCATGCAATTTAAAATAGTTCATCAAGTCCACGTAGAAAATAGGAACCGAAAGACTTGCCTTGGTCGTTGTTTACCAATAATAGCTTAACAGCTTACAGTTATGTGCACTTCACGTGCCCTACACAATTATATAATCATACACATCAACTATTAGTCACATAACAACACATAACAATTGTAATGTAAACTCTACTCCACATCTCATAATCTTTCCTATTAATAAATACACAATGGTCAATTAGATTGTGTTAACTTTTCGACTTATGACTCACTATATTTCTTCTTAGTCAAACTCGAAGTTCAAGTGCTTAAGTCTTGCTAGGACTACTTATTGGTTTTATATTAAACCCATTTCATATCTTATAATATCTATTTCAATGGAATTGAAACACTTTTTAAGTTCATTAACACTTGGCACGGCGTTTCGACGTTCAATCGTCACACGCCCGATTTGCCTCTCTTATGTATGCTTATTATGCTTCTATAACTTATCTAATACATTATTTATTAATGTTAAGCATAATTATATTTACTAAGATTCATATTTTATAACTTAGGACATCATCTTTTACGGTCTGGAGCACTACACATGCATATGTGCATGCCCGACACCCTCCGATTGCCTCCGAAAACACAACAGTCCTAAAGATGACCATTTTGACCCATCCTAATGACCTCAAATTGAAAAACTTAAAGAACGAAAGTTGTAGGTCTACTCGTCCTCGTTCCGGATCATCTTGAATCACCTCAATCGGAGTTCGTATGAGAAGTTATGGCCATTTTACTACAGGAGGTCAAAACTGTCCAAGTCAGACTTCTGTCCCCGCGCTGGGGCGCGAGTACTAAGCCAACTAGTGGCGCTGGGGCGCGAGATTGGTGCTGGGGCGCCAATTTCAGCGCTGGGGCGCCAGCTTCTGGCGATGGGGCGCGAATTTTGGCGCCGGGGCGCGATTTTTGGCGCTGGGGCGTGAATTTTGACGCTGGGGCGCCGAAACTCGCAGACCCCACCCACGAAGAACAGAACAACTCAATTTTCTGTCTGTAACTTCAATTCCAACACTAATTAACATGAATAACTAATACAAATTACACATAAACTTTCACCAAGCATACAAATATTAAATTAACACAACTTAAACCATAATTTTAGAAAAATTAAATACTAGAATAACATATTTTAAAACCCAAAAACTCCATTTTTGATATTTCTTGACACAGTGCATACTGTAATCATAATGATACACCAATTTGATTCTTTTGAACTAAGTTCTCTGTAATTCTTAACAAACTAACTAATATAGTCACAGTTCAATTTCACACACTAAATTGATCATCATAATTGTTATTTACATAAGCTACATAAGAAATACATATACTGACATTATTTCTTCCTACTGTCAAACGAATTTATCATGCAATTCTCGTTTAAGCACTACCTCTAATCATCATAAACTCATATAATAACTATATAATCAAGTACCATACCAAGTTATACATGTATATCAACAATTCATCCCATAAAATATTTTACAGAGAACTTTTTAGGAAGAAGAAAAACATGAAACTTTTAGAGAAGGAGATTGAGCTCCTACCTTGGATTAGGAAGATGATTATTATTATTTTCTCCAAATTCTTTTCTACAACACCTGTTAAAATCACTCTCAAATTCTCTCTAGTTTTCCTCTTTTCTTCTTTTTCTCTCTGTAAACTTCAACTGAGTCTTTCTTCTCCCTAACTCTAACATACGTATAATATTATAACGTATAATAATAATATAGATATTAAGTATATGATTTAACTGACATCAGTTATAATTTTTTTTTTTGAAAATCAAAAGCCATAAGGCTTGTTTGGCTAAGCTTAATAAAAATAACCCATTAAATCCTTACACCTTGTTTGGCAAATCTAACTAAAACAAATAGATTAATCCTTATACCTTGTTTGATAAAACATCATTAAATTAAAGACTTATTATGCAATAAGACATGTTTAGAAAAAAACCAAATTAAACTCTTTTTATTTATTTTAATAACTCCTTTATAGCAAGGTTATTAGTCACACTTTTATTAAATTAATAAATCAATTAAAACATTAATCTATTAAATTACTTTAACACATAAATCATTATCACATAATTATAATTTCTTTTATAATTATAATTTTATTTAACCAACGAATATTTTAAATTACAATTTCTCATTTAAAATATTATAACTTATTTAAATCACCATAAGCTCTCTAGCTTACTTATTAAATTATATTATTATATAATCTCATAACAATTAATTTACTTAGCTCCTTAATTATTTACTCAACAAATAATTAAATCACATCAACTCAAATTGCCATATAATTCAATAAATATTTAATATTGCCAATAAATATTTAATATTTAATATTTAATTATTTATTCAACAAATAATTAAATAAATCACATCACTCAAATTGAACAATTATTTATTCAACAATAACATATCCATTAAATACTTAAATAAATCAATAAATATTTAATATCACGCTTTAAAATTATGGAATGTTACATCATTCCCTCCTTACAAGGATTCTGTCCTCAGAATCACAATTCAAATAAATCATTCGCTACATTCTTCCCTACTTACAAAGATTCTGTCCCCAGAATCACCGAAACCCTACCTTACTCAGGTTTTCCTCAAATCTATTCATTGAATAACTTTAACACATTATCTTTATATAGGTTTTATATTTTCTACTCTCACCATTCTTGACAATAAATTCTTATAAGTTTTATTTCATAACATTTACTTAGACTCAATTATATTTGAGTATTATATATTCTTTGACCCGTTCATTATCTTTCTCTAAGGATCATTATCATATATTATATGATCAAACTCTCGGGACATTACATTCACCATTTCTTCTAAGAATTTCGTCCTCGAAATTTTTATTAATTAATCTTTATTCATTCAATCTATCAGAATAGATTTTACGTTAATACCTTATTCATTCATTGGATTCTATAACCACTTCTTTTCTACAAAGATCATTCTACAATTATTAAACTTTTCTATTAAAAAATTTCACATTATTCTTTGATAACTCACATCCTTCTCACTTCAAAATCTCTTTTCTCACTTATTCAACATATTCATCATTCAGAGTCGTATTCTATGACTCACTTCTTTCTAAAGAATATCATCCTTACCACATTCACCTTTTAGAATACCAAGAATCTTCCACAATTGCTCAATAATTGGGAAGCGATATGAATAACAGGAATTTAATAGATTCCAAATCATGTTGAGGGTCATAAAGCCACGAACTATGTCCACAGTTGCAAGTAATCTTTCAACTTCAACTTTAACAGTCATAAGACTATAAGGACCCCCGTTCATAGGGTGTTAAGCCCTTCGTACGATGTATTGTGCACAAACATTTAAACGCTATGCATATGTCTATAGTTATAAGTAATCTTTCAACTTAAACTTTAACAGTCATAAGACTATAGGGACTCCTCGTACTTAGGGTGATCAGCCCTTCGTACAATGTATTGTGCACAAACATCTCAACGCCTCCGCGTAATCCCCTATAAAAGGGTTGTTCATCTCAGCTTTTCAACATCTGAATCCGCACCAAAACAATTTGGGTTGGCATAACTTCTCAAGAAACTCTTGAATTTCATGAACATCTTTTAATATTTGTCTAGCTGAATCAAATAGCATAGACCTCTACAATAACTCGGACATTAACCGAAATATACATATACATACATACATATGTATTCTCATATATTAAAGAAATCTCAAAAAATCTTTTTATGACGTTATGATACCGCACTGTATTTACAGTCCGTTGAGGATTCCGTCATTTGGTGACTTTATCATACTACATCATACCATAGTGGGCTGACGATCCTTAGATCACATCCAACACTAGGTAATACTGCATTGATGACTCCATCGTTTTTATCATCTTTGCACCAGGTTATATGATGCATTAATGATATAAAATACATTTTGATATATTGCAAATCATTTTTGTCTAGCCAAAGTAATTAGCATAGACATACGAATAATAGTATTTGTTGTTAAAACTCATTGGTTCCATCATTTGATCCAATGTTTTTCAAGAAAATAAAAGTGTAAACATCAGCACGAAGTCAATAAATTTCGAAAGTCTAGCATAGCTAGTAGATTTAGAATACCTATGCTTCCACCATCAACTCCACTTTCTATAATGATCCATTGCTTAATAGGTCTATCTATTCCTATCATCCTCAATACTCCATTCACACTTAATTATACCCTAGTTCATCAAACTTACCACACGTTATGAGTTCAGGAACTTGCCACAATCATATGAGTTTAAGAACTTATCCTAGTCAGACCATAGGCGTCCATTCGCTGAGGGGTTCAAAAACATACCATATAACTATGAGTCACGAACCTACCATAAGTATGAGTTTTTAGAACTCTCACTTAACCTTATAATATTCTCTAACTATACTCTACCTATCTGTTATACACATGAGAAAAGAATCACCTTCTTAACATGCATATAGCAAATAGCGCGACACAAACATTCCAATGATTATCATTGTGATAAACTGAGTGCAAGCAAAAAACCCTCGCCCATACAAAGGTTTGTACAACTCAGCCATCACATGGGTTCTCAATTGAAATCCCACCTAACTCTATCTTTCTTTTAACTTGCTCTTTGCTCGATACGAATTCCTCGTATCACATCATCTATAACTCCTCATGAGTTATCTCGTACTATTTCATAGTACACCATCTTCATAGCATCAAGCTATAATCATTCAAACATTACAGACCATCTTTCTTTTATAACTTAAACAGATCACGTCGTGACCTTATTCTATAATCATCTTTCTTAAAATTCTTTTGTTAACTCGTGATCGTTTTGTTTTACGATCCTCATTCTTTCTCTTTTTCATCATTTACGACATTATTCGTTATCTTGGTTATTGGAGTTAGGAAACTCCCGTTTCTTATCTTTATATCTTTTCAAGATTCTTCTTTGAATCTTCTTGTTTATATAACAATTCTTCCTTTAAGAATTTCTAACTTTCTAACTTCATTTACATCGCTCAAAATTTCATTCGAGTTATACACTTGGTACACATCGAGTCTCTAACAGTTTTAATATGGTACGCTGAGTGGTTTCCCACAAACAACCAACAAACTAGGTTCCGAGTTGCTAGTTCGTATATACCTCCGCTCCATGAAGGAATCGTTTAGCCCAGATACCATACATCAATGATTAAAGAGTACAATTGTACCTCACTTAGACATAACTCTTTATTCATAACTTCTTTATCACTCTTCTTATAGACACTGTCTATTTATTATCACATTACATCCTTATTATTGGAGTTAGGTAACCCCACATTCATATTCCTTATAACTCTGCGAGATTCTTCTTTGAATCCTTTCACGCAAGTTTTAATCCCCTATTGTTCAAACTCTATTTGAGCTTATTCATTCTTTATCTTCACCTCTCTTCTCTAAGGTTATTGCCTACGGTACTCCTACCTAAGGTTTATAACCTACATCTTTGATACCAACTGTAACGACTCCAAAATTCATACCATTTAAATCCCGACTTCGGTCGTTAACCATACATTCAACCTCTAAATAATACATCATTATTCGATGTTAAACTTAATAAAATTGCGGAATATTTAAAACTTTTATACATTTCCTTCTTTCTTGCCCTGAATTGCAACCATTACATTACATCTCTTTGATTCAATCTTATGTCATGAATCGTTACAACAAAATAACTATACAAAGTCTTACATCATAACTAAATATCCATATACATTAGATAGCTCAACTTACATTTAACAACATCTTACGTTCAAAATAGGAAATACATTTCGCATAAAACATAAGTAATCTTCGTGAATATAGATCTCTATAACTCAAATAGCACGTATCTTTACCTTAAAATCTTGACCTGCAAAAGTGGTTATTTGCAAGAGTGAGCTCGACAGCCCAGCAAAGTCTAACAGTTTTCATGCATCATATATCACATAATAACATGCTCGACATACATCTCATTAAAGTAACATGACATACATGCTTTTAATTCACATAACAAATATAAAGATTGAGTTCCTTACTCAATCATCATTACTTAGCCAAAATAATGCAGTCATATATTGACTTTAACATTTTATGATTTCAACATGCATAACATATCATGCAATTTAAAACAGTTCATCAAGTCCACGTAGAAAATAGGAACCGAAAGACTTGCCTTGATCGTTGTTTACCAATAATAGCTTAACAGCTTACAGTTATCTGCACTTCACGTGCCCTACACAATTATATAATCATACACATCAACTATTAGTCACATAACAACACATAGCAATTGTAATGTAAACTCTACTCCACATCTCATAATCTTTCCAATTAATAAATACACAATGGTCAATTAGATTGTGTTAACTTTTCGACTTATGACTCACTATATTTCTTCTTAGTCAAACTCGAAGTTCAAGTGCTTAAGTCTTGCTAGGACTACTTATTGGTTTTATATTAAACCCATTCCATATCTTATAATATCTATTTCAATGGAATTGAAACACTTTTTAAGTTCATTAACACTTGGCACGGCGTTTCGACGTTCAATCGTCACACGCCCGATTTGCCTCTCTTGTGTATGCTTACTATGCTTCTATAACTTATTTAATACATTATTTATTAATGTTAAGCATCATTATATTTACTAAGATTCATGTTTTATAACTTAGGACATCATCTTTTACGGTCTGGAGCACTACACATGCATATGTGCATGCCCGACACCCTCCGATTGCCTCCGAAAACACAACAGTCCTAAAGATGACCATTTTGACCCATCCTAATGACCTCAAATTGAAAAACTTAAAGAACGAAAGTTGTAGGTCTACTCGTCCTCGTTCCGGATCATCTTGAATCACCTCAATCGGAGTTCGTATGAGAAGTTATGGCCATTTTACTACAGGAGGTCAAAACTGTCCAAGTCAGACTTCTGTCCCCGCGCTGGGGCGCGAGTACTAAGCCAACTAGTGGCGCTGGGGCGCGAGATTGGTGCTGGGGCGCCAATTTCAGCGCTGGGGCGCCAGCTTCTGGCGATGGGGCGCGAATTTTGGCGCCGGGGCGCGATTTTTGGCGCTGGGGCGTGAATTTTGACGCTGGGGCGCCGAAACTCGCAGACCCCACCCACGAAGAACAGAACAACTCAATTTTCTGTCTATAACTTCAATTCCAACACTAATTAACATGAATAACTAATGCAAATTACACATAAACTTTCACCAAGCATACAAATATTAAATTAACACAACTTAAACCATAATTTTAGAAAAATTAAATACTAGAATAACATATTTTAAAACCCAAAAACTCCATTTTTGATATTTCTTGACACAGTGCATACTGTAATCATAATGATACACCAATTGATTCTTTTGAACTAAGTTCTCTGTAATTCTTAACAAACTAACTAATATAGTCACAGTTCAATTTCACACACTAAATTGATCATCATAATTGTTATTTACATAAGCTACATAAGAAATACATATACTGACATTATTTCTTCCTACTGTCAAACGAATTTATCATGTAATTCTCGTTTAAGCACTACCTCTAATCATCATAAACTCATATAATAACTATATAATCAAGTACCATACCAAGTTATACATGTATATCAACAATTCATCCCATAAAATATTTTACAGAGAACTTTTTGGGAAGAAGAAAAACATGAAACTTTTAGAGAAAGAGATTGAGCTCCTACCTTGGATTAGGAAGATGATTATTATTATTTTTTCCAAATTCTTTTCTACAACACCTGTTAAAATCACTCTCAAATTCTCTCTAGTTTTCCTCTTTTCTTCTTTTTCTCTCTGTAAACTTCAACTGAGTCTTTCTTCTCCCTAACTCTAACATACGTATAATATTATAACGTATAATAATAATATAGATATTAAGTATATGATTTAACTGACATCAGTTATAATTTTTTTTTTGAAAATCAAAAGCCATAAGGCTTGTTTGGCTAAGCTTAATAAAAATAACCCATTAAATCCTTACACCTTGTTTGGCAAATCTAACTAAAACAAATAGATTAATCCTTATACATTGTTTGATAAAACATCATTAAATTAAAGACTTATTATGCAATAAGACATGTTTAGAAAAAACCAAATTAAACTCTTTTTATTTATTTTAGTAACTCCTTTATAGCAAGGTTATTAGTTACACTTTTATTAAATTAATAAATCAATTAAAACATTAATCTATTAAATTACTTTAACACATAAATCATTATCACATAATTATAATTTCTTTTATAATTATAATTTTATTTAACCAACGAATATTTTAAATTACAATTTCCCATTTAAAATATTATAACTTATTTAAATCACCATAAGCTCTCTAGCTTACTTATTAAATTATATTATTATATAATCTCATAACAATTAATTTACTTAGCTCCTTAATTATTTACTCAACAAATAATTAAATCACATCAACTCAAATTGCCATATAATTCAATAAATATTTAATATTGCCAATAAATATTTAATATTTAATATTTAATTATTTATTCAACAAATAATTAAATAAACCACATCACTCAAATTGAACAATTATTTATTCAACAATAACATATCCATTAAATACTTAAATAAATCAATAAATATTTAATATCACGCTTTAAAATTATGGAATGTTACATCATTCCCTCCTTACAAGGATTCTGTCCTCAGAATCACAATTCAAATAAATCATTCGTTACAACACAGACAGGTTATTCCAACAGAATAATAAATAATGGAACCAGGTCATGCGTAAACCGTACAGACAGGATGTTCTAACAAAATAATAAAGAATGGAACTAGGTCATGCGTAAATGCACCGACATGATATTTCGACAGAATAATAAATAATGGAACTAGGTCCGGCGTAAACGCACAGACAGGATATTCTGGCAGAATAATAAATAATAGAACCAGGTCCGGCGTAAAGCACGGACATGATATTCTGACAGAATAATAAATAATGGAACCAGGTCCGGCGTAAAGCACAGGCAGGATATTCTGACAGAATAATAAATAATGTAATAATAGAAGAATTGCACCAAGTATAGGGTAGCCCGCGTATACAGGTTATTCCAACAGAATAATAAAGAATGGAATAACAGAAGTTCTCTTCATGAGTAAAAAAGAAAGAATACCCCTTACGAGTACAACAAATAATATCCCTTACCGTAAAAGAAACTTGATATCGGAGTAGTGAAGTAGCAGAATACTTTTCTTTTTTATCTCTATAGTTTCTCTCTCTAGAGTTTCAGTGAATTCGTAAGAAAATAATGAAGGAATGAGCTTCTATTTATAGAAAAATTGACTGTATAGTAACTGACTCATGAACGGTCTAGATTGATTTACTTTAATCTGACGATCTATATTTAAAGCAAAATCTTTTAAATATAACATATTTTATTTATAATCTAATAAAACGAATAACTTTATAACAGATTTTACTATGCAAACACTATGCAGGCACTATGCAAATACTATGCATAATAAAATATAATATATTCTAATTATTATCTAATAAAATAGATAACTTTATAAAAGTATTCTGTTTTATATAAAAAGCTTTTTTGTTTTATTACATTAATAATACCAATAAAATAAAACTGAGTGACTTATCACGTAAGCATCAATAATAAATACCGTGTGCTACTATGCAACGATGTGTATTATTGTACTTTTACTACCGAGTAATTCAACAGTATTAATGGTAAAACTTCTGCCGTTATTTTTATAAAGTATTTTTTGTCATTTTCTCAATCCGACAATAATTTCGTTGTGAGGTCCACCAATAATTGTATCGTCGTACGAATATTCCCTGTTAAAACGAATATTCCCCGACCAATCGAATATTATATAGCAACTTGCGTACTTTGCAAAATTTATAAATATTACCCACAACTATAACATTATATCAATTTCACTCCATAATATTCAAAAATGATATTTATAAAAAATTTATCTTTATTTATAAAAGTTGGGGTCTTACAACCTCCCCTTCTTATGAAATTTTGCCCTCAAAATTAGGGTACGTACCTAGTATATTGAAGAGGTAAGGATACCTTAACTTCATTTCAGATTCTAACTCCCAGAACATTTCCTCAACATCGTGGTTTCTCCACAAAACTTTAACTTGAGGTATAACCTTGGAGCGTAGAATATGTTCCTTCTTATCCAAGATTTGAACATGAACCTCTTCATACGTTAAATCTTCCGCTATTTCTTCTGGTTCTAACTCAATAATGTGGTTTGGGTCTTTCACATATTTACGTAACATGGATATTTGAAAAATATTATGAACACGAGACATACTTGGCAGTAAAGCGAGTCTATAGGCCACAGTTCCTACTCGATCGAGGATTAAAAATGGGCCAATGAATTGAGGATTGAGCTTTTCTCACTTTCCAAATCTCGTAACTCCTTTCCACGGAGCAACTCGTAACAACACATGATCTCCTATATCAAATTTCGCGTCCTTTCGATGAAGATCAGCATAACTCTTTTGTCGATCTTGTGAGGTTTTTATACGTTGTTGGATCGTTTGAATCTTTTCCGTAGTCATACGTACCAACTCCGGTCCCAATAACGTTGCTTCTCCCACCTCATCCCAGCATATTGGAGAACGACACTTTCTTCCATACAACGCCTCGAATGGAGCCATGCCAATACTTGCTTGATAACTGCTGTTGTAGGAAAACTCAACCAATGGTAAGAACTTATCCGAACTTCCCTTGAAGTCAAGGACACAAAGTCTTAATAAATTTTCAATAGTTTGAATAGTCCTCTTTGATTATACGTCCGTCTGGGGATGATATGCCGAACTAAATCGTAAATCCGTGCCCATAGCTTTTTGCAAACTAACCCAAAATCGTGAAGTGAATCTTGTGTCTCGATAAGATACTATGAATACTGGCATACCATGCAGTCTTACAATCTTATTTATGTATATACGAGCAAGACGTTCAAGTGTATAAGTTTCTCGTATTGGTAAGAAATGAGCAGACTTAGTCAATCTATCAATAATGACCCAAATTGCATCAATGCCTTGAGAAACCTTGGGAAGACCAGTAACAAAATCTATGGTAATGTGCTCCCACTTCCATTCTGGAATTTCAAGTAGTTGCAATGGACCTTTTGGTACTTGATGCTCTGCTTTGACTCGTTGACAAGTTAAACACCTTGAGATAAACAACGCTACCTCTCTCTTCATATTACTCCACCAAAATATATGACGAAGATCATGATACATTTTGGTACTCCCAGGATGGATTGCAAACGGTGTGTTGTGTGCCTCCATCATGATTTTATTCTTTAAATCAGGGTCGTTACGAACACAAAGTCTGGAGTTGACTCGAAGTATTCCTTCTTCATCGATTCTTGCTTCCGGCATTGCACCTTCTTACACTTTCTTCCTTATACGCATCAGCTCTAGGTTTGTAGCTTGAGCAGCTTTAACTTTATCAATTAAAGTCGGTTCTACTCGTATATTTGCCATCATCACATGGGTCCCTGGAGTCTTTAACGCTATCTCCATCTTTTGCAAGTCACATAAAATGGGCCTTTGCGTTGACAATATCGCACTCGTACTTGCATATGATCTTCTACTCAATGCATCAGCTACCGCGTTCGCTTTTCCAGGATGGCATTGGATGGTATGATCATAATCTTTCAACAGTTCCAGTCAACGTCGTTGTCGCATATTGAGTTCCTTTTGAGTGAAGAAATATTTGAGGCTTTTATGATCCGTAAAGATCTCCACTTTCTCCCCATACAAGTAATGCCTCCAAATTTGAAGTGCGAAGACAACAGCTGCCAACTCTAGATCATGAGTAGGATAATTCCTCTCATATTCTTTGAGTTGTCTTGAGGCATAGGCTATGACTTTCCCATGTTGCATGAGAACACATCCCAACCCTTTACCCGAAGCATCACTGTAGATGACAAATCCCTTCGAGCCAGATGGTATTGTCAGAATAGGTGCTGAAATGAGTCTCCTCTTGAGTTCTTGAAAACTCTTCTCACATTCTTTGCTCCAACCGAACTTTGTATCTTTCCGAGTCAGCTGAGTTAATGGAGTAGCGATTCGAGAAAATCCTTCCACGAATCTCCGATAATAACCAGCTAAACCGAGAAAGCTACGTACTTCGGTCACTGATTTAGGTTGCTCCCAGCTTTGAATTACTTCAATCTTTGTCGGGTCAACAGATATTCCATGACTTGATACTACGTGCCCAAGGAATGCTACTTCCTTAAGCCAGAACTCACATTTTCTTTAACTTGGCATAAACCTTGTATTCACGAAGTTTTTTGAATGTCAGCCTTAAGTGTTGCTCATGATCTTCACGGCTTTTGGAATAAATAAGGATGTCATCAATAAAGACGACCACAAAGTGATCCAAATATTCCTTGAATACTCGGTTCATCATATCCATGAAGGCAGCAGGAGTATTAGTCAATCCAAAAGACATGACTAAGAATTCATAATGCCCGTACCGAGTTCTGAAGGTAGTCTTTGGAATATCCTCAGTTCTAACCTTCAGCTGATGATATCCAGAACGGAGATCGATTTTTGAAAAGAATTGTGCTCCTTACAACTTGTCAAACAGATCATCAATACGTGGCAATGGGTACCTATTTTTGATGGTGACATGATTCAACTCCCGATAATTAATACAAAGTCGCATACTCCCATCTTTCTTTTTCACGAATAGAATAGGAGCACCCCAAGGAGAAGTACTAGGACGAATAAAGCCAATGTATAACAATTCCTGTAGTTGGGTCTTTATCTTCTGAAGTTCAATAGGAGCCATTCGATATAGGGCTTTAGAAATGGGTGTTGTACCGGGTTCAAGGTCGATACAAAATTCAATTTCACGCTCTGGGGTAGGCCAGGAAGTTCTTCAGGGAATACGTAAGGAAATTCATTAACAATAGAAATATCATTCAAAATTAAAGTATTTTTGTTTAGATCCGTGACATGAGCTAAGAAAGCTTGACATCCATTTTTTAATAAATGAATAGCTTTATGGCTTGAGATGACAGTGATTGATTTTAATGGTTTGGTTGTTTGAATTCGCATAATAGGTAGATTAGGAATATGAAAGCTAACAACCTTACGAAAACAATCAATTTTTGCATGATGAGTAGTTAACCAATCAATCCCTAGAATTACATCAAATGCAAGTATTTTCAATGAAATAAGATCGACAGGTAATGTGAGGGTACCGATTTGAACCAAACAAGACTTATAAATAGTGGATGTAATGAAGGTTTCTCCCAACGGAGTTTCCATAGATAAGTCAAAGTCTAATTTCTCCGGAGTCAAATTTAATCGTTGAGCGCAAATAGGAGAAATAAAAGAATGGGTAGAACCGGTATCAAATAAGGTATAGACTTCGCTAGAGTTTATGATAAGCTTACCTGTGATGACATCCTTCGGGTTCCTTACTTTCTGGGAGGTCACAACAAAGGCTCTCCCTTGCACTACCGGTTTTGACTTTTCTGAAATGTCCTTTGTTGCCTCCATCCTAGCTGAACTTGTCTTCGGTGAATGACAAAATCGGGCTAGGTGACATTCTCTTCCACAATTATAACATGCTTTGGACGGCATCGCGCAGTTTGGACTGATGTGTCCTTGCCCTCCGCATTTGAAGCATATGATAGGTGGTCATTCTCCTTCCTTAACCACGGGTGTTGGTACTGATGTCATTCCATCATTGTTGAATCTCCTCTTCTTGAAATGTCCATTCTTATTATTTTGGCCATGATTACCACCGAAGTGGTTACCATTTATGACCTGTTGATTTCCTCCACGCTTGTTGTCACCACTTCGATGACTGCTTTCACTGGTATTATCACTTTGCTGGTTGCTCTCTTTTGGTTGCGTTGACTCGTTATCGTGCTCCACTAACTGAGCCCTATTTACAACATCTGAATTCAAACACAGTTTATGAGAAATAAGATGTTGACGTATCTTCGGCTTCAAACCTCTTAAAAATATTCACGTCATTCTCTCTTCATTATCCACCAAGTGGGACGCAAATCGGGACAGCTTGGCAAACTTAGCTTCGTACTGCGACACGGTCATATTATTCTGCTCCAACTTGATGAATTCTACCTCCTTCATGTGACGAATACTTTCGAAAAAGTACTTGTCATTGAATAGTTCCTGGAACTTCTCCCAAGACATCTTCAGTGAGGCAGGTTGAGTACATTTTATAGATTCCCGCAACATGAAGGTGGAAAAGGGAACCTTTTACTCCTTGGAGCATCCCAAGACATCAAATATCTTGTTGATCTATTTAATCCACGTCTCCGCCTTAAGTGGTTTTAGCTCTCCAAAAAACTCCGGTGGTCCCAGTTCTTTAAACTGCTTGGCGATGACCGTCCGAAAGTTACCAGTATTTCCACCTGTATTTTGGACAGGAGCCGCTCTCGCCTGTTGTTGCATAAATTGCATAAAGCCTCGGAACATTCCATCATTCATCATTTCGTCAGTGTTGTCATTTTCATGAGGATTGTCGCCTTCCTGATGCACATTATCCTGATTATTGATATGTGGTGAATCAATGGTCGCCTGTGCTCCATTGCTATTCTCAATATTCTCGGATGTCATTTTTAAATACTACCATAAAACAAGGGTTAAATAACATATCACATATTATCTCTATACTCTGACCGATCAAATAAATACCAAATAAACTTAGGTAGGTCATATTGGCGAAGGAATTACCCGTCTCTCCCCTCCTAGTTCTAGTCTCACATCTTAGCCGGGGATCATATCCCTAACCTTTGATACCAACTGTGACGCCCTCAAAATAGGTATACATCACCTATTCTGAGTCGCCAAATACATGGTACAAAATTCTAATACAACTTAATTATACAACAGTCGTTCAAAATACGACTAAACATATGTTGTGAGTTTTAATACAAATATTGTCAGATAGACAATATACAAACTCAATGGGTCCTCATTACATTTATTATCACATTATTACATAGAATAGTGAGGACTACTAATGTTATCATCTGGTCCATCACTCCGTTCTCCGACTCGTTCCAACTATATTTTCATTTCTTGAAGAGAACAGTGAAAGAAAGGGTGAGCTCAACTAGCCCAGCAAGAAATATTATGACTAAGATAATGCAGGATAAATTATCATTAGCCTTAAACAATGTTAAACTGATACAATATAACAAACATCAAGTTTAACTGCAGCGGAACAAGCAACCCATTAGAAGAGTCAAGTAGAGAATAAAATCTACTATCTTCTATGATTTAAAAGGTTTTTCATAACTTTTATCACTGGGATTCAACTTAATAAATAATCCACATCATCGAATCACCCCTACACTACGACCAAGGATATTCTTTAGTATCACGACCAGAATTATCTATGCACTACAGGCCAAGAATATTTGTGTATTCATTAATGGTCATGATCATGCCAACCACTGTCCATCAATGCACTACGGGCCAATGAGGACTTTTACCACATCATTTGTAACATTACGGTCATGATTATACCGAATAATCCCTGGTCATAATCATACCAAGTCCATCTATGCACTACAGGCCATAGATGACTATCAACAGAATATAAACATGAGGATGATGACAATGATATAAGAATTCAATAAAACAAGTTCAATAATTAATTTATCCAGGAACCAACAACGTCCAAATTGTCAACATGATACTGCTTTGTAGAGTAAAATTCAAGAATGCTTAGAAGAATATTTTCACGAAAGGATACTGGATGAAGCGCAAATATAAGGGATATTTCACTAATTTCATGGAGTATAAAAGTCAAAACTTTAACCCACTGAGTACAATAAAGAATGAAATAATAAAAGAAATCACCAGACATGCGATAGACCGCACAGACAGGTTATTCCAACATAATAATAAATAACGGAACCAGGTCATGCGTAAACTTCACAGACAGGATGTTCCAACATAATAATAAAGAATGGAACCAGGTCATGCGTAAATGCACCGACAGGATATTCCGACAGAATAATAAATAATGGAACCAGGTCCGGTGTAAACGTACAGATAGGATATTCTGACAGAATAATAAATAATGGAACCAGTTCCGGCGTAAAGCACAGATAGGATATTCTAACAGAATAATAAATAATGAAACCGGTCCGGCATAAAGCACAGACAGGATATTCCGACAGAATAATAAATAATGTAATAACAGAAGAATTTTACCAAGTATAGGGTAGCCCTCGTATACAGGTTTTTCCAACAGAATAATAAAGAATGGAATAACAGAAGTTCTCTTCATGAGTAAAAAAGAAAGAATACCCCTTACGAGTACAACAAATAATATCCCTTACCGTAAAAGAAACTTGATATTGGAGTAGTGAAGTAGCAGAATACTTTTTTTCTTTCTCTCTATAGTTTCTCTCTCTAGAGTTTCAGTGAATTCGTAAGAAAATAATGAAGGAATGAGCTTCTATTTATAGGAAAATGGATTGCATAGTAACTAACTCATGAACGGTCTAGATTGATTTACTTTAATCTGACGGTCCATATTTAAAGCAAAATCTTTTAAATATAATATATTCTATTTATAATCTAATAAAACGAATAACTTTATAAAAGATTTTACTATGTAAACACTATGCAGGCACTATGCAAATACTATGCATAATAAAATATAATATATTCTAATTATTGTCTAATAAAACAGATAACTTTATGAAAGTATTATATTTTATATAAAAAGTTTTTCTGTTTTATTACATTAATAATACCAATAAAATAAAACTGAGTGACTTATCACGTAAGTATCAATAATCAATACCATGTGCTACTATGCAACCATGCGTATTGCTGTACTTTTACTACCGAGTAGTTCAACAGTATTAATGGTAAAACTTTCGCCGTTATTTTCATAAAATATTTTTTGTCGTTTTCTCAATCCGATAATAATTCTGTTGTGGGGTCCACCAATGATTGTGTCGTCGTACGAATATTCTCTGTTAAAACGAATATTCCCCGACCAATCGAATATTATATAGTAACTTGTGTACTTTGTAAAATTTATAAATATTACCCACAACTATAACATTATATCAATTTCAGTCCATAATATTCAAAAATGATCTTTATAGAAAATTCATCATTATTTATAAAAGTTGGGGTCTTACATACTACAAGTCAATATATATAACACATTTAAATCTATACACCCATGGTATCTGATTATATGCTTATATATAATTGAGTAACTATACAATTTATAACCAGACATAATTCTCATAGATCCAAGATTCACAGTATCCCATAACAAATGACAATTCTCAAGAGAACTATTACTTTGTTTCGATACCGTCACTTAGATATATGAACTGTATCTGTGAGTAGTATCTATCTATCCAAAATTCAGAGTATTAGTAATAACATGAACAATCCATATTACCAATACCCTCACTCAGATGTATAGTCTATGTCATGCAATTTACACTATCGTATCGATAGTACCTATCTATCTGAAATCTAAAGTATCAACAACAACATGAACAACCCATATTATCAATATCCTCACTCAGATAAATAGTTCCCAAGGATCTCAAACTAGATTAAAGATTCTAAATTACATCTATATATGTAAGAAAACACTGTTGCGGAAGTAAAAGATGTTATATATATCATAAATATTAAGGTTCGATTACATGATTCTCCTAAAGAATTTCTTATTACAAAGTATTCAACTAGACATGAATATAAGCTAATCTAAGAAGGGACGCTTCCCTTTATCTACTCCAGATGTACCAGGGTTACCATCTAATACTGCAAAGGGAATAATTTGTAAGGGTGAGCTATGACATTCTCAGCAGGTTTTATATTTATAGCAATATATGATTTGAAGAAGTATAACAATTCCAAATTTAACTGATAGTCTCTACCATTTCTAGAATTTTTTTTTCAACCATTTTGGACTTTTTATTTCTGTCAGTCACACAGACTTAGAAACTTTGTTTTAAATATGAGATAGGGGATCAGCCTACTTAATATCCTAGGAGTATGCATCTCATCCTACTAGTGCTCAAATGCACCCAAATTAATGTCAATTTATTATTGACCAAACTTTGATCCCTTACGGGATACCCAACTTTAGTATAGGATGACTTACCAAAGTAATTTGGTTTGACACAATAATTTATGCTCAATAACAATATCATGTGAATAAACAATTCATTTCTTAGTTATGCTGAAGCTATAGTGTTAACGCCAAGTTTCGTCGGCGCATCCAATCATATATTCCACACGCTAGAACTTGCACAATAACAGATCACACAGAAGCTTGACGGCTTGTGCCGCCGGGGGATATCTCCGGTGTGAGAATGAGTACAGGCTGTTGGCAAGGTTTTAACAATGGAGGCTAAGTGTTTAGTGTTCAAAAGTAGGTATTACCTGTTAATTATAACCTTGACCTTGTATTTATAGTACTCACCACCTTAGAATCCTTCTTTGAGTCGGATTAGGACTCCTAGTCATGGTAGTTACCATAACTTGGGTCCAACACAATCTCCTTAAAAGGGGCAAGTAGAATCCAATTCAATCACTACCTTTGGAGTTACCTTATTCAATTTTGATTAGTATCCCAAACTCTGCACGCAGAAAAGCCCACTGTACAGGCCCAAATAATCCCACCATCAGGTTTGGGTCTCGGCCCAAAGGACTAGAAGTCCCGACCACGAACACCCCACAACAGGGTAAAGCTCCGGCCCGAATGGCTCGCAGGCCAAACCCGACAAACATCCACCAAGTTAAGGCTCCGGCCCAAAAGGACTCGGATACCGACCCAAACCCTTTCAACCTCTCCATGGGCTTCAGCCCCGTGGTCTCCTAAATCCCCTCTAATGTCAGGCCTTCGGCCCACGTGAAGGTCGCTAAAACGCTCCCGAACATTGCCCCCCAGTCTCTGATTATAATATACTTATAATTGGAGACTTGAAAGGTCAGGTATTCGAAAGGTCACGACAGCTAATGATGAGTTATCTGGGGAATCCAAACTGTCTATCCTCGTTTCTCGAGACGCTGCACGCCTTTCCAGGCTTGGTCCCACCTAGAGTATTTAATAGCCGCCCTTGGGTAGCGTGCACCTACTCCTATAAAAACCCCTCTCCATCACTCGCTGTCACTTTTCCAGATTTCTTAATCTCAAAAATTTCTGCTAAAGTTTTCCTACTAGGCAATTTTTAGCAAACTTATATATTCTCCAATACTTCTCCAATTTTGTCTACTCTGCCCACTTTTAAACTTCGTTTTTGTCCATTTTCTTCCCAAAACCTCACATTTGTGTCTCATTCCATTCCATTTCAACACCAAATGGCTAATTCTAGCACTCCTCCGACTACTGAGCCAGTTCCTCCCTCTGTCACCACCGGTGATCTAAACCCAATTGAATTACCAGCTGCTCCTTTCGATAACCCTTCTTCCTCAGTACGCCCTACCCCTATCAGTGCCGAGGCCAAAATTTGTAATGCCTACCACTCCGAGATAGAGTTCTCCTATATCAATACCCCATCTTCCATTACACCCTCTCAAATTTCTGACATCCGAACCCTTTTCTACATTCCCTAAGAATACAAACTTCAAGCCCCAAAACCCGATGAGAAAATGTTTTGGAGGGCTGAAGTTGAATGGGTGGCCGTTCCCTTATATCTTCTTAAATATGGGGTTTGGTTCCCACTTCCTGAATTCATCTCTTCCTTCCTTTCTTTCACCAGAATCGGGTTCGCACAGCTCGTACCGAACTCGTACATCCACCTGGTCACCTTCATTGCTTTGTGCCAGGAACTCGGGATCACGCCTGGCCTCGACTACTTTTTCGCCTTCTTCACCGTAATTGGGTCGAAAGAACCAGGATTGAAGTAATTAAACAAAAGACCCACTCGAACCGTTCTTGTCAAAACCCCTTCGAGCAACAAGGGTTGGCATGACAAGTGGTTCTTTGCCAGGGGAACCGACCTCCGTCTACTCCCTAAATGGGCCCATCCTGAGGATCCCATAGCCAAGGTGTCTAAGATTCTGAAAGATCGGGCTGATGCCTTCAAATCTTTCTACAAGAGGTGGAGCAAAATCGAATGGAATCTGAGCGCCTTGTCCAATGAAGCCTGGTTATACAAACACGGCTGTAAGTACCTCCCTTCCCCCTGTAGACTTCCCCTCTTTATCCCTTGATATTTTATGTCTTAACCCGTTCTATTTTATGCAGTGACAATTTTCAAGCCCGAAGGGGCCGCCGAATCCTTAACTCTTCTCCCCATCACCATCGAACAGATTCGCCTTTCAGTCACCGACGAGAGGGCTGAGGAAGAAACCATCGCGATAGCGGGACTTTCAACCGGTTCCCCTTCGGGCCCTACCCCCCCTCGACCATTTCTGCCAAACCTGCCACCAAAAATCTTTTGAAGATGAGTCGGCCGAATAAGGAAGCACTATTAAAGAAAACTAAGAAGCCTTCCACCAAATTCATTACCCCAATACCCCTGAAACTGACTTCTCCTCCACCCCCTACCCAAACTGAGGCGATCGTGGACTCAGAAGATACTGAAGAGGAGCACCTCGAGCCCCGATCAAAAAAGCCACGACTCATCGATAACCTTGAATAACCACATCTCGAACAACAAGTTATGGAGGCTGACCCCCTGCTTGCCACCACACCCACTTCCAAGCCAAGCTCTTTTAGCGGATCGCTGACTACTTATTGGCCGAGGGGTCCATCTGAAGTGTTCCCTTTCCAACTGTTCAATCATTTCAATCACCCCGGTGACGACGACCGCTTTAAAGGGTTCACTTCTAAAGAGTACCTGGTAGCCTACATCCGAGCCCAGTGTTAGGTAACTTTTGAATTGGGTAACTTTTCTAGTGGTTTCCATTCTTCACTCTATATGATTGACCCACTTTTTTTCTTCTGCTATAGGCCAACGCCATCCTCTCTCGAGCCATCATGCCACTAGCTCGGACAACCAAAAAAGAAATTTAGCTGAGGTCAGATGTTTCATTGCTCGAGGCTGAGGTTCGAGGCCTGAACTCAGACTTGGAGAAGGAAAGGGGTCTCCATGTCGAGACCCGTAATAAGACGACTGAGGCTGAGCGTCGAGCTGATGGACTCCAGGAACAATACTCACTACTTCAACAGGAGTTCATCGGTCTCGAAGATCATGCAAAGAGACTTCTCGAGGAGAAGGATCTCTTGACCGGGGTGGTTAAGGATCGGGAGAAGGCGGTTGACACCATCGCAGAAAAATACTTGGAGATTTTGGGCAAGATAATGCACTTGATGCGGGAAAACACCGCCCTAACAGTTGAAGTCAACTCCTTACCGGAAAAGCTCGTTGAGGCCAAGAAGCATGCAATTACCGAGTACGAAGAGTCTGAAGCCTTGAACGATAAGGTCATGGCCCAATTTGGAGAAGGGTATGAGACTTATCGGGAAAAGGCTAAGGCAAAGCTGATGGCTACTGGGCTCAATACCTCAATCCTTGACTCCTCTGATGATGAATCTGAGGCCGAAGCCGAAGACAACCCCCCTCCTGAATAGCTCTTGTTAGGACTTACAATTTTTGTACCTTTTATTTTTATTCTGTTTTGCTTGTACTCCATCCGAATCGGAAGCGATCGGGTTTTGTAAAAATTTCAAAGTATGAATGAAATAGTGTTCTTGTTTATAAATTTTTGTAATCAATTATACACGTGACTTATCTCGACCAGTGGTGTCTTTTCGAACCTTCTGAAAGGACCATGCCCGAAGTTTATCTGAAAAAATTTACAATTTTCTCAGTCAGTTATACTCGTGACTTATCTCGATCAGTGGTGTCTTTTCAAACCCTCTGATCAGACGGTGTTCGAAGTTTGTCTGTTCGATTATTAAGAGTTATACAAATGAAGTTAGACATCTTCAAAGAAAACTTGCATTTATTTCATTTAAAGTTGAAGCGGTTACATGGATAAAGAAAAGGGTGACATACCTATTACTGGTAAAATTTTTGAAGTCTTCCAGCATGCCATATATTCTTTACTTTTGAACCATCCATTGCTCGAAGCCGGTAAGTACCTGGCTTCGGCAACTCTACTACTTCATATGGTCCCTCCCAGTTAGGCATCAATTTACCAGTGTTCTGGGGGGTTGATGCCTCCGACTCCCGGAGGACCAAATCACCCATTTCAAACCTCCTTAGTCTCACCTTCTGGTTGTAGTATCGGGCTGTTCTCTACTGATAAATAGCCAACCTTAACATAGCAGAGTCCCGAATTTCTTTCAGTAGATCCAGATTTATTTTCAGACCCTCGTCATTGTATAGTTCTTTGTATTGACTGACTCGAAGAGTGGGGGATCCGACCTCAACATGTATGAGTGCATCGGTCCTGTATGTTAGTCTGAATGGAGAGTTCCCAGTTGTTGTCGTCGGAGTAGTTCGATATGCCCACAAAACGCTGAGTAACTCCTCGGGCCACTGACCCTTTAATTAATCCAACCTTCAATTTATTCCGTTGAGCAGGGTTCTGTTGGTCACTTCCACTTGACCGTTCGACTAGGGGTGGGGGATTAAAGTCTTGCGATGCTGAATTCCTAATTATTTTAGAAAGCCTTCGAACTTAGACCCCACAAACTGTCTGCCATTATCGGAGACCACTGCCATCGGGATACCAAAACGAAAAACCACTCCCTCTTTGAAAATTTTTAGACATTCTTGTTTGGTGATCTTCTGTAATGGCTTGGCTTTAACCCATTTCGTCATATAGTCGATAACTACGATCATAAAACTAACTTGTCCCTTGGCCTTCAGCAGAGGCCCTAGGATGTCGATTCCCCATACAACAAAGGGAATCGGGGATAAGACTGAATACAGTTCTTCGGGAGGTTGATGTGGGATGGTGCTGTTCAGGTGACACTTGGGACATCTTCTGATGAATTCCTTGGCCTCTGTGTAGATAGTCGGCCAGTAATACCCCTATCTCAAAATCTTATGTGCCAATGACTTGGCTCCCATGTGATCTCTACAGACCCCTTCATGTACTTCCCAAAGAGTGTAATCAGCCTCTGATGGGGTTAAGCATTTGAGCAGTGGGGGGCTAAAGGCCCTTCTGTATAGGTCTCCATCTATGAGGACGAAGTTTGAACTCCTGTGTTTAACTTTTCTTGCAAGGATTCGGTCTGAATGTAGAGTCCCATCTGCCAAATACGTGATGTAAGGTATGAGCCAACAGTCGAGTCGGTCCAAAGCCAGCACCTTTGTCCTCGAAACACTCGGTCGTTCCAAAACCTCTAGGCATACTGACCCGTTGAAGGAACTTGCTTCGGTGGTTCCCAACCTGGTTAGGGAATCTGCTACTGTGTTATCTGACCTGTCGACCCCCTGACAACTGTGTGATGTGAAGTATGCGAGCTTGTCTTTCACCTCAACCAGATATTTTGTCATTCTTGCCCCCCGAGCCTCATACTCTCCAGACAGCTGCTTGACCACCAGCTGCAAATCACTGTAGATGACCAACTTCTGCACTTCCAAGCTCCATGCCAACCGTATCCCTACTAGGATGGCCTCGTACTTTGCGTCGTTGTTCATGGCCTTAAACTTAAATAGAATTGCCTGCTGGACTTTGAACCCCTCAGGGGTTGTCAGGATGACCCTTGCCCCACTGACGTCTGATGTTGACTATCCATCCACGTATAAGGTCCATGCGGTTGCCCTTTGTTGGGTTTTGGTCACAGTATTCACGTCTGGTTCCATGAAAGAGCATTCCACGATGAAGTCTGCCAACGCCTGACCCTTGATCGCCGTTCGGGGATGATATTCTATAGCAAATTGGGTTAATTCCATCGCCTATGCGGCTAGCTGACCCAAAACTTCAGGCTTTTACAGTATTTTCTTTAGTGACTGATCCGTGTACACCACCACCTTCCGACCTTGGAAATAATACTGAAGTTTCCTACTTGCAATGATCAAGGCATACACAAATTTTTCCAGGTTCAGATATCTTATGTCTGCGTCTCGAAGGACATGACTCACGTAGTATATTGAGAACTATTTTCCTCCTTTGTCTCTCACTAATGCCGCTCCTACTGCCATCGGGCTCACTGCTATGCACAGGTATAAAGATTCCGAAGGGATCAGTTTCATCAACAACAGTGCCGAACTCAGGTATCTCTTGATCCCTTATAACGCATCTTCGCATTCTGAGGTCCACTGGAAACTATTATCATTATTCGGTCCCTTAAGAGTAGCAAAGAAGGGTAAACATCTTTCGGCCAATTTCGACATAAATCTCTGAAGGGCAACTATCCGGTCCGTTAACCTCTCTACATCTTCGTATGTCTTCAGAGATTTCATATATAAGATCGCCGCAATTTTTTTCGAATTCGCCTTGATTCCTCTCTTGCTCACTAAATACCCCAAAAACTTCCCTAAACCCAAATCGAAGGTACACTTCGTCTGGTTTAGTCTCGGTTCGTGTTTCCTTACTGTTTCGAAGCAGTCTTCTAGGTCCTCTAGATGATCCCGGACTGACATGCTTTTTACGATCATGTCATCCACGTACACTTCCATACTTCGCCCCAGCTGCTTTTTGAATTCAACATTCATTATTCGTTGATAAGTCGCCCCCACGTTCAGTAAATCGAAGGTCATTTTCCGATACACATATATGGCTCGATGAGCGATGAAACTTGTCTTCGGGATGTCATCCTTGTTCATCAAAATTTGGTGGTATCCCGAGAAAGCGTCCATGAAACTTAACATGCCATACCCTGAAGTGGCATCAATCAGCTGGTCTATGTTAGGTAGAGGATAGAAATCTTTTGGGCATGCCTTATTAAGATGTGTGTAGTCGATGCATAACCTCCACTTCCCATTTTTCTTCTGAACCAATACCACATTCGCCAGCCATTCGGGGTAGTCGATCTCGAAGATGAACCTTGCCTCTAGTAGTTTGGAAATCTCTTCATCTATGAT
Source organism: Panax notoginseng (assembly GCA_016801055.1). Taxonomy (NCBI): domain Eukaryota; kingdom Viridiplantae; phylum Streptophyta; class Magnoliopsida; order Apiales; family Araliaceae; genus Panax; species Panax notoginseng. Next base: position 45,477,496 of record CM029012.1, read on the forward strand.
CCTCTGTCACTCTGGGGTAAAAAACCTTCTTTTCTGTATTACTGGCTTCCTCTTCGGGTCTATATACAGCCTATGTAGTTCTACCGATTCACTTACCCCCGACATGTTGCTGGGCTCCCAAGCAAATATATCGGCATACACCCGAAGCAGGTTCACCAATCCTATTCGTAGTGGCTCTGATAATCCTGCCCCAATCTTGATCAATTTTTATGCGTTCCCCGTTATCAACTCAACACCTTCTGTCTCTTCTCGCATCTCTTCCAATATTTTGGCCTGGTCGATGTTGAGCGCGGTGTAGACCTTGTTGACATTCTTATTTGGGAAAGGTGGTCGTCCGCTGCCCGAACCTCCTCCATAATAACTTTTCTTACCGTAATTGTAAGACCCCGAATTTTATGAAATAAAAGTATTCAATTTTTTCTTATAATTACTATTCAGTAAATGGTTAAATTGATAAAAGTTTAAAGTTATGGGTGAAATGTGAATTTTTTTGAAAATAAGCAAGTGGTTATATAATAATCATTGTTGTCGGGGAATATTCGTTTGGTCGTGGAATATTCTTTCTGTCGGAGAATATTCGTATGACGACGCAGCTATTTGTGGGCCCCATAACGAATAACTGTCGGATGAAGATAACGGCGTAGTTGTTACCGTTAATACTGTTGAAATACCCGGTGGTTAAAATACAGTAATACGCGTTATTGCACAGTAGCACACGGTATTGCACAGTATTTTTTAAATTATTGATTCTTACGTAAGAAGGCACTACTCAATAATTATTACAGTAATTACTGTTCAATATTTTATTTTATTGATTCAATAATTGCTATGTTGAAATTTGATATTATTGTTATTCAATAATTGTCACTGCACAATATTTTCCATTATCAGATCAATAATTCATATTATTTGAATAATATTATTAGATAACATTATTGGCAATGTCTAGAAAGTTCTGTCTAAGGAGAGGTTTGGTCACCTAATTGCGCGCCAGTAAGGAGAAATTCTTATTGGAAAGCCCCCTCTTTCCTGGGAACGGCCTGGTTGTCATAAATGTGATTCTGTAATATTATTTGTGAATAATTAATTATTGATTCATATGATAAGGAAATATTTATTTTATGTGGATATAAATGAGGGATATATTTTTGTGGTTAAAAATAAAGGAATTAATGTTGAGGTTTTTATCAGTATTTTTGTCGGAATGGATGTATTAAAAATTAGGATTTTTGAGATATTTTGCGGGGGTTAGAATTTTTAATCCGACCGTTGGATCGTGGTAATATTTGGATATGTTATACATATATAAGTTGAGTATATGTCCACAAATTTTGAACCGTTAAAAATGAACGTATAATTTGTTATGAATTTTACGAGATGACTGGTTCAGAAATTGTTGAATTTTCGGAGTTAATCATTTTGGTGAAAAATTCTAGAATTGGTAGGCCCCACTCTTGGTTGGTGAAGAAATGTACTGAGATTTTTATTCAAATGTGGTGGGTGGGAATAGTAGCAGGTAAAGCCATCAGGTTGCAGGTTAAGTCTGCTTCGGCGTGCTAACATTTTCCCATAAATAGAGGGCTAAGTTAGAATTAAAAATCACACCAGAAACATAAGCTTTCTCTCTTTCTCTCTCTATATTATGAAGCATATTTTATGAGTATTTAGATACTTTGAGAGTTGCTATTCAGTGCAAGTTTCCTTCGGCTTTGCATTCCAGTCAGAAATACTGCACTTTTGAGGTAAGGGATAGTAAGAAATTTTAAGGGTTGTTATGTTTTTCAGTTTCGTAATTTTTCTGACCTTCAAAAATTCTGGAAAAATTTGAAATGATATTTTGATGAGTTTTCTTGATTGTGTCCAAAAATGGTGATTTTTGGATGTATAGATTAAGAGTTATGAATTTTATGAGAAAAGACTATTTTAAAAGTAACCGCTTATAACTCCTTGTGGTTAACTCCAAAATTGATGAAATTTTTATTGGGAGTACATGTATATGATAGGAGTATACTCTGTGAATTTCAGAATTTTTAGATAAAAGTATAATTTATGATAAATGTCTAAATATTCGGCGATTTTGGCCATATGAAAAATAGTAAATGAGTTTTAAAAATTTTGGAAAAAATATATGTTCACTATGGGACTATATTATGCTAAATCCCAGAAAAGAAATATTTTTAGGACTGATTTGGTATTTTTCATGAAAATGGTCTAGTTATGAGTAAATGAATTAAATATGTTTTGTGAAGTAAGAAAATTAGAAAATAAGATTTTATGGCTTGAGAATCCTACATGAGGTATATGCAGATTTTTGATGAGAGTTTTGATTATTGGTGATAAAATCTTATGAGTTTGGTATTTTAGAATGATTAAATGCATTATTTAGTAAAGTGTAAATAATTTAAATAAATTGTTTATAAGCTTAAGAAATATTATTCTTTCAATATCATTATACCGAAATACTGGTATGGATTTTATTGTGGAATTTCTATCTTTTTGTGTCGGGTTTACTATTTATGAGTTACTATTCACGAGTTACTATTCACGAGTTACTATTCACGAGTTACTATTCACGATAAAAATTGGTTTCTTTTTTTAACCAAATTATAGTTGATTTACGAATATTACTCTTGAGATTAAAACTAGATGTTGATCATATTATTTTTATTATTATATATAACATTTTTATAACCCTAATGATGATATTTCTCTTTGACTTGAGTGTAAAGATGGATAGATTTTTGGTATGATCATGACTATGGGTTATCTTTGGCCAGTAGTGCAAAGTTGAATCGTTGATTGGTATGATCATGACCATTGAATTTATAAGTGAATATCTTTAGCTTAAGTGCAAAGGTGAATTGATCAACATGGTTATAATTATTGTTTATATAAATTCTGAAATAATTATATATTTCTTTGAGATATTAATATCTTTGGCTTGTAGTGCAAAGATGAAATATTGATGAATATCTTTGGCCTGTAGTGCAAAGATGAATTGTTGATGAATATCTTTGGCCTGTAGTGCAAAGATGAATTGTTGATAAATATCTTTGGCCCGTAGTGCAAAGATGACATGTTGTTGAATATCTTTGGCCAGCAGTGCAAAGATGAACAGATGTTGAGATAAACATGACCAACTAGTGATACAAATGAATATCTTTGGTCGTAGTGCAAAGATGAAGTTATTAGTATGATTAGGAACAGGAAATGTGATTTAGTGTAACCATGATCTTTGATGTTTCAGGTAAAGATAGGTGATGAAAATTATCTTCGTCCTGGATGAGAAGAGGAATTTAGAACTACAGTTATGATTATGAGTTATTTATATGATTGTGGACCAGAACTGTTGATTGATGTTACAGGGATTAAACATTGTTGGTGGATTTTTAACATGGAGAAGATAATAGACTTTATAGTCTTTTTGACTCTTCTAATGGATTGCTCGTTCCGCTGCAACTATGGATGAAATTTTTATCATTTACCTTATGTTCTAAATCTCTGATTTATTATTGATGAAGGCTATTGATAATTTAATTATCTTTAGTCATGATATTCTTTACTGAGCTAGTTGTGCTCACCCTTTTGCTTCACAATTCCTTTCAGGTAATAAGAGTGTAGCTGGGTCGAGCGGGGGTAACAAGGGAATAGAACGGTGGTCATCATTTAGTAGTTATATTTGGTGAAGAAAATAGGGTGAGGCGAACCCAACGTTGGAAGGGTGTTTTGTCACTATCATACAAGATGTCTAATGACATACAACCTCATGTCATCATAAGACAGGGTTGTGCTCATCCACTTGCTGAGTATATACGAGCACTACCTATATAATCTTGGTGTTTGTTTGAAGTATAATTCTCAATTAGAGACAGTGGAGATAATGATAAGTCAAGAGAAGACTCACCATTGGGAAGAATATGATAGTAATCTTCTCGTTTTTCTTTGGGGTCTATTGGGTCAACCAAGGATAATTCTGTGGCCATATGATATCTATCATAACCTATACGCATGACCTCCCATGTACGAAAGTTTCCTTGAGCACTTCCCAAAGATTCTAATTTCTAAAATAGTTTTTGACTATACCTTTATGTAAGGTGTCATTGTGAGGTGATGTCCACGGTTGGAACATGAGTCACATTTGGTATATATTTGTATCCAAACTCACAGCATATGTGTTGTTGTATTTTGCACGACAATTTTTGTAATAAAGTTGTAGTTCTTTTTTGTACCATGTATTTGGCGACTCAGAATAGGTTGGATGGAATGGACCTATTTTGGGGTTGTCACAGTAATTATCAGATTTCCCCTGATTATCGGACCTTTGGTAACTCTGCTTGTCCCGATCTTTAGACTTCTCGTAAGATTGGGAGTGAGGTTTAAAGTTTCCAATCGCCTCTTCAATCGCTATGCATCCTTCTACTCGGTGGAAAGCTTCTGTCAAATCTCTTGGAGGGTTGATCACCAAGTCTTTCATCAGCTTCTTCGATTTCCCGATGTCTAGTCCAGTAGTGAAGAATCCCAAGGCTTATGGGGAATTCAACTCTGCTACCGATCCCACAGCCTCTTGGAACCTTTTGACATACTGACCTAGGCTCTCATCTGACTTCTGTTTGACCTGCATGAGTGAAGTTGTGATCTTTCCCTGCCTCTTGTTACTCCCAAACCGAGCATGAAATTTTTCCTGAAGATCACTCTAGGTGTTAATCGATCCTGTCGATAGGGTTCCCATCCACTCTCGGGCACTCTTTTTCAAAGTTGTTGCGAACTTATGACACTTGGCAGCATCGGAGTGTCCATAGTATGTCATCAGCCTATCATACCCGTCTGAGTGGTCATACAGATCTCCCATCCCGTCGCAGGTCTCCATCGGGGGCATCTTCTTTTTGGGGTCGGCCGTCTCCTGATTGATCTCCAACGAGAAAGGTAACCCTAAGCAAGCCGAATGTGTCCCCATCAAATTTTTGGCCGACAGTAACTTCTCCAATTCAGCTACCCTTCGAGCGAGGGGGTCGGTCTCCTCTTTTCGAGGGGACGACACGTGTCTGTCCCTCCCGTATTCGGGAGATGCATCCCACCTCCTCTGTCCTGACCGACCTTGATGCGCTGGTGCTCTTTCTATCGAACGACTTCTCCTACAGCTTCGGCCGTCCAGCGAATGACTTCTGTGTCGGCTCCTTTCTCTTCCAACCTCTCCCCGTCGAGGTGACCGGGATCGGCTCCTATGTCTGTGCCTTTTTGAGGTGGCTTCCTGCTCTCCAGTCACCTTCGCCATCTGCTATTCGAGCTCCTCCTGTTGAAGTCACAGGGCCATCATGGAGTCTTTATTCTGTTGCATCTTTTTCTGCAAGATGAATTCCCTCTGATCATGACTGTCCTCTCCTCGGGTTTTTTCATGTACCTGCAGTTCTCGAGAATGATTCTCATCCACCTGACTAGCCTGGTTGAGGGTATGATGGTTTTCATGGAAAAGCCTCCGGCGGATGGAGCCAGCTGGCTCCACTCGATCTCCTTAGACTCGAGAACCCGCCCTGTCCTTCACCGACTCCCTCACCAACGTGGTTTGGTGGGTCTTTGCCTTTTCCTGGTTAGCAACACAGTTCTCCCTACTCGCCATGGCTTGCTACCGAAAAAGTTAAATTGTGATTGTAAGAACACTAAAGCCCTCCTTCTAGCTCCAATGTTAACGCTAAGTTTCGCCGGTGCGTCCAATCATAGAATCCAAGTGCTAGAACCTGCACAATAACAGATCACACAAAAGCTTGACGGCTTATGCCGCCGGGGTATAGCTCTAGTGTGAGAATGAGTACAGACCGTTGACAAGGTTTTAACAATGGAGGCTAAGTGTTTAGTGCTCAAAAGTAGGTATTACCTGTTAATTATAACCTTGGCCTTGTATTTATAATACTCACTACCTTAGAATCCTTCTCCGAGTCGGATTAGGACTCCTAGTCATGGTAGTTGCCATAACTTGGGTCCAACACAATCTCCTTAAAAGGTGTAAGTAGAATTCAATCCAATCACTACCTTTGGAGTTACCTTATTCAATTATGATTAGGATCCCGAACTCTGCATGCAGAAAAGCCCATTGTGCAGGCCCAAATAATCCCACCATCAGGTCTGGGTCTCAGCCCAAAGGACTCGAAGTCCTGACCCTGAACACCCCACAATAAGGTAAGGCTCCGGTCCGAAGGGCTCGCTGGTCGAACCCGACAAACATCCACCAAGATGAGGCTCTAGTCCAAAAGGACTCGGATACCGACCCAAACCCCTTCAACCTCTCCATGGGCTTCAACACAGTGGTCTCCTAAAGTCCCTCTAATGTCAGGCCTTCGGCCCACGTGAAGGTCAGTAAAACGCTCCAGAACATTGCCCCCTAGTCTCTAATTGTAATATACTTATAATTGGATACTTGAAAGGTCAGGTATTCGAAAGGTGACGACAGCTAATGATGAGTTGTCTGAGGAAGCCAAACGGTTTGTCCTCGTTTCTCGAGACGCAGCACGCCTTTCCAGGCTTGGTCCCTCCTAGAGCATAAGTGGTAATTCAAGTTTAGGTTTGGTATAACATATCAAAAGCAATTCAAGATAGGAATCTTGTTTAATGAATACACAGGGTTCGAGAACTTGTATAAATAGCAAGATAGGTTAGAAGACTTGCATAATGAAGAAATAATGTTAGGGTTTAGGAAACTTTCCTGAGCGTAAATGGTATTGTGGCCTTTCTGTGTAGCTGGAAGACCTACCACAAAATCCATTGTTATATGTTTCCACTTCCACTCAGGAATTGGTAAGGGTTGAAGTAAACCACTCAGTTTTTGGTGTTCAGCCTTAACCCTTTGACACGTGGGACATTTGCTTACCCATTCAGCTATTTCTCTTTTCATATTCAACCACCAAAAGTGTTGACTTAAGTCTTTGTACATTTTAGTACTGCTAGGATGTATGGTAAATTTATAATTATGAGCTTCGCTTAAGATTTCATCTTTTAAGGTTTGGTTTAACGAAACCCAAATTCTATCTTCATATCTTATTATTCCATCCTTATCTATTCTGAATTTGTTATACTTAATATGAATTAGATTAGACATATACTTCTGACATTCCTCATCCTTTTCCCGCATCTCTTTAATTCTATCAAGTAGAGATGAAACTCCCTTTATAATGAATAACTTTTGGGTAGAGGTAGTTGGACATTCCACCTTAATTACTAATTTTTTAAAATCTTTTATTAACTTGTCATTAGTGGTTATTACGTTCAATTTTTCTTGATTCTTTCTACTTAACGCATCAACTACGGCCTTGGCTTTAACGGGATGATATAACATTTCACAGTCAAAATCCTTTATCAGTTCTAACCATCTTCTCTGTATTAAGTTCAGTTGCTTTTGTGTAAAAATATACTTCAGACTTTTATGATCTGTATATATCTCGCACTTTTCCCCGTACAAGTAATATCTCCAAATCATTAGAGCAAAAACTGCCGCGGCTAACTCTAGGTCATGAGTAGGATACCTCTTCTCATAATATTTGAGTTGTCGTGATGCATAAGCAATCACTATCCCATGTTGCATCAACACACACCTTAAACATCTATGTGATGCATCACTATAAACTACAAGGCCTCCTGTATCATCTGGTAAGGACAACACTGGAGCCATGCTCAATCGCTTCTTCAACTCTTGGAAGCTCTCTTTACATTTATATATCCATGCGTATTTCATCGTCTTTCGAGTTAAATTGGTTAATGTGGTTGCTATTTTTGAAATTTTTTTATAAACCGTCGATAATAACCCGCTAAATCGAGAAAACTTCTTACTTATGTTGGAGTTCTTGGTTGTTCCCTATTCACAACCATTTCAATCTTAGTTGGATCTACTGATATTCCATCTTTGTCAATTACGTAACCTAAAAATTGAACTCTTTTTAACTAGAATTCACACATGGAGAACTTTGTATAAAGTTATTCCTTTCGTAATATCTCCAAAATGACTTTCAAGTTTTCAATATGCTCTTCCCGTGTTTTCGAGTATACCAGAATATCGTCGATAAACACTACAATAAATTTGTCCAAGCATGGTTTAAACACTCGATTCATTAAATCCATAAATGATGCTGGTGCATTTCTCAATCCAAAAGACATTACAAGAAACTCATAATGTCCATAGCGTGTCCTAAACGCTTTTTTCGGCACATCTTCCTTTCTTACCTTTAATTGATGATAACTTGTTCTAAGGTCAATCTTTGAAAATTGTTCGACCCCTTTTAATTGGTCAAACAAATCATCAATCCTTGGTAAAGGATATTTATTCTTAATGATAAATTTATTTAATTCTCTATAATGTATACATAACCTCATGGTTCCATCCTTCTTCTTTGAAAATAATACTGGTGCTCCCCAAGGTAAAACACTAGGTTGTATGTACTTATTATCTAAGAGTTCCTGTAATTGTATAAGTAACTCTTTCAGTTCTACAGGTGCCATTTTGTACGGTGCCTTAGAAACTGGCGTCGTTCCCGGTGCAAGATCAATGACAAACTCAATTTCCCTATCTGCAGGTAAACCTGGTAAGTCATCCGAAAATACATCGGGAAAATTCTTAACTATAGGTATTTGATCTAGTTTTACTCCTTCCTATCGAGTATCAACTATATAGGCCAAATATCCCGAACAACCTTTTCTAATTAACCTTTTCGCTTGAACTATTGTCAAACATCGAGATTGCTTAGGTAAACAATTTTCGTTGAATACTACCTTTGACTTCGACGCAGTCCAAAGGTTTATACGTTTTTGATGACAATCAATCATTGCGTTATGGGTAACTAACCAATCCATTCCTAAAATTACATCAAATTCTCTCAGCTGAATTGGTATTAGATCTACCAGAAATTTATGTCCCTTTATTTCCGCACTACAGTTCCTATATATGGTCTTAACCGGAATCTTTTCATTGTTTGCAATTTCTACACAAAATGGTTTGTCTAAATTTTCACATGATATATTCAAGTTTTTAGAAAAGCTATTAGACACAAAGGAACAAGTAGCAGCAGAATCGTATAACACATATGCATTTAAAGTGTTGATAGGGATAATACCCGTCACCACGTCTTGTGAAGCAACAACATCCCTCAGCGACATATTAAATGTTCTCGCGGTTGGTCGATTCTAAACTCCAAATGCAGCTACTGTTGATTAATTATTGTTATTCTCTGGTACTCTATTCCACTTTTCTCCTTGGTTCTTGGGTTTGGGACAATTCTTTGAAAAATGATCCGACGAACCACAATTGAAACATTTATTTTTATTAGGGAGATGACATTGTGGAGAAAGGTGTCCCGTTTGTCCACAATTATAACATTTACTTTTACAACATACCCCTTTATATTTCTTTCCATAGGTATAACGAGGTTTAATATTATTATTACTAAAGTTATTATTGTTATTACCCATCTTTTTCCCTAGGTTGTTGGAAAAAGTAGTATCCCATTTTTGTTTATTATTAAACCCACCTGAACTGGGTTTGGTCTTAAGTTTCCCTTTCTCATTTTGACTCTTCTTTTCCTGATGAAATTTAATGAGACCTTCGTTTTCACTTTCAGCTATAGAAGCTTTCTTGAATACTTCTGAAAAAGTCTTTATTTAGAGTACAAAAAATTTACTTCGTATATGAGGTTTCAAACCTTCCTGATACCTCCGAATCTTTCTAAGTTTAGTATTGACTTGGTGAGGAGCAAACCTGGATAGTTCGTTGAACTTGGCTGTATACTGAGATACAGTCAGGTCTCCTTATTTTAGTTATAGGAATCATACCTCCATACGATCCTTCAGGGATTGGGAAAAATAGTTTTCAAAGAACAACTCTTTGAATCTATCCCAAGGTACAATTTTAGTTTCTACCCGGCCCTTAGTTGATTTTCACAAGTAATTAGCTTCACCTTTCAAGAAAAAGGTTGCAAAAGTCGTCTTTTGATTATTATTGACATTGGTTACTAGGAAAAAATTTTGATTTCTGTAATCCAGATTTGTGCATCGAAAGGTTTCGATGTACCTTTAAATTCAGGTGGACCAACTAATTTGAAATCTTTAAAGGAAGTGTTTTGGGTTGTGGGTCTATTTATAGCACCTAACAAAAGTTATACTAAATTTTGGGTAGGATTCTCATCAATATCTATCTCTCATTGGGGTCTTTTGGTTGGTGGCATGATTCTATATAAAACAACAACAAAAATTCACATAAGAATTTGAATAATACAAACATATCATTTATTTATATATCAGAAGAGTCGTACAAAATAACTTAGTAGTTTACACATACTACTAGCTCACACATACTACTGGCAATATTACAAACTTCAAATGCTCTTTTATTCATACTAATATAAAGCATTTAGACTCCTATATACCCTCTAAAACTCATTAACATCATCAAAGGAATCCTGGATCATGTGGCATACCACAAATCGATCTATTTAATAAGCAATTTTCTTCTCCTCCACCGGATATCGAACTACTTGGTGCTACAAATCATTGAAAGTATCTCGAATACCCAAAGATGTTTTGAGAAGCCTCAACTATATTTCCTTTCTGCCCCTTTGTGAATGGTGCAGTTGTACTTAAGTCGGTTATTAGTTCCCCTCTCATGTTGTAGCATTCCCTCAGCCATATTTGCTCTAAACATTATTTTATTATTCTCATATTCTGTTGTCTTCAATAGTGATGCCATTACTTCATAATTCTCATCAATTCTCATTAATTGCCCAGCTACTGGATCTTTCTCTTACTTAGCATCTAACAATTGTTGGTCATGAAGCAATTCTTCATCCTCAGCATCACTAGCTATAAATGACTCAATTTGTGGTGGATTGTTTATTATCACCATTCCTTCAGCACTGGGGTTGGCCATCTATAAAATAAAACTCCTTTAATACTGATAAAGAAATTTACACAAACAAAATATTTTTAAATGTTATTTTTATGTATATTTAAAATTTTTACGGACTCGAAGACTATATACTAATATTTCTCTTCCTTATATTTATAGCCTCAACAGCTCTGATACGAAAATTTGTAACGCCCCCATATCTATACTCCCACGGTATCCGATATGGTGCTTACTACAAGTCAATATATATAACACATTTAAATCTATACACCCATGGTATATGATTATTTGTTTATATCTAATTGAGTGACTATAAAATTTGTAAGCAGACATAATTCCCATAGATCCAAGATTCACAGTATCCTATAACAGATGACAATTCTCAAGAGAACTATTACTGTGTTTGGATACCCTCACTTAGATATATGAACTGTATCTGTGAATAGTATTTATCTATCCAAAATTTAGAGTATTAGTTATAACATGAATAGTCCATATTACCAATACTCTCACTCAGATGTTTAGTCCATGTCATGCACTTTACACTATCGTATCGTTAGTACCTATCTATCTAAAATCTAGAGTATCAACAACAACATGAACAGTCTATGTTATCAATATCCTCACTCAAATAATTAATAGTTTCCAAGGATCTCAAACTAGATTGAAGATTCTAAATTACATCTATATATGTAAGAAAACACGGTTGTGGAAGTAAAAGATGTTATATATATCATAAATATTAAGGTTCGATTACATGATTATCATAAAGAATTTCTTATTATAAAGTATTCAACTAGACAAGAATATAAGCTAATCTAAGCAGGGACGCTTCCCTTTATCTACTCCAGATGTACCAAGGTTACAATCTAATACTGCAAAAAGAATAATTTGCAAGGGTGAGCTATGACATGCTCAACAGGTTTTATATTTATAGAAATATATGATTTGAAGAAGTATAACAATTCAAAATTTAACTGATAGTTGCAACTATTTTAGGAATTTCTTTTTCAACCATTTCTGGACTTTTTATTTCTATCAGTCACACAGACTTAGAAACTTTGTTTTAGATATGAGATAGGGGATTTGCCTACTCAATATCCTAGGAGTACGCATCTCATCCTACCAGTGCTCAAATGCACCCAAATTAATATAAATTTATTATTGACCAGACTTCGATCCCTTACGGGATACCCAACTTCCGTATAAGATGTCTTATCGAATCAATTTGGTTTGACACAATAATTTATGCTCAATAACAATATCATGTGAATAAACAATTCATTTCTTAGTTATGTTGAAGCTATAGCAATAACAGTATAATAAGTGGTAATTCAAGTTTTGGTTTGGTATAACATATCAAAAGCAATTCAAGATAAGAATCTTGTTTAACGAATATACAAGGTTCGAGAACTTGTATAAATAACAAGATAGGTTAGAAGACTTACATAATGAAGAAATAAGGTTAGGGTTTAGGAAACTTACCTGAGCGTAGATCAGTCAAGCAATGCTATTCGATTCGTTAACAAACACCTAATGTTCATTCATTTAAATCTAACACATTAGTATTGATAATAATACTTAAATACAAAATTTACATATATTCGGATTAAGTTTGATATGGTTTCGGTGTTCAAAGACTTTACCGAATATTAAATAAGTTGATAAATCGACTAAATTTTATTTATAAGCTTTATTATATTTTTAGATAATTTAAATATCCTTTATAATAATTTCTAGAAGCTTATAATAGTTTTTAAGTATTTATTTATCCCTTAAATAATTTTTAATTCATTTATTTCCTTTTCTAAATAATTAATAATTACTTAGAATATTATTAAAACTTTGTTTACTATTTTTAAATAATTTATAATTATTTGTTATGATTTTTAAATCATTAATATTATTTTTCGTTAATTATTTATTATTTATAAGTAATTATTCCAATTACTTTATTATTAACTTAATTATCAATAATATCCAACTAAAATAAAATATTTATTAAATTTAAGTAAAAATATCAAAAGTTAATTATAATAACTTAATATAATTTTTAAAACTGTTTTTATATTTATTTATTAATTATTTCTAATTTTTTATTAATTATTTTTTAAAAAATATTTTCTGCCTATCGCTAAAGCCCTATAGTGACAGTAAGTGCCACTATAGGTGTTCTTTAGTTTATGGGTTTTAGTCAGTGATGGTCAAGGGACCACTTTGACCATGATCTATTTTGCTACTGTTAATGATTTTGGGTTCGGACAAGTATGGATGTTATAGTACTCATACAGTAGTACTACACCAGACAAAATTAGTGCTATAACCTTCATATAACAAGAAGTTATAGAGGATCAAAGTCATTGTCAGAGCTGTTCTTGAGTTTTTGGGTAACCCAGAACAGTGGTCATGGTCGGTCAACGGTTTTGTAGCATTCATATCTTTGATTCTGTGTGATAGATATGTGTTGTGTTTGTTGTAAAAGGTAGTCTATATGTCAAGGTACATATATCTAACACTGGTTTGGACAAACTATAATTCTAAGGCCTCTATCTAAGTTGGTCAAAGTAAAGGCAACAACTGTTCTTCATGTTCTTCAGTTTTCTAGGTAACTCAGAAAACTTGGTCAAGCTCGGTCAACGACTTTTGACCATTAATTCCAGTAATCATATGTACTGTTTAAGCAATTTAATTAAAGTCATAGATATGTAGTATATATATCAAGGTACTAATTCATTACAAAAATTTATTAAAACAACAAATAGAAAGCGATTAAAAAGGTTGGTCAAAGTAGTCCGCTCAACCTGTTCTTGAGTTTTCTGGGTAACCCAAAAAATAGAACTTCGTGATCGGTCAACCACCTTTGACCACCTATATCTTGTAATATACAGTTCCAATGAACCTGTTTTCTTTTCCAGATTAAAGACCTCATGTCATACTACAAATAACACACAATTAACAGACCTAACTATTAACATACATGGATCTACAGGCTCTGACATTCGACTGTCAGACCTATTTTTCCAAAATTTCCAGATTGCTTAAAACACTAATTTGAAGCATCTAGATGTTATGTAAACATGTTCTATCAACCTAACATACTTTCTAACATGTTAATACATAAATCTAAACATCTAAACAATAATTTGAACAAAGCATCAAAGATCTAGCTATGAATTAGGGTTTGTACCTTTCTTGCTTGATTTTGGATTTCTGGCTACTGAATTTATTGTTGCTATCACCAAGGCTTATTGAGGTATGATATATGAGTGTTTAGACTTAGAAATTTTGTAGGTTTGAACTGAAATTGGACTGTTATTTATAGAATTACAAAGTTAGGGTTTTTGTGTCATTTTCACCTCCTTGCCTCCACAAATATCTGATCCTACGACTCTTCTAGCGCTTGGGAGTTACAAGCATGTCATGTGCAGCCTAGGGACTTGCATTGGTGACTCCTAACCTACTTGTAAGCTAGTTAGGTTAGATTAGTAGCTTAAGTATGCCCTAATCTTCACTAATCTTGATTAGGGTTTTGTTTTTAATGATCATGGTTGTTTAATGATGTTTATTAGTACCTAATTGAAGTTTAGTAGTCATGATTAGGTGTTAGCATAACCAAATTGTGGTTTAGTCTAGCTAATTAGGGTTAGGGTTTACAAATTAGAATTAGAGTTTGTAATCTAGGGTTAGGGTTTATAATATAGGGTTACTAACCTAGATTGTCCACAAATCCTAACAAGCACGACAAAGCATTTTGTCAGTGTAAGCACAACAAAGTAGCCTGTCAAAACAAATATACCGAAAAGTCCATTTTCAGAAGAAAATTTTTAAGCACGAGGTGTCAAGCACGTCAATTTTCGGATAAAAATTTATTTGACTTAATTTGTTAAACATAGTATATATTAACACATAACACTTTCAGAACAGAGATATTTTATTAATATAAATGAATTTACATATTCGAGTCTTATTAGGGTTTTGGGTTTTTACAAATAACCTCAAAATGACGGCATCGGACTTTGTGAGGTATTGTTGAGCGTAGTTTGCAACAACTGTGATCCTCCTTTTAGTGAACCATATGCTTGGGCGAGTACCAATGAGTGATGTGTGGACCCGTAATTTGGTCTTAAAAAACCAGGATTTCAGGCTTCTTCGCTCAATCGCGTATCATCTTTTCTCCTGATCTGATTTTTTTAGTCTGTGAGACCTCCATTGCAACTCGAATTGGACCAAACCGGAGGGGTAGGATGCACCCAGGGGAGTCGCATGTACACTTGCAGCCAACCGTGGGTGGTTTTAACTAGCCTGTTGATTTCACAAGTCATTTTTATGTTGCGCCACACAAGAAATACAAGAGCTCTTCTTCAGATCTGCTAAGTTCGAAATTCTTTCAGTAAATTATGTCACCGTACAAGTGTTCTACACTGCCCTGGTAACATATGCATGTCTTCTTTTCCAGTTTTTGTTCGTTGAAAAATGAATTATCACATAAAATGCGCCTAAACACGTAGTAGTGAATATGCATGCTCATATGACTTGATAAAAATATTCAACATAGTAAATGTTAGTATTTAACCATACTGAACATAATGATGTGAAAAAAAAATTTGAATTCTTAAACCGTCAAATTGACACCTTTTTTCTGCTATTTCTTATCCTATTTGAGGATAAATGAGCAAAGGTAGTAAAGCAAAGTAATTCTGGTAATTAGTCTACCATCATGGATTGTGACTTTGGTATTTGTATGCATGTAGGATGTTTATAACTGTGGGTAGGTGTGCTACTAAATGGCCACCTAGTCATGACTATGCGCATGTGGATAGTCCTTGTTATAAAGGAGACTCTGGCAAAATTTTCCAAAAGTCTAAGCATTGGGTAGACATGCATTTTTAACTCCACTGTAAGTGTATGTTAAAGTAACGCATGCATAAATATAGTCATAAAATGCATTTGAAAAGCTCTAGGTTAGATTTTACCACACCCTTTTAGAGGTGATTTGGAGACTTATGTCCAGATATATATGGATCTGAATCAGCCGAGTAGTTCCTACATGACCACTTCAGGTGTGCAGAGGAGGGCTTCTGATGTGCCTCGACCCCGTTCAGTCAGACAACCTTGTCGTTCGGCAGAGGCGGTGATACGTCCTATCTAGGTTGATGTACCGGATGTTGAGGACGAGGAAGAGGATGTACCGGCTGCGGCTCCAGATCCAGCTGCTCATATTCCCCGCAGGGATCTTTCAGGCATTGTTGTGGCGATTCCCGAGCTTCTGGATGATTTGAGTCGCCACCCCTCGATTTACTTATAGACAAATGAGGTAAAAGTTGGGTTTGAATCTTCCTTTTTCCTATTGATGAGGATCAAGGTTTCTGATGTTGCTTTGCATTTGATGTAGGTTCCCGGCTTTACACATTCTCGAGGGAACTGGTTTAGCATACACTCTCTCTATTGGGCTCTGCATCCAAATTACCGAGGTATTGTGCATGGTTGGGGATTGGAGGCGTTCTTTTCTATCCTCCCCCGTCGTTGTCCCTGGGGATACCTCAGGGCATTGTTTGAGTGCTGGTTTCACCAAACTCAGTCTCTCTATTTGTTGGATTGTGAGGTGATGATGACACCGATGGATTGGCGGTTTATCACTAGTATAGAGTTTGGAGGGGCGCCAGTGCTATGTACAACGAACATTACCCTGACTGTCGTCCGATCCTTGCTAGGAGTTCCGGCTGAGGCACTAAAGGGCAGAACCATTTGTACAGGTCCTTTGAGTGTAGATGCTATGAGTGGGCTATTGAGTGAGCCCGTGCTCGCTTATGTAAGAGTTAAGGATCGCATTCTTCGGAGATTATTCCTGGTTATTATCAGGGGTTGTTTCATAACAGACAACTCTTCCACGGTGACAGTCGCTTTGATTAGGGCCACTCTGGAGGTGGACCGTATTAGAGAGTATGATTGGGACTCCTACACCTTTGCCTATTTCCTTAGGGAAATGTGCATGCATTCGCAGGGCTTGACAGAGGCTTGACTAGGATTTTACCCATTTCTACTAGTGAGTTCTTCTCTTTTGATTTCCCATGTATAGTTTAAGAGTGTTGACTGACATCAGATGTTTGCCTTTGTGTTGGCAATTTTGGGCGTATGAGTGGCTCCCATGTTTGCATTCTATTAGAGTTTTAGGTTTGGAGACCTATCCACGAGGACGACGATGGCATCACTCTATATTGGCGGAGGTTCCTGTAGCTGAGGGTTTCACCCATTGTCACTTATAGTTGGAGTTATTGAAAGCTGATGCCATCACTTGGTTTCCCTATTCTGGGGACCATTTGATTGTTGGATTTGAAGATGGATTCCCAACTGGTGTCTAGTATATGATATCCACCCGTAGGATTCCTCTCTTCACAGATGGAGGATGAGAGATATATTTAGGAGAGCATGCTATTAGGAGCACCATAGGAGAGATTCGTGTACCGATCTTGCCTCCTGCCAGGTGTTATTGGCATGTGTTGCAGTCGCATGTCAGTGATATCCCATTGATGGGTGTTGACGTCTACACTTTGTCAGAGGGTCCGTTTACACAGGAGGCATTATACTGCTGGTGGTCCCCTCGTACCATCGGAGCCCAGACCCGCGCCACTCAGTTCGTGCGAGATATGGTTCCTGGATCCATGATGATGATGAATTGGATGGTCTGTGTCCGAGATCCGACCCGCGCCACATTTTTTCATCCGGTATTTGGGCAGAGATCCTTCAGAGGCGGATACTTTTGATCCTTCCAGCTCGGGGGCTATCCCTTCAGATGACCCAGATGGCATTGCCGATGCAGATCCTCCTTTGTATATGCCTGACATCCCTCTTGGCGGAGATGCAGTGACTTAGGAGGAGTTACATCAGATGGACATGATTGATGATGTAAACATAGACACCAATATCTTCTTCTGTTGTGTATTCTCGCTATATCTTTTAATAGGCTTCTGTTAGATACTGGGTGGTTGTGCCCCATTCTCCTTATATCTTTTAATAGGCCTCTGTTTGTTGTAGGGAGTTTGTGCCCCATTTCCCTATATTTTTCAGCTGTACAGAGATGATGTATTTAGATGATGATGCACTTAGGAATGTATGTACTATTTTCCATTCCCTACGTCATATTTTCATCTATTATATGTCGTGCATATGTATGTCCAAAGATATTCAGCATTGACCCCTGGATAGTCTTATGATACGGCACACACATATGTCTTCTTCGACTGTTAGCGTATTGATCACACCCCACCAGTATTGGTGGCCTCTTGCTTGAGAGCTTGGTATGATAGTGTATCCCCTTCAGACAGGGTGATTGTAGATCAGCTGTTGTAGCGTTCCATGACCCTCCTAATGTTCCAGGTTTCGTTGGGCGTTGTAGATGGCATACTATAGCATTGGGTACCGGAGCGTCAGGTTTTCCGGTTTGGGACCCAGGATTTGACTCCCACCTTAGAGGAATATGAGCGGTTAACGGATTTGGCCTTAAATAGGCCTTGCGCTCGGATGGCTGTCAGAGATATGCACTGGCAGTTCATGACCCTCACCAGGTTACGGCGCAGAGTAGTGCAGGATGAGATTACATATGGTCCTGTAGTGTCCCAGCGTTTTCTGATAGACAGATTTAGCTCAGTCGACAGTTATGCACGATACTCCGGGGATTTTGCCACGCCAGAGGATCAGTGGCATGTGGCCAGAGTAGATGTACTTGTGATATGCGTAGTGGCCTATGTGTTCATGCCACGATATATGGTTGAGTTAGACATCCGTGTTATTCTGGCAGTGAGAGCTCTCAGGGAAGGTCATACCATTATTCTGATGATTATGGCAGAGACATTGAGGTCAGCCACATATTGTAGCATCCACCCCATAGGGGTATTTATAGGCAGCTCGGTCATGTTATATGTGTGGTTCATGTCACACCTGAGATCGATTGACACCTTCAGACAGCATGGGTATTATTTTTCCCATGTGATAGCCATATCTTACTCCTTTCAGCCGTTGGAGTGTATAGACGTTGCATCCTGACAGGGATCATAGATCCATTTTACATTATGTCGTGTACAGGGCTCAACACTCCCTACAGCTTCATTACTCATGCACCTGTTATGGATTATATCCCTCTAGCTAGTTTGAGGGGCATGACCACATATCACCCACTGGTTATGATGTTATAGTTTGACCAGTTTCAGGATGTGCATCCTTTTGAGGGAGCATTAGGCTAGCGTTTAGCTTCTCGCCATTTGTCAGCAGAGGATAGATCCAGGGTTTATTCATGTTGGGATCAATATGAGAGTGCTGAGTTTTCTGTTAGCCATCTGGGCTACTCGATAGAGTATTCTGTATGGATGGAGACAGAGACTGCATCGGCTGCGATAGTATCTATAGTGCCAGGGACTGAGTTAGATGGTGGAGCGCCCATGTAGGACATTGATTTTCCCACCAAGGAGGAGCCATTCACTGGGTTTCCAACAGCTCTGTCCAAGTATGAGTGCTACTTTGATCCAGCATTCAGCACAATATTTAAAGCAGAGTCTTAATCTGATGACCTTTGAGAGAGATCAGGCTAGGGCCTTGATATTGACAACTCTTGATGGGAGAGACGTCGCTCTGTTAGAGGGAGACGAGGCATTAGCTCATGGAGATGCCGCTTTTGCTGTGCGGGATAGCGCTATATCTGCCCGAGATATCGCTGTTACAGATAGTACTGTAGTGAGGTCCCTTACTTCTGGCATCACTACAGAGATGAGCACGTATATTGATGAGCTAGATTTGTTTGACTTAAAAAATTCTTATCTTATCTTATTTCCATTTTGTTTTTGTTTTCATTTTAGGTACTTGTGCATAATATATGCGCACTCGATCATCACATCCTGAGTTGATTCCTGCACAAGAAAATATCTACGGTAGTGCTTGGAGATCGAAAGCACGTAAGAATACATAAGTAGTGGATACTGATACTTCAAGATCCAACATGGCAGAAGAGACTCAAGAAGAGCAGTATAGAGCCTTAAGGGATTATTCAATGCCCAAGATCAATGGGTTGCAGTCGAGCATACTAAGGCCAGCTATAGTAGCAAACACCTTCAAGATTAAGTCAATAACAATACAAATGGTCCAGAATAAGGTTCAATTTGGAGATGCTGCCGCGGATGACACGAATGAGCATATTTTGAGCTTCATAGAGATATGTGACACCTTGAAGTACAATGGGGTGTCAGAAGATTCAATTAAACTCAGGCTATTTCCATTCTCTCTATGGGATAAGGCTAGAAGCTGGCTCCATTCGTTACCACCAGGGTCTATCACAACATGAGAGGACTTAGCACAGAAGTTCTTAGCCAAATTTTTCCCAATGGCTAAGACTGCAAAAATGAGGACAACGATTTTTCTTCACCCTGTTTCTCTTCAACTAACTTTTCTTCACTTTCTTTCACATCTTTCTTTTACAAATTTTCTGCACTTTTTCCCTCGAGATGTTTTTCACTTTGTAATGTGATTGCTTGACACTTTTCATGATTTCCCCTTGGATTCTTCTCAGTATCACTCGATAAAGTCCCTTGAGGTCTATTATTCAATGCTAACGTAAGCCGTCCCATCTGATTTTCCAAGTTCTTAATCGTTACTGCTTGTATTTTCATAGTTGCCTCATTATCGGATATAAATTTCAACAACTCTTCCAAATTCGACTTTTTCTTTTGATGTAGAGCTGACTGTTGATGCTGATTTTGGAAATCGGGGGGGGGGGGGATAAGATGGTCATGGATGTGATGCCCTCAAAATAGGTCCATTCCACCCAACCCATTCTGAGTCGCCAAATACGTGGTACAGAAAACAACTACTACTTCATTAATATAATTGTCTTAGAAAATACGACATCACATATATTGGGAGTTTTAATACCAACTGTGACTCTCATCCCTTTACTTGGATAGCACCTCACATTGATACATTACATAAAGGTACAGTCAATAACTGTTTTAGAAATTAAAATTTTTAAAAAATGCTCAAGGAAACCTTCGTACATGGGAGGCCATGCATCTATGTTATGATAGATATCATATGTCCACAGAATTATCCTTGGTTGACCCAATAGACCCAAAAAAAAACGAGAAGATTGCTATCATGTTCTTTCCAATGGTGAGTCTTTTATTGACATATAATTATATCCATTGTCTCCAATTGTGAATTATATTTCAACCAAACTCCAAGGTTATATAGGTAGTGCTCGTAGATATACCCAGCAAGTGGATGTGCACAACCCTGCCTTATGATAACACGAAGTCGTAGATCATTAGTCATATTGTATGATAGTGGCAAAACACCCTTTCAACGTTGGGTTCGCCTCACCCTATTTGATTCACCAAATATAACTACTAAATGATGTATAAAATACAACACACTATTCTAAAGTTCTTAATAAAATTATTTTCATACCGTTTAGGGAGAACCTCCACAGCTAGAGACCACCGTTCTATTCCCATGTTACCCCGCTCGACCCAGCTACACTCTTATTACCTGAAAGGAATTGTGAAGCAAAAGGGTGAGCACAACTAGCCCAGTAAAGAATATCATGACTAAAGATAATTAAATTATCTATAGACTTCATCAGTAATAAATCAGAGATTTAGAACATATGGTAGATGATAAAACTTTTCAACCATAGTTGCAGCGGAACGAGCAATCCATTAGAAGAGTCAAACAGACCATAATGTCTATTATCTTCTCCATGTTAAAAGTCCACCAACAATGTTTTATCCCTGTAACATCAATTAACAGTTCTTGTCCACAATCATGTGAATAACTCATAATCATATTTGTGGTTCTAAATTTCTTTTCTCATCCAGGACGAAGATATTTTCCATCACCTTTCTTTACCTGAAACATCAAAGATCATGGTTATACCAAATTACAGTTCCTGTTCATAATCATACTAATAAATTCATTTTTGCACTATGGGCCAAAGATATTCATTAACAGTTCATCTTTGCACTACAGGGCAAAGATATTCAACAACTGGTCATCTTTGCACTACGGGCCAAAGATATTCATCAATAATTCATCTATTGCACTATAGGCCAAAGATATTAATATCTCAAAGAAATATATAATCATTTCAGAATTTATATAAACCATAATTATAATCATGTTGATCAATTCACCTTTGCATTTAAGTTAAATATATTCAATTGTAAATTCAATGGTCATGATCATACCAGTCAACAATTCAACTTTGCACTACTGCCCAAAGAGAACCCATAGTCACGATTATACCAATAATCTACCCACCTTTACACTCAAATAAAAGAGAAATTTTCTTCACCGGGATTATAAAAATGTATATATGATAATAAAAACAATATGATCAACAATTGCATTTAATTTCAAGAGTAAGATTCATAAATCAACGATAATTTGGTCAGAAAAAGAAATCAATTTTGTCCTGAATAGTACTCGTGAATAGTAACTCATGAATAGTAACTCGTATTCGTACATAGTACCGTATACGTAAATAATGTCATATACATAAATAGTGTCATGTACATGAATAGTGTGGTATACGTGAATAGTGTCGTATACGTGAATAGTATCGTATACGTGAATAGTAGCCCCGACACGAAGAGGTAAAAATTTCACAATAAAATTCATATCAATATTTCAGTAAAATGATATTGAAAGAATAACATCATTACGAAGAAAATAACATCCCTTACCATCCCTTACAATCCCTTACTTTCCCTTACAATCCCCTACCTCAAAAGAGCAGTACTTCTGACTGGAATATCGAATATGACGCTGAAGGAAACTTTCACTGAATAGCAACTCTCAAAATATCTAAATACTCACAAAAATACGCTCGATAATATAAAAAGAGAAAACTTATGTTTCTGGTGTGATTTTCAATTCTAACTCAGCACCCTATTTATAGGAAAATGTTAGAATGCCGAAGCAGACTTGACTTACTACCTAATGGTTTTATCTACTACTATTCGTGCCCACAACTTTTGAAAATAAATTTCAACACATTTCATTTCTCACCATCCAAAAGTGGGGGCCACCATATTTTTAATAAAAATATTTATTTCTGAAACTTCAATAATTCATAATAAATAGCTCTTTTATCCAAAAAATTTGAATCTCATGTGCTTTCTATAGGAAATTTAATTCTCTACAACTTTGTAGAAGAAAATTTTTCTAAATTCTAAATAGAAAATGTCCAAAATCCACATTCGGATGATTTTCATCACCTCTATTCTGCCAAAAATACTGATAAAATACCACAATATTAATTCCTTCATTTATAACCACACTAAATATATCCACATAAAATAAATATTTCCTTATCATATAAATCAATAATTAATTATTCACAAATAATATTACAGAATCACAATTATGACAACCAGGTCATTCCCAGGAAAGAGGGGGCTTTCTGATAAGGATATCTCCTTACTGACGCGCAATTAGGTGACCAAACCTCTCCTTAGACAGAACTTTCTAGACATTACCAATAATGCTATCTAATAATATTATTTAAATAATATGAATTATTGATCTGATAATAGGAAATACTGTGCAATGATAATTATTGAAACAACAATAATATAAAATATTAACGCAGCAATTATTGAATCAATAAAATAAAATATTGAATAGTAATTACTGTAACAATTATTGAGTAGTGCCTTCTTACGTCAAGATCAATAATTCAACAATATTATGCAATACCGTGTGCTACTGTGTAACCACGCGTATTACTATATTTTAACCACCGGGTATTCCAACAGTATTAATGGTAACAATTACGCCGTTATTTATAAAAACTCAAACTTGTCGTTTTCTTCATCCGACAATTATTCTATTATGGGACCCACAAATGGTTGCGCCCGTCGTACGAATATTCTCCAACAGTAATAATATTCTACGACTAAACGAATATTCACTAACAACAATGAATATTTTATAGTCACTTGCTTATTTTGAAAAAAAAATTCATATATCACCCTTAACTTTACTTTTTATCAATTTAACCATTTGCTGAATAGTAATTATAAGAAAAATTAAATACTTTTATTTTATAAAATTCGGGGTCTTATAATCTTCCCTCCTTATGAAATTTCGTCCTCGAAGTTTACGTACCTGATATTTCAAAGAGTTGAGAATACATTGCTTTCATTTCAGATTCCATCTTCCATGTCCTCATGATTTATCCATTGCTCATCTCCTGTATTTCAGATATCATTCTAGAATACAGCTTCAAAACAAAGGTTAATTGACATATCACAATTTGTCAACTTAAGTAAGAAAATTCAGCTTAGGTAGGAAACACACTAGCGAAGGATATTACTCGTCTTTCTCTTCCTAGTTCTAATCCCGGATCTCCGCCAGAGATCATATCCCTAAGCTCTGATAGCAAATGTGACGCCCCCAGAATAGGTCCATTCCACCCAACCCATTCTGAGTCGCCAAATACATGGTACATAAAATAACTACAACTTCATTATTATAATTGTCGTACAAAATACGACAACACATATACTGGGAGTTTTAATACCAACTGTGACTCTCATCCCTTTACTTGGATAGTACCTCACATTGATACATTACATAAAGGTACATTCAATAACTGTTTTAGAAATTAAAATATTTGGAAAATGCTCAAGAAAACCTTCGTACATGGGAGGCCATGCATCTAAGTTATGATAGATATCATATGTCCACAGAATTATCCTTGGTTAACCCAATAGACCCCAAAAAAAAAGAGAAGATTGCTATCATGTTCTTTCTAATGTTGAGTCTTCTATTGACATATAATTATCTCCATTGTCTCAAATTCTGAATTATATTTCAACCAAACTTCAAGGTTATATAGGTGGTGCTCGTAGATATACCCAGTAAGTGGATGTGCACAACCCTGTCTTATGATAACACGAAGTAGTATATCATTAGTCATCTTGTATGATAGTGGCAAAACACCTTTCCAACGTTGGGTTTGCCTCACCCGATTTGATTCACCAAATATAACTACTAAATGATGTATAAAATACAACACACTAATCTAAAGTTCTCAATAAAATTATTTCCATACTGTTTAGGGAGAACCTCCACAGCTAGAGACCACCGTTCTATTCCCCTGTTACCCCCGCTCTCCCCAGCTACACTCTTATTACCTGAAAGGAATTG
This sequence comes from Panax notoginseng, assembly GCA_016801055.1. Taxonomy (NCBI): domain Eukaryota; kingdom Viridiplantae; phylum Streptophyta; class Magnoliopsida; order Apiales; family Araliaceae; genus Panax; species Panax notoginseng. The sequence goes on from CM029012.1 coordinate 45,502,571, forward strand.
TGAAGCAGAAAGGTGAGCACAACTAGCCCATTAAAGAATATCATGACTAAAGATAATTAAATTATCATTAGACTTCATCAGTAATAAATCAGAGATTTAGAACATATGGTAGATGCTAAAACTTTTCAACCATAGTTGCAGTAGAATGAACAATCCATTAGAAGAGTCAAATAGACCATAATATCTATTATCTTCTCCATGTCTATTATTTTGTGTTTGATCACGGAATTATTTCTTTACAATGGAGTTAAGTCATATTTGGCATTTAAGAGTTGCAGACTCGAAAATGACCGAATTCCGACTTAGAACGAAGAAACGAGCGTTGAACGTTCATGAACGTTTATCGTTTTCGTTAAAAATGAACCAATAGGTGAATTTTTAGCAAACAATGTCAAACAGATAAAATTCTTAGATGATCATGTAGATTACATAATTTGTGAACCGTAGGCTTTTGAACGAGCCAATTCAGACTTATAACGAAGAAGTTAGGCGTCCGGGAAGTTCACAAAATTTTAAAACTGAAATTTTTATTTGGTGCACAGAGTTGGCGCCGCGGCGCCAACCCAAGGAAAAAGGCTCGCGCCCCAGCGCCATGCACAGTACGAAAAACCTCTGGAGAGTGGCGCCACAGCGCGGCCCATTACATAAGGACTCGCGCCCCAGCGCCAAGTCCAGTACATACTAGGATAAGGCTCGCGACGCAGCGCGAGATGTGAATATAAGACCGGCGTTGCAGCGCCAGTCTCAGAACAATGATGATCAAGAATGTTTTAAGTACAAAGAAAGGAAACGGGAATAAACGCAAACTAAAGGAAGATAATTTAACATTGTTTAAACTTTGTTAAACCTTAAGGAATGTAATGTAAAGGTTAAGATATCCTAGTCAAGGATAAATGCAATGGTAATGATAAACCAAAATGAATAGTAACTGAATCTAATACACAATTAGATTGAGAAGAAAGATAAGATATAGTCATATACATACTTGATTATATATGACCTAATGTAAGGAATTATGTGATCATGTACTGTAGGGACTTGAAATGCTTAAACATAAAGATAATTTATCGTAGCAGACGCTAAAGGCAAGTATTCTAACTCTTATTTCAGCTCAATCTGAACAAGTTTAAGATTCATGTATTCTTTCGCATGAATTGAGGTATGTTGAGGTTAAAGCCAATCCCCTTTGGCTAGACTTGATAATCTACTCTTGTATTATCAAATGTTGCTATCTTTTGTCAACTACTTGATATGTTTTTCAAAAGAAGACTGAAATGTTAAACAAATGTTTTGTCGGTAAAACGACATGCACGCGAGGTTGCCAAATGATTAAACGTACATACATTTAATGGATGTAGTGTTGATCAACATAGAGTAAAATAGGCTAATCTCCTAGAAGTGCTCGTAAGTAATATCGGGCTTACGGAATTCGTTCTGGGTTATCCTTTTCAATAAAGAATGAATACTCAAGGTCTTTGACCGGAGTGAATGTTTTAACTAAATATTGTTGTTATTGTAAAACATTTTGAAAGAAAAGATGAAGTGCTATTTTGAATTATCAATAGTACTTCATAACTATTGTTCAGTTATTGAAGATATACGATTCTTATGTGTCAAGCATGTTGTTATTGAATTGTTATACTTGCTGAGCTAGCCATGCTCACTCTTGCTTGAACCATATGAATGCAGCTAAGACTGAATGTCCCGAAAGATCAAAAAGAGATAAAGGAAAAGCTAAGGCAGATTTTTAAGCTGTCTTGTAATAGTATAGGTCTATTGTTGTAATGTAACTGATATTATGACAAAGAACCTTTGTAATGGGTATAGAACCTGTGAAATTGTAAATATTACTTTAATATATAGAAGTTATATTCGTTCTTTGAGACTTTTCAATTGAATAAATATATGAATGTTGTATAGTATTGCACAATCTATCGGGTTGGAAGATACCCGGATTTGAGGGCGCTACAAGTTGGTATCAAAGCCTAGGTTATAAAACTTAAGGGGGAAAATAGAACCTTAAGTCATAACCTTAAGAAAGGATAAAGAAGTAAAAGATGGAAAGTAACTCTATAAAAATGCATTATATTATGGTATGTGTTTCTATTATTTCACTGACGTGTACTAATCAAACAATATTATTTTATTGTAGATGTCAGGAGAAAATGATATGTATAGAGCTATACATGTAGTGAGCGAGAATTCGGTTAATCGGGTAGAGATACTACCAAATCCTGTAGCCGTAGAACCAGAAGTGGTGACAATTGAGTTTGGAGACTCAGATGATTTAGACTATATGTCTATATTTGATGGAATGATAGAGGAGGAGGTGGACGTGATGTCCTTTGATCAGGTTCCATCTACAGAGGAATTGTCTACGGGAGAATCAATGAAGGCATTGTTTATGTCAGTATTGGATAGAAATATCCATTACTGCCAGGAGGTTAAGGAGTTGAAAGAGGAACTCCAAGCTGTCCGGGAGGACAAGGCTAGTATGGAAGGATGTGGGAAGAGGAGCACGATGATAGAGTCCTAGTTATGGACAAGGTCCGAGATTTGAAAGAAGAAGTCTTTGAGCTCAAGCAGGAGCTAAAGACTAAACAACAGAAGTTGGAAAGGATGTCCTATATACATAGGAGTTCTCATGTAGATTTCTAGCAGCAGTTAGCTGGATATCAGATAGAAGCAGGACAGACCCGTCATACCATCAGTAGAGATATTGTTGCCGGTTTGGCCAGAGAAGATTTTGAGAATGCCTTACGGCAGATGTAATTTAGCAATAGCTAGAGTAGCTTAGATATGTAAATATTATATATCTAGTAGTGACGTAAAACCCTCTTTTGTATAAACAAAGGGTAGTCTTGTGTAAAATCTCAATTTTTGGAAAGTAATTGCGAGATGGTAATGTAATCAGCTAGGGCTGAGCAATGTAAACAATGTAGTGTTATACTACAAGTTATGAATCAATATAAGTCTTTTCTTGGAAACTATTGAGTAATGAGTATGAGTTATTGATTTATTATAAATAATAACAAACCAACAAGAATAAAGTAATAATGATATGTTGTTTTCTTAACAGCAAAATGCTGCCAAGAAGGAGACAACGAAATCAAGACGCTAATGTTAACCAACCGGAGGGTGGTCCGGTTAATCCAATGCAGGAGTTCGTTAACCTTTTAACGGCCACATTTAATAGAGCGGGGCTAATGTACCCGTGATTCCTGGAGTAGTACGAGCTACTACTTTTAAGGACTTTAAAAGTGTAGGTCCGCCGAAGTTCAAAGGAACTACGGACCCTATAGAAGCCCAGACTTGGGTAAAAGAAATCGAGAAGGTATTTGTAATAGCAAATGTTGAGGAGGGTCAAAAGGTTGCCTTTGCAACCTATTTAATGAAAGGAGAGGCCAACTTCTGGTGGGAGGCAAACCAGGCTAGGGCTGATATAGGAAATCTAATGTGGGAGAGGTTTAAGGAGATTTTCTTCGAGAACTATTTTCCCACGAGTATGCAAGGGAGGATGGAAATGAGGTTTCTTGAATTGAAACAAGGGGAGATGACAGTTCCCCAGTATGCTGCCAACTTTAATGAACTGGCACGATTCGCTCCACATCAAGTGGATACTGAAGTGAGAAAGGCTAGGAGATTTGAGCAGGGCTTGAAACCCTGGCTCTATAGCCGAATTTTAGTATTTCAAAGTACTTCCTTTGGAACCATATTAGATAAGGCAATAATTGCCGAAGGTGGGAATGAGGCTCTCAGCCAGTACCATAAGGATAAGAAAAATAAGGGCAAGTTTGATGGAGGAACCAAGACCGAGGGAGCCAGTGGAAGTGAAAACGGTCAAAAGAGGAAGGGATTTAACTCTGGGAATACTGGAGTAAAACAAGGAGATTCTAAGAGAAGGATGGAGGCCTGTAAAACCTACGGGAAGACTCACTTAGGAGTCTGTCTCAAAGGAAAGGCAGTATGTTATAATTGTGGATAGGAAGGGCACATTTCGCCTAACTGTCCAAATTCGAAGAAAAATCACGGATGTTTTGTATGTGGATCAACTGATCACATAGCAAAGAATTGCCCGAAGAAGGGGACGGAAGGAAGTAAGGGAACTAATAGTGGTAAGTTAGCTATTAGTGGTCCATCTCAGCCAGGTAAATCAATGGCTCGTACTTTTAATATGACGGTCCAAGATACTGTGGCATCAGGGGAGGTAGTTACAGGTATTATTCTGATCAATAACATAAATGCATACGTGCTTTTTGATTCGGGTGCTACTTGTTCGTTTATAGCATGTGATTTTGCTAGACGACTAGAATTATTTCCCGAAAAATTACCTATACCTTTGAACATTAAGGTAGCAAACGAAGAGATAATTCCTGTTGAAGATATTTATAGGAGTTGTTGCGTAGAAGTACGGGGTTGTAAGTTATCGGTAGATTTAATACCGATAAAGTTAGGAGAATTCGACGTAATTCTCGGAATGGATTGGTTAATTAATCATGGAGAAATTATAGATTGCCAAAAGAAATGTGTGAGAATCAAGTCGTTGAAGCAACCTCCTATAGTATTTTATAGTAGTAAGTTACCGGGACGTCCGTGTTACCTTACAATGACACAAACTAGAAAATTATTAAGGAAAGGTTGTGTGGGTTACCTTTGCCATGTTGTGGATACCCAGGGAGTGGGAGTAACCATAGAACAAATACCTATAGTAAATGAGTTCATGGATGTATTTCCAAGTGAGTTACTGGGGTTATCGCCGGATAGGGAGATCGAATTTGTGATAGACATTGTGCCAGGAGCGGCACCAGTCTCAAGGGCACCGTATCGTATGGCGCCTGTGGAAATGAAAGAACTAATGGTTCAGTTACAGGAACTATTGGACAAAAAGTACATTCAACCAAGTGTTTCTCCGTGGGGGGCACCAGTGTTGTTTGTCAAGGAGAAAGACAGATCGTTAAGGCTTTGTATGGACTATTGGGAGTTGAACAAGTTAACGATAAAGAATAAATACCCATTGCCCAGGATCGATGATCTCTTTGATCAATTAAAAGGGGCAAAGTATTTTTCTAAAATAGATTTACGGACGGGGTGTCATCAGTTGAAAGTTAGGAAGGAAGATGTACCAAAGACGACATTCAGGACTCGTTATGGTCATTACGAGTTTCTAGTAATGTCATTTGGGTTGATGAATGCACCTGCTGTATTTATAGATATGATGAACAGAGAGTTCAAACCATATTTGGACCAGTTCGTCATTGTGTTTATCGATGATATTCTAGTCTATTCTAAGACGCCAGAAGATCATGTTGAACACTTAAGATTAGTGTTGGAAACACTAAGGAAGGAGAAGCTATATGCGAAATTCACCAAATGTGAATTTTAGCTGGAAAAGGTGCAATTTTTAGGTTATGTCATTGACCAAGAAGGGATTTCAATAAATCCAGCGAAGGTGGAAGCAGTGATGAATTGGGAACAACCGAAAATGCTGACTGAGGTGCGGAGTTTCCTAGGGTTAGCAGGGTACTATCGAAGATTTATCCAAGATTTTTCGAAGATAGCTACCCCGTTAACTAATTTGACAAGGAAGACGCTGAAATACGTATGGTCGGATAAATGTGAAGACAGTTTTTAAGAACTAAAGAAAAGATTAAGTGAAGCGCCTGTTTTGTCCTTGCCAGATGACACATGAAATTTTGTAGTGTATAGTGATGCTTCGCATAGAGGACTTGGTTGTGTGCTTATGCAGCATGGCAAAGTCATTGGGTATGCGTCACAGCAGTTGAAGGATTATGAGAAAGTTTATCCTACTCATGATCTAAAACTGGCCGCGGTAGTGTTTGCCCTAAAGATATGGAGACATTATCTTTATGGGAAAAATGTGAGATATATACGGACCCTAAGAGTCTAAAGTATATCTTCACTTAGAAGAATTTAAATATGAGATAGAGAAGATGGTTAGAGTTGATAAAGGATTATAATTGTGAAATCCTGTATCACCCTGGAAAAGTCAATGTAGTTGCCGACGCCTTAAGTCGGAAGGGTCGGGAAAAGTTGTTTATGTTAACGGCTCAAAATGAGTTAATAATAGAGATGGCTAGGATGGAATTAGAGGTAAAGTTGCCAATTGAGGCGGAGCAGAGACTGTTTGCGACGGAGATGCAGTCTACCATCGTAGAAAGAGTCAAGGAAGTACAACTCACGACAGACGAGTGTAATCAAATGAAGAAGCGGTTATCCGAGAAGGAAGATGTTAAGTATAGTTTTGATAATGAAGGATTATTAAGATTTGAGGGAAGAATTTGGGTTCCGAATGAGACGGAATTAAAGGAGCAAGTGTTACAAGAAGCTCATAATTTGAGGTACTCGATACATCCTGGTAGCACAAAGATGCATCAAGACCTTCGACAGAGTTTTTGGTGGCCGAACATGAAGAGAGAAACAGCAGAGTACGTGAGTAGGTGCTTGACTTGTAAAAAAGTTAAGGTCGAACATCAACGACCCAGTGGCTTATTACAGTCATTGGAGAGTCCAGAATGGAAGTTGGAGCATATTACAATGGATTTCGTGGTGGGACTTCCGGCAACGAATAAAGGATATGATGCAATTTGGGTAATAGTGGACCGGTTGACGAAGTCGGCTCACTTTTTGCCAATTAAGGTCAAGTATAACTTGGACCAATTAGCTAAACTTTATGTTAAGGAAATTATTTCTAGACATGGAGTATCGGTATCGATTGTGACAGATCGTGATCCACGATTCACATCGAACTTTTGGAGGAGTTTGCAAGAGCAGTTGGGAACACAGCTAAAGCTAAGCACAGCTTATCATCCTCAGATTGATGGGCAGAGCAAGAGAATAATTCAGACATTAGAAGACATGTTGAGGTCTTTTGTCATGGATTTCAAGGGTAGTTGGGATGATCACCTACCACTAGTAGAGTTTGCGTATACCAATAGTTATCATGCAAGCATCGGCATGCCGCCGTACGAAGCTTTGTATGAAAGAAAGTGCAGAGCACCGTTGTATTGGGATGAGGTGGGAGAACGTCGTATGCTAGGACCAGAATTGGTGCAGCAGACAGCGGAAGTGGTAAAGTTAATTCAGATGCGTCTCGTCACAGCTCAGGACAGACAGAAAAAGTATGTGGACTCACATAGACTAAGTCGAGAGTTTGAAGTGGGTTTGTATGTGTTTCTAAAAGTATCTCCCTGTAAAGGAAAGATACGTTTTGGAAAGAAAGGAAAGTTAAGTCCAAGGTTTATAGGACCTTTTGAAGTGTTAAAATGGGTGGGAGAGGTAGCTTATATGATAGCATTACCTCCAGACCTAGAACGAATACATAACGTGTTTCACGTATCTGTATTACGTCCATATAAGCCGGACTATAGGCATGTAATCGAGTATGAGCCAATTCATATCGAGAAGGACTTAACGTATGAAGAGTTGTCGATGCAAATCATTGATAGAAAGGAACAAGTTCTAAGGAACAAGATAATACCATCAGTGAAGGTATTATGGAGGAACCACGATGCTGAAGAAGCAACGTGGGAACTAGAAGAAAAGATGAAGAAAAATTTTCCACATCTATTTGATTAAAGTAAGACGAGATTATGAGGACAGAATCTTTAAAAGGGGGGAAGAATGTAATGACCGAGAAATTCGGATCTTATTGTAAAATGATTTTATTAATTTAAATAATAATAAAATCTTATTCTATGTGTTATCAAGATGGTTGTCGTTATATAACCTAGTGACGTTGGAATGTCGTAGTATTTGAGCTACGTGGATGAATTAAAGTGTTTGAATTTCCAAGACGAAAATAAAAGTTTTCCGAGGAATTTTCTGAAAAAAACTATTCATCGATATTTGCTCGGGATATAATTTTGGATTTCCGAGAAATACGTAAAGATGGAATAATAAGGTGAGATGGATTATGTAATAAAAATCTTGTTATGGAAAAAACGATATTTCGCTTGTGGACTTAATTTATAAACGTTAAGGAAGGCGAAATAGTAATGAATATGTAATAATGGTATGATACTTATGTATTGTACAAAGAAATGGAAATGAGTATAATATGAAGTATTATACAAGTTGTATGAAGGATGAAATTTCGTATATAAATTCTATAGGAATTAAAATACGAAAATATTACATAAACTATGAGTATATGTATTAAGAAATGTTAATGAACTTGGAAGATTAGTTAACAATTATATACAAGTCCAAGTGAATTAGAGGGAGAGGCCCAACTATTAATTAATGAACCAATTAGTGTTTATTAATTTATATCCAAAGGTTAGTTTAACCCAAGCCCAAGCTAGAGTCCAATGAATGGGTTGACCCATGGGGCAAACCATATCAATATGGTTAATATGTGGTTACCAAGTTAATGTAGGGACCAAGTATTAAGAGTAATGACCAAGTTAAATGAGTAATGACCAAGTATAGGATAAGTGTTGTGTTAGTCAAGTAATGAATAGTAAGGAGGTGGCTTAAGGAAGTGGGATGGTTTAATGACTAAACTACCCTAGCTTGGTAATTTCTATAAATAGAGGAAGCTTACAAGCCATTTTTTGGTTGTTCAAATAATCTAGACTACTAAAGTGCTTAAGTGTTAGAGAGAATAAGCTACACATAAGACATTCCATAAGTAAGAAGAAGGAGAAAGCTACCTTACCAAGACTTCAAAAGGGTAAGACGTCTTCTCCAATTATCTTCTATCTCTACCATGATAGGTTCAAAAGAAAAGATGGATTAAGAAACATAAATGATAAGAAGCAAGAAGAATATGTAAGTCATGAACTTAAGCCACATAAGTTGGTAATAAGTCATTTAAGCTAACATAAGTTATAAACTTATGTGAAGATAATATGAACTTATAAGGAGTTATGAAGAGAATTGATATGAAGGTAAAATAATTTTTATGATCATATGTATCATGTATACCTAAGTAAAGTTATATGTGAAACACATGTAAAGTATGATGATTAAGAAACTCTAATTGTCATAAGTCATGAATAATCAAATCTTAGATAGTTTATAATTTGATACATTATAAGCTCATGAGGAGTCAAAGTCCAACAATGAAAATAAGTTGTTGTATTATGTATGCTGAGATGTTCACATGATGAATGAAGTTCATTTGTAATGTTGAACAAATCGTAAGAATGAAGATTTGCCAGAAATTGCATGATTGGACGACAATCGTCGAATTCGTAAAATTATCAGAATGGAAGTCGAATTTTGTGTTTGATCACGGAATTATTGCTTTACAATGGAGTTAAGTCATATTTGGCATTTAAGAGTTGCGGACTCGAAAATGGCCAGATTCCAACTTAGAACGAAGAAACGAGCGTTGAACGTTCACGAACGTTTATCGTTTTCGTTAAAAATGAACCAATAGATGAATTTTTAGCAAACAAAGTCAAATAGATAAAATTCTTGGATGATCATGTAGATTACGTAATTTGTGAACCGTAGGCTTTTGAACGAGCCAATTCGGACTTATAACGAAGAAGTTAGGCGTTCGGGAAGTTCACAAAATTTCAAAACTGAAATTTTTATCTAGTGCACAGAGTTGGCGCCGCGGTGCCTACCCCAGGCAAAAGGCTCGCGCCCCAGCGCCATGCACAGTACGAAAAACCTCGGGAGAGTGGCATTGCAGCGCGGCCCATTACATAAGGACTCGCGCCCCAGCGCCAAGTCCGCTACATACTAGGATAAGGCTCGCGCCACAGCACGAGATGTGAATATAAGACCGGTGCCGCAGCGCCAATCTCAGAACAAGGATGATCAAGAATGTTTTAAGTACAAAGAAAGGAAACGGGAATAAACACAAACTAAAGGAAGATAATTTAACATTGTTTAAACTTTGTTAAACCTTAAGGAATGTAATGTAAAGGTTAAGATATCCTAGTCAAGGATAAATGCAATGGTAATGATAAACCGAAATGAATAGTAACTGAATCTAATACACAATTAGATTGAGAAGAAATGTAAGATATAGTCATATACATACTTGATTATATGTGACCTAATGTAAGGCATTATGTGATCATGTACTGTAGGGACTTGAAATACTTAAACATAAAGATAATTTATCGTAGCAGACGCTAAAGGCAAGTATTCTAACTCTTGTTTCAGTTCAATCTGAACAAGTTTAAGATTCATGTATTCTTTCGTATGAATTGAGGTATGTTGAGGTTAAAGCCAATCCCCTTTGGCTAGGCTTGATAATCTACTCGTGTATTATCAAATGTTGCTATCTTTTGTCAACTACTTGATATGGTTTTCAAAAGAAGACTGAAATGTTAAACAAATATTTTATCGGTAAAACGACAGGCACGTGAGGTTGCCAAATGATTAAACGTACATACGTTTAATGGATGTAGTGTTGATCAACATAGAGTACAATAGGCTGATCACCTAGAAGTGCTCGTAAGTAATATCGGGCTTACAGAATTCGTTCCGGGTTGTCCTTTTCAATAAAGAATGAATACTCAAGGTCTTTGACCGGAGTGAATGTTTTAACTAAATATTGTTGTTATTGTAAAATATTTTGAAAGAAAAGATGAAGTGCTATTTTGAATTATCAATAGTACTTCATAACTATTGTTCAGTTATTGAAGATATACGATTCGTATGTATCAAGCATGTTGTTATTGAATTGTTATACTTGCTGAGCTAGCCATGCTCACTCTTGCTTGAACCATATGAATGCAGCTAAGACTGAACGTCCCGAAAGATCAAAAAGAGATAAAGGAAAAGCAAAGGCAGATTGTTAAGCTGTCTTGTAATAGTGTATGTCTATTGTTGTAATGTAACTGATATTATGACAAAGAACCTTTGTAATGGGTATAGAACCTGGGAAATTGTAAATATTACTTTAATATATAGAAGTTATATTCGTTCTTTGAGACTTTTCAATTGAATGAATACATGAATGTTGTATTGTATTGCACCATCTGTCGGGTTGGAAGATACCCGAATTTGGGGGCGCTAAAGTTAAACTTTTGTTCTTGAAATTGCTAGTGATAGTTATATCGGATTGACATGTATGTACTTGTATATTTGGTTTATAATATGTTAATCATCATTTGGGAGTGTTATTTGATGATTAAATATATAAAATTGGATTTGTAGGGATAAAAATAATTAACAGTGTTTATGTTTGAAAAATGGGTTTAGAAAGTACAAAATTTCATGTTTAATATGTATGATAATCTGTAAATTGAGGATGGATTATGTTAGTACGTAAAGAAATGAAAGCGGCGTAGTTTAAATCGTATCAATTGGTTAAGAAACGAAGTCGTGGCGATCGAATTCGCTAAAAGTGTAAAAATTGAAGAAATTTGGAAAATTGTGGTTTTGAATCTTTAAAATTGAATTTATGTAGTGTTTATGTAGCTAGAATGATGAATGACATGCTTAACTATGTTATTACAAAGTTTTAGATGTTGAGTTTGGTGAATTTCTATGGAATTTGTGTGACACCCCCAAAATAGGTCCATTCCACCCAACCCATTTTGAGTCGCCAAATACATGGTACAGAAAATAACTACAACTTTATTATTATAATTGTCGTGCAAAATACGACAACACATATACTATGAGTTTAAATACAAATATTGTCATCTAGACAGTATTCGTACTCAAATAAGTCCTCATTATACTTATTGATACACTATCTTACAAAATAGTGAGGACTACTAAAATAACTATCTTGAACCATCATTCCATACCCCGACTAGTACCCGCTACATTCTCGCCTCCTGAGAAGAAAAATGAAACAAAAAAGAAAATGGTGAGCTCAACTAGCCCAGTAAAGAATATTACGACTAAGATAATATAGAAAAAATTATCGTTAGTCCTCAACAGGAAGAAATCTGATAGAATACAATAGACAACAAGTTTTAGATCAACAACTGCAGCGGAAACAACAATTCATTAGAAGAGTTAAGTAGAGAATGAAATCTACTATCATCTATGAATTTAAAAGTCCATCATCGATATTTTATCCCTATAACATCAATCAATATACATCTTGAATCAAAAAGTCATCTTTGCACTACAGGCTAAAGATATTAATCAGTCGGTCATGTTCATCGTAACACCTGTTCATCTTTGTACTCGGGCTAAAGATATTCATCAAGAAATCATTCATCTTTGCACTACAGGCCAAAGATATTCAGTAATATCATCATTTAGGACTGAGAATGATGAAAAATATATTTTAAATAAAACGAATCCAGTGAGACAAAAGAACAAATAGTAAGGATTCGTACTTTGGTTTATCCATGTTTAAAAATACTCCATAATATCTATTGTGGAGCAGAATTTAAAAATGAAGATCAAAACATAGATCCAATCAAAGATAGGAACCATAACAGACATTCTTGGACACAGAAAAGAAAATTTAATTTTTCTGTGAATAGTGCCGTATTTGTGAATAGTGTCGTATACGGGAATAGTACTGTATACGTGAATAGTAACTCCGACACTAAAAGGTAGAAAGCCCACAAGAAAAATTATCATACTTCGTAAATAGTACTCGTGAATAGTAACTCGTGAATAGTAACTCATGAATAGTAACTCGTGAATAGTAACCCCGACATGAAAAGATTAGAATTTCACAAGAAAAATCTTACCAATATTCTGACATAATGATATTGAAAGAAATAATATCATTTTTTTTAAAAAAAAATAACATCCCTTACCTCGAAAAAGACAGTATTTCTGACTGAAATACTGAATATAGTGCTGAAGGGAACTTGCACTGTATAACAACACTCAAAGTATCAAAATACTCATAAGAATACGCTCAATATATCGAGAGAGAAAGAGAGAGAAGATTTCAGTTTCTTGTGTGATTTTCAATTCTAACCTAAGCACCCTATTTATAGAAAAATGCTTAGAACACCAAAGCATAAAATTTAATAAAATATTATTATTTACATTACAAATTCCTACGCCCACTTTTACCAACTGATTTCAGCCACCTAGCACATGTTAATGATGCCCACAAACATTTCAAAAACGTTTTCCTTTTAAAACAAATTTAAAACTTTTAAAAAATAATTATTTCGGAACTTCAGAACTCAATAATTAATAATAAATAGCTCTTTTATCAGAAAAATTCGAACCTCATGTTTATTCCATAAGAAATTCCATTCTCTACAACTTTACAGAAGAAAATTTTTTCAAATTCCAAACAAAAATTGACCGAAATCCACAAACTGGCGATTTTACAGGCTATAACCAAATTTCAGTCAAGAAATAGGGTCCACCAACACACAAAATATGTGTTAATCATTTAATGCAACAAAAATACTCTTCCTCCTCGTATACTCATATATCCCACATTCATTGTAAAAATATTACCATTATTATATTATTAAAATATAATAATATATTTAAATAAATTATTTTATCAGAAAAAGGTAAAATATAAATTTTCAAAATTTGTCACATTAAAAATTTTCTCTATCTATATCCACATAAAATCAATATTTTCCTCATCATATAAATCAAAAATTAATTTTTTACAAATAATATTACAGAATCACAATACTGACAACCAGACCGTTCCCAATAAAGAGGGGGCTTTCCAATAAGGATTTTTCCTTACTGGTGCACAATTAGGTGACCAAACCTCCCCTTAAACATAACTTTTTAGACATTGCCAATAATGTTATCTAATAATATTATTCAGATAATATGAATTATTGCTCCGATAATGGAAAATACTGTGTAGTGACAATTATTGAAACAACCGTAATATAAAATATCAACGTAGCAATTATTAAATCAATAAAATAAAATATTGAACAGTAATTACTGTAACAATTATTGAGTAGTGCCTTCTTAAGTAAGAATCAATAATTGGTGAAATACCGTGTGCTACTGTACAACAACGCGTATTACTGTGTTTTAACCACCGGGTATTCCAACAGTATTAACTGTAATAACTACGCCGTTATTTATAAACAACTTATACTTGTCATTTTTTTCATCCAATCGCTTTTTGTTATGGGGCCCACACAAGGCTGCGCCGTCGTACGAATATTCTCCGACAGCAAGAATATTCCACGACCAAACGAATATTTCCCGACAACAATGAATATTTTATAACCACTTGCTTATTTAAAAATATTTATGTATTTTACCCACAACTAACCACATTAATCAAATAAACCCTTACTATTTCAAAATAATAAATAAAAGAAATTCCATTTTATTAAAAAAAAAAGTCGGGGTCTTACAACCTCCCTTCCTTGTGAAATTTCGTCCTCGAAATTGACGTACGTGTCTGGTATTTCGAAAAGGTGAGAATACCTCGCTTTCATTTCTGTTTTTAACTCCCAGGTCATTTCTTCAATAGCATGGTTCCTCCATAAAATCTTATCTTGTGGTATGACATTTGTGCGTAGGACATGCTCCTTCCTATCTAAGATCTTGACAGGTACCTCCTCATACGTTAAATCTTTGGCTATTTCATCTGGTTCTAACTCAATAACATGGTTCGGGTCGTCCACATAATTTCGTAACTTCGATACGCAAAAAACGTTATGAACACGCGACATACTTGGCGGTAAAATGAGTCTATAGGCCACAGTTCCTATTCGATCGAGGATTTCAAATGGACTAATAAATCGAAGGTATGAGCTTTCCTCACAACGCCGATTCTCGCTTTTGAAATAACAACTTCTTGTACCTCCTTCTTCATATTCATCAGCTCCGGTGTGTAGCTTGAGCGGTTTTAACTTTATCGATTAAAGTCGATTTTACTCGTATATCATCACGTGATCCATAGAGTCTTTAACTCTATCTCTATCATTTGTAAGTCATACGAAATGAGTCTTTTTGTTAAAAACATCGCACTCGTAACCATATACGATTTTCTACTCAACACGTCAACTACCACGTTCGTTTTTCCAGGATGGTATGGTCAGAACAGGTGCCAAAATGAGTCTCCTCTTGAGTTCTTCGAAGCTCTTCCCACATTCCTTGCTCCATTCAAATTTTGTATCTCTACGAGGTAGCTGAGTTAATGGAGTAGCCATTCGAGAAAATCTTTCCACGAATCTCCGATAATAACCAACTAAGCCTAGAAAGCTATGTATTTCGATTACTGACTTAGGTTGCTCTCAACTATGACTCATATCCCAATCTTGGATAGCATGTCACAATGACACATATCAGTTTACTACCACACAAATATGGCATCCCTTACGGAGAGTTTGGCTTCGGTGTATTCCACAAAAGAAGTCACCAGATAGAGGCTCAGGTACCAAATTCTATAGTTGATTTTTTAACTCCTGAAGTTCAATAGGATCCATTCGATGTGAGATTTTAGAAATAGGTTTTGTACCGGGTTCAAAGTCGATACAAAATTTAATATCACACTTTGGGAGTTAGCCAAAAAATTCTTCAGGAAATTTACTAACAATGGAAATATCATTCAAATCTGACGTATTTTTGTTCAAGTCCATAACATGGGCTAAGAAAACTTGACATCTGTTTTTCAATAAATGAATGACTTTATGACTTGATATGAAAGTGTTTGACTTCAATGGTTTGGTTGCTTGAATTCGAATAACAGGTTTCTTAGGAATATAAAAACTAACAACCTTACGAAAGCAATCAATTTTGGCATGATGAATAGTTAATCAATCCATTCCTAAAATCACATCAAAAGCAAGTATCTTTAAAGAAATAAGGTCAACAGGTAATGTGATGGTGCCAACTTGGATCAAACAAGATTTATAAATAGTGGATATAACGAAAGTTTTTCCTAACGGAGTTTCAACAGATAAGTCAAAGTCTAACTTTCTCCGGAGTCAAGTTTAAACGTTGAGCACAAGCAGGAGAGATAAAAGAATGGGTAGAACCGATATCTAATAAGATATAGACTTCGCAAGAATACTTTATGATTAACTAACCCGTGATAACTTCGTTCAGGTTCCTCGCGTTTTGGCCAGTCACGACAAACGCTTTTTCTGAAATCACCGACTTTATTTTGTCCGTATCCGCCTTTGGTGCCACTGTCCCATCTGGACTTGATTTTGCTATAGGACAAAATAGAGCTATGTGACAGTCTTTTCCACAACTAAAACATACCTTGGAAGGCTGTGGACAGTTTGGACTTATGTGTCCCTCATCTCCGCATTTGTAGCATCTAACTGGCGTTCGTTCTCCTCCCCTAGAATTTGTTGCTGGTGCTGGTGCTGCTGCCGACATCTTCCTGTCATCGTTAAATCTTCTCTTCTTGAAATTTCAACTTGAGTTATTTCTTCTATTATCTTGGCCATGATTACCACCGAAGTGGTTACCATTTCTGGCACGATAATTTCCTCCACGATGGTTATCCTTATTCTGATGACCGTTGCCATCGGTACGATTATCATCGAGTTGTAGGTCGTTATTCTTCGATTGAGCTGACTCATTATCGCGCTCCAATAATTGAGCCCTATTCACAACACCTGAATATAGATAAAATTTATGAGAAATGAGATATTGGCGTATGTCGTGTTTTAAACCTCTCAGAAATATCCGCGTCATACATTCCTTATTCTCCACCAAATGAGGTGCAAACCTGGATAACTCCGCAAACTTCGCCTCATATTGGGACACCGTCATGTTGTTCTGTTCTAGTCTAATAAACTCTACCTCCTTCATATAACAAATACTTTCAGGAAAGTATTTGTCATTGAATAGTTTTTGAAATGTTTCCCAAGACATATTGAGTGCGGCTGGCTGGGTATGCTTCACAGATTCTCACCAGTAATCTGCCTCATTACGAAACATAAAAGCGACGAATGGAACCTTCTGTTCTTCCGTGCATCCCAAGACATCGAATATCTTGGTAATTTGCTTGACCCACGTCTCCGCCTTAATCGGATCCGGTTTTCCCCAGAATTCTGGTGGTCCCAACTCTTTGAACTGTTTGGCCGTGACAAACCGTGCGTTGCTATCATTTCCACCGGTATTTTGTACACGAGTCTCCCTCGTTTGATTTTGCATGAACTGCAAAAGGCTTCTAAATATCCCATCGTTCATCGTCTGATCAGTGGTGTTGTTCACAAGTGGAACAATATCGTCCTGTTGCACGTTCTCCTCATTGGTAAGTAAAGGTATCTCCACAGTCTCATTTACTCCACTGTTAACATTCTCAGTTGTCAATCTCAATTACTTCCATAAAATAAGGGTTAATTAAAGAAATTAACATATCACATAATATCCATATATTTTGACCAACCAACAAATAAGCTTAGGTAGGACATACTAGCGAAGGATTTACTCGTCTCTCCCCTCCTAGTTCTATTCCCCGATCTCCGTCAGAGACCATATCCCTAAGCTCTGATACCAACTGTGACACCCCCAAAATAGGTCCATTCCACCCAACCCATTTTGAGTCGCCAAATACATGGTACAGAAAATAACTACAACTTTATTATTACAATTGTCGTGCAAAATACGACAACACATATACTGTGAGTTTAAATAAAAATATTGTCATCTAGACAGTATTCATACTCAAATAAGTCCTCATTACACTTATTGATACACTATCTTACAAAATAGTGAGGACTACTAAAATAACTATCTTGAACCATCATTCCATACCCCGACTAGTACCCGCTACATTCTCGCCTCCTAAGAAGAAAAATGGAATAAAAAGAAAAAGGGTGAGCTCAACTAGCCCAGTAAAGAATATTATGACTAAGATAATATATAACAAATTATTGTTAGTCCTCAACAGGGAAAAATCTGATAGAATACAATAGACAACAAGTTTTAGATCAACAACTGCAGCGGAAACAACAATTCATTAGAAGAGTTAAGTAGAGAATGAAATCTACTATTATCTATGAATTTAAAAGTCCATCATCGATATTTTATCACTGTAACATCAATCAATATACATCTTGAATCAAATAGTCATATTTGCACTACAACCCAAAGATATTAATCTGTCGGTCATGTTCATCTCAACACCTGTTCATCTTTGCACTACGGGCCAAAGATATTCATCAAGAATTCATTCATCTTTGCACTACAGGCCAAAGATATTCAGTAATATCATCATTTAGGACTGGTGATGATGAAAAATATATTTTAAATAAAACGAATCTAGTGAGACAAAAGAACAAATAGTAAGGATTCGTATTTCGGTTTATCCATGTTTAAAAATACTCCATAATAACTATTGTGGATCAGAATTCAAAAATAAAGATCAAAACATAGATCCAATCAAAGATAGGAACCATAACAGACATTCTTGGACACAGAAAAGAAAATTTAATTTTTTTGTAAATAGTGTCGTATTTGTGAATAGTGACGTATATGGGAATACTGTATACGTGAATAGTAACTCCGACACTAAAAGGTAGAAAGTCTACAAGAAAAATCATCATACTTTGTGAATAGTACTCGTGAATAGTAACTCGTGAATAGTAACTCATGTATAGTAACTCATGAATAGTAACTCGTGAATAGTAATTCATGAATAGTAATCCCGATATGAAAAGATAAGAATTTCATAAGAAAAATCTTACCAATATTTCGACATAATGATATTGAAAGAAATAACATCCCTTACCTCGAAAAAGACAGTACTTCTGATTGGAATACTGAATATAGTGCTGAAGAGAACTTGCACCGTATAACAACACTCAAAGTATCAAAATACTCACAAGAATACGCTCAATATATCGAGAGGAAAAGAGAGAGAAGATTTCAGTTTCTGGTGTGATTTTCAATTCTAACCTAAGCACCCTATTTATAGAAAAATACTTAGAACACAAAAGCAGAAAATTTAATAAAATATTATTATTTATATTACAAATTCCTACGCCCACTTTTACCAACTTATTTCAGCCACCTAGCACATGTTAATGATGCCCACAAACATTTCAAAAACGTTTTCCTTTTAAAACAAATTTAAAACTTTTAAAAAATAATTATTTCAGAACTTCAAAACTTCAATAACTCATAAAAAATAGCCCTTTTATCAGAAAAATTTGAACCTCACTTTTATTTCATAGGAAATTCCATTCTCTACAACTTTGCAGAAGAAAATTTTTCCAAATTCCAAACAGAAATTGACTGAAATCCACAAACGGGCGATTTTACAGGCTATAATCAAATTTCAGTCAAGAAATGGGGTCCACCGACACACAAAACATGTGTGTGATGCCCCCAAAATTAGGTATACATCACCCATATTGGGTCATAAGATACGAAGTACAGAATACAAATACAACTTACTAATACAACTGTCGTGTACAAGATGACAAAACATAAACTGTGAGTTTGAATACAAATATTATCTTCTAGAGAGTATTCATACTCAAAAGGAGTCCTCATTACATTTATTAACACACTATTACATAGAATAGTGAGGACTACTAACTAATACTATCATTCGAACCATCACTCCGTTTCCCGACTTGCCCCAGCTACGTTCTCATTTCTTGAAGAGAACAGTGAAAGAAAGGGTGAGCTCAACTAGCCCAGTAAGAAATATTATGACTAAGATAATACAGAATAAATTATCATTAGCCTTCAACAATATTAAACTGATAAAATATAATAGACATCAAGTTTAACTGCAGCGGAACAAGCAATCCATTAAAAGAGTCAAGTAGAAAATAAACTCTACTATCTTTTATGATTTAAAAGGTTTTTCAACACTGCTATCGCTGAGACTCAGCTTAATAAAATAATCCACATCATCGAATCACCCCTGCAGTACGGCCAAGGATATTCGTGTATTCATTAATGGTCATGATCATGCCAACAACTGTCCATCAATGCACTACGGGCCAATGAGGACTTTTACCACATCATTTGTAACATTACGGTCATGATTATACCGAATAATCCCTGGTCATAATCATACCAAGTCCATCTATGCACTACAGGCCACAGATGACTTTTAACATTTTATAAACATGAGGATGATGACAATGATATAAGAATTCAATAAAACAAGTTCAAGAATTATTTATCCAAGAATTAACAACGTCCAAATTGTCAACATGATACTGCTTTGTGGGTAAAATTCAAGAATGCTTAGAAGAATAATTTTTCATGAAAAGATACTGGATGAAACGCAATTATCAAGGATATTTCACAAATTTCATGGAGTATAGAAGTTAAAACTTAACCAACTGAGTATAATAAAGAATGGAATAACAAAAAGAAATCACCATGCATGCGATAGACTGCACAGACAGGTTATTCTAACAGAATAATAAATAATGGAACCAGGTCCGGCATAAAACGCACAGACAGGATATTCCTACAGAATAATAATAAAGACGGAACAGGTCCGGTGTAAAACACACAGACAGGATGTTTCAACAGAATAATAATAATGACGGAACCAGGTCCGGTGTAAAACACACAGACAGGATGTTCCAACAGAATAATAATAAAGACGGAACCAGGTCCGGTGTAAAACACACAGACATGATGTTACAACAGAATAATAATAAAGACGGAACCAGGTCCAGTGTAAAACACACAGACATGATGTTCCAACAGAATAATAGAAGAATGTCACAAAGTATAGGGTAGACCGCGTATACAGGTTATTCTAACAGAATAATAAGAAATAGAATAACAATAGTTCTCTTCTTGAATAAGAAAGAATAACACCCCTTACCATTTTAAAGAAGAGCTGAAGTAAGGAAGCAGTTAAGTAGCAGAATACTCTTCTTCTCTCTGTATAGTTTCTCTCTATAGCTTCTCTCTCTAGAGTTCAATGAATTCGTAAGAAATAATGAAGGAATGAGCTGCTATTTATAGAAAAATAGAATTCATAGTAACTAATTCATGAACGGTCCAGATTGATTACTTTAATCTGACAGTCCATATTTAAAGAAAAATCTTTTAAATAAAATATAATATATTCTATTTATAGAATAACTTTAATAAAGTATTCTGTTTTATATAAAAAGATGTTTCTGTTTTATTACGTTAATAATACGAATAAAACAAAACGTCATTATCGCTAAATAATTCATATTATTAACTGACAATAATTGAATCAAACTGAGTGACTTCTCACATAAGCATTAATAATCAATATCGTGTGCTACTATGCAACCACACGTATTACTGTACTTTTACTACCGAGTAGTTCAACAGTAACAATGGTAAAACTTTCGTCGTTATTTTTAATAAAATATTTTTGTCGTTTTCTCAATCCGACAATAATTCCGTTGTGGGGTCCACCAATGATTGTGCCGTTGTACGAATATTCCCTGTTAAAACGAATATTCCCCGACCAATCGAATATTATATAACAACTTGCGTACTTTACAAAATTTATAAATATTACCCACAACTATAACATTATATCAAATTAACTCCATAATATTCAAAAATGATATTTATAGAAAATTCATATTTATTTATAAAAGTTGGGGTCTTACAACCTCCCATTCTTATGAAATTTTGCCCTCGAAATTAGGGTACGTACCTGGTATGTCGAAGAGGTAAGGATACCTTGATTTTATTTCAGATTCTAACTCCCAAGTCATTTCCTCAACATCGTGGTTTCTCCACAAAACTTTGACTTGAGGTATAACCTTGGAGCGTAGAATATGTTCCTTCTTATCCAAGATTTGAACAGGAACTTCTTCATACGTCAAATCCTCTGCTATTTCGTCCGGTTCTAACTCAATAATGTGGTTCGGGTCTT
This sequence comes from Panax notoginseng, assembly GCA_016801055.1. Classification (NCBI taxonomy): domain Eukaryota; kingdom Viridiplantae; phylum Streptophyta; class Magnoliopsida; order Apiales; family Araliaceae; genus Panax; species Panax notoginseng. The sequence goes on from CM029012.1 coordinate 45,524,286, forward strand.
CCACATATTTGCATAACATGGATATGTGAAAAACGTTATGAACACGAGACATACTTGGCGGTAAAGCGAGTCTATAAGCCACAGTTCCTACTCGATCGAGGATTAAAAATGGACCGATGAATCGAGGATTGAGCTTTCCTCTCTTTCCAAATCTCGTAACTCCTTTCCATGGAGCAACACGTAAGAACACCTGATCTCCTACATCAAATTCCACGTCATTTCGATGAAGATCAGCATAACTCTTTTGTCGATCTTGTGAGGTTTTTATACGTTGTCGGATCGTTTGAATCTTTTCTGTAGTCATACGTACCAACTCCGGTCCCAACAACGTTGCTTCACCCACCTCATCCCAGCATACTGGAGAACGACATTTTCTTCCATACAATGCTTCGAATGGAGCCATGCCAATACTTGCTTGATAACTGTTGTTATAGGAAAACTCCACCAATGGTAAGAACTTGTCCCAACTTCCCTTGAAGTCAAAGACACAGAGTCTTAATAAATCTTCCAGAGTTTGAATAGTCCTCTCTGATTGTCCGTCCGTCTGAGGATGATATGCTGAACTAGATCGTAACTCCGTGCCTATAGCTTTTTGTAAACTAACCCAAAATCGTGAAGTGAATCTTGGGTCTCGGTCAGAAACTATGGATACTGGCATACCATGCAGTCTTACAATCTCGTTTATGTACATACGAGCAAGACATTCAAGTGTATAAGTTTCTCGTATCGGTAAGAAATGAGCAGACTTGGTCAATCTATCAACAATGACCCAAATCACATCTATACCTTGAGAAACCTTAGGAAGACCGGTAACGAAATCTATGGTAATGTGCTCCCACTTCCATTCTGGAATTTCAAGTGGTTGCAATGGACCTTTTGGTACTTGATGCTCCGCTTTGACTCGTTGACAAGTTAGACACCTTGAGATAAACATCACTATCTCTCTCTTCATATTGCTCCACCAAAATGTATGACGAAGATCATGATACATTTTGGTACTTCCAAGATGGATTGCAAACGGTGTGTTGTGCGCCGCCATCATGATTTCATACTTTAAATCAGGGTTGTTATGAACACAAAGTCTGGAGTTGACTCGAAGTATTCCTTCTTCATCAATACTTGCTTCCGGCATAGCACCTTCTTGCACTTTCTTCCTCATACGCATCAGCTCCAGGTCTGTAGCTTGAGCAGCTTTAACTTTATCGATTAAAGTTGGCTCTACTCGTATATTCGCCATCATCATATGGGTTCCTGGAGTCTTTAACTCTATCTCCATCCTTTGCAAGTCACACAAAATGGGCCTCTGTGTTGACAATATTGCACTCATACTTGCATATGATCTTCTACTCAATGCGTCAGCTACCATGTTCGCTTTTCCAAGATGGTATTGAATGGTATGATCATAATCTTTCAATAGTTCAAGCCAACGTCATTGTCACATGTTGAGTTCCTTTTGAGTGAAGAAATATTTGAGGCTTTTATGATCCGTAAAGATCTCCACCTTCTCCCCATACAAGTAATGCCTCCAAATTTTAAGTGCAAAGACAACAGCTGCCAACTCTAGATCATGAGTAGGATAATTCCTCTCATATTCCTTGAGTTGTCTTGATGCATAGGCTATGACTTTTCCATGTTGCATGAGAACGCATCCTAACCATGTTGCTCGAGAACGCATCCCAACCCTTTGCTCAAAGCATCATTGTAGATGACAAATCCCTCCGAGCCAGATGGTATTGTTAGAACAGGTGCTGAAATGAGTCTCCTCTTGAGTTCTTGAAAACTTTGCTCACATTTTTCACTCCAACCGAACTTTGTATCTTTTCGAGTCAGCTGAGTTAATGGAGTAGCGATTCGAGAAAATCCTTCCACGAATCTCCGATAATAACCAGCTAAACCAAGAAAGCTACGTATTTCGGTCACTGATTTAGGTTGCTCCCAGCTTTGAATAGCTTCAATCTTTGCCGGGTCAACCGATATTCCACGACTTTATACTACGTGCCCAAGGAATGCTACCTCCTCCAGCCAGAACTAGCATTTCTTCAACTTGGCATAAAGCTTGTATTCACGAAGCTTTTGGAGTACCAACCTCAAGTGTTGCTCATGATCTTCACGGCTTTTGGAATAAATAAGGATGTCATCAATAAAGACGACCACAAAGTGATCTAAATATTCCTTGAATACCCGGTTCATCATATCCATGAAGGCAGCAGGAGCATTAGTCAATCCAAAGGACATGACTAGAAATTCATAATACCCGTACCGAGTTCTAAAAGCCGTCCTTGGAATATCCTCAGTTCTAACCTTCAGCTGATGATATCCAGAACGAAGATCGATCTTTGAAAAAAATTGTGCTCCTTGCAACTGGTCAAACAGGTCATCAATACGTGGCAATGGTACCTGTTTTTGATGGTGACATGATTCAACTCCCGATAATCAATACAAAGTCGCATACTTCCATCTTTCTTCTTCACGAATAGCACAGGAGCACCCCAAGGAGAAGTACTAGGACGAATAAAGCCAATGTCTAACAATTCCTGCAGTTGGATCTTTAACTCCTGAAGTTCAATAGGAGCCATTCGATATGGGGCTTTGGAAATGGGTTTTGTACCAGGTTCAAGGTCGATACAAAATTCAATTTTACGCTCTGGGGGTAGGCCAGGAAGTTCTTCAGGGAATACGTTAGGGAATTTATTAACAATAGAAATATCATTCAAAACTGACGTATTTTTGTTTAGATCCGTGACATGAGCTAAGAAAGCTTGACATCTGTTTTTCAATAAACGAATAGCTTTATGACTTGAGATGACAGCGATTGATTTTAATGGTTTGGTTGCTTGATTTCGCATAATAGGTCGATTAGGAATATGAAAGCTAACAACCTTACGAAAACAATCAATTTTTGTATGATGAGTAGTTAACCAATCAATCCCTAGAATCACATCAAATGCAAATATTTTTAATAAAATAAGATCGACAGGTAATGTGTGGGTACCAACTTGAACCAAACAAGACTTATAAATTGTGGATGTAATGAAGGTTTCTCCCAATGGAGTTTCAACAGATAAGTCAAAGTCTAATTTCTCCGGAATCAAATTTAATCGATGAGCGCAAGTAGGAGAAATAAAAGAATGGGTAGAACTGGTATCAAATAAAGTATAGACTTCGTTAGAGTTTATGATAAGATTACCCATGATGACCTCATTCGGGTTCCTTGCTTTCTGGGAGGTCACAACAAACACTCTCCCTTGCACTACCGGTTTTGACTTTTCTGGGACGGCCTTTGGTGTCTCCATCTTGGCTGAACTTCTTTTTGGTAAACGACAAAATCGAGCTAAATGACCTTCTCTTCCATAATTATAACATACTTTAGACGGCATCGCGCAGTTTGGACTGATGTGCCCCTCCCCTCCGCATTTAAAATATATGATAGGTGGCCGTTCTCCTTCCTTAACAACAGGTGCTGGTGCTGACGTCTTTCCATCATTGTTGAATCTCCTCTTCTTGAAATGACCATTCTTATTGTTTTGGCCCTGATTACCACCGAAGTGGTTACCATTTTTGGCCTGTTGATTCCCTCCACGCTTGTTGTCACCACTTCGATGACTGCTCTCACTGGTATTATCATTTTGCCGACTGCTCTCTTTTGATTGCGTTGACTCGTATCGCGCTCCACTAACTGAGCCCTATACACAACATCTGAATACAAACACAGTTTATGAGAGATAAGATGTTGACGTATCTCAGGTTTCAAACCTCGCAAAAACATTCGCGTCATTCGCTCTTCATTATCCACCAAGTGGGACGCAAACCGGGACAACTCAGCAAATTTAGCCTCATACTGTGACACAGTCATATTATTCTGCTCCAATTTGATGAACTCCACCTCCTTCATGTGACGAACACTTTCGGGAAAGTATTTGTCATTGAACAGCTCTTGCAACTTCTCCTAAGACATCTTCAGTGCGGCAGGTTGAGTACGCTTAATCGATTCCCACCAGTAATCTGCCTCTCCTCGCAACATAAAGGCGGCAAAGGGAACCTTTTGCTCCTCGGAGCATCCCAAGACATCAAATATCTTAGTAATCTACTTTATCCATGTTTTCGCTATAAGTGGTTTTGGCTCTCCCTTAAACTCTGGTGGTCCCAGCTCCTTGAACTGTTTAGCGGTGACCGTCCGAGAGTTTTTAGTGTTTCCACCTATATTTTGGACAGGAGCCGCTCTCGCCTGCTGTTGCATGAACTGCATAAAGTTTCTGAACATTCCATCATTCATCATCTGGTCAGTGTTGTTGTTTGCATGAGGATTGTCACCTTCCTGATGCACATTATCTTGATTATTGAAATGTGGTGAATCAACAGTCGATTGCGCTCTATTGCTATTCTCAACATTCTCAGATGCCATTTTCAGATACTGCCACAAAATAAAAGTTAATTGATATGTCATATATTATCCTTATATTATGACCGACCAATTAAATACCATGCAAATAAACTTAGGTAGGTCATACTAGCGAAGGAATTCCCCGTCTCTCCCCTCCTAGTTCTATTCTCACATCTTAGCCAGGGATCATATCCCTAAGCTCTGATACCAACTGTGATGCCCCCAAAATTAGGTATTCATCAGCCATATTGGGTCGTCAGATACGAAGTGCAGAATACAAATACAACTTACTAATACAACTGTCGTGTACAAGATGACAAAACATAAACTGTGAGTTTGAATACAAATATTATCTTCTAGAGAGTATTCATACTCAAAAGGAGTCTTCATTACATTTATTAACACACTATTACATAGAATAGTGAGGACTACTAACTAATACTATCATTCGAACCATCACTCCGTTTCCCGACTTGCCCCAGCTACGTTCTCATTTCCTGAAGAGAACAGTGAAAGAAACGGTGAGCTCAACTAGCCCAGTAAGAAATATTATGACTAAGATAATGCAGAATAAATTATCATTAGCCTTCAACATTAACAATATTAAAAAATATAATAGACATCAAGTTTAACTGCAGCGGAATAAGCAATCCATTAAAAGAGTCAAGTAGAAAATAAACTCTACTATCTTTTATGATTTAAAAGGTTTTTCAACACTGCTATCGCTGAGACTCAGCTTAATAAAATAATCCACATCATCGAATCACCCCTGTAGTACGGCCAAGGATATTCGTGTATTCATTAATGGTCATGATCATGCCAACAACTGTCCATCAATGCACTACGGGCCAATGAGGACTTTTACCACATCATTTGTAACATTACGGTCATGATTATACCGAATAATCCCTGGTCATAATCATACCAAGTCCATCTATGCACTACAGGCCACAGATGACTTTTAACATTTTATAAACATGAGGATGATGAAAATGATATAAGAATTCAATAAAACAAGTTCAAGAATTAATTTATCCAAGAATTAATAACGTCCAAATTGTCAACATGATACTGCTTTGTGGAGTAAAATTCAAGAATGCTTAGAAGAATATTTTCATGAAAAGATACTGGATGAAACGCAATTATCAAGGATATTCCACAAATTTCATGGAGTATAGAAGTTAAAACTTAACCAACTGAGTATAATAAAGAATGGAATAACAAAAGAAATCACCATGCATGCGATAGACCGCACATACAGGTTATTACAACAGAATAATAAATAATGGAACCAGGTCCGGCGTAAAACGCACAGACAGGATATTCCTACAAAATAATAATAAAGACGGAACCAGGTCCGGTGTAAAACACACAGACAGGATGTTCCAACAGAATAATAATAAAGACGAAACCAGGTTCAGTGTAAAACACACAGACAGGATGTTCCAACAGAATAATAATAAAGACGGAACCAGGTCCGGTGTAAAATACACAGACAGGATTTTCCAACAGAATAATAATAAAGACGGAACCAGGTCCAGTGTAAAACACACAGACAGGATGTTCCAACAGAATAATAGAAGAATGTCACCAAGTATAGGATAGACCGCGTATACAGGTTATTCCAATAGAATAATAAGAAATGAAATAACAACAGTTCTCTTCTTGAATAAGAAAGAATAACACCCCTTACCGTTTTAAAGAAGAGCTGAAGTAAGGAAGTAGTTAAGTAGCAGAATACTCTTCTTCTCTCTCTCTATAGTTTCTCTCTATAGCTTCTATCTCTAGAGTTTCAGTGAATTCGTAAGAAATAACGAAGGAATGAGCTGCTATTTATAGAAAAATAGAATGCATAGTAACTAATTCATGAACGGTCCAGATTGATTACTTTAATCTGACGGTCCATATTTAAAGAAAATCTTTTAAATAAAATATAATATATTCTATTTATAGAATAACTTTAATAAAGTATTCTGTTTTATATAAAAAGATGTTTCTATTTTATTACGTTAATAATACGAATAAAACAAAACGTCATTATCGCTAAATAATTCATATTATTAACTGACAATAATTGAATCAAACTGAGTGACTTCTCACATAAGCATTAATAATCAATACTGTGTGCTACTATGTAACCACACGTATTACTGTACTTTTACTACTGAGTAGTTTAACAGTAACAATGGTAAAACTTCCGCCGTTATTTTTAATAAAATATTTTTGTCGTTTTCTCAATCCGACAATAATTCTGTTGTGGAGTCCACCAATGATTGTGCCGTTGTACGAATATTCCCTGTTAAAACGAATATTCCCCAACCAATCGAATATTATATAACAACTTGCGTACTTTACAAAATTTATAAATATTACCCACAACTATAACATTATATCAAATTAACTCCATAATATTCAAAAATGATATTTATAGAAAATTCATCTTTATTTATAAAAGTTGGGGTCTTACATGTGTTAATCATTTAATGCAATAAAAATACTCTTCCTCCTCATATACTCATATATCCCACATTCATTATAAAAATATCACCATTATTATATTATTAAAATATAATATATTTAAATGAATTATTTTATCAGAAAAAAGATAAAATATTAATTTTCAACAATTGTCACATTAAAAATTTTCTCCATCTATATCCACATAAAATCAATACTTTCCTCATCATATAAATTAATAATTAATTATTCACAAATAATATTACAAAATCACAATACTGACAACCAGGCCGTTCCCAAGAAAGAGGGGGCTTTCCAATAAGGATTTCTCCTTACTGGCGCGCAATTAGGTAACCAAACCTCTCCTTAGACGGAACTTTCTAGACATTGCCAATAATGTTATCTAATAATATTATTCAGATAATATGAATTATTGCTCCGATAATAGAAAATATTGTGTAGTGACAATTATTGAAACAACAGTAATATAAAATATCAACGTAGCAATTATTGAATCAATAAAATAAAATATTGAACAGTAATTACTGTAACAATTATTGAGTAGCGCCTTCTTAAGTAAGAATCAATAATTGGTGTAATACCGTGTGCTACTCTACAACAACGTGTATTACTATGTTTTGACCACCGGGCATTCCAACAGTATTAATGGTAATAACTACGCCGTTATTTATAAACAGCTTATACTTGTCATTTTTTTCATCCAATCGCTTTCCATTATGGGGTCCACACAAGGCTGTGCCGTCGTACGAATATTCCCCGACAGCAAGAATATTCCACGACCAAACAAATATTCCCCGACAACAATGAATATTTTATAACCACTTGCTTATTTAAAAATATTTATGTATTTTACCCATAACTAACCACATTAATCAAATAAACCCTTACTATTTCAAAATAATAAATAAAAGAAATTCCATTTTATTAAAAAAAAATTTGGGGTCTTACAATTTGGATTTTTGTCCTAGAGAAGAGTCTGATTTTGAGTTTTTCCAAAACTGTTTCGGGTGTCGACCGCGGGTGCGCTGCATCTTGGTGCGGGCGCGGCGGATTCAAAGGGAGACATAGCGCGGCCGCGTCAGTAGTTATTCAGACCTAGTAATGAGATGTTAACAGCATAGCTTGGAAATTGTTAACTTAACATATTTTAATGATTTGTAAAGAACCTAAAATATGTTACAAGACATAGTAATGTATTGTAATCACAACACCAACACTATAGATTATAGATTAGTAAGTTGTAAAAGTTCGTAATGTGATGTCATTTGAATTGGAATTTTTTGGCAATCACCATGTCGTATACTATGATTTAATTAAGAATTTAGTTTTGTGTTACGTGAATGAGTAGGATAATCAAGTCCTAAGTTAAGGATTATAAACTTGATTAAAATGAAAACTAAACTAATGAAATGGGTGTTAGTGTAACTAATTGTTGTTGCGATTTCAATGATATATATAGGTTAATTGGCGAATATTATTACTTGTGTAGCTTACATACAAGGCAAGTTTCTTATCCTAAACTTTTATTGAGCAAGTTCCTAACTTCTTTCTCCTTATAAGAATGCAAGCTTTCTATTCCTTAATTATCATCGTACAAGTTTCTAGATTCTATGTTAAAGTTGAGCAAAACTAATCTATCTTGTGTATGATTGTACAAGCTCTTGTAACCCAATTCGTTACATCGAGCAAGTTTCATTTTTCTTAATATTATTCAAAGCATATACTATTTTAGTACCTCGATTCAAATGAGATTGTTCTAACACTTTTGAATATAGCACTTTTCATGTATATCATGTTTACTCAATTATATCTTGTTGTTATTCGATCTTTGACCATGATAACCTTGTTCAATTCTATATTGACTATATTAAACCTCCAAGTAATAAGCAAACTCTTATTGATTGAACTAGTCTGTTATGGAATAGTGTTCTAAAATTCGAGAATCACTAATAAGTTAGTTTTGAGCTAAACTTTCTTTAGTGCGGAAATTCTAAATTCAAATTGAGATGAACAACCCTAACATAGGGGATTTTATACGTGTAACATTTAGATGTCTGTGCACAATACATGGTACAAAGGGCCGATCCCCCTAAGTACGTTAAGTAAGGTCTATATAGTCTAAATGATTGTTAAGGTTGGGGTAGTAATACCTAATCACCGGGGACATAGTTCGTGGTCTTAAGACCCTCAGATATTAAAGTTCGAACTTATTTTCTATTTTTGATTCATAGAACAAGTTCATTATTGTTCAACATTTGTTGTTCACTCTCATGTTGTTATCATTACTACTCTTTATATAAGTGAGTAATTGTTTGCTCACTCTTGCAATTAACACTGCAGCTAAAGTTGAACGAGTCGATGAGCCATTTACTAGCGAAGGAAAGGGCAAGATGTCCAAATGTTTAAGATTTATGAGAATTTATTTAAAAGAATTATGTTACAAGACTTGTTTTATTTTATGATGTCTACCGCAAACTGATGTATTAAATTAAGCTTAGATTACCTGGAATTGTTTATGAGATGATGTAACCCTTTAATGGGAAAGATTATTGTTTAAGTTATTTGATGTATTTATCCTCTCTTATGGGTAGTTAAATGTAATTATTTTGATAGTGAGCACCAAATTCTGTGGGAATGAAGTACTCAGATTTGAGGGTGTCACAAGAAAAAACCAATGGAGCAACCCGTGTGGGTCCCCCATAGGGGGCACATGGCCGGCCAACTTGGTGGCCAAGTAAGGGAGGAGACTTAGCTTGCAAGATAGGAATAGTAAGGAGGTGGATGACTTTTTGACCCTTTTTCCCTCATTTTGAAAAGCTTATAAATAGAGAGTTTGTTGGTCATTTGTTGCTTGTTAATTTTCAACAACCATTATAGCAAATTTCATGGACAGAAAAGTGAGAGTTGACTTACTAATCCAAGAAGAAGAAGAAGAATTAAGTTAGAACATCAAAGGTAATGAATCCTTAGACCATTAATCTTCATCTCTACATTGATCGTTTTGATTGAGAAGTGGATATTGGTTGAGCATGTATCAGAAGGAGTAACAAGGATGGCTATTAGTGGACTTTGAATAACCATGTTACAAGAGGCATCATAATCATAGATATATGAACTAATGAAGAAAGAACACATAAAAATTTATCTTATGTTATTGATGGACAAGTTTAAAACCATCGTGCATAGGATTAGATGATATATGCATGGTTAGGATGATAGATGTATGAATGATGGAATGAATCCATTTTGAATGGAGTAAAAATCTCAAGTAACGAAGTTAAGGCGAAATTTACGAGATTAGACGATAATCGCCGAAATCGTGAAATTCTCGAAATGAAAGTCAAAAGTTGTTGCTTAACTCGAAAACCTTAGTTTTCAATGGCATATAGTAGAACATTGCATTTAAGAGTTATGAACTCAATAATGGTCGAATTCTTACTTAAAACGAAGAAACGAGTTATGACCGTTCACGAACGTTTAATGAACGCGTAGTAAGGAACTTAAACAGTGAATTCAATTTTAATAGATTCGAAAATGTAAGTTGTCCTAATAAAATCGTAGTATACGAGATTTATGAAAAAACGGCTTTTGAACGAGCCAATTCCAACTTATAACGATTAAGTTATGAGCCCAAAAAGGATTGGAATTGGAAAACTTAAAAAAAATTCAAAGGCTCAGGGCCGGCGCCGCAGCTGTAACGCTCCCAAATCCGAGTCCCTTCGAACCTCGGATCCAGTCCGCCACGATACTACTATCGTCAAACTATTTATATCTTTTATTCATAACTTAATGAATATAACTTTGCTTATAATAATTTAGAATATAAATTCTTTCCATTTTCAGGATCTGTATAATGACCCCAAACTGTTATAAGTTTCTAATCTTGGCCATTTACCATTTATGTCTTATATCATATTCGATGTTATATAAATATGCAGAATAATTTAAACTTTTTCAATCTCCTTTAAAAATAAATATTTCATTGATGTCTTAACTTAAATCAATTACATATCCTTGAATCAAATTACGTTATGATTCATTCTAATCGAATTATTGTATAATTTTTTTACATCTCGATTCGACTTCCTTTATGTATCACATAGTACAACTTTATAACTCAACATGTATTACACATCGTAAACTACTATCATGTACATCTCCTATAACCTAAACATGGTTCAAGAGCATATATTTAAATAAATAAATCAATCTCCATTGATACTATTGAACTTTATCAATCAAGTAGCACGCAACTTTACCGTGAGTCCTTAACCTACAAAAGTGGTTATTTGCAAGGGTGAGCTCAACAGGCCATCAATTCTAACAATTTTCATGCAGCACATAGCATATAGTAACATACTAAGTTCATGCATTTATAATCAATTAATAATTACGACGCATGTTACTTCTCACATAACAGGCATAGAAATTTACTCCACAAGTATATCATCAAAGATCAACTTTCATATTTCATACATATCTCATATGCATTTCATATATATACATCAACATTCTCATAGCATAATATATCTCAACTAACAGTTATAGAATTCATATATAAAATAGGAACTAAAAGACTTGCTTGATTCGTAGTTTATCAATTACGACTTAACTGCTTAAAGCTTATATGCACTGCGTGTATTCATACACAGTTATATAATCATGGATTCATACCCATGAGTTATACATTTCATACACTCTTAATATAAGAACAAATTTTATTTTCTAACTTGGTTTCATTTTTACTTGAACTTAGGATAACCATGACACTATCTCATTCTACAATCATATTTATCTAAACAATCTTGTTTCATATCTTGTAGTCCTTAAGGACAACATATAACCATAACTAAAGACTATGCAGTTAACGAACTACTCTTGGTCACTATGCAGAATGGCACGGCCACACTATTCCCTACTAAAACCAGATTTGAGCTTTTCATTGCTCAGTTTAGTCATAACATACTATGCATTTTGATAAATACTATAAACATACAACATGTAGATTCTGATATTTATTCAAGTTCTCATTTCAAATTATTTAGTTTTGAATTATATAGCTCTATGTTGAATTATTTACATCAACAAGGATTAACAACTACTTTTATCAAATGTTCAATGTTTATAAGTTTTTAAACCTTATATTGGCACTAAAAACCCTTTAATACGCATGTTCACATGTATCTATCTCATTTACATAGACATAGCATAGTTCATTTACTTAAAAACTTATTTTAACCATACTTGAAAGGTCCAATTCATGCTTAGCTAGATGATGAACATATTCTTTATGTCTAGAGGCATAAGGCGTCTTAGTATGCATGCTAGAAAGGTCAGAGTATACTTTACACACTATTTAAAACTATTAGTTCTCAAAACTTCCGAGTTTTCTTTTAAAACATTTTAAACCAAGCTATATCATTCTAGTATATGAAAGGTAACTTTAAAACTACATTTCATGCACGTTGATATGCGTACATAGGGTCCAAGGTCAGAACTTAAAGGACACAAAATTCATCAACTTTTGTTTCTCAAAAACTATAAGTTTTCTCTTCAAAAATCATGTTAAAGCATTCCATTATGAGTTAAGTAATCTTAGTTATATAACATGTCTATTATCATGCATAGTTATATTTTACCACTTAGAATAACATATTTTATCATCGGGAGCACTACACTTGCGTATGTGCATGTCCGACGCCCTCTGATTGCCTTTGAATACGTAATAGTCCCACCGATGACTATTTTTACCCCTTCTAACAACCTCAAATTACACAATGTAAAGAACAAAGGTTGTAGGTCTATTCGTCCTCGTTCTGGATCATCTTGAATCGCTTTAATCGGAGTCCGTATGAAAACGTTATGGCCATTTTCCCAACACAGGTCAAAGCAGTCACACTTAACAAACTTTGGGCGTGGCCACGCCCAGTTTCTTCACAATCCCAGCGTGCTCGGGCCACTTGGCAGTGCCCAGCTGCGCGCCCGCACTTGTGGGTAGCGCGCTCGTGCTCGACCTTGCCCAAATTACAGTTTTCTCAATGTTTTTACTTTAAATCTTCATAACTTCTTCATTTTAACTCCGAATTAGTTGGTTTTCGATTCGTTGAACTCGTTAGACTCTTAGCTACTCATCTATAGAATAATTATAACCCTTCAAACATATTAACAAATCATTTTAAGGGTTCCAATTTAGTGTTTATGCTATATTTTCATGTTTAAACATATTTAGCGAATTCATTCACTACGAATTCGTTTCTCAACCAAATTGATTCATCTAACTTGCGTTCTTTTCGTTTCTCAAAGGGCTAACATAATCCATCATAAACTGTACCATTTACAGAGTGACTTTACCACAAATTTTGACTCCAAATCAAACTAAAGCAATATATTACCACCAAACCCAAACCCAAACCCATTGCTTTAATATACGCTGAACAACTATCATGATTCCATATAACTCAGATAATATCATGATGTCAATTTACAAACTAATTCATAAGTAATTTCATGAAGATTTTAGAAAGCTATCATTCTTGAAAGTAAGAACACATATGAGGACATTACCTCTTCAAAGCTTGAATTTGCTAATTTCCTTCCAATCAGTTTGCTAACTCAATTCTCCCACACTCACTCTCCATAGCTACTTATCAGACAATTTAGAAACTTGGATTTGTGAAGGGGAGCTTCCATTTTATAGGAAATTCATTGCCCATATAATTTCTTTGTCTCAAAGATAGAATCCAATGGAAGATGGAAGAAGATGATGGTTAAGGAGAAGTTGTGCCTATGGCAGTGACGAGAAACAGATCAGACCAGCAGTACTTAATAAGTATAGGGCATATCGGGCTAGCTACCCACTATGTCTTTAAGATAAAACGGTTTGCGGATGAATTTCTGTATAAACCTTTTCGAAAATGAAAGTTTATAGTTTATATGACTCCTTAGCACCATTTTAAAACTTTTTATTCTTGTGAGAGGTGTATTAGGTAGCATGTGATGATGTGTCTGAATGTTGTAAGCTGTATAGTATAAGGTGTAAGTTGAATTTTGGGGACGAAATTCTTAGAATAATGGATGAATGTGACAACCCGAGAATTTAGATAATTTATTTAAATCTTAAATGATGGATTAAAGGTTGTATGATAAACCTAGACTGAAATTAAGTGTATGGATTTGACATTTTTGTGAAGAAATTTTAAGAATTTTAAAATTTTTGGAAAAGGACTTGAATGATTTGATAGGGTTATGTGTTTAAGATTATTTTATAAATATATTTATAGCAGTATTATATTGTGATGATATTATTCTAATGTGGGGATCTATATTACAAATATTAGGTCTTCTGATAAAGTGATATAAACTGTGTAGCAGTAGTCGGTGATACAGGCAATTTCCTAACTTTTAACTTCTAATTATTGTGCTAGTTTTCTTAAATTCGACCTCGAGTTGTTTCCTTCGAATTTGCTTATGGTTAATTATTCCTGATTACCATGTCTATGAATTGTTGAATAGCTTTCTATGCAAATATTGCATGTGTTCATCATGTATGAAAGGCAAATCTATAGTGAATTTAGAGAGTACTCATGAAGAGTACCGAAGTTAGAGTTAAGGGAGATTGAAGTTTCTATAAGACTCATAAAGAGTCAATAGGAGTGACAACCGAAGAACAAGTAAAATAAGTTGGAGTAACATTAAGAAGAGAAGGAATTGTATAAATTTTAAGTAGACGCTGGAGAAATTGTGGATATCCGCAAGAAGGATGATTGATAGTATCAAGGTTAAGTTAAGAGAAAGGAAATGAAGAGCATAATAGGTTAAGGAAAATATATGGCAGTGGAGGAACAGTAGTTGTAATCGTATGGTGTTCCTAGTGAAGAAAGTCGTTTGGGAAAAACTGATAGTAGTAGAGGAGCTGTAGTTAGTAATAGTATGGTGTTCTTAGTATAAGAATTCGTTGGGAGAGAACTAGTGAAATTATATATATCATTAGTTGGTCAATTTTCTTGGAATATATAGAATGTAATTGAATATATACACCTTGTTTGTCAAATTAATTGATTATTATGCTTATATGTAGTTAATTGCTATTTATAGATAAATGGCATCACAAGGGAAATCTCCAGCAAGGATTAACGAAAACCAGTTAGAGAAAAACCCAACTCAACAGTTGGTAAATGTGTTACTAGACGCTTCACGATGGAGGTCAGAGAATCCACCAGAAGTTGAACCTAATACTTTAAGGATTACATTGGACTTTAAAGTAGTAGGACCATCAGAATGGAAGGGGATTGAGGAATCAGAACATGAAATATTAAGACAATGTCAAATGAAGGGAGATCGTAAAAGGAAGAGGGATGTAAATTCTTCAAATAACTATGGGAAAAATGGGAAATAGTTGCACCAGTCCAAAAGCTATTTGAATTGCTTTTCCTTACTTCTTCATGCCAATGTTGTGTCATAGCTTACAAAATAACATAAAACATATGAAATGCACACACAATGCATGAAAAGTAATTCCGAAACTTAGGTTTAAGCAACTAATTCAAGTAATAGATACCAGATAAGTAGGTATAACACCAACTTATCAAATACTCCCAAACTTAAACAGTTACTTGTCCCCAAGCAACACAACATAATGCAATGCAATAAACTAAATACAATGCCATCTAATCTAATCTAACATGTTAATGAATCCAAATATTAGCCAGATTGGAATTCACAAGAATTGCCTCAGAGAAACTACAAAATTTTCAAACAAAGAATCCAACCAAGAACAAGGCCATAATGTATATTATTTGGCAAATCAAAACTTGTCATCACTAATGTAGTGTGTGTGTGTGTGTGCTTAGCAACCATTAAACTCGCTATAGAACAAATACTTCACATAATATGCTTCTTTGAGGTAAAATACAGTTTCAACTCAAGAAAAACAACAAACAAATTAAGTTCTACAAAACTACGTAACAACTAAGCTAAGAGTCAACAAGGGGTTTATTATGCTTTTATTGACTCACGGGGGCGATTTTCTCACATTCCCGTGGTTACACCAGACTGTGCAATGTCTAGTCCTCTTAGGATTTTCAGTGATACCCCTTAGCGAGCTTTCAACCAACGACTCCCAAACCGTCAGGCTTTAGGGCGCTAGGTGTAGAGACATCCCCTCGGGCGTACTTACTGAAGTATCAAAGGCCACAAAACTAAACTAGCCAAAGTGTTTATTCATATACTATTTTTTTTCCTTTTTCTGGATTTTCTTTTTTTAGCACGCATACCCAATGAATTCCCTTAAACTTAAGCTTTTACATAATCCTAGTCATTATTAACTGTTTACTAAATCTCTTTTATTAAAACACACATTTCCCACTAAAAGATAATTATGTGACCATTCACACTGTGCAAATCATAATGGTTACTCTAAAGTGCAATCCGGTTACATCAGATTCAAAAAGATAAAGATTTACATCATGCTATGAGAATACAACCAGGCCTAAGTCATTAAAACTGTTTAAAAATTATGTAATTCCAATCTCATCATAGGCCAAAAGAATTTCAAACCAACTAAAAACTTGGGTTCATGCAATGTAACCTATCTACACTAAATGCAACAATTTAAAACTATTTTTTTTCAAAGATAAGCTAAATAACATGCTTACATATGCAATAAACACTAAACTAAACCAATAATACTAACTATATGCAATCAAAATGATTATACTAAGTATACAATCCTAAACAATATGAGCAATCCCACAAACTTAAACTAGACTTTGTCCTCAATGGCTAAAATAGGAAAAAGTAAAGTAGAGGACTTCCCTAAAAAACCACTTGTCCACTAAGTTTGGAGAATAGGCTAGGCACATTAGAATGAATCGGGCACCACACTTGAATTGAATTTGACAAACCTGTGAACACAATAAAAGTAAGTTTATTAAATCCTCATAAATGCAAATTTATTAATTACTAAAAATTAGAATTTAAACTTGGGTTGCCTCCCAATAAGTGCTTGTTTTAGAGTCGTTCAGCCTGACTTTGTCTGGTAAATGCTATCCAATTCCTCTACGAAAGTTGAGGAATTTTCCATTCACTAGGAGCAATGTAGTATCTGGGAGGTTCCCCAGAGTGATAGGGTTGAAATCAACCCCACCCAGCTTGCTTTTTGTAGATAGGATCCCATTTATGAACATCCAGCAGCTAGGTGTTTTCTCCATTATGTTTGTAAATTGAATGGGGCATTGAGGCTCGTCAATTATAATGGTCTCTTCCTTTACCATCTCCTTTTCATTAGACCATGTCTCTAACATTGCATTAGCACTCATGTTATAAATAGTTTTGCCGACAACATTACTACCAAGCGGGCATGGTCTTGCAAATCTAACTTGATCCTTGGTCTTTGACAAAGAAGGTGCTTGGGGGATTTATTGGCACTCATAATTAGTTCTTCACCGACCATGTTTTCATTATCCCTATTTGTCTCTTCTTTTTCATCATCTAGTGGCTCATCTAGTTGTAGATTTGGTTCGAGCACCTCATCAATTTCGAAATCCATGTCATAACACCAATTATTTTGAGGATAGTTGTTCAAGACTTTTAACATTCGATCTATCTGATTCTGAAGATTTTAAGTTGCCATCTCTTGATTAATCCGCCACTCCTAATTTAATGCTACGAACTTGGACAACAATTCCTCCAATCTCGAATTATCTGTCTCAGTTTTGGAATCCATGTATTGCGGACCATGTGTGGAAGTAGTGGTGAGTTGTTCCATCTGGTTCTAAAAATTATGGCTCGATATTTATTGACTCACCATCCTTTCCTCTTGGTTTGCTATGAGCTTTGACAAGAATTCCTCTAAGTTTGACTTTTCTTCTTGTGGCAATGGAAGTGGACATGAGAATTCTGGTCTGTATGTTGGATTTGGAGCGTAGTGCTAATTTTCATAATTGTAGCTCCCTGAAGAATCCGGGCGATACCCCCAAACTTAATGATAATTGGCATACGCATACTCGTTGAGGTAGTTATCACCGTACCGTTCCGGCCCAAGACTGTTGGTGCATTGATTACTTGGGTGATTGCTAGCACAATAGTGGCAAGTAACTGCTATCCTCGAATACGTTGGGCTGCAACAACGTCCAACCTCCTCGAAAGTGTCTCAAGCTGTGCTGATAATGCAGAAACTGCTGGTAGTTATCACCGTACCGTTCCGGCCCAAGACTGTTGGTGCATTGATTACTTGGGTGATTGCTAGCACAATAGTGGCAAGTAACTGCTATCCTCGAATACGTTAGGCTGCAACAACGTCCAACCTCCTCGAAAGTGTCTCAAGCTGTGCTGATAATGCAGAAAGTGTCGTGAGTCCATCAATCTCTACTCCCCTTGGTTGAATCATTTTTGTATACGGCCATTGATAATTAAATTATGCCATGGTACCTAAAAAGAGAGAAAAGAAAAATAAGAAGAGAATTAAATAAAAAGAAAGAAAGAAAAATTGTATAAAGTAAGACTAATTTGGTTGAAGCTAATATTGGCAAAAAATATTAAACTAATTCCCTGGCAACGACGCCAAAAACTTGTTGGTCGAATTCTATA